>OX637492.1:7520000-8770000 GCA_951800055.1 Cenopis cana | reverse complement strand
TAAATAATAAAATTTAACCTGAGTCTGTATCCACCATCTAAAAGGAGTGTAACTTTAACGAATATGCAGATATATGTGTGAAGATGGCTCTGGGATGCCCAATTGCCCATCCTAGATCCTGATCATAGTCCGGTCCTATATTTTGTATAATTATAATAATATTATTTTATATCAATATTTGTATTACCTATTTCGTTTAATAAATGTTTTACTCTAGTCTCTCCTACTTTAACGTAAGTATAATTGCGTTTTTGGAGACAAATTTTCTTTATAAAAACATTGCTATTATTTTTGAATAGTTGTTACACCATTAATTGACTTTTGGTTCAGCTTTAAAAGTATGACATTATACAATTGTCTCATCATCATTATTTAAGAGTTTCACTCTTGTCGGTGCAGTTCTCTCCATTCCGTTCTACTTAACGCCAGTTCTTTGACTTCTCTATACGACACGACGTCTATCTTTTTCTTTATTTGGTCCATGTAATTAATCCTCGGCCTTCCTCTTCCTCTTCTTCCCTCAATTTTACCCTCCATTATCTTTCGTATTAGATCGTCGTGTCGTATACAATTGTCTATGAAGTCCTAATTCAAAGTTTCGACGAGGACGGTAGACGAGACTTTTATCTCCCGAGCGCTATTATTGTAGTTGTGACATATACGAAACATAGACAACGTCAACTCCTATACTGACGCACACGTTGACAATTTGCATTCCGGCATCACCGCCGTATTGAGCAGGCAAGATATAACTTTGAATTAGGACTTCATAGACCATTGTACAATGGCATACTTTAAAAGCTGAACCGAAAGTCAATGAATGGTGTAACAACTATTCAAAAATAATAGCAATGTTTTTAAAAAGAAAATTTGCCTCCAAAACGCAATAATACGTTAAAGTAGGAGAGACTAGAGTAAAACATTTATTAAATGAATACCTTAAATATTTATCGTTGAGACTTGGTCGAGTAAAATAAATAATGAAAAAAATAATAATGGAAGTTTGTTACTTTAACGTCTGTTCCCTGTGTTTATTCAGTGTTAGGTTACCTATGATAGATCCTACTTTGGATCGAAAATGTAAAGTCGATAGATCGACTTAATATTTCAAGTTACCATTATCTTATTTTAATGATTAAAGAATTTTACTTACCATGTACAAAGTTAACATCTGTTGAAGTTGAGAAGGACTAAGTATAGCTAGCAAATCTAATAGATTAACGTCCTGGTAGTCTAACAATACGACGAATCCATTTGGATAATCATGCATTTTAGCGTATTCACATATCTGAAATACAAGAGGAGTCTGAATTACTTTCTCATGCAAGTGAATTGTGTAATTCTTTATGAGAAATAAACGTCTTTGAACATAATATGGGTATTGCTTCGAACCGTGAGATCTTCGAGAAGTTGCCAGTTTTTGTTGCACTTTTAGCACCACCCAGGGGTCACGTGTAGGGTAGCGGTGGGTACTTTCCCTACGGACGTGGTGCAACTTCGACCCCCCTTTGTCAAGTGAGTGGGCAACGTGGGTGTTAGAAGTTCTCAAGCCGCCCGAAGGCCGCCAACTTAGCTAAACGACTGCTGCCATAGACAGCAGCTGGGATCAACGGCTTAACGTGCCTTCCAAAGCACGAGAGCGCTCAGTAACCACCCAAAGCGGTCTCTTAAGCGTCTCTTTAACATAAAAAATAACAGTTATAGTAAAAAAACATTAAAAGAAGCATTTTTAACACTCTTCATTGGTCTATTGTCTATTCAAAAAAAATTACAGTAGTTGGCGGAGGAAATAGGTAGTCGCCTACCGCCGCGCCACTCGAATTTCAAGTTATTGTATGGATAGAAAGAGCGCCAGCGAATTTTTTATCTAAAATAAAATTAATATCCATACTTACAATAATTGAGTACTTGATGTAGTTTAAAATCAAGTCGGCTTGCAACGGTACATTACTATTTATCTTGAATAGGTTTACTCTGGCATACTCGTCTGTTACATCGGGTAGTACTATGCTATTACTGAAACATAGAAAACATATTATGCTAGGTAATAGGGATGTTGACTCAAAAAAACTTATTACTTCAATAGAAAGAAGACATAAAACTATACAAATAGTGAAAATCCTATTCAAATATCTCAAAAAATAACGAAGCTACAACGGTTAGAATGTTCGTAGTTAGAGAGAGAAAGTGCTACTCAACAGTGACGTCACTGTTGAGTAGCGCCAAAGTAAATGACGATCGTTCAATACAAAGGTGCGTTTTGCGGAAAAGCGACAGAACATACCCACTCTTAAAACTTTGAAGACTTATAATTACGTAATTATTTATTTTTTAAATTACTTTTTTCGCCATTTGATTGAGAATTTGAGCCTTTATGTAGAAAATTTGGATTTATTCGTTTTCTTTTATAGTGTCATCATCCCTATTGTTCCAATTTGTGTCCTCTCATCGATTTTAGAATATTATCATCCTAGCGTTACATCCCAGTACAGTTGCGCTCGGATGCCCGGGAGCCGCTACCTAATCCCAAGGTTTGGCGTATGCACTAGTTTTTACGGAAGGATCAACGGCTTCAGCCTTCCAAAGCACGGGAGCGCTCAGTTAATAACCACTCAAAGCGGTCACCTATCCAATATATGCACAATGCACAGAAAGACTGACAGAAAAACAAAGGGTTTCGCCATGTCCGTCTGCACGCCTTGCTGCTGACGTCGGAACACTAAAAACAAAAGTCAAAAGCCGTATTAGTATTACAAAAAATACTTACAATGTCATAAAATCATTTTTGAAGGTATTAATGTCGATGGATGTGAAGAATTGCGGCCATATCGTTCTGAATGTGGAAAGTTTCTCAAAACGTGACTTTGCGCGTTCTACAGATCCTTTAGTCGAAATTAGAAGTCTTTCCAAGTAGCCATCCGCTGCAGAAAAAAAGCAATGAAACAAAAATTACTTGTTAAAACTTGACTTAAAAATAATTGACATACTTCACAGTCAAGATATTTGTGATACCTATTTGTTTAATGTAGTGTATAAAATCTAGACTACAATACAGTTACTAATTATTTGAAAAGATATTCTACAAAACCTATATATGTTAATACAAACAGATCTTGTGAGATATACGACTTATTGTACTTGTAATACTCGTATTTGCAGATATATCGGACGGAGCCTCGCCGTTACGTAGCCTAAACGAATTCTTTTTTATTTATTTTTTATTTTTATACATATGTATTATGTTTATGTAGTATATAAAGTAGGTATATGTAAATAGGGGCCTTGTGGCCTGACTCAAATAAATAAAATAAAATAAATAACTCTCCTTAGGGCCTATCACTGAGTCTCAAGTTTCCCTCTAGGGTATCCAGACTCCCCCTTTCTATTCATCCATCAACGATTAATATCGCCAGACAAGTAGCAAAATTAGCTGCTTATCAAATAAGTTCCAGTGCTTCATATGATACTGGCAAATATCACACAATAATTAATAATATAGTAATTATATAAGATTTTCTGTCTAACAACTTTTATTCGTCGGTTTTGACACTCCCGAATATATATATATATATATATATATATATATATATATATAATATAATATGAATATATACATATAAATGTACGACGAAAAATTTGCATGGGTTGCACCTTTTCCGGTATACCGTACTTCCGGCTCAAATTTCGAGATGGCCACAGGCAGATCCGTATTCTGCGGGGTCAAAAACCCTCCGATAACGTTGTCACATGATTATTGTCAGGTAACATGATTTACTTCTTGCATTCTACTTTTTCAAAAATCGTCCTAGACTATTATATTCAAGCTCGCCGTGTCTGTTGTTATCAAAATAATAATGATAAAAATATTATCCGGTAAATATGTACTCACAGAAATCCTTCTTATTGAAATGATCTTGCTTTTCAATCCAATCCCTCAATATTTCTATGGCTTCTTTTATTCTTTCAGGCTTTTCCAAATTGTAAAGTTTCCTTACATTGTACAGTTGATCGGATTTGAATTTCAAATATCCCCCAGAAGGCAATTCTTCAATTACACTTACACCCATGATTGTCTATTTTTTTATTTTTAGTCAACTTTTGCTCTCAGTCGTCAACTGCCGTCTGATTTTATGATCAGTGTTTAGATATATTATATATTTACAAAATTTTGCACTTGAAGGGTTCCGTATATGTAAATACTTTTTCACATCGCTGATTTTACCCATTTTTGAAAGCTTGCCCTTCGTTAATCATTTAGGTAATAGGTACCATTACTATTTTAATAGCAATAAAATTTTAATAGTAGGCTGCTACTGCTACTTTTTCATACAGAAATTATTCAAATTATTGTATTTGGCATCTACTATTTAATAATGGTAGCCTCTGTCAAGAGGAAATTTAATAAACCTGCACACAGTCAGATATTTAACGAGATTTGTCTAAAAAAAAGCCATTCTCGGAGAGTGTTGCATCCCGTTTTGTCGTGAGCGAAAAACATAAGGGCGTCTCTTTCAATCGATATATCGCCTTAAATGCTTGTGCTGTTTTTTTAGTATCTATTTTGAAAAATGTTGTGACGGGTCCTAGTTCTACAGACAAGATAATAGTAGATTGTTTGACAAGGGTCTAAAGTAAGCCATATTACCACGAGATAGTTATTTTCCCGAACGCAGTGAGGGAAAATTGTTCGAGTGGTAATATGGCTTTTAGGCCCGAGTTATATACTCTACTTTTCACTTTAATTGCGAGAAAACACATAAACACAAATTACCTACCTAAAATTAATAATTTTACTCTTGGCGGGCGTATGTCTAATTTGACAGCATGTTTTTTTTTCTAAGGCCAGCACCATGCCTCGCTGTGCGTGTTCGCTTTGCGTATTCGCCTCCCTTTCTTTTGCTATATTAAGGAAAGAGATGCAACATGCGATTTTTTTTTCTTTTAAGAGGCGCATTTGCTTTGACCATAGACACCGCTTAATCTTTAGAGAACTGAAAAACGTCTTTCCTGATTGGTCGATTTTAGTAGGTAGAGCTGTATTCTGGTTGGTTGATATTTTTACCAAATATTTTTTTATCTGTCAAATTACGGTTCTGTGATTGGTCGATTTAATAGGTGAAGTATTTTGATTGGTCAAATTAAAATGTTTTGTAAATCATAAATATGTATACATATTTTCCCTAGGGCTTAAATGTACTACTTTAGCCCCGCTTCACAAGTCAAATATGACACACTTTTCGAGCATGAGAAGTGAAAAATTATAAAACATTGATTTAATGTGAATATGATGTATATTTATTATTATTTTCATAGGAAGAAATCTGCCTTTGAAAATGGATGTAAAAAATATATTTATGACAAAAAAAAAATTCTGTTATTCTTTCGGGTGCGTCCGAGCCGTAATACTAGTATTAATTTCGTAAAGTAGAGTATCTATACTAGATAATTACATTAGTTTTGGCAGCAAGTTTCTTTCGAAAATGCGTTTAAGAGGCTAACAAATATCACATATAAGTAGTCGACTTGCATTAATTTGCTAATTATGCATTTGAGACCACCAAGATGTATATAGGATTTTGATCGTCGCCGCGTTGGTGAGCACACGTGCCCGGGGCGACGACGGGCAGAATCCATTTACCGTACAAAACCTTATCTACTGTCATGGCGTCGTTACCGAACAACGTCATTGAACACGTGACATTGGCGAAATCATTATAAATTTGATGGAAGCCATTTTTTAAAGAATTAAATTGAAATTGATGTATATATAGGATGGTATGACTGGCATCCGATGACATGGGGGATGATACATGGGGTAACTATAATGGTAAGGGCTCTCTCGCCTATACATAATGATCACTGTCGGAAGAAGCCGCAGAAGCTCGCAATAAATATTAAGCACTTTTGGAAATATACACAAGTTTTTTTTAAAAGGTTATTGCTTAATTCAGAGCCCTCAATATCAAGCATAAGGCCTCTAAACCAAAAATACAGTCCATTTCGTACAGCAGAGAAGCAATGGAATTGCTTATTCTAGCGGACACTGTCCAAGGGCATGAAAGTTCATCAAAGGAATCGACAGATGAGAGATGAATCTGAATAATACTTCGTTTTGAAGAGTTCAAGCAAGAAAAAGAAGTTTTATTTACCAAGGGCACCAAATTTCGATAGGTATTTTAATTGTAGGTAATTACTGATAGTTTTTTTTATATTCTTATAGTATGTCTTTCTTAAGTTGCTCAATTAATCCTTTGTAATTCATTTTTGTTTTTATTTTGTGTGAGTAGATTTTCCTTTTTTATAATTTTCTGTATTTTATTTTACTTTATTTACTTACATGTAATAAACCGGGTTATCAAATATTTATGACTTATACATAAATATGAAATTTTAGGCAGTGGCGTAGCTACCGAAGGGCTAGGCGAGGCAGCGCCCCGGGGCCCCCAAGCTCAGGGGGCCCCCAAAACCTGATTAGCAAACCTCTTGAACTAGCGAGAAATAAGTTGTGGTACTGACAATAGCGAAACATGATTGCTTAAAATTTTCTCGATAGAAAATAAATTCTAAGTCAAGTCTATATTTTCCTTTTTTTCCTCAGCCTACTAAAACAACGCATTATTAAAAGACACGATTAAGTTAATATGATGGTATTTTACCTCATCTAGGTACTGACAAGAGGAAATTTACTAAACCTGCACACAGTCAGATATTTAACGAGATTTGTCTAAAAAGTCATTCTCGGAGAGGGTTGCATCCCGTTTTGTCGTGAGCGAAAAACAAAGGGTGTCTTTTTCAATCGATATATCGCCTTAATGCGATAAAACAATTTTGTAAACATGGTTTTCGCATAATTTTACGGAACCACAAAAAGAGTTTAGAGTGCGTTCTTTATTTCCTTTACCGTACAACACTGTTAATTGCGTATGACGCAAAATCGCCAATGCTAACACTGACGTATTTATCGTATGTTGCCAAAATCTGCGTAAATGCAGGTTTCCCAAAGGTAATTTCTCGTCATGTACAAAGTACATCATTATTACGTTCGTGATTTTTTTACACGACTGCCCAAAAACAGGAGTGTAATGTTTTCAGGTTTCATGTATGTATGTATGTATGTGAATATTTTTTGTTCCCCCTGAACTTCTCAACGCCTTAACCGATTTAGATGTGTGAGGTATCGTTGGAATCCTTACGTCATCCCGGGTGACATAGGATATATGACGTTGCAATAAAAACAATATGGCGGACTGTAGACTCCATTTAGAATGTTCCGTAAAAAAATGTATTTCTTACCTAGCAAGTGGGGTATCAAAATGAAGCATTTGAAGAGACGATTCCAAAAATATGCATAATGTATGTGTTTCAAGCAAAGAAGTTCGAAATAAAATAATAATTATAAAAATTTTAAAACACGACTGCATTATAAAGATAAAAACAAGTTTCCTAATAAAGAACTCAAGGAAATATATTTTATTTGCAGTCGGGGGACCTACAACATACAAGTTAAACTAAAATAATAGGTCCACGACTGCAAACAAAATACATTTCCTTGAGTTCTTTATTAGGAAACTTGTTTTTATCTTTTTAATGCAGTCGTGTTTTAAAATTTTTATAATTATTATTTGGCTGATTTAATACAGCCGACAGCATCCTCTGTACAATGAATCACGGGCCTGTTTTATTTTATTAAACATAAAAATCAGAGTACTTGTTGCGCTTAAAGATTTAAAAAAATATATTTGTAAGAAGAGTGTCCAGCTTTTTTATATACATTGTTATTAACCGAGTAATAAAGAAACTAATTAATAACATACTCGTTTAGTTGCATACATTTTTTAAATGAAATCAAGTGAAAACTACCAGTCAAGTACAAAAAAATTACGAGTACTAAACATATAACTTTTTGGCATAATAGTTTGGCAATATATTATATTTGTTTGTTATTTTTTTTATAAATAGTTTATGTAATGTGTGTAAAAAATCGATACAAATGTTGATAGTGACGATGAAGTACCGACAAAAAAGATAAGTCTTGAACTGAAGCAATCTACCTCTACTTATATCTCGCTACTCGCTACGTTATCTTTCTAAACTGTTTTGTAATAAAATTGAGGTGTGCATTATAGAGTATTTGTATTGTATTGTATTGATCGATCTAGCTAGGTCTCATGCCGGGGAAAACGCCGAGCAAAGCTCGGCCGCCCAGATATTGTGTATCTATTCACTGATTAGGTTTAGACGCGACTAACAAAAACAAGCAACGTACATTGACCTTCAGTAAAACCTAAAACCAGGGTCAGATGTACCTATTGCAAAATCTTACACTAAACGTGTTTGTAGCATTTGAATTTAGTATTACTGCCAAAAGATAATAAAAGTTAACTCCATAGAACAGGGGTCGGCAATAGGCGGACCGCGGTCCGTCTCCGGACCGCAGAAGGTCGAACCGCGGACCCCCAAATAATGTTAAATATGCTGCATTGCATATTGATTTCATTAAAAAAAAATGTTTCTGGACCTCGAAAAGTTTTTTTCTATCATATCCAGACCCCACTTAAAACTAATTGCCGACCCCTGCCATAGAACATCCTCTGTTTAATTATTTTCCCACAAATGTGATCCAGAATATATTGTGTTATACGGATAACAATATTATACGAACTCAAGTCATCAAAGCCCTCGGCTTTCGGTATTGGCTTAATTTATGAAATGAAATGAAATGAAATGAAATGAAATGAAATATAGTTTATTAGCGCAAAAAACACTTACAAACGAAACTTAATACATTTATAACATTAAAATATAATTGCGCCAAATGGTCTTCACTCAGCTTGGTGTCACGAAGCGAGTCACAGACACGCTCCGCGACGCTGATTTTCAGTGAAGCCACTGGATGGAATAGATGGCACTGAGATGTTACAAACATTGACTTATATACGTAACTACATCTATGTTTACATATAAAACAACGAGAGATCAAACATTTATACATTGAGAAACAAAATAAGTAATTAGATACTACTAACAAAGAGAAAGGAAGGGAGAGGAATAATTGAAGATTCCAAAACCACTATAAATCAAGAATGTATTTGAGTGTGTGTGTGTGTGTAATTGTGTGTGTATGTGCAAGGTTGCCTATTCAAGTGTTATATTTTTGTTTAGCTATAATGTATTTTCTGATGGACATTTTAAACGAATTAACTGTATTGGAATATATATAATATATTTACGGTATTAGCGCTTTGATAAGATCACATTCTTTATGATGCAGTAACTTTATACATTCAGAGCGTGCGTCAAATCCGGTAGGTCTGATTTTTTGCAAACTTGTTTATGATGTTGGCCCAATGAATATACCAAGTTTGTGACCTCGAGCGCCAAACTCACCTGCTTTCAGACGACAAAGTTACTGGATACCTCATACCTCAGTGCAATTAGACCAAGTTTCATACAAACCCGGACATTGATAATTACTAATTGAAACATTTTGGGATAAATGTTCGGACACCTTTCAGGATGACGCTCACAAAAGTCCCTAGACCTCCCGAGTGGGATAGCCGAGATTATGACGTCATCTTTTTTTATGGGGAAAAACAAAAATTGTCCTGAAACCTATTATGTGTGGTATCAAATGAAAGGGCTTTTTGAGCCGATTCTAAAAATATATCACATTATTAGATGCCAGTCACTCATTCTAAATTAAAATTAAAATAATTTTCATAACATAATTTTCATTTCATAAGTTTGGGCTCCTCCAGATACGATACCGTCGAATATTTTTTTTTTAAATATACCTCAAATGATACCTAATATCCTCATATCTAATCCCAAGTATTCAATGCAATCGTTTTTAGAAACCTCTGAGTCCAATCCAATGATACCCCACCCCATACCTATGTGCATTGATGTTTTTTATAATTCACATCACTTTTATGTACCAGTTCATGGAATACATCTTCCTACAAAATTTCATATTTCTAGTGCTTATAGTCTTTGAGTAAATCGACTGTGATATTCGGATGGACGGTTGTACCAGTTCCATAAACTACTATTTCAAAATGTTTGTGTCAGGATTTGCTATTATCATCTTTAATTTTGCAATATTTTGTTACTTTTAAATTGTAATAAAGTTATTGAAGAAGAATAAGTTCAGGTGGTCAATCTGTTTTGTTACTTTTAAGAAAAGTACTCATAGAACGTAAATTAGTGTGTAAATTATAATACTATTTTTCTTTTTGTTAATGAAATCAGACGTATGTAGTTTCAGTCTCAAATCAGTGTGACAGTACAGACGGACGGACGCGTCGGTGACACCAATATGGCTCAGTTTCGACCCTTCGGGTACGGAAGACTAAGACGAGCTATTGAGCATTATTTAAGCATTCATTTTGTCACGTTTATCCTGTTTAGCTTAAACTTGAAAGACACAGCATTCATTGACTGTTAAAGCGTTACCTACGAAATTCGACGGGTCAGCTAGTCTGTAAATAAATAAATTTGAACTTGAAATAGTAGTTTATCTACACACATATCATAAATCCTCTAATATGCGTTCGGAAACCGTAGAAAATGACTCTCATTTCAACATTCAATGAATTTATGGCAATTTTCTTATCTGTGGCTAAGGCTACAGCAGTAATAAAATATTTCATTTTAATCTCATATATGATGTTAAAATATTACGTCAAACAAAACTGTCAAAATTTAAATGTCAAAGTTGACATGTCCCTATTCTAGTATCACTGAAAATTCAAATTCAATCGATGCGGTCAGCTCGATGTTTTTTTAGTATATATCGCACGAAATTTGAGCTAGAACGACATGATCACATCAGAACAGGGACTCTTTACTTTTTAAAATAACATTCAGGTATCGGTTGCCAGTTCTGATGTCGATATTTCCGCAACCGTGCAAAAAAGGTTGTATTAACACAATTATTGTATTTATTTACTACGGTTTCTGAACCCATCTTAGAGTAATTATAATATGTGTGTAGATAAAGTAATGTATGCAACTGTACATAATTAGGCATTAAAACACTCGTGTGACCTTATTATGAAACTCGCCTTCGGCTCGTTTCATAAAACACACTCGTGTTTTAATGCCCCTCATTATGTACCAGTTGCATAAACTACTATTATACAACTGGTACATAATGGGGGGCATTAAAACACGAGTGTGTTTTAATGCCCCCCATTATGTACCTTCGCTCTTGTACTTCGCTTATGTACTCTCGCCTTCGGCTCGTTTCATAATAAGGTCACACGAGTGTTTTAATGCCTAATTATGTACAGTTGCATACATTACTTTATCTACACACATATTATAACTACTCTAAGATGGGTTCAGAAACCGTAGTAAACAAATACAATAATTGTGTTAATACAACCTTTTTTGCACGGTTGCGGAAATATCGAAATCAGAACTGGCAACCGATACCTGAATGTTATTTTAAAAAGTAAAGAGTCCCTGTTCTGATGTGATCATGTCGTTCTAGCTCAAATTTCGTGCGATATATACTAAAAAAACATCGAGCTGACCGCATCGATTGAATTTGAATTTTCAGTGATACTAGAATAGGGACATGTCAACTTTGACATTTAAATTTTGACAGTTTTGTTTGACGTTTAATATTTTAACATCATATATGAGATTAAAATAAAAAAATATATTACTGCTGTAGCCTTAGCCACAGATAAGAAAATTGTCATAAATTCATTGAATGTTGAAATGAGAGTCATTTTCTACGGTTTCCGAACGCATATTAGAGGATTTATGATATGTGTGTAGATAAACTCGTTTAAGATTCAATCTTTTATTGCAAGTACATAAGATGTCATAATACATAGGTACAGAGTTACTTATTTTCTACGAAAAAAGGCATGTAGGTAATAATACAATTATTTTATTGTTTTATGTCAAAACATTACTACAACTGGTTGCATCAAGTAAGATGCTTTGCTAAATTATTAATTGTGCGCAGTCAGTATTTTTTTTATGCAATTAAATATAATTCGTTGCAAACATGTTGTACACATGATCCAATGTAGAAAACTTGGATGTTTTTCATCCAATATTATAAATAAATTATTTTCCTCTGACACATTTTGCAAGGCAAATTTTCCATTGGCTGGATTAGTACCTAAAGCCTAAACCTTAGTTATTGACGCATACGTGAAGTTTTTTACCCGACTGCCCAAAAAAGAGGAGTGTAATTGACGTACCTTATAGCCGGGGGTTTACCAAAATGGCGGTCCAACCGGTCAGTAATTCAGTATAAAATTAAACCAAAACCGCAAGCTGCCGTCACTTAGAAATTAATTCGGTCGTAATACTAAAATAACAACCAGTTTTTAAGTTCTATAAATGTGAGTGATACCTAACGGTTTATCCAGCCCACGTTTTAACGTCGTCCACTCAATGACCATTCATTTTTATCAGTTAGTATAAAACCATACTTGGTTACGCATAGACATTGTAACTAAACATGACGAAATTTTTGGAAAGTGATTTTTTGCAATTTAATCCTAAGACGCTGGAAGAAGTAAGAAAGAAGTATAATTTGGATAAACCGGGATCAATGGATCAAGCTATAGATATACTATACGATTGGATACAGAAACAGGATCATTTTACAAAGAAGGATTTTCGTGAGTGTTCTGCCATATTCAGATTCATTTTATTCATTAAATTTTAATTTTTACATGTCAGTTGATTATACTGTTTGTTTGTTTGTGTATGTCTAAAAGTTCATTATATGTTTATATTACCTTGCAAGGCGTGAAGGAATTAATTAGTGGCGATGTAAAATTTAACAATTTTGAACTACATGATATTACCTATAAATGATAATAAAATTAATATTCACGGTTTTTATTATAATTATTGTGCATTACTAATGATTTTTTTTAACATTTGGATAACACTTTTGTGTTGTATACAAGTTGTTCTTTTATCTACCGTCAGAATTCAAACATTTATAATGATTTATATTTATTTAATTAATGGGGAAAGGGCTGGGCTAGTCCAATACAGAAACATCATTCCACATTTTTTACTTAAAATGGCTAATAAGCAAATATTAGTTTTTTTATTTTATTGTTTATGTTAAAAGCAGCCATTACAACTTCTAGATAAGAAAATAATACCTATATCCCGAACCTGATACCTGTACCCGAAGGAAAACGGAATGCTATTGTTGTCACTCACGCGTCCGTCCGTCCGCCCGTCCATCCGTCCGTCCGTCGTCTGTCACAAAAATTTGTTCCTAAGAAGTTTTTAACTTCGCGTTGACCTATGAACTTGAAATTTGGTGATAATGTTTATTATTACGTATATTATACCAACAAATACGAATATATTGATAAATCACATTTTTGATGTTGGTTCGGAACCCTAAAATGTGCGAAGTCTACTCGCACTTGGCCGGTTTTTATATAAAGTATATTTTCTTACAATTTTCAATACTCCTCTGTTTATTTTCTTTAGTCACTAATTAAGTTTATGAACAGAAGTTTTGATTGCTGTGAAATACGAGGCTACCGTTGGAATCTTGATCCGAAAATAGCGCAACTTTCTTTTTGCGGTTATTTAGAGAGTATAAGGTCGTGTATGTATTAGCATATATTTGCACATCTTAATTAGACGACTATGCGAACATCAAATTGTTTAAACGTATAATTTTTGAAATCGATATATATGTTACTAGGTCTTACTGTGTGTTAGACTTACTGTCTGTTACTGTGTGTTAGAGTTAAATGTTAAATATTAAAAAATGTAAATGGGCACAATAAAAAAAATAACAACTCGAAAACTATCAGATATAATGGACATTCCCAAATAATAGTTAGTAAAGTAGCACCAAAGCAAGTAGCAATATGGAAACAATATTTTGCGACAGGTGATCCTAGTGATGTGGCTATTGCCGGAAACATTAGGAAAATCCCAATCCCGGATGAAAAGAGATTGCATGTTACAGAGATGAGAATGTTGAGATGCATGAGCGGAGTTACCAGAATGGATGGTATTAGAAATGAGTATATAAGGGGAAGCCTGAAAGTAGCACCCACAGTCGATAAGTTGAAAGCTCATCGTCTACGTTGGTATGGTCATGTTATGCGGAGGGTAGAGAGTCATTAAACAAGAAGGGTATTAGGTATGAATGTGGAGGGATGCAAGAGAAGGGGTAGGCCAAGGAAAAGGTGGATGGACTGCGTGAAAGATGATATGGAGAGGAAGGATGTGAGTGCCGAGATGACGAGCGGTAGAGAGGTATGGAAGAAAAAAACATGCTGCGCCGACCCCAACTAAATGGGATAAGGGCAAGCCAATGATGATTACGAAAATCCCGTAACAACCGGGGACGATGACCGTAGCTTTGAATTACGTTTTTAGTGGATCCAACAATCTAAAGCTAAACTTAAATCTAAGAGATCCAAAACGTTATTTAGCATTATGTTTGTTACCGTTGTAAAAAATATTTATTTATTGTTTTTTCAGATAGAGGATATTTGGAACGAGTTATTATTTCGACAAAGGGCTCAGTGGAGAAGGCAAAAACCAGAGTGGACAAAATGTGCACCATGCGATCAACGATACCGAATCTGTTCAAGAAAAGTCATGTGGCGAACGAATTACCAAATATACATGAATCATAGTAAGTGTCATGATACAATTTGATAGGTAGGTAGGAAGATATCAGAAGGTCGCTGACGGGTCGCTGCCGTGCGTTTGCCGTCCCGTCAGTATCGCCTAAGGTGTGGATCAGCCGTTTCGATAAAGCCCTAATAAAATACCTCATATCAGGTCACCAGCAGCTCATGGGTAGACTTGTCTCCACACATCTACATCGAGGGCCCTAAGCTCGAAATCTTTAAGCAATAATCATTATGGCGATGACTGGCGCTGGCGTATGAGACCTGCTCATTTGCAGCACTGGTCTGTGAGCTCACTCACTTGTATGTGGGACTGCGCGGACGTGTCGTATATCCATGCGTTTGGGCGTTTGCCATCATCTCTGACCAAACATACAGGATCGAAAATCGCAGGCAAAGAGGCGGCGACAAGCGACCGGGGGATTAAGTTGCTAATGGTGCTCCCACACTGGCTAAATGTTATATAACATAGTGTAACAAGGATAAGGGTATGTAACACTATAATGTTAAAGAAATATTGTTGCTGTTATATAACATTTATAACAGCGTGTAGGCGACAGATTTTTTTACAACCACTATAGTTGACATATTTTATTAATCATGTTGCCCAGTATTAGTAGGGCGACACATAGATATAGTATATACTCTGTAGTTATAGATGCGCCAACAAGCGACCGGGGCTATGTCTTTCTCATATTATGACGTCAAAATATGGGGATACCATGGTTGCAAAAAATTACCCCAAAAATTTAGTCGGATAGTACTTAGTTACAAGTGATCAAATTCCATAGTGACTAAGTCGCCATTTTGACTCACTAACTAAATTTACACAACATCGTAGGCGATATCGTAAAATAAGTGATCTCGACCGGCCACTTTTTTTGGGATAATCTTACCTATAAATACATAGTCACCGGTTATCACCGTTGCATCAAACGGCGATTTCACTGATCCAAATCTATACATTTTGTTCTCGCCGCTCGCCGCTGGTCGCTGGCCTTCCTGCTCGCCGCTTGACTTGCTGGTCATCACGTCACCCAAAGAACCATGCTAAATGTTTAAGTCTCTAGACGATGAAAGTAGTAAGTAATGTAACCAGATAGTGCTTACTATTTCCATGCCCCTTTTTGTCTTTCACAGATAAATTATGTAGTTGTTGGAATAAAAGAATAAACTTCAATTTAGAACAGGTAATTTATTTACAATAATATATTACATTTATAACTTTATTTTTCAATAAATAAACAAATATGTAATAAGCAGTTATAGATTATTTTACCCAATTTAATTTCCTGTTCCCTCAGTCCTGAAATCCATTTTTTCGGGATTCATCCTCTGTTGAAAACCTGAAACAAATCAAATTACTTGAAATTCCCGAAACGTGGGGTAATCTTTAGGGTTTTTTTTTATTATTTGTTGGTATCCCGAAATCGAATTATAAACCGACTGAATGGTGGGACATCAATGCTAAGCTGGCTTCTATGGTAGATTTCTACTACGCGATTTGACCGGTTTGTATGTCAAATGTTTGGAGGTTATTTTTTAATTAATTCACATATTTTTCCTATTTCATCTATTGTCTCATTATATAACTAATGATTTAGCTCAGTAATTTGGTTCCGGTGAGATTTTAGAAATAAACACGGGTCCAAAATTCAAAGAAAATGTACTTACGCATGGAATGTAACATCCGCCTTTTTTCGGTCGAAATTGCTTTTACAGCCAAACACTGAACACCCCACCATGTTTGCACTGAACAACCAAACACTACGGATCTGATGATTGGTAAATTATTATTCATTTAAACCAAATTCATCATTAATTTTCCACTTATAAATTGCACTGCAAAATATTGCCACTTTGTTTTGCAATCTTCTTGACACTAATGACAGATTACTTTTACCCGACCATGAAAAAATGTCCGGTCGGTGATAAGGACAAAACATCGCACTTTTTTCTACTTCCTCTCATAGGAATCGCAATAAGGCTATCTTTCTCTTACAAAGCGTGTCAGGCCCTTGGGGCGACACCGCATTATAAAAGACATATATTTGAGAATTAATTCCGAAAGAAACCAATATGATATATCTAAAACGCGCAGTCATCGATCCAATTATTAATATATATTTTATTAATCATGTTATCCAGGTGTCATATTATTCACAGTGCGACACCGCATTAAAAAACATACAAATGAAGAATTAATGCCGGGAAAAAAATTAACATGATACCTACTTCCTACCTGTCTAAAACGCGCAGTCATCGATACAATTATTAATATACTAGCTTTCCTTGAATTTAAACTAGCTTTTGCCCGCGACTTAATACTCGTAAACTTTTCGTCATTTATAACTCCTTTAAGCCTTTATTCCGTGATTGAGTAAAAAATATTTTTTTATACAACGGCGGTGGCAAACATGCGTACGGTCCACCTGATAGCAAGTGGACACCGCAGCCTATAGACGCCCGCAACTCCGAAGGAGTTACATGCGCGTTGCCGACCCTTTATAAAATGTGAGGATTCGCTGTGTTGAGAGCAGAAGGGACAAATAGAGCTTCGCTCTCAACACAATGCATCCTCGGAAACATCCAAACATATAAACTTTAGCTTGTAGGTATTAATACGTTATAACGAGTACTTCACAGAATATTTACTGTAATGTTCTAGAAAATATCAGACAACAGAATGGGTTAATGAGATAAAGAGCTTTATGAGAAGTAAGGCAGAATAAAATGTCATCTTGCTCGACCCTGCAGAAGACCACAGCCACATTATTTACTATGTATATAGGTAGTATGTAGTGTTGTGTTCCTAGAGGTGAGCAAGGTTACGAGGGCTTACACGGAGCCCGAGGATTCACTGTGGGACCACCGGACCTAAATTTGTCCCGTCTGCTGTCAACACAGTGAATCCTCAAATTTTATAAAGGATCGGCAACGCGCACGTGACTGTTTTGGAGTTGCGGGCGACTTACCATCAGGTGGACCGTACTCTTGTTTTCCACCACCCTTGTGCAAAAAAACGCCTTATTACCAGACAGATACATTCGCCTTAATATTGTTAAGGTGATTGACACAATAGTACATTACTTACCAAGGGCGATAAAACAAAGAATGTCTCAGATCGCAGGTATTTTACGCCCGAGCCGAAGGCAAGGGCGATAAATATGCGATCTGAGGCTTTCTTTATTATCGCCCGTCGTAAGTACAAAATTTTATGTCACCCCCTGGCCAGGAAGTGGGTTTTTTCGCGCGCGGAGCGTGCGATAATGGCCACTTTATGGCCAGGTGTGACATAAAGATCTTTTTTTTACGATTACCATGCCGATTGCCGATGCAGCGTCTATACTACACAGTAGGGATATGGCAAAGAATTGGTACACTATCTAAAACTAATGACTATACCCGTAGCATTGGTTTAGTATTAGCTGGTTCCTAGACTGGAACTTTGATTTGGATGAATGGTATTAATTGAAAATATTTTATTTTGCAGTATTAACCTCCACATGCCAAAACTGACGCCCGACAACAACAGAATATACATAGCAAAAGTGACGGCGAAAAAAATCATAGCAGACAAATTTCTAGAGGCGTATCAACATTCTGTAATAGTATGTATAGGTTAAAACATATTTTCCAGCTTAGTATTTTCTCTTATTTTATTTTCTCGTTTTTGTACCTAATAAAGGTTTAATGAATATAAGTTCATTTATTTTAATCGAATGCTTAGTAATATTAAAGAGTGGTATTATCCTATCACTTTGCAAATTGTTGAAGATATAAAATACAAATATTTTATTAACAAAAATATTTTATTAACAGAAATATTTTGGCATAGGTACAAAACTTATCAATCCGACTTCAAACTAGGGTACGCATCTATCTTGACTTGAAAGGAGTAGAAATCTTACCTAAATTGGTTTTGTATGCCAATTTTAAATTCAAAGCGATTTCGATTTGGATAGGAATCAGTCTTTAATAAATAAAGTGCCTATCTGAAAAAAAATATCTACCTCTAAATCATACAAGGTGACTTATAAAATAAATCTGATTCTATCCGCGATTCATAACAACTTCAAAGGACTGTGAAAATGCTGTGTCATAGAAAAAGGTCTTTAACCGACTAATAGCTTACATTTACATGTCTTTTCAACTTGCTTACTTACTGCTGTGCTGTATAAATGTTTCTATCTATCTATCCATGCCTCAACGACCTCTTGAAGTGGGTCTTGGCCTGACACCGAAGACCGCCAGACTTTCCTGATGCTATTTCCATCTTCAACGACTGTCTGGAGCTTAGGTCTTTCCACTTTTATTATTTTAATGATCTTGTAACACATTTATGTACCTATGGTAAATGTGTCTAAAATCGCTTTCCTTTTCGATTTCAACTTTTGTGAGCCATTTTGGCAACATAACTTTTCCGAAGTAAAAAAGCCTGCTTAATCCGATTCCGAATGTTGCCCCAAATTTTGGCCCCTATGTTCTGCTGCCAACACAGTGTATCCTCCAATTTTATAAAGGTCGGCAACGCGCACGTGACTCTTTTGGAGTGGCGAGTGCCTATATCCGCTTAAAAAAATACGATGGCGGCCAAAATGGCGTTTGAACCTAAAAATACGTAAATATAACTTGAACCTGGTTCATTGAGGTGTCTTGGAATGGAATTTGGGGGTTGCTGAAGACGATTTTCTTAGAATAAACTATAAGTCGATCCGAGTACATGAAGTGAATGCAAACATTTAGAGTTAAATGAGTTACTGAGTTTTAGTTGAATTCCGCCACCTTGAATTTTAAGCAAAACAGCAAACATTCGGCATGGCAACATTCAGAATCGGATTAAGCAGGCTACTTTAGAAAAATCATGTTGCCAAAATGGCTCATAAAATGCCGTTGAATTTGAAATACTTCATACGTTAACCAGTCTATATTTTACTATTTACAGTTATCCGAGTACATGAAACTTCATGATTATTCTCATGGGTGTTACGTGGTCGGCGATCTCAGTGAGGTCAATATTATGGAGCTGATCAGCCATATGAATCTAATAGAATTCCGCAATGTCGTGACATTGTACCTCGTAAGTAACTACTGCATTATTTTCTGTCTGTTTTTCATTTATTTTTAATTCCTATGGGTTTTGTTTATTTTTATGTTCCACCAGTTGTCCGTTTTCATATAAGTACAGATGTATTGCAAAATGGCTTTCCTTCAGGAAAACTCGGATCTCAATCCGAATACGATGGCACCCGAACTGTCAATCAATGATTGTATTAAATGGGTGACGTTTTCATATCCATTATTATGGAACTTTATTGTTTAGTGTCAAATGTCAAGCTAATTGTCAAACGTCAGTTGACATTTGATACTTGAAAACAGCGAATTTCATATTAATCTATGCGCAATTGTACGAAGTGGGATGTGGAGGGGCGTGCCTTCGTGGATCACACGCACTATACGTCACTTTTGATATGCGCCCGTGACGTCACAACACAAAGCAGTGTCGTGGCCTCGGCCTGCAGCTCTTTCGATTCACGAAGCCGAGTGGTTTTGACGAAATTAGACTTTAACTTCATTTTAATAGGAACCACTCTACTCGCCTTTGTGAATTGCAAGAGCTGTACTTGTGGGTAGTGTGGTTGAAGGCAGCCTAAAAGCAAGACCATTTATACGTGACGCTTTTATTACTTTCACGTATTTGTGCTAAGAAGCCGATTTTTGCCTTATAAGTAACATTGACTTAGAAATCGCGAATCGCGTCATGTAAATTAAATTCTTCTTGCAGCCGTCAAGTATTTTGTATATTGCTTGTCTTATACCAAACATTATCTATCTTTTCCAGGAAGGCTATGGATTCGGAGTCAAAGGAATATACATTATCTCTCCTTCAAAAATGATAGATTCTTTTGTTAATATTGTGAAACAGCTAGTTAGTAATAAAATTGGTCAACGGATTAAAGTACTGAAGAACGTAGAGTCTTTACAAGAGCATTTACCTAAGCATCTGCTACCAGAAGACTATGGTGGTTCACAAAAATCGCTGTTGGACTTACACGGTAAGAATATTTAATGCGATAGACGATAGAAGGTCTAGTTTTTCCGTCGGAGTTGGAAGTAGGTACCTAGAGCTGGGAGTTTTTTCCGTAAGCGTTTCGAAAAACCGTTTCTCGTAAAGTAACGTAAAACAGTTTCAAAAAAACTGTTTCTATAAAAACGATGACAAGAAGGCGATACAAAATGATTCTACAGTCGCACTCAACGTTTGCAATACTAAAACGGTGAATGCAACTCGAAAACTTTTTGCAAAAAATAAAACGCAACACAAAAAGAAATTTTATTTTAATACATTTCTAACAAACATGTAATAAACATTGGTCGTAACCAAGATTCTTTATTAATATTTTTTTAATAAAATGTAATAATAAGTTAATTAATTTCTTGTGCATTCAATTGCAGATGAATGGGTCAAAGTACTTTCGTCAGAGAAACACGTTGCTTATACAAAGGAGATGAATCGAGCTTGTACCAACGAAGCATTTAGACGAAAAGACAAACTCAAGGAAGACTATCTGGGGATGCCAGGATCTTTTAAAATCCTAAGCATTGATTAAAATTTGTACGGTCCTTCTCCAACTATCACACCACTTTCAACCAGTAAGATTATTATATCATATATTGGCCTTTAAAGCGTCAATCTACTGGGCAAGGAGCTTCGGTTTCCTCTACCATGAAGATACGTCACACAAATCTCTTCATTGACTGAGGTTCAGAAGTACAAACTCTTGGTCTGCCAGCAATGGAGCGCAGTATTAAACGGATTAGACTTGGGTATCAAGACTTTTAAACGGGACTGGGCTGAATCTATCAACCGTATGCACCACAAAATTCAAAATTGAGCAAAAAGCATGCCAAAATAAATGGCGGAACGCATTGTCACGTGGCTAGGTTAGCCCATGTAAGCAATAAATGGATAAGATAAGGCAAAATAAAACTCAAAACGTAGCGAAGCGTCCGTCCCTTTACAAAATTCAAATCAACCGCCTAAGGCAACTTCCTGACTTGGCGGGGCGGCATCGATATGTGACATTTTCTTCTTTGACGTAAACTTACTGACGTCGCAAAGATTCTCACTTGACATAATACTGTCAGTATTACGTTTGCGCAGTAGTAATATCATGCGCAGAAGCGAAGCAGTACCGCCTTCGCATCGTCCCGCTACCGCGCATCCCGCGTCAGTCAGGAAGCACTCATTTAAATGTAGGGGCGTAGTAAAAAATGGTATCGCGTCGACTGACAGCTGACACTGACATTTGACACTTTTCTCATATCGTACTGCCTCCGCACCGACAAATCAGGAAGTCGCCTAAAGAAAGACGACCAGTGAGGAACCAACAAAAAGACAATTTTTCATTTTAAACCCATACTGCACAAACAAATATGATATTTACATATGTTTATTCATATTTTATTCAGTGTTATTTGTTAAGTAGGTATTTTAAATTTGATAAACCTGTTCTAAGCAACTGAAATATGGTTCTTGAAATTAGTTACAAATAAATACATTTTGGTGTACCGATATTGTTGTTTTAATACCCCTATCTGCCTGTATCTTTATTTACGTGCTGCTTTACTATTATGTGAATTGTGCAATAAAAAGGAATAAAGATTATTTTGTTGTACTGTCAGCAGCAAAAGTAGATACGCGGGCGAGGTGTTCAAAATGATCTGCACACTTTCTTATTCCCTTATGTTAAAGATGTGTGTAGATCATTTTGATCTCTTCGAATGCGTAGCTACTTGTGCTACTGACTGCACTATAGTACAAGCAAGCAAGCGTAGCATGTAGCTACGCAATCGATTATTCCCTGGTTCATGCACGTGTTTACCACAAATTATTTCACTAAAAACGACTAGATTTGCATAACTTTATAATACCTTTACAAGGAGCTATAGGTTGTGTAAAATTTACATTTTTACATTAATCTTCACATTGTTTACTCATTAATTTTACCACTGTTATTGCGCCCCAAATGTATTCATGTATATTATTTTAGTCAGTCTTAAAATTATTTTAACAAGTGCGCTACATGCAATTTCAATCGAATATTTAATATGAGTTTGATATTGAAAAGCAGTTATATTTTAAAATTTCATCCAGATACCGTAGAAAATGTACGTAAACAGTTTAATTTACACAAACCAGGCGCTATGGATCAGGCTATTGATATTTTATACAACTGGGTTCAAAAGCAGGAACATTTCATGAAGAAGGATTTTTGTAAGTTTAATTTCATTCTTGTAAGTAATTCATTTTTGTAAGTAAAATGTAACAAAGGCACCATTATGGTGCGACTGCCGTCTGTCTGTTTTTTATCACAGTCACATCTTTTATATTTTGGGATTAGGCCATACAACAAACCAAAACCTTATGTTATCTAGAACTTTAACGAGATATTTGAACTTATAACATAATATATGATTAACATTGATATAAACATTATGTACGGATTTTTATTTAAGTATACCTCTAAGTTATTTTTATTAAATAATCAAAAAAGTAATTGGTAGGTCCCGACCCGGACCCTTTGATGAGCGAGTCAGTCTCGCACATGACAGGTTTTTCGACATGGAATTACCGTATACGAGTAGCATCATTTATTTGTGGCTTGGATTTTTAAAGTACTGTAATTTGTAATTGTATTGTAAAGAATAATTAATTGAATTGTAATATAATAATAAAGTGTACCTATAGACTAAATAACTATAAATGTATGGCTTTAAATTAGTCAATGTTTGATGAATTGCCTTCTTCTTTGACTTCTAAAAAATCGGACTTTCTCATATTAATCAATGAATTACGTCATCTAAGTTATACCTGCATTTGCATTACATGTCTGTTTCGATTATTATGATTAAGAGAGCAGTATTACTTAACTGATATTTTAAGATGCCCCGACACATGGTCGATCCATCGTTTGGGGCTTCATCCACTTTGGTCTTTCACCTTCTTAGAGATACAATATTTTTCCAGCAAGAGATTATTTGGAACGTTTCATAATTTACGCAAAAGGATCCGTGGAGAAAGCAAAATCAAGAATGGACAGACTATGTACCATGAGGACTATGGCTCCGAACCTTTTTGAGAAATCCGACGCTAAAAATGACTTTCCAAATTTAGGTGATTTCTAGTAAGTTTTATGTCTCAATTAATGGGCGGTTTACACTTGGTTTTGTTCAAGACTCTTCTGAGTTTCGCCATGATTTTACATAGTTAATAATTGTGTATATGCCAAATAAGATTGGTAATTAGCATATCCACTGTAGCTCTGTAAAAAAGATGAGTAAATAACCTATACCTCGGCGTATGTCCTCTTTGTCATTGTCGAGTTTGAAGCAAGTGTTGTACTTAGGTTACAACAAATTCACATTAACGATGAAATTAAATGACAATAGTTTCAACACCATTTACGTTGTAGACTGTTAGACATAAGGTCGTCCCAGTGCTGGACACCTTAGTGCCCAAAGAGATGACATCTATTAATGGCCTCCCTAAACTTTTTTCTTATATTGAAAAATGATGCTTGAATACTATTGTATTGTACTGTATTTAGTTTAGTAGTACTAATCATTGAGCTAATAAGTATACAAGCAACCATTTTTCAACAAAAAAACAATTTGGGGATGTTTTAAAAAAAATCATACCTGCTCCATCATATTAAGCACTATTTATTTTTATCAAAGATGTTAAAGTGCTCTACGCAATCTACGCATGACGCATGCAATATTCTTCTAATGGAATAATACAATTTTGCAGCATAAACATAGTTTTACCAATATTAACAGAAGACAATTATAGAATACATGTTGGTAAGATGATGACTAAAAATATTTCATCAGATGGATTTTTGGAGACGTATCGACATGCTACAATTGTAAGTATAGCAATGTACCTACAGTATAAAGAAAACTAATTTTATGGTCCATTATTAACTGATTAAGTTAAAATATGTTTGCAGATGTGTGAATACGTGTCACTTTATGATTATTCCCAAGGTTTTTACGTGATAATGGATTTAAATGATATAAACATAACAGACGTAATTACCAAAATGAACTTGGCTGATTTCCGTAATAACATTACTTTGTTTATCGTAAGTATTGCCCTTTTCTTCCACTAAGTCGCGTTACGATTTAGAAATATTTTCATAAGTCGAATTAAATAATTACAGGAATGCTATGGATTTAGAGTAGCACGCATATTCCTCATATCTACTTCAAAGATGATAGATACCTTTGTGAAAATACTGAAGCAAATAGTCAGTGACAAAGTAGCTGAAAGAATATGTGTTTTTAAAAACGTAGAATCCTTACACCAATTTCTGCCTAAACAATTGCTACCGGAGGACTTCGGTGGAGAGCAAAAATCTATCAGAGAAATTTATGGTAAGCGCTTGTTCCAACGATTTAGTTGGCGAACTTTGAAAAATGTAACAGAAGTAATGAATTATTAAAAATATATTTGCAGGCCTACCGTTTATTTTAGATGGAGCTCAATTAAACGGATAATTGTAATCATTCTATAATATTCATGCAAAGATTTCGAATATCTCCAATTATATCGCACTTCCCATATTCGAGTGATAGAGATAGTCGTGCAAACTGTCCTTTTCAGGCGTTCGCGGTAGAAACGCTCATTTAAATTGTTCGTGATTTGGCCGTTTTCCCCATTACGACTATTTGAATAAATATGAAAAATTAGGAACTGAATTGAGTGCATTAATTTCAGATGATATGAACGAAGAAATGTCTGCACAAGAACACGTAGCACACATGAAGGAAATGCGCCTTGCCCGAACCAACGAAGAATTGAGACGCTCAGACCGCTTCAATGAAGAGTACCTAGGGATGCCTGGATCTTTTAAACTCTTAAGCGTAGATTAGAATTGATACCTTAGTGGAACTTTGTGGTATAGGTATCAGTCTACAGTGTCATTACTTTATTTATCATCGCTATCAATTAAATTGCAATCGAAATACGATAGGTATTTCGTAAGCAATAAAGGTTTTGGGATTTTGACATTAAAAAAACTGGCTACTATGTAAAAAAAAACGTTTATTCACATAAAAATACAAATGTTTACAGTTAAAAAAACTGTAAGGAAGTATTTTAAACAAACCTGTGTGTGTGAACCTTGAAATTATACTTCATTGTAATGCTTTTCCTCAAACATGTTTTTAAATCAATGATTTTGCTGCTAAAACTAGATTGCTGATTAATTGCCTTCCTATTAAGCCTGTTAATCATACAAAACGTTGCTTAATAATTATGTCAAATTATCTATTGTATTAGCTACAAATTGCCCCACAAAGATAAGACATAACTATAATTTTAAAAATAAAACTTACGTTATTCAATATTATATTATTGAAATTGTAACTAATTTAATTTACTCTATTTATTTAGTGTGAAACCAACTTACCTACTAACTACGGGTGGGCTTAAAACCAGCTTAGCGCTGTGCTCACAACGATTTTTCCATGTCAGTTCTAAAATCTCGTAACAGCTTACTAACCGATACACCAATGTAATTTTAATGTGAAAAATAAACCCTTTTGATATAGTTTATTTAATTTTAATTGAGTGGGATTTATTAACAAAACAGCAGTTACAAAAAAAAAACAAGACAAACATAATAAAAAAAACCTGAATTAAAAATAATCTAAACTAAAAACTAAATAAGTATATTTACAGGTAAAAAGTAGGCTCAAGCTCGGAGCTCGGCGGTAGGGTGCCCAGAAGGCTGGCCGCATTGCCGCGCTGAACAGCAATGCTAATGCGCTGAGCAAGGTACGCACCAGCTTTCTGGTCACCCGTGGCGTCCACGAGACGCTTCGGAGCTCTTTAAAGATGCAGTGAGCAGCAGGTCTCTACGGCCCTATTAGAGTTTCCACCCCAAACGGCTCAAACATGCAGCCACCGGCAATCGCGGAATATTTGCGTCGCTTGAGGTGATCAGCCGCGACGGCGGCAGCCCCAGCCTTAAAGGCTTGGTCACACCGCTTGCGCGACGCAAGCGGGACGCTGCGCTGCGCGCCGAAATGTATGAAACCGTCCCGCTCGCGTCGCGCAACCAGTGTGACGTCGCTAATCTGTTAGCATACGTTCCGGCGCGCAGCGGTCGCGTCGCGCGGACGTCGCGCAACGCAGTGTGACCAAGCCTTAAACGAAGTCCCTGGAAGATGGTAAGGTATCCACACATGTGGCGTCCCAGACTAGCGGCCGTCCCAACTTCCAGGGTACTAGGGTCATGCCATCTGGCCTCTTGCCATCGTCTCTGGCCAGGCCAGACGGCTCTATGATCGCTGATGTTCCGGCGCTAGCAAAGGCTCGACGCAAGATGTCATTAACAGAATATAATTTAGATAAGTCAGGGATGATGGACCAAGCTATCGATATTTTGCACGATTGGATTAAAAAATAGGACCACTTTGTCAAGAAGGATTTTTGGAGTTGTAAGTATGGCATTTATTAACTTTATTAAAGGAACCTTTGCGCCAGGTATTGTAGTAACAGAAACGAGGAATCCCCCCATCTCATTCATTGAAAAAATAGGCGGGATTTGAACCCACGACTTCCGGATCCGTATTAGGTCGTGCTTTAGTTATTTTATTAAAAAATATATACATATTAAACAACAAGTTTTGGTCGTATAATTTAAAGAAAAATAATATATTTTTGTAGATTGTTGTACTAATTTTAATAAAGTAAAAACATATTTATTTACCAAAAATATATTAACGCTATATAATTTACATTCAATTAGCAAATTTTTTAAATTACTTACATAAGGGCAATGCAAACTACACATTCTCTGTAGTCTATTTTTTGTAGCTACGTCACGCATAATCATCGAATAATCATTGTATACGACAGTTTTGCCATAAATACAGTTTTAATTCAGACACAATACAAGAGGAATACGATGGCAAGAGGCCGGATGGGATGACGCTGGTCCCTTGGAAGATGGGGCGAGTGCTGGTGTGGGACGCTACATGCGTTGATACACTGGCACCGTCCCATCTTTCAAGAACGGTATCCAGGGCTGGTAGGGCGGCGGAAGCGGCCGAGACGAAAAAACCATGGAAATACCGGGGTCTCGGCACCCAATACCATTTCATGGCTTTCGGGGGGCCCGAGCGCTCGGCAACTACATAGAGGGAGCTAAGCAAAAGGCTCGTCGACGCCACTGGTGACCAAAGAGCTGGCAGCTTCCTCGCACAGCGTTTAAGTATTGCCATGCGAGGGAATGCTGCCAGCGTCTTTGGTACCATGCCACGGGGGCCCTTTTTAGATATATTTTAATTAAATTAGTTTTAATTTTAGTTTATTGATTGATACCTAACTTGTATTTGCAATTAGCTTTAATATTATTTTAGTTATTGTTGTATTCGTGTATATATTTTCTTATTAATAAAAATTTTAGACACAATACACCCTTTTGAGAATTTTAGCCTGACTAAGATAATATCGATAACTGATGACGATGAGGCCAGTCAGCAGAGGCATTGATCACCGCTTCAATAACCTTTTAGGTACCTATTAGCTGCTCATCTGTAAATCATCCTGTGGCCAATCATGCCGATGACATATTATTATAGTCCGTTGACATTTATTGCCGTTGTATTACCATCGACTATCAAAACACAAAGTTCAATATTACCAAATTTTTCCGTCGGAAAAATCTCCCAAACTTTACTAAGAGAATTACGATCTCCAATGCCCAACTTCGGCAGTTCCACGTAGCGCCAAGACCGTTATGGCAACGGAAACTATCAAACGTGTGGACTGGGTATGAAAACACTCTATTTACGGCAGAAACGTGAGTTTCGTGGTAAATAAACTGATAGTTAAAGCTGCGGGCAGGGGGGGGTCTCACTCCGTCAGTTCGCCGCGCCGCTGCAAGTAAGACGACTTCCTGATTTGTCGGTGCGGAGGCGGTGCGATATGAGAAAACTGACAAATGTCAGTGTCAACTGTCATTCAACTCAGTACCACTTTTTACTGCGCCCCTACATTTAAATGAGTGCTTCCTGACTTGTGTGGGATGCGCGGAATCGGGACGATGCGAGGGCAGTACTCGGGGCCGATTTTTGAGTGTTGAACGCTCGACTTTTCACTCAAAAAACTATAAAGTTTTGAATCGATCCCACCCCGCCAAGTAAGGAAGTAGCCTAAGTATAATAGGTACATCCGTAGGTGGTACCATTCCGTGGCAGCCGCGCATTGCTACCGGACGGTCGCGTCGTCGCGTCACTCGCTTGGTGGGGTCAAAGTTTGTTATTTACCTATTATAATTGGGGATTTGTTAACAGTGGGACTTCTGTACGTAGTACTATTACTTATTTCTGCTGCGAGTGGAGCAGCACCATTAAATTTACAGATATTTTGTTAACTGCCAGCAAAACGGGATACAACACTCTTCGGGAATGACTTTTATCGACAAATCCCGATAAATATCTGGCTGTGTGCAGTTTTATAAAATTTCCTCTTGACAGAGTTTAGATGTAGTAAAATGTAACTTATTTGTGTCGTGTAATAATTCGTCGTTTTAGTAGGCTGAGTAAAAAAAGGAAAACAAAGACTCGACCTTGGATTTTTTTTCAACCGAGAAAATTTTAAGCATTCATGTTTTGGCTATTGTCAAAAACACAATAATATAGTCAAGAATCATATATGTGAAAATCAATCCCTATAGTTTCCTCGTCTGGGCAGAACAGCGATTCAAAGAACGTGATATTTTTCGTTGCAGCGCCTTAAGCGGTCGACCTGTATGTAGCATTATTATTGGAAATGTTGCAGGGTGCTGTGATATTATGTCATCTCGCTCACATTCGGAGCAGCCCAACTGCCAAACCTTCACGTTACAATATACTGCAGACGGTACTTGCTTTTCAGTTCTCCCTGCCTAGCTAATATGATCGCGTATAAGAATATGTTGGACATATAGCATTCGTCCCTTACTAACAAATATTTAAGTGCGAGAGGGACGAATGCTATGTACGATATAATATACGCGATCATCCTCGATAGGACGGAGCAATACCATCTTTAGTTAAAAAAAATGGCTTGCGATGAAGTAAAAGGTCACCAGAGCTCCCGAGGATGCGTTTGTTTTGAGAGTGATCTCTCAACACTATAAATCCTCAAGTCACTCACTGATGGGTCGGCAACGCGTTTACGAATCTTCTGAAGTAGCAAGCGTCCATAGGCTAAGGTGCCTGCTTACCATCAGTCAGGCCGTAAGCATGTTTGCCACCGCCGTTATATAGAAAAAGTCTTATTTTTGTTCTCCTTTGGAATAGTTCATTATAAAAGAATTAGATTGCCCTTCACCTCCAAAGACGCAGTTTGCCGAGAAAAATTCTATAATCGGTATCCATTCGCAACAAATAGCGCAGTGAAATTGCTTAGAAAATTGAATCTTGGGTCATGCATTTTTCATGGTCTGCTCAGAAAACGGAAAATAAAAGTGTACCTTGCCAATAAAGTGTATTCTTTTTATTACCAGTTTTAATAATTGTTACTTGACGTTTTCAATATCCTCAAAATTAGAAAATGTTATCAGTAACTTTAGGGTTTTTTATTGTTTTATGTTGTCGTTTCTTCCTGAATTTCCTGTCTTTTGTATATTTGTATAGGTATTGTATAGGCAAAAGTGGGTACCTATGGGGCTAGGTAGGTACCCAATAGTAATCCCAAAAAGTTTTGCTTTTAACCCAAGAAAAAAAACTATGTTCATCGCAGAACCCTTACCCAATTACCACAGAATTTGAATATGAATGCTTATTACCTTTCATGTTTCATCGAACACTATGTTCAGGACGATTTCGTATTTATGGACCGCTAGATGGCGCTGTACTTAACAGAAACTAGCTAACGGTTGTTCGATACAAATTCCTCAACACAGAGCTGTCTTGTCGTTATATTCGATTGGTAACCAAGTGAGTGCGCATAGTAACGGTGTCAACAAAGTGGTCCTTCGAGCCGTACTCGTAATACTTGAGAATTTTGTTTTCAAACAAACATATAAAGTAATGAATGTTATCATTGATAAATCAGTTTTAAATTATTAAAGACGGCTATAAAAAGTTTATTTCCAGCCAATCTTCAAACAATTGCTTGCTTGCTAAAATAAGAATAATCGAATTGAAGCATTTTGAAAAGCATCTACTAAGATGAATGACACTCGCCGTAAGTAATTGAATTTCGTCTCAAGTGTTCCTCGCAGAAATGAAAAATCTCAATTCTTTAATTAAGTGTAACACACTCTAAGACGAAGAAGCGGTCAATTTGTTCGGTAAATTATCCGTAATTGTAGCAAAGATGGCCACAGGTGGTCTGGCCTTCAACTCATCCCACTTTCTATCCAGGTCTTCACGACGCTCGGTTTTGAAGTGGTTCACCTGTTGATAGATGAGCCGTCGCCTTCGCCTCCTCTTTTGTCTATGACTAAAAAGTAAGTAGGTATGTCATGGATCAATATATGTTATAAAATGTAATAGTACATCTTGATACAAACTGAGTGTAGTATTGTACTGTACTAGAAGAAGTCAGAAAATCGCCTATGGTAGGTTTTTCTGCGATAAATATAAATAACACGAAGAAGTGAATTCTCTCAGGTGAATTTTAACATACTGCATCCACTTTTTAGATTAAGCGGACATCACTGTATTATTTAATTGCTATTGTATTCATAGTATATTGTGAATAAATGAATCTGAAGATTAAATAAATATAATAGTTATTCTTGCACTCTTGTTAGTTGTCAGTTTATTCCGCTTGCATTCTGCAGTTTTTTATTTCCACAACAGTTATATTGTATCATTGAAAGTTTAATAAACTTCTCAGTGCCTTGCTGCCGACTCGTCCAGTGCGCAAAATGATTAATTCACTCTCAATTATATAACAGGCGCTTTGTTACTAACGTTGCGATTAATATAATGCTTGTTTATTGTGTTCACTGTAATTAATAAATATACAATACAATACTCTTTATGCACACCTCAAAAAGACCACATCTCTTTACGCATTGGGCCAGTCAGTCTAGGATTATGCTCTTGCAAAAGGTGGTGGAGAAGATTTAGTTTTTTAAATTATGTATAAGGATGCTCCTGACTATAAATCAAAAATGATAGCACGACATAATATCTCGGGACAACTATTGGCAGCTACTTAACCTAGCTTCTTTTCGGTTTATCGCTCATATGTTCTATACAAAGCGTCCTAGCGGAAAGTTATCTACAAGCAAGTTAAAGAACATTAAATTCTGCGTCCAATGAGTACAAACACGTAATAAATCGATCAAGTGATATAGTAGTAGTACATTACTGCAGAGACCAGTAAGTAAGCCATCCTGGACGAGTATGAGCAAAGAATATAGAAAACTATGAGTTAGCCGGCCGAGCCGAAGGCGAGGTCCGGCTATAATACGAGGCCAGGATGGCACTTATGGTCGAGGCATGTATAGTGCTTTTCTCAAAGATAAAACAAGTTGTATAAATAGCGGTAAAAATCATATTTTTCGCCAATTCCACCTCGTTTGTTCTAAAACCGTGAGGTCGGACTAGCTTTAGTTTGTGCGGGCGCGGGCGCCCCCCTCCCCCGACCCCGCCCCCGCCCCGCCGCACACCCCGCTGCTGCTGCGGGCGCTGGCAGGGAGGCGCCGGCGCCCGCAGCAGCAGCTAAACTTATGATATGTAATGGGATTTACATACTTACTTCCTGGACAGTAGGTGTTACTTCCTGGACACTTCTGGCAACTGTCCAGGATGACCTACTTTCGGATACTATCTTCACAGATGTTATGAGAACATTACATACTATTTTTGAGAAAAAAACCTTTGTCAAAAAACGATGTTTTCCAGAACTTATACCAAATTTCAACAAATTGATTTTTAAGTAATCTGCGTTTGAATTTTGAATTTATCCTGGCCTATAACGCTATAATACTAAGAATTTACAGATAACATAGTTACATCAGCATTATAATCATCGAGTAGCTGTTTCCCGCGACTTTGTCTGCGTAAACTTCCACTCCTTATTTCATCCCTTCCCGGGGTGGTTTTCGGGATGAAAAGTATCCTATATGTTTATCTAGGCTATAAACTCGTTGTATATCAAGTTTCACCACAATCCGTTCCGCCGTTTTTGGGCAATTGAGTAACAAGCATCTTAATGTCGAATGTTCAAATCCTACTAATGATTAAAAACCGGCCAAGTGCGTGTCGGGCCACGCGCAAGGTAGGGTTCCGTAGTCGTCCACCCGTTACATTATGTGGACTAAAAAGTTCGCAAACTTATATTTACTATGTTTTTGACAGAATTAACAACATTATCTAAGGTATCAATGGAAATTGTACGATTGTTGATTGTAAAGTTTGCTTTTGCAAAGTACATTTCTGAAGTTCGACTATTACTCGTTAACTAGTAATGTCGTCATAGTTTTCCTTTTAAATTCATCTTATATACTACTACCATGATTTTTTTGACATGCCTAGTAGCCACCGTTTAGCTGGCAGGGGGGGGGGGACACTTGACCATAACAAAAATTATCACTTCAAAGCTTAATATCACGCCAACGAATGGGGTTTGGACCAAAAAAAAATTGCACCACCACTTTACATGTAGGGGAGGTACCCTAAAAAAATTTTTTTTTTAAATTTTATTCTACCGTTTTGTCGGCGGCATTGATATGTATACTCATGCCAAATTACAGCTTTCTAGTACTAACGGTTACTGAGAAAAACGGGGGTCGGACGGACGGACGGACGGACGGACGGACATGGCGAAACTATAAGGGTTCCTTGTTTACTACGGAACCCTAAAAGTGCGAAAGTTTAGAAGTTTGGATAAATTGCATATTAAAACCCGCGTTGACAGCAAGTTCGTCCCAAACGCTACAATCGATTTGCGAAGGACCGAAACAACTACCTTACAAATGATAGTGTTTCACGTTATTATGGGGTAGGAATGTCGAATTAAGTAGATTGCTGTGTGTTGTCCGTGACAGCAAACGACTCATTAGCAAAACTGCTTATTCCGCCTAACCACAGCTGCGTCGATGCCTCATTTACTATACACATTCGCTGTCAAAAGTGACATATTATGAAGGATATGTGCATGTGTTTATCAATGTTTTACGTGGAATTTCATTAATCATTATATATTTACTTAGTAGGTACTAAAAGTTGAGTTTACGGCTATTTCATACAACTACAGAAATATTTACCTACGTATTTTTTTCAATTTTTTTTTACTACTTATACCTAGGTTTACCGTTCAACTAAGAGGTGCCTGCGTGGCGTGCGGTGTAATACCTGCCCCACTTCTCTTCTCGGTACACTTTAATTTTGCACAAGCCTTTCTTAATTTTGGTATTATAAGAACTTGGCAGAATCTATAACATAACGGTTAACGTGTGCACACACACAGCGCAGTGTGTTAATTAAACATTATCATGTTTAAAAAACCGGACAAGTGTGAGTAGGACTCGCCCACCGAGGGTTCCGTACGAATTTGTAGGTCATATAATTATGACCGCGCATACCGTTGCCTAACCTCCATGATTGATTACTTACTTTAAATAAATACTTATTTCTTTGTGATTTTCCCCTGTACTCGTAGTGTAAGGCGACTTCCCGACTTGGCGGGGCGGGATCGATATGTGTTTTTTTTTTCTTTGACGTAAACTTACTGACGTCGCAAAGATTCCAACTTGACGGAATACTGTCAGTATTACATTTGCGCAGTAGTAATATCATGCGCAGAAGTGGACCAGTACTGCCTTCGTATCGTCCCGCTACCGCGCATCCCGCACCAGTCAGGAAGCACACTTATTTAAATGTAGAGGCGTAGTAAAAAGCGGTACTGAGTTGACTGACAGTTGACACTGACATTTGACAGTTTTCTCGTATCTTACCGCCTCCGCACCGACAAATCAGGAAGTCGCCTAAGACGATATTTAAATTACTTGCCATAGTTCTAGGTCCACGGAAAGTACCCTATAAATTTTGATTTCCTTGAGACTGTTGCTGATTTTAATCTCGACTCTACTCCACGCGTACCAGAGATCTTTACAGACAAACAGGCGGAAACAAAACGATCCTATTAAGGGTTCAGTTTTTTTTTTTTCATTTTGAGTTACGGAACCCTAAAAAAGGTAATTGATTAACAAAAACAGTAAAAGAATTAAGACAATAGGAATTGGGTGGACGTTGTTTTTTTTGAAAATTCGAATGCCACAATTGTTTATGACGGTAAAATGACGTCCAATAATATGTAAATTTTCACATTTTGTGTCAGACAGTTTTTGTTTTTGCCTGTACCTTAGACTTGACATCTTAATACTACTTAAGGCATTGAATACTGCCAGACTGCTTCATATTGGTTGTGTGGTTCTTTGTGAGTCCTCGTCTCGTCTACAGACATGTATAATATTGTATGTACCTACGTGTATTTTTTGAGTTAACTGATGCATTTCAATATTATTAAAGTCACTTTGTCTGCCTTAACAGACCATGCACCATATTGTACACAATTGTACACAATAACCGGTTTAAACACTATAAATGTCACATCAGATTAAAGTACAAAGGCAAACTTTTACCTATGAGGGATCTCTTCCAGCTACCTTATGAGAAATTTTACATTTACCCCTCAAGAATGATTGTACCTATATTTTAATTTACAGAAAGTAAATGATGAGTTATCCATAAATTCAAGACTTCTGTTAAACTCGGATAAACAAACGCTAGAAAAGCTTTTAATTCAGCATAATGTTGACCCATATTCGGTGGAACAGATGATGAAGAACATTTATGATTGGTATCAAAAGGAACCTCACTTGCCTACCGGACAGTTACGTAAGTTTTACTTCTTTCGTCGTTTTGTAGGCGTTCGTTTTGGACGGGCGCCGCGGCCGCCTCGATCCACGCGCGTGTTTTGTTTTGTATTTATTATTTTTCGTTCTTCTTGTACATAATATTGCCTGTCAATAGCCATTATGCGCTCTATTTACGCACATATTGTAATAATTTAGTGTTTATATTTCATCTATATATTCTGTGCCTTTTTTATATATAACGTGTTGTTTGTTTGTATATAAATTGTACATAATCGGCAGACCGTCTACAGTTTAGATGTTTGGATAGGTATTCTGATGTTTAAATGTTTGGAGCTGTGTTACTCAATCGCGCAAAAAACTACTTACCTTTGTTTTTACAGACGACCAGTTAATCGCTCGACTACTAATAATGAGAAAGTACAGCGTTGAAAACGTAAAAGAAAAGATTGACAATTATTACAGTATAAGACCGAAATGTACAGAATTTTTAAATAACAGAGACCCGTTGGACCCTCATATAAATAAGTATTTAAAAACTGGTTACTGGATAGTATTACCACGAAGAACACCGGAAAACCACAGAGTAATGGTATTCAGGTAAAACCTTAAGTATAACGTAAAGTACAAAAAAATATGAAGAATACTTTTTACCATTTATGCAATTATGTCATGGACTGAATTATTACATCTATGCATTATGTAAAGCAACAAAGAATAAAGAATATTTGTTGTTGTTGTTGTTGTTGTTGTTATGTAGTAAGTTTGTCTGTCCGTGTGGGACAAAACTTGCAACTGAATTTTACCATGTATTGTATCCTCAACCAGTTAGCCTGAAAATTGGCATAGGTATTTGTGTAATTTCTGTGACAATGCTATATTATGGTATCACCGAGCTGATTCGTTGATGAAGGCAGTATTTGCTATAACAACTTCTAAACTACACAAGATACACAATCCTCTCAACGAGTAGTTGATGACTGTGAAAAAGACGGCAAGTTAGCAATAAAAGCTTGTTACAATAGTACATTATTGCCGTGGCCGGGAAGGAAGCAATTGCAGGCTGAGTATTTGTTTAAACGGACGAGCTTGCGAGTCCGTTTAATTATAATACGAAGCCTGCAATTGCCATTCCGGCCGAGGCTAATATAGTGCTTTTCTCAAAAATGGGGAAAACAATACAAAATTTGAACAAGATTTGATAAACATAACCTTAAAAAGTCAAAAACATCATGCTTTCCCACCGTTTATTTATTTTTAACACAATCGCAAGTGTTTTTTTTCCACTAAAAAACGCAAATTATTCGAGACACATAAAAAAACGTCGCGTTTCCAACAGAAAACTACGAGCTGAATTGGCAGAATACGACCTGTGTTTCCTTTTATATGACAGTTTCTACTTTTTTTAAAGTTTATAACTCGACAAAACAAAGGAATTTATATGTGACATTGCAGGCGTGCAGGCGGGCCTGCAATGTTTTTTACTTTTTAATTTGGATCTGACCTTAAACTATACACTTTACCTTCCAATATGTAGGGACTAAAGTCCAGTTTGCGGGCCATTTTTGAGAAAAGAAATTTAATATTAGACAGATACTAAATTTTTCATTTTCAGATTAAAATCGAGTGAAGGAGTTTCCGCATTAGGTCTGTCCAAAGTTTTATTCATGATAGCTGACTACAGAATGTGGAATGACAGTGTCATGGGAGAACATTTTATAATGGACTACAGAAATGTCACTGTACAACTAGCATTGCAGTTAACTCCAGTATTATTATCGAAAAATTTATATTATGTTACTGTAAGTACCTATTATCTGTTCAAACGGATTCCAGAATATTATATGATTTCTTGACCAAACGACAAGGTATGAAATCAACGCTTAAAACATGGTCCCCAGTGGAGATAAGATGATAACTTATTGTGTCGGACATACTCATCCCTTACTGTCTAGTATGTATTTTCGATCTTTCGATCAAGTGGGATATCAAAATGGAGAATTTATAAAGACAATTTCAAATATACATAATTATTTATATATAACGCGTACGCGTACCTTACGTAAAATGCTTTAAATACCTAAATATATTAAAAATATAATTTTAGGGCATGATATACTTCAAAATGAAAATCGAAAATGGTGAGATAAAATATTAATTAAAACATCAATAACACGACTGCACTGGATAAAAGTGACCTAAATGACCCGTTAAGGAACACTCGGCAGACAATAATAATAGAATTTTAAATGTACTGAGTTCGTTTCGCTACTTTATGTTATTCTGTCCCATATTCAGAACGGGAGAAAATGTATTAATTTCATATCCTTTAATTTCATAATCTTTACCTACACGAATATTTAAATATTGCATTGAAAAACATGGTTGTCATTTCGAATGTTTCATAGTAATATTATTGCGTATCACTTACACAATTGATACTCACTAATCGTAGGTACCTTTATATACAGGGTATTGTGATAGATTTCCTTTCCATGTTATCACGTTCTAAATAAAAGTAAAAATATTCATTACAGCAATGCCTGGGTCCGAATATAAAAGGCATTCATCTTGTCGGCATGCCTCCATTTGGCGAAGCTCTTCTATCACTAAGCAAGAAACTATTAAAGCCTAAAATAGCCAAAAGAATACACGTTTATAAAAACTTTGATGAGGTTTTTAGGAAATTTCCGGAAAGCATTTTTCCTAAGGATTTGGGTGGCACTGATGATGTTTCGTGTCAAGACATAACTGGTGAGTGGAGTGTACTAATATCTCTTTAATACGTCATTGACTAATATTCCTAAAAATACATGACAATGGTTATGACACCATCCGGACTTTTTGGACAAAATTGATACAATCTAATTTTTATTTCGATTTAGCCATAGATCGTTAAATTCACAAGGAAGATTTCCACTTTTTACAGATCTAGAGGGCTATGCATACTTGCAGAAATTTAAATCTATAGGCCTAAAATTGAACCGTGCGATGTTTAAATATTACAGAACTCTTGTGACAGAGCTCATAGATAGAGCGTACGATAGATATTAACTTATATAACATTCTGCAGAGGGCCCTTTTCTCGGCCTCCTTTAATTTTTGGTACAATTCATATAACATTCTCTGAATACCATTGCAAAATAAAATGTTGGTTTACAGATGCTTGGGAAGAAACATTATGTTCTACGCCATGGAGAAATTTCTTTATTGAACAAGATTCCATTCATTCTGATGAAAGCAAGAGAACTGTTAAGAAGCATTTTCGTGACGACTTTGGTCTCGATGGCTCTTTTAAAAAGCTTAATATTGACTAAGACATTTATTAAATACTTTTAACTGTCATTAATAATTATGTATGACCTTCGTCTAATCTGATGGAAAGTTAAGATGGACCAAGAAGACACAGAAGATGCCAGTTCACTTTTACCGTGAAGACATTGAGTTGAGTTGTTATTGTAAGTATGTTTCCGGAAACACAGACGCCGGAAAAGAATTACAGACAGCTTAAACGTTTTTTATATTTATTTGTTGTATTTAAGTTAATTTTATTAATTTTGACATGTTTATGTCAGGTCATGGTCATGGTCTTTCAGTCATTTCATGGCATTGTCAATCATCACTTAAAAAATAATGCACTCGTCTCACAGTTTAAAATAATTGTCATACGATAAATAAAATAATGCACTAAAATGAATAAAGTTTTTTATGTCACACCTGGCCATAAAGTGGCCATTATCGCACGCTCCGCGCGCGAAAAAACCCACTTCCTGGCCAGGGGGTGACATAAAATTTTGTACTTACCACGGGCGATAATAAAGAAAGCCTCAGATCGCATATTTATCGCCCTTGCCTTCGGCTCGGGCGTAAAATACCTGCGATCTGAGGCATTCTTTGTTTTATCGCCCTTGGTAAGTAATGTACTATTTATTAAGTAGGTAGCCGTAGAATATAACAGGATTAATAAAAAAGGATTAATTACTTGAAATTGTTTTAATTCAGTTTTAACTAATTCCACGCTAAGCACACTAAGCCTCACTAATAAGTTAGAAGTTGGTATTAAGATAATTCTAAAGAGAATATCAATTGAAATAGTCACATCCCAATTTATGCTTTATAGGAAACAGTTATATTTTTTTTTACATTAACAGTTACCTATTATGGCGAATTTTAATCAAGATTTAATTTTTTGAAAGTTCCTACTAACTCTTCTTTGTTATTTACACCGGGTCTACTCTTCTCATTGGACACCTTTTTGCATCCTTCCAATAGGTATTGTAATGTTTGTCCGCTTCGAAACTCTTTCTCATACAGATCTGCAATAAAAATAAATGCAATATACTTTGTTAGATTGTCAAACAACTAATCATTAACTTATACAGACTAGTCTCTGTCCCTTTTTTCCGATTTCAAGAAATATTCACGAATTTTTTTTTTTTTTTTTTTAAAATACCTAGTTATTATAAAGATTTTTGTGAAACAATCTTGCAAAATGGGTTTTTACCTTTTCGGTGTAGGAAAACATAGCGAGGAAACTGGTCTGACAACGATAAGGTGGTCTGGGTTGGAAGCTTAGATGGCAGTCGTAAAACAGCTTCCTACGCCAAATCTTGGGATAAGGTGTCAAAGCGGACCACGGGCTCTTTAGGGCACAACTCGGAAAATACTAGGGGGCTTGATGTCATGCCCCCTAATAGTAAAAACTGTTATTTACCTTTAAATTCATTCATACTGTAGTCCTCTCCACCGTAGTCCTTTGGCAAGTACATTTTAGGCAAAACCTTGTGCAATTCGTCTAGATTTTCGTGAACCATCAGTTTGTTTAATATCTTTGGTTTAACAAACTGCTTGAATAAATTATAGATTTGCCTGCCCACCGAAGGAACATTTAAAACGTGAATGGAAAAAACTCTATATCCCGACCCTTCCTGAAATTAAAATGATTGCCATAAGAAGAATACTTTTCGTTCGGTCAATTCATGAAGAAGCACTCCACTTAAAAATAGAATGGACAACAATCAACAACGCAAACCAAAATATTAGGTGACGGAACTAGAAAAAATATTACAATAGAAATAAGAACTTAAAATGAAAAATTTACATTTTAAATTTTAGTACACTGAGCGAAAAAAATACTAATATTAGTAAGTTTTAGTGAATCCCAAGACAAGGAGATTATATACTAACGGTTACAAAACAGTTTAGTAGTAATTAGTAGTTACAAGGACAATTTTTTTGGTATTAGCAGAGACTAGGAATTATATAGACTGCCAGTGCCTATACATTGTGGCGTAATTTTAAAATAATGGGCCTGCTGTAGCTAGTTTCACTATGGAGAGATCACTTTACCATTTAATTCGTACATGCGACTAAGACCTCTGCTTAAAACATAGCGCCATCTGTTGGGAGCTTCTACGTTGTGTTCATAGATGGCGCTATGTTTTAAGCACAGGTCTTAGTGGCATACGAATTAAATGGTAAAGTGATCTCTCCATAGTGAAACTAGCTACAGCAGGCCCATTATTTTAAAATTACGCCGCAATGTATAGGCATTGGCAGTCTATATAATTCCTAGTCTCTGGTATTAGTAAATAACTACTATTATCAAAAACTGTTTTGTAACCGTAAGTATATATAATCTCCTTGTCCTGGGATTCACTAAAACTTACTAATAATTAGTTTTTTTTTCGCTCAGTGTATTTTTACATGTTGTTTACCTCTACATTAAGCCTAGTGTTCTGTATTGTTCTTTTTGAGGAGTGCAATAAAGAGTAAGTGTTTGTATTGTATTGTATGATTGGAAATAGAGTTTTAGGTTTTCCTACCTATACATTTATTTATACAAGATAACGTACCTGGAACATTTGTGTTGCTCTCTGTAGAACCATAGGGTTGATTCTCAAAAAATGCCCCAAACTAATATTTTGGAGATCTAGAAGCCATATTTCACCGAGCATATAATCGTATCTAAGTCTCAAATCACCGATCTGAAATGATTAATTATTAATGCGGGGATTAAGTATTGATTGGTTAATAATTAACTGTACTTAAAAATCATAATATTTTGACCGAGTAAAAATTTCACCATGTAAGAATTTCTGAAGATTTCTTCAATGTGGAAGGAGCTTGGATTGGGATCTACAAACTGCAATGTTGTGATTCGCTTTCCTTCGAATAGTTTTGTTGATATACCTTGACGGCTGAAAACATATGACGAAATATTACATTATTGTGAAAAGGTGTGTCGATTAAAATTACTAATGGTAATGTCGTACATATGAACGCAATATAAATTATCATTACAGAACAGTACCCTTACCATGAGTTTGCAATGTTTGCAGTACCGTACTCGCTAGCGACTACGTACCTAAACGATTTAGTATGGCGATTTTAAGTTCTATTTTGTAACCGCCATAGGCGCTGTACTTTTGTCCATAGTCCATACTAAATCGTTTTCGCAGTCGCTAGCGAGTACGGTGATGCAAACATTGCAAACTCATGGTAAGGCTACAGTTGCTCGTAGATTTGTAAGCAAGCATTATTGCATTTCATAGATCTACGAAACCATACTTAAGTTTATCTTTTGTTTTTGGAGTATATCAAGTTTATGTATGATTGCTTTTTTTACTAAAATTTATTTTTATGAAGAAACAACAATAGGTGCTACAAAATTGGAATAGTAACTGTATGATTGTTTATATCACAATAATAATAAAAAGCACAATTCTGACTCTGGTAACTAAACGTTAATAGTACATTATTGCCGTGGCCGGGAAGGGAGCAATTGCAGGCTGAGTATTTGTTTAAACGGACGAGCTTGCGAGTCCGTTTAATTATAATACGAAGCCTGCAATTGCCATTCCGGCCGAGGCTAATATAGTGCTTTTCTCAAAAATGGGGAAAATACGACAAAAATTTAATTAAGATTTGATAAACATAACCTTAAAACGTCAAAAACATCATGTTTTCCCGCCGTTTTTTTTTTTTTACAGAACCGCAAGTGTATTTTTCCACCGAAAAACGCAAATTAATCGAGACACATAAAAAAACGTCGCGTTTTCAACAGAAAAATACGAGCTGAATTGGCTGAATACGACCTGTGCCTCCTTTTATATGACAGTTTCTACATTTTAAAAAGTTTATAACTCGACAAATAAAGGAATTTATATGTGACATTGCAGGCCATATATGTGGCCTGCAATGTTTTTTACTTTTTAATTTGGATCTGACCTTAAACTATACACTTTACCTTCCAATATGTAGGGACTAAAGTCCAGTTTGCGGGCCATTTTTGAGAAAAAGAAAATTACAATAGCTAACACAAATCGCCTTATTGTTGTGTAAGAACTGATTATTCCCAGATAATCTTTGCATCTTTTAAAGTAATTTGCTTTGCTATATTCTAACTTTCCTCGAGTCTGGTAAGGACTTCTTACTGTCGACTTTATCCTGTTAAATAAATGACTCAACTTATTGTTGTTATTCTATTTCTTAAGTTAGGAGACAATGCAAAAAATCAGCTGCATCCAATGTAAAATTGACTCATAACATCACATACAGAGTGTGTCCTACCAAAAACTTCCACCCTAGTTATGTGTGTATTATAGTCTGGCCGTTATCGTGAATTTAAATCGATTGGCATTCTTATGGAAAATGTCGAAAAAAGGTTACAGATTAAGAATTATAATAAAAAATCAACAGTCTAACCAAAATTTCTCAAGCGGATGCGTCCGCTAACGAAATTACAATTTCTATCCCACCTGTGGCGTTGAATTTTTCCCTTTAAATTGTGAATTGAAAAAATCAATAATGTTTAAAATTAAACATTTACTATAAAATTATAACTAGTTTGAACAGCAATGCTGAGCCTTTGTGCGAGAAACGTGCAAGCTCTGTGGGATCTCAGCAAGTTTTTATAAGTTTTTTTTTTCAATGCAATGAATTGACATGGGCCTCTTGCCCCCAACCCAAGGGCCTAGAGTTTCGACAGCGAAAAGTTTTCGGTGCGATGTTATTAACACTCTGTATATGTGATTTAATGAGTCAATTCTATTGATATTTGTTGAATTTATACCTCATTAAAGCGCATTTTGAAAGTGACCTAGCAACGTCATATAAACGGGTTACCTACAAAGTTGTCTGTCAGAGTGTTTATAACACGACAGTGGTAAACAATTATAATGACGCTATTGACTCATTAAATCATTAACATAGTATATACAAGTATTTATAGATGCGATAACGAGCGACCTGGCGTAGATATGAGAAAGAATATTCATATAAAATTTATACTACGCAATTTGCCCGGAATGCAAGTTCCAATGGCTTATGGAAGTGTGCCTGTGCCTATAACTATAACCCGACCATGACAAAAATTTATCGGTCGGTGATAAAGACAAAACATGGCACTCTCTTCTATTCCCTCTTATAGGAATCACAATAAGGCTATCTTCCTCTATCAAAGCGTGTCAGGTCCTTGCATTAAGTGCGATGTAAACATTTAGGATTGGACGTTCCGCTGTGCTGACAACAAATGATATTGAATAAAATAAAATGTTCCCATTTGTTTATTTTCACTATATTTGTTAAGTCTTCTTATGTCTTGTATAGAGACGATCGCATAGTAAATAAGAAACAAAATGGTCAATTGGGAACATATTATTTAGTTTTAATTTTTCACCAAATTTCACCACATATTTAGTTTTAATAAAAAATACTTACTAATAAGTCCAAATATCTTGATTTCCAGACAATACATCAATTCTGCTATGAATTAGGTCTGGAGACAAGCCTCTATATTTGTAAAAATTATCGATCTTACTTTTTGCTTTTTCTCGAGATCCTTTAGCCATTATAAGAGTCTTCACAATTACTTCTGAATCTGTCAATAAAATTAACAATATTATTTTCTTATATTGTTACGATATTATTTTAAAATATACTTTTTCGGTGTCAATATGGTGCCATTTCATTAATGACGCAAGTAAAAATGGCCCTATTGACATTGACATAGAGAGCTTTTTGCTCGGGAATAATACAAATTATGTTCAATATGTTCTTTCGTTATTGCATAAATAGGTATAAAATATTGACAAATGAAGTTTTCGGTGGCGCATAACACGGGCTTTAATATGAGTATTAGAGTGGTCCTTATTTCAAGTTAGATGGTTAAAGTCATATTATGTATCTATATGGCAACACAACGAATTATCAAGTCAATAAAGGGTTGGTATCATAAGACGCTACGGTAGGTATCTGGTTACCATCAGGAGGGTAATAAACATGTATAATAAAAAAAACCCTAAGAAGTATTGATCTCTGACAGAACTAACAAAGAATATGGGGAATTAATTTTATTCATCAAAATGAAACTAACTAACTGGGCTGGCACGACAACCCAATATGAGTCTTGGCCTCCGACACAAGAGCACGCCACTTTTCTCGGTCCTGCGCAATTTCTCGCCAGCTTGCGCCAGCTCCGAGCTCACGCAGGTCCGCTTCCACCACATCCCTTCATGCTCTCTTCACCTGTCGATCTTCTCCCATCCTCTCTAGGTGGCCAAGCCAGCGAAATGAAAGAACATAAAATACAGATTATTGGGAATTTAATTAATTCATCAAAATGAAAGAATATAAAACATATATATACTAATTGTAACTTACCTATGTCTGCTTCAACCAAATGTGGTTGTCTCTTGAACCAGTCCATAATCGCCTCGACATCTTCTTTGATGCCATCTTGAGTAAAGCCTAATTCATTTAGAATACTTTTCTTTTCTTCTTCGCTATATGGAAATATATATATTTGTTCCATCTGAAACAAAAAAATATTATTGTTATTATTTATTTAACGCAAAAACGGGTCTACGAGTATAACGCAGAAGAAAGTTTTTTTTAATTAAAATAATACAAGAACATACATTTGCCAAATTGATATAAAGTTAATTATTACGTATCGATAAATAAATTTAGGATAAATTACTTATTCCTTTTCTTATTTATCTTTTTCTTAATTAAAAAAAAAAAATTACCTTATTTGCAGTGGGTTTTAAAGAAACGTCCTCCCAACAACAGACTATGTTTAATTGTAAAAATGAACTTTACACTGACCCGCGATCCGATTTAAAAACCAGTTTTAACCTGGCCAAGCTCTGTTTATACGTAGGAAATAAATGTAAGTATGTAAACAACTTAACCAGTTTTAAAATGTATTCAGCTCCTAAAGTATTGTTTCAATATGTGATTCTAGGGTTCTATACCCGATGGGTCCAAACAATCACTGCTGTCACTCACGCATCCGCCCGTCCGTCAGCTGTCACAACATTTTGTTTCGAAGAATTTTTATCTTTTCAAAACATGTGAAAACTGGTTCGAATAGCACCATAAAAAAAAATTTTGTCAAAAAGCGAATTGGAAGCTTATCGCCAAGAAAGTAGGCCTCGAAAAAGTTTACGTCCAATCGAACATCGCTCCGTGTGCCTTCAAGCCCCATTTACATAGTGCAAGAAATTGCATTCGATTTTCAATACATTGCAGCTTTTGATCATTCTTCAGGTACATTAGTAGTCCTCAGCCCTGCAATGTAATGAAAATTGCAGCAAAGTTCTTGCAACGTGTGAATCCGCTTTTATACATAACCACGACCACTCGGACAAGCGAGATCGACTAATAAGAAGATTTAGTTCAATATCCTAGCGTTATCCCAGTACAGTTACCATTTGAAGGATGAACGGGGTCCGCTACCTACTAATTCCAAGATTTGGCGTAGGCACTAATGTTTGCGGAAGCGACTGCCATGACCTTATAATAAGAAGAATATTTATTTATTTATTTAATACAAAAGTAAGCCTTACTTAAAAGGTTTGTTTTAACGGGTCTAACGCGATATTTATGTATTTACCTTTTTTACCGACGTTTCGACACGGGTTTCACCGGCCGTGGTCGCGGATATGACTGTCGTCTCAGCAAGTTGTCAACGGAGATATGGGTACACAACATTTGACTACCCTACAAAAGTTAACAAAAATGTGAGGGGTAGACTCGAAAAATGTTCACTACCCGTCCACTTTGTTTCTAATTGTCTAAGGCACGGCACACAGCACTCACAGTATCCGCACACAGATCCGAAGATTTACCATGAGATTTTATGTTTTGTATCACTGGTCCCCAAGTCGCCGATAGATTGAAACCGTCTCCCCTATTGAAATTTCTTGGGTGTTTTTTGATTTCAATGGCTTCTCGTACTACCCGCGGGTAATAATGGCGTTCGGTGGAGAGGATTTTGGGTTTATGTAACTCAATCCAGTGATTCGATCCAGTCGTTGGATACTGTGAGTGCTGTGTGCCGTGCCTTAGACAATTAGAAACAAAGTGGACGGGTAGTGAACATTTTTCGAGTCTACCCCTCACATTTTTGTTAACTTTTGTAGGGTAGTCAAATGTTGTGTACCCATATCTCCGTTGACAACTTGCTGAGACGACAGTCATATCCGCGACCACGGCCGGTGAAACCCGTGTCGAAACGTCGGTAAAAAAGGTAAATACATAAATATCGCGTTAGACCCGTTAAAACAAACCTTTTAAGTATGTTTACAAAGCGCGAGAGTTTAAAGTGTTATAAAAGTAAGCCTTGACCTTAACCTAAAGGAATACTTAAAAATGTTTTTATTCGATACAATCTCGAACTAAATGGGGAGGTACTGACAATGGTATCACAGTTTAAATATCTGGGGCATGTTGTGAGTTCCGACCTGAAAGACGATAGGTACAGACATTGAAAGGGAACGAAGAGCATTGTCTGTGAGAGCCAGCATGACCGCGCGCAGGTTTGCTGGATGCTCGAGACCGGTAAAGGTAACCCTCTTTAGGGCCTACTGCACCTCCTTATATACCAGCAGCCTGTGGGCGAACTATACGCAAACGCGTAACAATCAATAACGCGTTCAGGGTGCCGATGGGGCTGCTGCCCCGGTCAATACCGGGTTTCGTCAGGGATGTTCGCAGAGGCGAGGGTGGACTGTTACCATTACCACACTAGTGTATACGCAAGCGATTTTGTACATCTCTGGTGCGTAGGGTACGGGCCAGCGCCAACATCAGTCCTGAAAATGATAGCTGACCGTGTGTATATCAAGAGACGGTTGGACTGTATGTATATCAACCGTTGCTGTATGATACACATGATCAGGAATGTAAAATTCACCTATAAAATTTGACATTATTATTTTATTTCTGACATTATAATAAAATTTTATTGCAATCTACTTAATTTAATATAATTTAATGTGTTTTAATTACAATTATTATGTGTTACATAATTTATTTGTATTGATTGTAATTTATTTGTACTAATCTTAGGTAGGCTGGCCATATCGCAGGTACATAAAAAATGCTGAAATTGCAATAATTGCGGTAAACTTGCTTTTTTGGTAAGTTGTTTAGGACCACCTAAATAGTATTTATCCAGATTTGCAGCAGTTTAAAATGAACGCGCGCTAATTTTTAAGTTTTGTGCAAAAAAAGGCTCTGACAAGAAAGGTCACTATTACTTTTTTAAGTGTACTAAATACCTGACAGAATGAGCCCTTATCCAGTTTTCTAGGTCTAATAGCTCCCAAGATACTGGGAAAAAATATAGGTCGATTTGTTTCGAGGTGTTGACGGCGCGTTTAGCACTGCGCCAAAGCAATTTTTTTGTACCTCGCAAAGTGCGGGATTCTATCTAGACCAGTAAAATTAGCTTAACCTTGAAATAATCCGATAACTGTGATTTTCTTTTTGCATGATAGAAACTATTGTTAGTTATAGTTAAAATAAAAAGAATTAATCATTTTAAGACCCCGCGTCAGTATAAAAAAACCAAAAAACAGAATTTTAAGCACATTTTGATTTCATAAGTACAACATAATAAATAACTTTGTTAAAGTACCTATTTTATGATAGGACGCTTGCACTCCAGTTAAAGAAATCAAAATTACACGAATAAATCAATCGGGACTATCATTAATAAAGAAAGTTCGGTAAGTTACACATATTCTGGCTTATCTTACCTGATATTATAGATAACTGAAATTTGACAATTTATAATGAATAGTATATTAGGTGTGTTGATAAATTATCTAAACTTAAACAGATACTCTTTGAGGATTTCTAAAGTCACAAATATTGGTAATTTTGGGATACCCAAAATACATAACTACTTCAAAAGTGGTTAATTTATGCCGTCATCGTGTTGTTATGACTATAAGTAACAACTTAATCACAAAATATGCACGCTTTTTAATTATTTGATGTTTAATATTACTTGCGTTTTAATATGAACGTTATTTCTTGCCATATAAGGCCGTCTTTTCTTTGTGCCTCAACTCCCGGCCATGCTGTCGCGAGTAGCGACAGGGGTGATCGCGCTGCTCAAAGGGCCGCCGGCGCCGTCGGCTGACTTTTTAACCGACTTCAAGATTTCAAAAGAGGAGGTTCTCAATTGGGTTGTGTTTTTTTATTTTTTTTAATGTTTGTTACTCCATAACTAACTCCGACATTTCTGAACCGATTTTGTAATATTTTTTTAGATTGTAAGTATATATATCCAAGTTGGTCCCGTTGTTGTCAAAGCGCAGTTCTGATGATGGCATCCATGAGGAATCGAGGGAACTCCTCAAATGTGAAAGGCACACAAATAGTGATTTTAGTATTTTCATCAACTAATCAAGCATTTTCATTAAAAGAGTGACATTTGATGAAGTGGAACTGCTGATGATGATCAGAACGGAACTCTTCAACGACGCATAGTACATGTTTGCCGATTTGTTCTCTTCGTTATGTTTGTCAAGCAAATTAGGTTTTCAAGGGATATGTTTGTAAAGCTTGAGTTCTGATGGTGGATTCCATGAGGAATTGAAGGTAATTACTCTTTCACCATTATAAACATACTCTTAGCCATTTTTATTTGATTGTATGGAATCTAAGACTAAGTATAATATTCTTTCACCGGCCTCCAACACTGAAGTCGGTTTTTTTTTCCTAAAAATTATTTACCGACTTGAAGATTTCAAAAGAGGAGGTTCTCAATTCGGTTGTGTTCTTTTTTTTAATGTTTGTTACTCCATAACTCCGTCATTTCTAATCCGATTTTGAAATTTTTTTTTTAGATTGGAAGTATATATGTCCAATTTGGTCCCGTTTTTGTTAAAGCGCAGTTCTGATGATGGCATCCATGAGGAATCGAGGGAACTCCTCAAATCTTATAGGCAAACATATAGTGATTTTAGTTTTATCATCAATTAATTAAGCATTTTCATATAAAAATGTGACATTTGATGAAGTGGAACTGCTGATGATGATCAGAACAGAACTCTTCAACGACGAAAAGTTCACGTTTAGCGATTTGCCCTCCTAGCTTTGTTTGTTAAGCAAGTTCTATTTTTCACGAGAATTTTTTGTCATGCTCAAGTTCTGATGATGGGATCCACCCATCGAGAGAACTCCTCAAATGTGAAAGCCACACACATAGTGATTTTAGTATTTTCATCAACTAATCAAGTATTTTCATTAAAAATTGTGATATTTAGAAAATATACGACCCTCTTCTCCCGCACTACGAATATTATTAATATTACGAATAGTCGACCGAAAATTGGTATGAAAATCGTACACTGACGGTTACCCTTAAAGGCAGTATACTTTACCACGGGGTCACATCGAATTTTCGAATACCTTTTTACGGTTACATATTAAAATACCTAAAATTGATATACCTATTGTCAAAATACCTATTTAACGAAATACCTACTGTTCAAAATCCCTAACGGATGATATACCTAATGGACGATTCGCCTAAGTTTGATATACCTACGGTCAAAATACCTACGGTACATTATCGCGACAAATTTTTAAAAATGGGTTTTTGAAATAGGTAAGTAGTAGTAAAAAATATAAAAAATCAAGAATGTCAGTTGAATAATAATTTTATGGGAAAATGTTCGTTTCTGGCGCTTAGCCGGCCGCTACCGCGACATGCTCGCTTCGCTCGCTCAGCTCGCGCGCTGTGGGGTTGCAGTTCTACCTAACCACTCTTCCTCGCTTCGCTCGTCGTCGTACCTACACCGACCTGCCTTAGAATAGAATATATTATGTGGAGAATAGAGGTGGAGATTGTCATAACATATTTTTTTTTACCTGTACCTAGGGCAGGTCGGTGTAGGTACGACGACGAGCGAAGCGAGGAGGAGTGGTTAGGTAGAACTGCAACCCTACAGCGCGCGAGCCGAGCGAGCGAAGCGAGTGTGCCGCGGTAGCGGCCGGCGAAGCGCCAGAAACGAACTTTTTTTGAATAATTTAATTTGTATATAATAACAGTAAACACTTAGCTAGGCTTTAGTACTGTAGGTATTTCGACTGTAGGTGTTTCGACTGTAGGTATTACGACCGTAGGTTTAATGACATATAGGCATTTTAAAAATAAGTATTTCGTACATAGGTATTTTGACAGTAGTTATTTCAAGTTTAGGTTAATCGTTCAATAGGTATATCGTCCAATAGGTATTATGAAAATAGGTCAAATAAGTGATAGGTATTTAAAAAAATAGGTATTTCGTACATAGGTGTTGTGTGATTTTACCGTATTTTACTAAAACGCTGATATCTACGAAACTAGAAAGTGCCATAAGGGCCCTTTTGTTATGGACCGTCTCAAATATGGACTAGTAGGTGTCGGTACGGAACTCTTTATTGTGCGTGGTCCGACACGTACTTGGTCGGTTCTTTTATTAATAGAGTTAAAAAATAATTATTACTATGCGAAATTGCTTTTTCGTATAATTTAAAAACTACGCAAAATTCAAAAAACTTGTAATGAAAAGATTTGTTCAGAATTACGTTCTAATACAAGATTGCTAGTTAGATAATGTAAATTATTATTATTTACTTACATTTTTATTACATTCGTCCATAAGGGCCCTTTTCTCAAATGTATGGAAGTAAACCTTGATTTTCATGTAACTTTAATCGGTCATAAAAATGAAACTAATTGACATAGAAAAAAAAAAACCTGTGTAATGCTTGTCTAGACTTATTACAGGTAAGTATGGTGTACTACACGGAAATTGTTACATTTATTCGTTTGGGGTTGAAACGCTTGGGCCATGGGGGCCCGGCGCTCATATGGTATATAAGGAGCTGGCCAAGCGTCTAGTGGAGGCAACTGGGGACCAGAGGGCTGGCGCCTATCTCGCCCAACGGATTGCAATTGCAATCCAGCGAGGCAATGCCGCCAGCCTTCTGGGCACCTTGCCCCACGGCACTGACCTGGGGCCAGTTTTTTATTTGTAAATATTTAGTTTATAGTTAGTTTTAGTCTGTTTTTATAATGTTATTTATATTTTATTTTTCATTTATTAAATAAAAGCCAACACCCATAGAAAAGTTTATTCGTGACGAGATAAAAAAAATATCATTTTCTATATTTATTAAAAGAAATATATCACGTTAGGATTTTGTTTTTATTTTCCATTCGAGGTGTTAAGTAAACTATTTTCTAGCATATACTATGACAATGATCACAAAGTACGAAATAATAATTCACCTATTACAAATTTCCTAATTTTTTTACGATCGGCGCCTTGCACAGATCACAGGCCATTTTTTCTCAACGGGGTAGTGAAATTGAAAAATCTTTGATTGTTTTCTATAGAAGAGAACCTCAGAATTCAGAATCTACCATCATCTATGTAATTTCCCACGGGAACATACTTTAAATGAGTTTTAAACTTCTCTTAGTTATTTCTCAAAAATGCATTTTTGGGTTGCGTAAATTTGACGATTTTTAAAAAAAAAAGTATGGCACTTAGGGACATGGTTTTTATTGTTTTTGGTAGCCTACGTATTGTAGATTATAGATCCGTGCGTAACTCAATACCGACCATAAGGGCCCCAATGAGCTGGACCAGCACATTTAAACCCACTATCTGATACGTCGAATCGAAAAAGGTCGTATCTTCATAGTAAACTCACTGCACTTACGCCCTTTTGTTTGGGCAAAACAGTTTTTCAGCAATTACTCAAAAACCAGTAGCCGTATTTTTATCAAACCAAAAATCCTCGTAAGTATTTATTAATGTACAGTCACCAGCATCAATATCTGCTATAACAAAGGCGGCATAAATATCTGACCCGTCCTTACGGCCCTACAAATGGAGCTGTGTCGGATATTTAAATGCCACCATTGTTTTGGCAGATATTAATGCTGGTGACTGTACACCACCTCATTTATTTTTCAGAAATTTCATACATATGGAAATTAGAGGGTGGGAGGGGGGCACTACCTATTTTTTTTTTAATTTTACGTTACTATTATATTATGTAGCAATTAATAGAATACTACTTTCCTACCATATGTTGTGACATACGGACGGACGGAAGCACGGACGGACGGACGGACGGACGCACGGACGGACTGACGCACGGACGGACGGGCGGACTGACGTACGGACGGACGTACGGACGGACGGACGGGCAGACATGATGAAACTATAAGGGTTCCGTTTTCACCATTTTGGCTACGGAACTCTAAAAATACAATTCAATAGGAAAAGTAATAAGAAACAAAAATTTTTGCAACGGTCATGCACGACTAGGACTTCCTTGACTTGAGACTAGAAATAGGTATTTGTAACGTGTACCACCTAATCCAGTAAACAGAAAAGGCAAATAAATAATACAGAAAATGGTTAGAAGTAACTAATTAGAATAAGTTATTAACCTATTTTATATCATTATTATCTGCGCTCTGCCATAAGGGCCCTTTTTTACTAAACTTTACAACTAATTTTAAGGTAGAAATACTTAACTTATACGTGTGAAACCAAGCTAGAAATACACATCTAGTCTTATACTTTATCAATATGCAAAAAACAAAAAATATGTGATTTTACCGTATTTTACTAAAACGCTGATATCTACGAAACTAGAAAGTGCCATAAGGGCCCTTTTGTTATGGACGGTCTCATATTTTCCTTTGAAATTGTCACAAACTTTTTATCATCTCGCCTTTTACTTGCTGCAATTAAAGTATTCTGTCCTTTTCGACCTACAGACACCACATCAAAGTTAATTGCACACATACATATCCTACAATTAGGAAATTCCATATTGATATCCGCATAATTTGCACGCGCGACGGTAAAACCATGTGCATAGTAATAAACTCGTTAGGACAGGTCCGCCGCGCCGCCCGCCTCTTGCTCGATGCTCGCCACTGACGCCCCGCTCTCTCCACCCCGCACCCCACCGCACACATCGCGCTTCTTCGTGAACTTTGCACGTATTTTGTTTTGGTTTTCAATTTTTTAAGCGTGACATTTACTTGTTTAAGTTTGATAAAAACATGATTATAGCAAAGAAAAAGCTATCCTTAAACAATAAAATCACAGTTATGGTTTTTAATTAATGAGAAATAGATTATTATTAAAACGTTAACAATTAATGATTAAGTTTGGTCCCAAGTGTCTAAGAAGACACAATATAGCTTAAACAGATAAACACATCATAGTTACCATTTTGGCTTGTCTAGATATTGAGATCAGATGAAAACTGTGAAAAAAAACGTACATGCAAATTTGGTTTCCGTTTAAGTTTGTTATTAAGAGATCGCATTGGAATGCACCTCAAAATTATACTAACATGGTATTTAGTTATCGTTTTTGGTTGTAGCAAAAAGTTAGGTAGTGTACAATATCTCAAGATTTTTATCAAATACGGGTAAGACCCCGGATTTATTTATTAATATATCGAATTAATATTTGATACCCAATATCAATAAACGATTACATAACAAAAATAACGAGTTTATGAATTATGTCCAGGTTAAGCTAATTTGACTGGTCTAATCGAAATTAGTCGTCATCCGACTTTTAATTGTGGTTTTGAGGTTTATGATTGACCAGTTTTATTATATTTTCATATAAAAACATTGCCATCAGTCAAAGCACAAACTCTTGAAGGACCCAGGCATTCCCGAGTATTCTTCATTGAAGGAGGCATCCAGTCTTCGAGATTCAATCGTCACAGCCTTGTCCAGGTGCTTAATACGAGCCCTGTGAGATTCGGAACAAAGTTCTTTGAAGAGTTCATCTGTAATAAAATAAAAACACGATCACCAATATTTTTCATTGGAATCCACATTAACGACCACCTTTTTTCATTAGGTACGAAAAGAAATCTCCTTTGTTTTCAGATTGGCTTCTTTGTTTGCAAATTAAGTTATTTTATGGAATTTCCGTAATTAAAGATCAATCAATGTCTATTCTTAGCAAAAAAACGTGGAAAATTTGCTATACGAGGCTAGTCTTTTTCCTCTTTATTTGTACCTACATTCCTCATTCTTACAAATCTTACAATTAGAATAATAGATTTTACACCAAGGGGATTAAGTATTATTTCACGTCACAGGCGCGATATTGGATCCTGAACGTAACGAATGACTCCATAGGTAGCTTCCGAGCAAAGGGAGGGTGATATGAATTAACTTCCGAGCGAATCGAGGGAATTAAGACCGAGTTCTGCGTTCAGTGAGGGATTCAAGTGCGCCCAAGCTTGATTTTGTTTTGAATCTCATTGTTCGACAAGTTTCCACGCTGCGTTGTCTAGATCATGAAGGCCGCTAGACATTGTTTCTCTATACTAACCACTTAAGTCTTTGATTGTCCTCTTGTACTCGCCTCCTATTTCCACTGGTAATATCGATTTATCGATTATATCGCAAATAGAGTCGTAAGAACTATGTATGTGGAACCTCTTCTTCAATTTATCGGTTAGACACGACTTTACAAGCGTTAGAAGACCATCAACCACTTTAGATGCAATAATAACGTGAATGGCTTTAATTCGGCTGCCGAAAGTTTGCTGAAAAAAGAAAAACAAAAATAATATGAGGTAAACGCCCCAGTGCTCGACACCTGTGTGCCCAATAGTTGACACATGTTGATTAGGTACCTCTGTCATTATGACATAAGATTGAAGATACGTAGTATTGAGTCAGTCCTAGTGCTTGACACTGACCCAATACCCAATTTACCTTAACTATGTATGCAGGTTTGATATATTTGTGAATGGGATATCTAATTATCTATCATACCTGCATAATTTTATTGGTACTGACCTAACTACAATAGTAATAGCCAATTTATAGCTACTTGCACATTTGGCAGTGCGGGCTTGGTACGATATTAGTAAACTGACAACATATCACAGTGTCAACTAATAGCCAAGTTGGTACAGGTTATTTATTGATTGCTTACATTTTAATGGGTGTTTGCCGAATGGGGCGGGATATAGACTACCGCGTAATGATTGTAGCCACTTAAATTATAATAAAAAATATTTTTCTCCCTTTAAAATCTCATTAAATATTAATCCTAGCGAAAAGTGTATTTAACCTTTTTTGTAGATAATTTTATGTAGATTACTAATGCCTAAGAACGTTTTTTGATATGTGTCACCGTTTACGAGTTTTTTACGAAATACGGAAAAATGGGACCTTTAAACCCCCCTCTCCCCCCAGCGGCGGGGGTAGGTGCGGGGAATTTTGATATGTTAACCTCCTAACTAGCCCAAACAAAATTACCAAGTCAAAAATTGTGTTCCAAGCATTTCCCTCTATACCTTTAAAATGACAGTACTAATTAAGTAAACAGATTCTTCTTAAATACATTAATCATTATCACCCTTTTGTCTAGGATTACGCAATAATCATCACTTACAATGTTGTTGTACACTAGAAGAAACTCACAATACTTGTATCCTACAGATTAATTCCTTCAAAAAGAGATTGTTTACATGGTAGAACACGTAAGGATGAATAGACTTTACAATTTTTATTTACCAATAACATCACCAATCCCCTCTGTGAGTCAGCAATGTTTAACGAGCTCATCATACCGAAGGAGAATAAACGTAAATCGACGATAATTTCGATCCCCATGATGTAATCGTTGTATAACCCATATTGGTATACCTGTAAAGATTAAATAAGTTTCTGTCAAAAATTACATTTTTGGTACAAGCTTTTATTGCCGACTGTACTTTTTTTTTTCAAAGTAATTCACTACTCGTGGAAACGGTTAGAATGAGCCCAAACACGATAGGTTTATCTAGTGTAGTTTAAGAGTTGCCATGGCTCCCTTCTATCTCCATCATCAGATCAGCTCGATGGTACCATAATATTGCATTGTCACCAAACATACATAAGCATGCCAAATATCAGCTCAATCGGATACCGGCAAGCGATTGAAAATTTAGTTCCAAGATTTGTCCCACTAACAGGGGAAGTCAAATAAAAACTTGTAAAAATCAAATAAAAGGAGGCGGAGACTAAGCGTACCGCTTGCCTGATGGCAAACGTCTATATCGAAACCTTTGATAGCAGCTTCAGAAGAATCACTATTGCACTTTTTTTGAGGATTTGTTGTGGTAACAGCATAAATGTAACATCTACTTGTCTGTCGCTCGAATGCCGCAAGTGCGACAAAGGGGGAAATACTTCATTTTCAAATCGCGGTAGACCCTCAGATCCCTCACTCTTTTAACAGTATTTCGAAGGATCTGAGAGTCTGAAATTGATCAATTATTATTCACGTTATAGATGCTGCACAGGGCGTGTGGGCGCGGTGCGGTAATGTATCTGTGTCGCTTTAACAGTTTTGAAGGCCGACGTACGTCATTTTGAGGTATGCCCCACGGTCTACTTGTGCAAACGCAGCGTACAACATCCGCAGACTTCGTGCTGGTTATCTTGCAATGGGATAGCCAATCGAGTAATCTTTCGATAAACACTTACCAAGGAAACGTATCTAAAGTGTTTCATCATATCGAAGCTTTCATCTGGCTTGATAAATGACACATACGTAATTCTGTAGTGGTCTTTCGCAGGTTTTGGGAACAGGCAAAAACGTCTGAAAATTAAAAACAAAGCACTTTTAGAAACAATAACGAATTATGATATGGATGAACTTTTCCTTTGTCTATCCTCTTAGGCTGGGTTGCACCAAACCGTCTGTAATCGTAAGCGGTGTTCGTCAAATCTGATTGTACGGAAAGTTTGACAAGTTTCTATGAGATGACAGCTGCCGGCGCCATATTTGACGATGACCTGTCTGTGTTCGTACGTTGGTGCAACTGGCACATAGGCTCGGTTACAAACGGAATCAATTAGACCTTACCTTGAAAAGTAAGTTATGTCATTAAATGTACCAAAGATCTAAGTAAGACAGGGGTCTACAAACTAGAGAATCGTGGTCTTCCGCGTTTTTTGACCTTGACCAGCCATGGAAATGAAGTCCTGCATGAACTTTCGTCAGGTAAAAAGCCTCTGGCTAAAAAGTTTGATTCCTGCCCAAACGGATTTTTATTAGGTTGGTGCATAAGTAATGCAGGGTTTGGTTAAGATGTTATTAGCTTTGCGCGAAAGTATTTTACGCGCATGGAATTAATTCTTTGCCTAACCGCTGGCGAGATGGCGTTAATTCAAGCAGGGCTTATATTATTTACAAATAATTTAATAGTTAAATAATTAATTATTAATTTAAAGTTACTATGACCATAATTACTTATGCACCAACCAATATAAGACGGTCGTATTTTTTACGATTACATACACGATGTCTCGGTATTGTTGGAATTCATTTTCAACATCAAAATTGCATAGGAATTCAGGCATCAGATGTCGTAGGGTGCAGGTCTTATCCAACCGCTGTTTAGTTCGCTCTATGGAACCCTTGTTCAAAAGAAGTAACTGCTCTAAATAACCTCGATCTAAAAATAATAACCTAAATTAAATATTATCTAAAAAAAACCTAAATAGAACATTATAAAGAAAAAAATTACACATTTAAAAAATTTAATAAACTACATTAAACATTTAGAAGAAGTTTAACATAAAAAAACTCGGTTAATGAAATATTATAAAATTGCCCCGGAAATCATCGCTTAAGAGTGGAAGTTTGTATGGAAGATCGATGACTAGGTAAGCGCCCCTTATTAAGTATCTGTACATTACGCTGTGTGACAATAAACTTATATTCTATTGTATTCTATAAAAAAATTGCAATTAAATTATATCGCGATGAACGCGTTCCACGCGGACGAAGTTATTATTGATTTTTGTCATTCACAAATAATATATTTGAACGATAACTCTCAAACTCCAAGAATAACTCACCAAAATCCTTTACGGCGAAATGATTTTGCTTTTTAATCCAACCTTCCAGCATATCTAAGGCTTTATTCATTTGATTTGCATCTTCATATCCATTCAATGCCCTGACTTCTTCTAATTGGTTTGGATTAAAATCATAGATAGGATTTGACGGGATTTTTTCCATGGTCCAAGACTGCGTTCACTTGGATAGTGAGAAGAAGTGTATAACAATCTTTTGTGTGTTGGTTTATATCTAATTACCTGTGAATGGGTGTTGTAACAAGCTATTAGATTTAAAAATAGGTAAAGGTGCTTCTGCTACGGTTTAGAAACAATTGCGCTTCTTTTTATAAGAATAGTGAAAATACTATTTTAACGCGCTTAACCGAATGAAATCGGATGTCCATATCATAAAAACTACATATGATTGTTAGTTAAAGTAAGAACACATCGATTAAATTACTATTGTACACATGACATGATTTTCATACGAATTCGAAACCGAATTTCGGCTTTGGCTTCAGCTAATAAGGCCCAAACAGGAATAGAAACTTTGATTTAAAAATATCGAAAACGTAACTACCTAGATGTTTTGGCCGAAACCGAAATAAAAGTCGAAACCAGATATTTTTGACGAAACTGGCCGAAACCGAATCTTTGATTGGACAGTTCAGTAGTCACAGAAAGCAAATATTATTGCAAAAAGCATAAGTTGTGGTTGTAAAATTCGTAATAATATAATTCGAAAAACGTAAGTTAGAAAGGAAGGAACGCATACTCTTGTTATTACTAAAATGCAATAGTTATCTAAGTGTAAAACGCTATAGTTATTTGATTAGGCGTTATCTGAAACAAGGACAATTATATATTAGGCTTTATAGCTGGAATTGTGAGTATAAATACTTAGAAGTCTTAGAATAACATTACCTATAGACTAATCTATATTGCTTAACCGTAACATTGGAATTAAGAAATGTTCGTTTTCAAAAAAATTGCAGAGCTAAATATTGAAATTAGAAAAAAATGGGTCTTAAGAAGAGGCTATTTCCGCATTTGAAGTGCGGCATCAGCTAGATGTAAGCCGTCAGTGTCAACTCTCAATCGACTCAAGTACACATGTTTTACTGAGCCCCTACATTTTAATGTGTGCTTCCTGGTTATAGCGGGATGCGCAGAAGCAAGGCGGCATGAACGCAGTACTACGTATGTACCTACCGATATTGCCCTGTCTCCGCACGATGTATATTCCTACTGTGAAAATGTAATACTGACAGTAACATTACAAATAAGCAAAGGCGATTTTACATCAGTAAGATCTCGGTAAAGTAAAATGCATCGTAGGCTACGCCTCACCTACGCCTGCTATTGACCACAGAGCGCCTGATCGATAATAACACGGAAAATCTTTAAAGCAAGACATTACTATTTGGAAAACACAGTATTAAGCTCTTCTATAACCTCTAGGTCAACTCTAATTAAAGTCGGCTGTCTCAATCTCATCATCAAAACTTGGTATCTGCTTCAGACCAAAATTATACAAACACATGTAAAATACATGTAAACCATACATTGTATCAACCTCAAAATAGTTCATACCTATTTTTTATGTCTGAGTAAAAGAAGTGCATATAAATGGGTAAAGTACCTACTAATATATGAATGATGTATTATCCACATCTTTCATTCACAGAAAACAGATTCAGATTTATTTATTCACAATATACGATTACATTATAATAGTACATTACTTACCAAGGGCGATAAAACAAAGAATGTCTCAGATCGCAGGTATTTTACGCCCGAGCCGAAGGCAAGGGCGATAAATATGCGATCTGAGGCTTTCTTTATTATCGCCCGTGGTAAGTACAAAATTTTATTTCACTCCCTGGCCAGGAAGTGGGTTTTTTCGCGCGCGCGCTTGCCTTCGGCTCGGGCGTCAAATACCTGCGATCTGAGACATTCTTTGTTTTACCGCCCTTGTTAAGTAATGTATTATTTGCTATTGCCAGTGTCTAACAATTGTAGTCAACAAATATATATCTGAAAATCATTCTTTATTGGTTCCTCGCCTGGGCAGAACAACGTTTCAAAGAACGCGATATATTTGTTTACACGTGCTTAAGCACTCGTATTTTCCTTCTCACTGATAGCTTTACAAGGGGAGATACAACTGTCCCATCCACAAGGCTATAACCGTAAATGTTAAACATTTTAACTTTTTCCCAGGCGCCCGTAAATTTACACCTTTTGCTAATTAAGATAATGCTGCGAAACAATGGTTCTTGTAACAATTCTTGCGAAATAAAAGGGTTGAGAATTTGTGTATTTTGTTTATTCTATCGACCCTATCTGAACTTTGAACAAAGGCAGGTACTTTACAAATTTTAGGGGTATTTTTGTGCTTACTTTTTGAGCTAGGCAATTTTTATAATACCGGGAGATTACGAACCTTTTCAAATACAAATACAAATCGTTTCATGCATACGTAAGCTTGATTTAAATGTCATATCCAATAGAGAATATGATCTTACGTAATATTGCCTGTATAATATTTATAACATATCAGAACATTGTTTTCAGACAATATACAGTAGAATCCGGGTACAGCGACTGTCAAGGGACCGGCGATAATATGACATCACACAAACCGGACTGATTTTCTTTGAACATTTTTGGTATGAATCCTAATGTAGTGTGATTTACCAGTCGTTAAAAGCGGTCAAATGTTATATGCGGAGTCGTTATAAGCGGATTTTACTGTAGTTAAATGATAAGTAACAATTTCTTCATCAAGATTCAAAATTCTTAAAACCGCGATCAAAATAAACTAAAACAAAAAAGAAATTTTAGAACAAAACAAAAACAAACCTAAAACAATCAAAATAAACACAAATAAACGTGAAGCCCGACCACATAATGGGCCATGGTGGTGCGAGAAAAGGACGTAGCTATGCGGTGGAGCGAGACAGAAGTGTAAGCATATAATAACGATTTTAATATTCATTGAGGTTATTTGACACTTACCGCAGAACGTGCCGGATAAAAAACCTCGTAAGTCGATGTCATGTGTCATTTTTTCTAAATGATAAAAAAACAAGATATTAGACTCGCCTCACCATACGTCCTTAATATGTCTTGACCCTGAGACTCGTGACAACTATGTGTATATTCGTAGGTCTGGCAATATGTTGGTTCTTCTGAGACTAATTTTCCGTACGTCAACAGCCATTGTAAATATCCATCACGAACAAAAGCAAACACATGAAAAATCGAAAACACGCGTTTTCGCATAAAAATAAACTTTTCGAGAAAAGTACGAAAAACTAGTTTTTTGCCGTAAAAATGTCAAAGTTTGAGGGCAATAACTTGATATCAGTGACTATTTGAGGTAAAGTGAGATGGTATATTGTTTAAGACGGCCTTTGTTAATACGACGAGACAAAGACAACGCGGAATAATTAATAATTACAGTTTCGTCAAAATTTCGTGCAGGACCCCCTTAAATAAAAAAGATTAAACGCAATTAGAGCCAGTTGCACCAACGTGTTCCCATAGACACTTGTCGAACTTTCCATACAATCATTAACGAAAACCGGTTACGATTACAGACGGTTTGGTGCAACCCACTCTAAATCGGACAAAAGTAATGTATAGCCTTAATAGATTATCCTTTTTAACTGATTCGACCCTTAATATTCCGATATATAATTTGAATAACCAAAATAAATTCAAGCACGTGACACAATAAAAAACCGGCCAAAAGCGAGTCGGACTTCGCACACTTTATAGGTATTTGGGAAGTTAAAAAATTCTTCGGAACAAAATTTCGTAAAAAAAGCTGACTTTGGTGGCTTCTCATTCCTTTATTTTCCAATATTTTTTTTAATTAAAAATATAATGAGTATATCTACTCAATGAGCTCGAAACAACGATACCCCACTCGATAGGGTAGGATAAAAAAAAAATTCGCGCCCCCCTTTAGCTGTTTGGGAGCCCCCCCTTAAAAACGTTTAAAAATAAGTTTTACTATTTGTATGGCTTCGGGCCAACAAGATGCTTATACCGTGTAAATTTGAAGCCTGTAGCTCCAACCGTTTGGCTGTAAAACCTGTGTGACAGACGACGGACGGACATCACCAATAGGGTTCCGTTTTGACCCTTCTGGTACGGAACCCTAAAAATTAAATTTAATGTTATAGCTGATAACCTTACTTTCAAATGATGTAATCGTAAAACTAAAAAGATGGTTGGCCATGTTTGGCAACTTCTTTCCAAATTAATCACTGCAGTGGCGACAGTAGTGACATTGACCTGTAAAAACATATGAATCACCAAAACTGGAACTATTTGCAATCTTAATGGGCTACGATTCCATTTGCCTTTAAGGATCGGACATCCCCATGGTATCGCTTTTGTTTTATCTCTCTTTGGGTACCAGTTAGTATGTTATATGGAGCACTTAGGTGCTTTGTGTGAATATCACGCCCTTGTCAGACTAAGAATGAATGACTTTGGCAATGGTTACCCTGAACCAAAGGAATTCTGATTACTCCCACTGAGGTCCATCATCCGGTTTGTGGAAATGTTAGAGAGCGAGCTTGGAGTGGGAAGCCTCTCATTGGTCCCTCCTTTATAGGGTTCCTATAAAGGAGGGACCAATTGCATAAAAGATCCCACTGGGTTGAAGAGCCGCAAGGGCCCTCATCTAAATTATACAAGTAGGTAAGTTATGTAAAATTAAAAAAAGGAAAATTCGTTTATTTAAAAGTAAAAGAACACAACTTAAACGAGCCCATGGTCCCACACTAGGCACAGTCTGTATCGTGGTGACCGTTTGAATAAAATTACCAGTACACGTACAGAGTTTGTTCGGGTTGTTGTATGTATGTTTAATTGTTTAAACATTGTTTATGTTATGTTTATTATGTGTATGTTTATTATAATTTATTTTTGATTAGTACCCAATGGTATTTACTTAAAAACCATAGATATATCGGTTTGCCACCTACTCAGTTTTATATATAATGTTGCATTATATCCGCTACCCAAAGATTGTCTGAAAGAGATCGCTCTTTAGCGATAAGACTGCCTGTTGTTTACCACTATTTTAAGCCTATTGTTCTGTGCTGTGTGCTTTTTGAGGTGTGCAATAAATCTTTTTCAGGGTGCTGCTGTTGCGGCTGCCGCGCTACTGCAGTGCGGGCATGTTCGCGGACGCGCAAGTGGACGGGTTCCATTTCCATGCCACGCTGCGCAAGCGCTGCGCCCTGCGCCGCGACGCTCTGCAGGGTGCGCGCCAGCCGCCACAGTATCCTGAATGTAGTGGCTGATAGATGGGACGGCAGGCTTTTTTTTTGACGCAGAGGAAATGCATTTACGCATCCCCCCGGGCCCGGGGAAGGCCCATGGTGGGGGGGTATGTGGGACTCGCCCTTCCGCAGGGGAAGGGAATACCCACTAAAACCTCTGCGGCGTTGACCCTCGCTGCCGTTTAATGGGGGGCATCGTGGGGTCGCTGTCATTCTACCGCGATGATGGGACGGCAGCCTACTGAGGCACTGCTCCTCTTTACATTTAAGTTTTCGCACTAACATAGTTATGTAAGTCCTGTAATACTAACAATTCTATGGATCTCAAGTTGTCCGAAATAAATGGTTTTTATATTTATTTTAGTTTTTTTTTTATTAAGTTCAGAGAAATATAATACACGGTATCTGATATCGAGCCAACCTTCTCATTAACATACAAGCTTATGTAGTGACTGCACGCAATTCGCCTTGATAAAAACAAGAGAAGGGCTATTAAAATCAGTTAACCGAGCACTTTAGGAAAATCATTTAAACTGAAGCAAGGTAACGAATTCCATCCATATTAATATTATAAAAAGACCTTACGCGTATTATGAATAAAAGCCGAAAAAAAAGTTTATTTACATCTAAGTTTAAGGACAGTCTGTAAAAATACGAATTATTAACCCCATTCTATTCTCATAAATTCTTATTTTATTTTGGTAACCCTCGCTTTCTCACTTTTGCTAAAACAACAGTTTAAAAATTACCTTGATTTACCAGTTCAATAAAATCTGAAACAAAAGAAGATCGAAGGCTGATATTAGGCATAGAGTGTTCTTAGGTCCTGCCACTACTCCACCAAAATTTTAGGTTAGGTTTTAGGACCTAAGAGTATACTAGTATACCCCACGAGGGATTGGGTTATACTTTGAGGTCCTAAAAGTATAACCCAATCCCTCGCCAATCTTATTAGCTTAGTTAGCCTTTTGCAAGGCTCGGTTCTAACTCTCTAACATCACATTGATATCATATTAGCATGCGAATTGTAATACCAAATCGATCTCCAGACTTACGTCGCGCTAATATTTACAATCGCATAGATATTGTTTGAATAAAACGTTGCCAGTCAACAGTAACTTGGACTACGTAACATAAAGACCTATTTAAAAACTTTATGACTTATGCGTGGGAAAATTAGATTCAAAATTGTTTACTTATTTTTATTGAAGGGACTTGTTGCGTTTTTCCTTCGTTATCTCGGATAAGTACGCACTAATGCAAAACCTTGCCATTGTTGACTTGTACTGACATCGTGATCTCTGTGCGTTACGTTGTTATATTTCCCCTGCTGCTGGTAATTATTTATTACTAGATTTTATCTCAACACAATATTGATACGTGATACGTTGATACGTGACACGTACGTCTATGTTGATACGTGATTCAAGAGGTGTTTTATTATTGACCGACTGTGCGATTTGAATTCCATATTGATTCAGAAGAAATCGATCGATCGATGATAGGGTTTTCGATATGTATGTTTAGGTTATTTTTTTTATAATTTTGTAATTGTTATTAAGAAGAGATCTAGATGGAATTGTGAACCCTTTTTCAGAAAGTCGAAAATACTCTCCGAGAAAATATCTGAAATAAAAATCTGGCCTTGTTATACCTATAAATTACGATCATCATTCTAAGCACTGGATTTTAAAACCACTATTATTTCAGCTTTTCATACATAAAACATCGCCTCTTGGTGAAGCAACGGAAAATGTATCAAGGTATTAGGGTGTCAAGCATTGGCTTAGTTTAGGTACCTTACCTGATGTTTCGAAAAAAATATATATATAGCAACTAGTACATATCTATTCGAGAAGTGAAGGACAAAGCTGAATGTAGAATAAGCTGGCAATCACTCCACCGACAAGAGCCAAGCTCTTTAAATATTATGATTATGGTCTATTCGTAGTAGCTACACTGTTGGTGTAAGGTAAACTTCAAGTAATGTAAATGTACCGAATGTGTACGTACCTTAGTGCTAACTATTGGGTATTAAATTGTTAAACATTGGGTACTATATTATTGTTAAAGATTGAAAGTACATTTGTAGGAACTGGGACATAAATAGTTGACAAGATTTCGTATTCGGTACAACAAAATAACTAACGAGGAAAACAAAATGTGAAATTAAAATTATTTCCAAGGGTAGTAACGCCTGTGGTGTTGCTTGTTGCAAGCGTCCAAAGGTAACGGTGACCACTTAACAGAGCTGTCAATTTGCTTGCCACCGACGTTGAATAAAATAAACGCTCCAGGTACTCTCTTAATTGTTCTACATCCTGTATGTAAGATAAAAATAACAACAAATGTCAGTACTGACGTCATCATAACACATTATTTTCAATTTCCTTCTTTCTGAAAGGTCGACGGCACAAAGGCTGCAAAGATGTCAGAGGAAAAAATTTTTCTGTCTCTAGCCTTGGTTTTTTTTATCGTTTCGCTCGAGGTGAGAAAAGTAGAGTAGGTACCTATACTCGTCGGGTATCGCTGTTTTTGTCTTGGGCGCGCTTAAAATCCCTTACTACATTCAGGCCCCTATTTCACCAACTTGACAACTCTAGCTGTTACTCTTTAAGGTCATGCAATGAAATATATGGCGTTATTTTCAGTATTTACTGAAACTCCAAAAAAAATAAGAACAATATTGCATCCCGTTGTCTTGTGCGCGAAAGAAGAGAGACACAATCTTATACACGGGGGCCGTGTTTTATAGGATCGAGGCATCTCTTTAACAAGTATACAAATTTACAATATACGCAACCGCCCGCGTGGTCGTGTCGAAGGTTCCCCTCGCACTCCTATCGCTTTATTGGGCCCGGCCTATAAAGCCACATCGTCAAAAAAACATATAAGTAAGGTGCAGTGGGGCAATCTAGACTGCGGGAAATTAAAACTAATCGACAATAGTCCGTGTTTTACATTATTTACTAAAGTGATATCTATGCCGGGGTAGCGGAGAAGTGCTTTCACATTTTCACTAAGGCGACTTCCTGACTTGGCGGGACGGGATCGATATGTGACATTTTCTTCTTTGACGTAAATTGACTGACGTCGCAAATATTCTGACTTGACATAATACTGTAAGGCGACTTCCTGATTTGTCGGTGCGGAGGCGGTACGATATGAGAAAACTGTCAAATATCAGTGTCAACTGTCAGTCAACTCATTACCACTTTTTACTGTGTGCCCTTACATTTAAATGAGTGCTTCCTGACTGGCGCGGGATGCGCGGATGCGGGACGATGCGAAGGCAGTACTGGTCCGCTTCTGCGCATAATATTACTACTGCGCAAATGTAATACTGACAGTATTCCGTCACGTGGGAATCTTTGCGACGTCAATAAGCTTCTGTCAAAGAAGAAAATGTCACATATCGATCCCGCCCCGCCAAGTCAGGAAGTCGCCTAAGTATTACGTTTGCGCAGTAGTAATATCATGCGCAGAAACGGAGCAGTACCGCCTTCGCATCGTCCCGCTACCGGTTTATAAATAAGCCGCTGTAGAAGAGGGACAATCTGGAGGTGGGGGTTTAACCACGGCTCGTACAGTCAGCATGTAAAGTAGCTTGGCGTATGAAGATGACAAAAGTTCTTATTCCTTTGTAATAAAGACTCAAAAGTCAAAACGCCTTCATATGTGTCGCTACTCGTTTGATGCTGACCGTACAACCGAGATTTTAAAAAAAGACTTAGGTAGGTACGTACGAAATCATAGTTGATATTTATTAGTAGCTACATATTCCTTTACTCCCACCCAACACGGTCTAGTTTTCTTTCTGGGGTTGGAAGGTCAGATGGCAGTCGCTTTCTTTAATCTAATCGTACGACAAATCTAACAAATCGAACACTTATTTTTAAACGTTTTTAAGTGGGGATCCCATACAGCTAAAGAAGGGCGCGAAATTTTTGAAGTGAAAACTTCTTTAGCGGCGCTGAGCACTTTTGTACTGGGGAAAAATGTATAAACTCGCGATAAATTCCAAGACCAGGTTAGTTGACCCCTCCTAGTATCGTGATTGCTATGTTACGAGGGGTCCCCAGCTGGTCTTCTTAGAAAGCCAAGGTTCTAACTGTTTTAAGACAATCCTAAGATTTTCTATAAAGATCATATTTCAAATAAATTCTCATGGAAAGTAGCTCTTATTGTCCCTAAAAAAGCGTTTCCAAAGTCCAATATCGGATAGCCAGACTGACCGATTTCCGTAAAGATCATATTTCAAATAAATACTCATGGAAAGTAGTTCTTATTGTCCCTAAATACGGTGACAGTTCCCTTCAAAATACCTAGTGGCCAAGAGTGATGGATAAAATACCACGGGCCTGACACGCTTTGTAAGAGAAAGATAGCCTTATTGCGATTCCTATGAGAGGAAGTAGAAAATAGTGCGATGTTTTGTCCTTATCACCGATCGAAAAATTTTGTATTTGTGTCAAAGTTTTGTGTCAAGAAGATTGCAAAACAAATTGGCAATATTTGGTAGTGCATTTTATAAATGGAGAATTAATGATAAGTTTGGTTTAAATGAATAATAATTTTCCAATTATCAGATCCGTAGTGTTTGGGTGTTCAGTGCAAACATGGTGGGGTGTTCAGTGTTGGGCTGTAAAAGCAAACTCGACCGAAAAAAGGCGGATGTTACATTCCATGCGTAATTTGCGTAAGTACATTTTCTTTGCATTTTGGACCCGTGTTTATTTCTAAAATCTCACCGGTACCAAGTTACTGAGCTAAATCATAAGTTATATCATGAGACACTTGATGAAATAGGAAAAATATGTAAATTAATTCAAAAATAACCTCCAAACATTTCACATATAAACCGATCAAATCGCGTAGTATAAATCTACCATAGAAGCCAGCTTAGAATTGATGTCGCATCATTCAGTCGGTTTATAATTCGATTTCAGGATACCAACAAATAATAAAAAAATCCCCTGAAGATTACCCCACGTTTCGGGAAATTCAAGTAATTTGGTTTTTTCAGTTTTTAGGGTTCCGTAGTAAACAAGGAACCCTTATAGTTTCGCCATGTCCGTCCGTCCGACCCCCGTTTTTCTCAGTAACCGTTAGTACTAGAAAGCTGTAATTTGGCATGAGTATACATATCGATGACGCGGAGAAAACGGTAGAATAAAATCTTTAAAAAAAATTTTTTTTAGGGTACCTCCCCGGGTGACAGTAACGGAAACGCACAGGGCCGGGCCGTCTTTAACCAATTTGAGGCCCTGGGCAGCCTGGGCACATTAGGGTAATGGGGCCCCTATGACCTTGATAGAGCACGATTCTGTTAGAATAGACAAAGAAAGTAAACGAGTCACATTAAATGAATAGATATTAATAATATAATATTTCCTAAAAAATAAAATTAATTTTCAAAATACACCAAATTTGGGTTCTTCCTTACGTAGAGCAAACAGCTAAATTAAATTTTCTTAAATAAACGCCTAATTCTAACCAGTCATATATATTTTTTTAAATTGAAAATGAGGCCGACGCTTATGCGAGCTCACCCAGAAGATTCACTCGTACCTTAAAAAGGTCCAGGTTATTTGAACTCGGAAGTACCTACATACGCCATTCGAATACCAAACCAGTAAACATTATAAAAAAAGATGATTTTGACCAGGTAATGAAAGTAGCCAGTCGTACGTCGTCTGGATATCTGATGGAAGAAGGGGGAAGGCGGTATGAGCTCATGGAGTTCCTGAGCACACTTAAAGAATCTAAAGAAATAAAAATGGGAAATAGGTAGTATTGCTTACAATTTTTGAAGTGAAAACTTCTTTAGCGGCGCTGAGCACTTTTGTACTGGGGAAAATTTGTTGAACTCGCGACAGATTCTAAGATTCTAAGACCAGCTAGTTGACCGCTCCTAGTAATCGTGATTGCGATGTTAGGAGGTGTCAACGCAGCTAAACTCAGCTGGCCCCTATACCACAAAACTTTACAAGTCTACAATTTAACAAAATTGCACAATTTTCCATAGAAAAAGTTCACAAATTTGTCGAATTGTACGCTTGTAAAGTATTGTGGTACAGGTTCCTGGTCTTAGATGCGTAAGACACAATGATACTCGGGACATATTATGTAAATGGATTATGCGAATATGAACATGAGTATGAGTACAGTACAGATACGGATACCGATACGGATACCGATACCGATATGAATATCTTTGTTATTTGGGTCATTGTCAGTCGGGAAAACAAAAGTTGTCCATTCGGTGGACAATAGTTAACGGCTTGTGTGCATGTAATTTACGTTTTTATTATATGGATTTATAGACACGGAATTACAGATTATGCGGGTTATCAGATCAATCGAAAATTAAGCTTTGTAGCCCTTAACTTTTGGCATGTCCTGTCCACCGAAAAGACGCGCACCTAAATCTGACAATGACCCATTTACTATCTTTATTGAGTTTTCACTTCTGCCGGCACTCCCGGAGTGCAACCCGTTGTTTTTTTTTTATCCTACCCTAACGGGTTGGGGTATCGTTGTTTAGAGCTCATAGAGTATTATCCTTGCAATCAATTACTCCTGGGCGAACAGGAGAACATCTGAATGTCTGTCAAATTAGACCAGCTTGACAGGACTGGCTTCCCACGAGGCGGCTTGACCCAGCTCATAGAGTAGATACGAAATTTTGCACCGAAGAATTTTTTAACTTCCCAAATACCTATAAATTTAAAATTTGGTAAATAATGTTTGTTATTACGTATATTTTACCAACATATACTAATATATTGATAAATTAGATTTTTTCTTTGAAATTTCCTGTTTTTTCCCATAAAAACCAACTTAATTTTGCGCACTTGGCTATTGCTTGGTTTTTAGTTAACCTTTGAACATTATTTTTAAATATAGATATTACGAACCTATTACACTAAACAAATACACATACTACTGACTGAATGACGTATATATAGTCCTCCTTGTCGTATCCGACAACGGGGAGCCCTACAACTTCCTCCGATGACGTATGTAACGTATCACACAACTGGATCTCGATAACGGAACGAGTTTTTGTCGCGTACAATTTTTGACGCCGGCGGCCTATTTTACTTTTATTGCACAGTTGAAAGAGTCCTAAGGGTGAATTGAATGTCCATCAACGATATGCGAGGATGTGTTTTTCCCACATTTGACACTTCGCAAGCTTGACGCTAGATCTCACACCACAGGAATACTACAACAGGTTTATCATCTTCAGCCCTTTCTTAAAACTTCACAAACAATATGGTAAAAATGTGTTTCTTCCCTTTGTCAATAACACAAATATCGAAATGAGTGAAAGAGACAAACGAATTTTAACAGCATTTTAGCTAAGGCGCTCGGTTGTTTTATGCGTCAAACGCATGCGTTCCATATAAATACGTTGCGTCAAACGCATTGCGTTGAATGGATTTGTATGGAAACACATGCGTTTGACGCATAAAACAACCGAGCGCCTTAGATAGGTTTAATGAACATTTATAAATTTAATAAGGCAATTACGAAATCAATGATTTTATTTACATACGAACATTTGAAGCAAATACAAACTGTAACAAAAGTAACATCTGAATGATTGTGTATATTGCTCCCTCTTACTCATAAACGTATTAGCCGAGAGGGCGTGTGACGCACTGATATAGTCTGATCGGACTGGCATTGAAATGGAGTTTTTAGTACCTGAATGGGGGCCGTTCTAGGCAACGCGCGAAATAGTTTCCGTGGCAAAGACCGTACTTGGATTGCTGTCACACGGCATTCACTCTTCTCAGTACATTATCTTCGCAACCGCGCATACGCACGACTTGAGGTCGCAGTTGACCAGTCTGTCACCAAACCTTCTGCCGGCTTAAGGTATTTTTAACTGTGATTTTGCGTTTTAAAAATTGTGTGATTATAGTTTTGAACAATAAGAGGATTGATTCTTTTAAGGTCTGCTTAGCTTCAATTGTGTTAAGGTATTGTTTAACTTTATTTTCTAAAGAATAATTTCTTAAAAACACAGGTTATTAACAAATTTTTTTTAATATTTTTTTTACTATCTAGTGCGCATAATTAAAATAAGATAAGATGTTTTATTTTTGGTTATTAATTTATTTATTTTTTTCAAATACCGTCATATAGTATAATAGTATTTATTATAATTTAGTTTTCCAGCGCCACGTAGTCAAAAAAACGTTTTTTTAATTTCTAATAACGAAGTTTGAATATTTTTTTTATATTGTAAAAAAGTAAATATCGTGACTTTGTGACTAAATCGTTTGCATTAAAAGGGTTTAGTCGCTTCCGTATGTTTTTATTTTCGCCTATATATGGAAGATTTAGAAATCAGGAAACACTAACGAGTAAAATGGCATGGATAGTTTTAAAACTCATGGCGTCAAAATTTTAACCTTTGATGTAACAGTTAATTATTAAAATAAGCAGTTCAACTAACTCGAGATATGCTTGTAAAATCTTGTTTGACAATTCTAATAAAATGTTATTAATAACATGAATAACGACTAAATTTATAAAGTATTGTTCTACATCATTATCATCATCGTAATGTTTAGCCTCCCATATCATATCCAGCATCATAGGCATACATTATAGTATGCCACTCATCACGGACCCTTACTAGAGTTGATAGTCTCATCCAGAGGCCTGTACCACAAAATTTTACAAGCGTACAATTCGACAAATTTGTCAACTTTTTCCATGGAAAATTGTACAATTTGTAAACCAGTAAAGTTTTGTGGTACAGGGGCCAGGAGTAACCCGCGGTCTTTTGAATGTCATCAACATGCATGTCGTCACTCGTCATATTTTTTCCTGTTTAGTTCATTGGCTCAAATGTTAGTTGGAAGAGATAAGCTGGCCTTTGTACTTCATCTATTTTTTCTATTATCCTCCTTTGTTGTGTTTGATACACGGTCATGGAATTTGAATGTTTGTCACTTTTGAACTCTATTTCTATTGCATTAGAGTCCAAGCACGCCAAACATTCAAATTCCTTGACTGTACAGCCAGCGTCATATAGTACGTAGTACAATAAAGCCATACATACAATACAATATTTCGTTAAATAGTAAAAACACCATTTATAAGCAATAATAATTACAAATACGATTTATAAACCGGGTTTTTTTTTTAATTTTCAAAAACTAAGGCAATAATTAAGGCCCTGCAATCAAATTATCGCGTTCCATGAAACGCCGTTCTATTTCTCGAGTCGGTGGTTTCTTCCTCTCCGTTATGTGGTAAGAACGAGGATACAATTTAAATTGATTTTGAGACAAATTATTTGTGTTGCTGTAAACAAACTAAGGCGTTTAATAAAACAAATCCAATACGTCACGACAGATGTGACAAAGCGAGAAATTTTCCTCCGACTATTTTCCGTTTAAGAGCATTTAATTGCCTTAACATGGATTTTCCGGGTAATTTTCTATAGGAAACCGGATATCCTGATACAATGTTGCATTTTAATTCTTAGATAAACTGTATCCATAAGGTCACATAGATTACCTACACCTACTGGGGAGTCTATTTGACCTAACGTAATGTTGGAACCGGCTACTTAACTATTTTTAGAGAAGAGCACAATGTACCAATATAACTAACTACTACTATCTTATATAACTACTAACTTATATCTCTTATATAAGTAGTTATGTATAACTTAGGTGCATGATAGAAGACTAGTTGAAATGAGCGCGGTCTCGCCAATAAACTGCTTCGCCAGTTTGGCGAGTTAAACTATAATTGCTAAACATTGTGTACATTTATTGAAAAAAAAAAAACTAAAGTACAAATTAAGGACTAAGCTTGTTCGGCACTAGCGGTACCAGACACTTGCATTTTTCTCAGGCTGCTACGGCGATTACTCAAATCAATACAAAGTTTGGCAACGCGCTAGTGTCCTGACGATCTGACGTCACAAGCGTCCATAAGCTGTGGTTTAAGTTTAACAGACAGGCAGGTTCACACAGGCCGGTACCTATCTTTGTATGACGTATCGTAGTATTAAAAAACCAGTTTGACGTATCATGGTATTAAAAAAACCAGTTTGACTCCATCTTGTTTATATAAAACTGGTTTAAAGTTCGTGTTACTCTTATTTTTCCTTGTGACGTATTTATCCAGCCATTATGTTTTCAAACTAAGCATTAAGGATGATTCACAGTAGACCGTTCCGTGTCCGGGCCGGCCCGTTTTCTAATACAGAACGCGCGACGGCCGTCGATTGTTTGTACTAGAAAACGGGCCGGCCCGGACACGGAACGGTCTAGCGTGAATCATCCTTTAATAAATAAGTATAACGGTATTCTTACGCAAAGCTAATAAGACCGATTTTTAACTATTTAGAATTAAGTAAGTTTTAATATTATTTATATTATTCGAGTTAGTTTTGACCCCCGACGCAAAAAGAGAGGGGTGTTATTGTTAAATTGAATAAAAATTAAATACTTACGTACTTAAACTCTTTACTTCGCAAATTAAAAATAGGTTATAAAATTACAGTCAGTACATAGTAGGGTGATGGCACCAGTTACCGGCACTTTAAGGAGGTTGTGTACTTTCATCAATGATAAAAATAATATGGTTGTACTTAGGACAAAAATAACTGAATAAAAACGTTAAATATATCTCGTAACAACATATATTAGCTTTTTGTTGACTGAAGAGACACGGATAAATAAAAACATTCTAATAACCAAAAATATAGGCAATCTCCAGTAATCGGCAGCCAGTCTCCAGTGTTCGGCACCCAGTAATCGGCAGTCTCCAGTATTCGGCACCCAGTAATCGGCACTACTTTAGTGCAAGTATTTCGAATAGGTACTTTTGTTTTGATGTATTTTACGGAACAGGATAAAAAGTTATCGTTGAATGAAACGAATAAATAAAGAATCGAACTGTAGACAGTTGCTTAGGGTGTTCTGTTTCTTTATATAACCTAAAAGAAACTTTTAGGTTATAAAATGTATGAAAATGAAAAGTGACAGTGAGAAGTTGAAATGTTCCGAGAGAGCTAGCTTGGAAAGGTAGATAAACAGTAAGTATAGGCTAGAAAGACTACTGTAAAAAAACAAGCTTCTACGTTCAGTAGTTTTGTTAGGACGTTGATTTTTTAAATTGATAATATTAGATTAGTACTGCAGTTAGAATGAAAATCATATATTTCTCTCACTATCTGTCCTCGTATTGATATATTGTGAGTCATTGCATCGGGCAAAATCTATGTATCTACGAATAATTTATTAATGGCATATTAAGAATCATTATTATCACCATCTGCCGATTACTGGCGAAAGTGTACTTTCACGGGACCAGTATTCGTCACTTTATTTTTTAACAAGAATAAGCTAACATTAAATTTTTCAAATACAACATTATTTGAAGGATATTTATAGCTATACATAACGTAAACAAAAACTCAAACATCTTTGATAGTTATTAAATAATCGACAAATATGTCAGTCACTCTCTTAACTATTTCCTTAAGGATTATTCATTTTCTTCAAAATCACTGTTTTTCTCATCATTTTCATGTTATCATCTTTAAACAAAACCGCCTGTGTCTATGATATTGTCTTGGATGAGAGTAGAATATACACTGTCTATGGTCCAGTGTTGATTAATTGGAATAATTGTTGGCAGTCCTAATTTTAATCCAACTTGTAAAAAAAATGCCGATTACTGGAGCCTGCCGGTTACTGGTGCCATCACCCTAGATACCCTGGGAAACGTCGCAGGAGTCCGCTGGATGCGACCGGTCATTGTGGCACTCTTTGGGGGAGGCCTATGTCCAGCAGTGGACGTCTTTCGGCTGATATGATGATGATGATGATGACATAGAATATAGGCAAACATTCAAGACTCACAAACTACTAGTCAGAACTGCGTTTCAAAAACGTCATATTTTTCATAGCACGCCCTTCAATACCTAGTGACAGCTGCTAGCTCATCGCCTACAATATACATGTATAGTTTTATTTACGACTACATTTTGATATTGATTATGATAACTTACAAAGAACAGTAGACTAAATAAATTAATCATGCACAACAATATCGAAACACCATCAGTAATAATGTCAGTATTTTGTACACCCTGTCTTACTCTCATTTCGTATAACAGAATAGGATGCGTAGCGAAATAGTGTGATTATTATTGATAGTCTTGGCTCGATTTCGAAATGCGTTTTAATGTATTAAGACCATACAAGTGACGTGTCGGTTCAAGGACTCTTGCGTTAACGCATTCGTCTGTAAGTTATACTGTGGTGTTTAGTATAAATTTATCTTAAAATTCAAATTGATTAGTTGCATAACTACCAGACCGGTTGGAGCAAGTCAGACGGTCAGTTTATCATGGAGACGGCCATGAATTAGTATAAGTATGATACCAAATAACACTTTCATGGACACTACTTCAATTATCATCCAATACCATCCACCACCACTTCAATTACCACTTACCATCAGGTAGGCTGGCTGCTTGTTTGCCTCCGACGTAGTATAAAAAAAATACCGACGTAGTATAAAATTACATTTGACGACTGCTATAGCATTCGTATCCGTCAGTGTTAATATTATGAATGCGAAAGTTTAAAATGTTTTTTACTCAATCACGCAAAAACGGCTGAACAGATTATGATGAAGCTTGGTATACGACGACTTTATAGCCTGGATTAACATATGGGATACTTTTTATCCCAAAAATCAACCCCAAAGAAGGGATGAAATAAAGAGTGGAAGTTTACGCGGACAAAGTCGCGGGCACAAGCTAGTTCTCATAGGTATAGAAATGTGTTGATACTTTTACATACTATCGATCTCCGAATCAATAATTTGTTTAAGGCGACTTACTGACTTGGCGGGGCGGGATCGATATGTGCCATTTTCTTCTTTGACGTAAATTCACTGACGTCGCAAAGATTATCACTTGACGGAATACCGTCAGTATTTCATTTGCGCAGTAGTAATATTATGCGCAGAAGCGGACCAGTACTGCCTTCGCATCGTCCCGCTTCCGCGCATCCCGCGCCAATCAGGAAGCACTCATTTAAATGTAGGGGCGCAGTAAAAAGTAGTACTGACTCGACTGACAGTTGACACTGACATTTGACAGTTTTCTCATATCGTACCGCCTCCGCACCGACAAATCAGGATGTCGCCTAAAACAGTAAAAATCGGATCACTTACGCCTTTAAGGTTGTACATCGCTCGACATGTTTTAGACTAAGTAGGACGTGATCCATAGTCATGTACTTCTAGCACGTTTAGATGGCTGGTTCTTATGACTAAAGGACCGCGTGGCGGTCCGAGCATGTCGAAAGATATTAGACCTTAACCCGTTTATTGTATCAATCTCTCTGAGACTCATGGAAGTTTTGTATTTAAAAAGAAACTTTATCTACACACATATTATCATAAATCCTCTAATATGCGTTCGGAAACCGTAGAAAATGACTGTCATTTCAACATTCAATGAATTTGTGGCAATTTTCTTATCTGTAGCTAAGGCTACAGCAGTAATATAATTTTCATTTTTAATCTCATATAATTATGATGTTTAAATATTAAACGTCAAACAAAACTGTCAAAATTTAAATGTCAAAGTTGACATGTCCCTATTCTAGTATCACTGAAAATTCAAATTCAGTCGATGCGAAATGTCAGCTCGATGTTTTTTTAGTATATATCGCACGAAATTTGAGCTAGAACGACATGATCACATCAGCATAGGGACTCTTTACTTTTTAAAATAACATTCAGGTATCGGTTTCCAGTTCTGATTTCGATATTTCCGCAACCGTGCAAAAAAGGTTGTATTAACACAATTATTGTATTTATTTACTAATTCGGTTTCTGAACCCATCTTAGAGTAGTTATAATATGTGTGTAGATAAAGTAATGTATGCAACTGTACATAATTAGGCATTAAAACACTCGTGTGACCTTATTATGAAACTCGCCTTGGGCTCGTTTCATAAAACACACTCGTGTTTTAATGCCCCTCATTATGTACCAGTTGCATAAACTACTATTGTTTTAGAATGTGCATTTCGAATTCTCTCAAACTTTACACTCGACCAATTAAATAATAAGTCTGAATATTTATTCACCCTCATTGTAATTACCTATACATTTATTGGCGATAGCAGTTTATAGATGTTTTTGTTAAATCAGTATCATAAGTAGTCCCCAGATATTTAATAGCTAGGACAGACAGACGGAGAAGAGTCACACCATAAGGGTTCCTCTTATAATTTTATGTACGGAGCCATAAAAATTTAAATTGTACTCAACTGCCATGTGTTTATCACACCATTTTAAGGCTTAGCTCATCTTTTATGTAATGTGTAATGTCCATGGCAAAGTGTACATAAATAAATGTAACAACTCCATGTGCGTCAGAATGTCGGCAAGTTATGTGTCAATTTGAACATATAAGTAGGAGAGCAAATAAGCAAATATCTTTTACAATACCTATTCTAACTATGATATGTGGGCATGCATTAACGAATTTGTATAGATTTAAGACTGATTGCTGACTAGTAACTAAAACTTTTATATAGGTATTATAAAAAAGCTATAGGAGTAGGTGGTTGAAGAGTAACCTGAGGAAAATCTAGAGGAAACCTTAAGCCCAGCCTAGGAGAGAAGAGTAAAGCAAGAAACTCAGCTCAGCTAGGCCCGGCCTAGGTCGAACTGACTACCCGGTATGCGGCGGCACCGGAATGAACAGGGACTATTTTATATTTATCCCTTTTCGAAATAGTCTAGATAACTATGTTTCCTTTTTTTTCAGATCAAGATGGCGGAAATAACGAACATCAATCCATTGCTTCTTCTGACCGAGAAGCAGATACAGGCAGTGCGTTCTTACGGCGGCTTGGAAACGAAACAACTCAGGGAAACCATCGACGCAGTCCTCGAATGGTGCTCTAAGGAGCCACACCTTGAAGCCGCAGTTCCAATTTTAAGTTAGTATCCATTACTGTAGAACATTTTCAAATTATTTTAGTCCTTTTTAGGAGGATCACTTTGTTGTCCGTCCGTCCGTCTGTCTGTCTGTTAAGACCCTTTTTCTCAGGAACGCGTGGAGGTATCAAGATGGAATTTATATCAAATACTCAGGTCTACTGTAAATTTTCGACACTCGCAAGGGAATCAGAACCTACAGGATACTTCCCGTGAACTCAGAATCTTGAAATTTGGTACGAAGCAACGTTTTATAGCACAGATAAAGGAAAAAATGCGAAAACCGTAAATCTTTAGTTACATCATATAATAAAAATATTTTTAATAATTTTAAACTTACTACCCCTTTCCGTTACGTACGGAACCCTCGGTGCGCGAGTCGACTCGCACTTGGCCGGTTTTTTAACCGACTGTGACTTTATATGTCAGGCCCAATAACGAGTAGCCTGGGAAAAATCCAGGGGAAATATCCAACACGACCACGCTGGCGGCTTAAACACAGGAATACTTGAAGAGTTTGCACTCCAATGTGTTTGGTTGAGCGGCTTCAAGGCTTCAATTTGAGGTGTATTTTAGCCCAAGTATACGTTTAATCTGAGGCCGATCTGTTATGATACGCATAGTCACACACGTGAGTTTGCCCAATTAACGCGACTACGCGATTATCGCGAGTTCGCGCGAATTTTTATTCGTACTTGAACTAGAATAGGTATCGTAATTTAATTCGCGTGAATTTACGATTGTCAACCAACACCCATATGCATGAGTTGATTACGGACCGTGTCAAACTTACTACTCTAGCTAGGTTTTACTTTCATTTTTAGTATGGATGACATTTATATCAACCTTACGGACGCTTAAAATCGTTACGTAATCCCCTTCGATACCATTATTAAATAGTACCAATTAGTCACCGACAGATGAAACAATGAAAACCCGGAACGCATTAAAAATACGGAAAAGAATTCACTACAACTTTTCACCTCGTTAACAGATATTTTTGAACATGTTACAAACTGGCCTGTTATTATAAGAAATGTCACTAGACTACCTGTCTACATTATCAATAATGATTTAATGATCATCATCTTCATTTGTTTTTTCTTTTCTTGTCTGTGTACATAATGAACTTCCTTAAGTATCTACAGGTAGAGAGCAACTTAAGGTAGACCCCTAATTATTAAAATCAAGTTTTTTGACGTTGTCAATTTATGTATGCTTACAGTTAACAGAATTTATCACTGTTCTATAGCAGCTGTCACCCCTGGGCTGCTATTATCAAACCGACTCATCTTCACCTGTCACCTCACACTCTGTCAACCTCAACCTCACACTGTCAAATGTTATCGGCACTTTTTGACACTCTGTCAATCTCAACCTCACACTGTCAAATGTCATCGGCACTTTTTGACACTCTGTCAATCTCAACCTCACACTGTCAAATGTCATCGGCACTTTTTGACACTCTGTCAATCTCAACCTCACACTGTCAAATGTCATCGGCACTTTTTGACACTCTGTCAATCTCAACCTCACACTGTCAAATGTCATCGGCACTTTTTGACACTCTGTCAATCTCAACCTCACACTGTCAAATGTCATCGGCACTTTTTGACACTCTGTCAATCTCAACCTCACACTGTCAAATGTCATCGGCACTTTTTGACACTCTGTCTGTTATCTTATAATGGTAGTGACAAAATAAGTGGACAGCACATACGAATAGGAACCATTAATTTCCAATGTGTTATCTCTAACCAAACACTTCACCACTACTGTTAATATAAAGGTTTAGGTACACAGTAGGTAAGGCAACAAAAAAAATTAATTCGTTTAAGTTTTTCGTTGCTTTATTCAACCATGTTGAAAAAAAAATCGCGACACATTATTTCATTCCTGATATTACCTCTAAATAAGAAGTTTTATATGGACATTCGCATTCCGCTGTCCTAATGGTTGTGTGGTAGAGACACTTTAGCGATAATACCGCCTGTTGCTTGCCTCTACTCATTGTGATTATGAACCGTGGTGTTATTTTGTTGAGGTTGTGTAAAAGTGAGGTGACTTTGTATTGTATTATGAATGGTCCTTCGAGCCGGACTTTATTAGTTTGGGACAGGAAATTCACCGTGTCTTTATTGATTTCCGTAAACTGTTTAGAGAAGATTCTCCAGATCGAAATAGAGTTATCTAATTTGTGTAAGGAAATTGTGTCTCTTCTAATAAGTTTGTTAAGCGGATGCGTCCGCTAGCGAAAATCTCAATTTTTTAATCAAAACCCACCTGTGGTGTTGAATTTTTCAATTTTCACTTTGATCAAAAAATTGTGTCTCTTCTGTCTATTTTTGAGATAGGTATTCAATTACGTTTTTATTACGTCTTTTTTACGTAAACAATTTCCAATTCATAACTTAAAGGAGGTCATTGAGGTGAGCTCTTTTGACATTACAATACTACCTATGACATTTAACAGTCTTCTCATATCGTACCGCCTCCGCACCGACAAATCAGGAAGTCGCCTTACTCTAAAATACTTTTTACACTGTAATATTACACATTTATTATGTAAGAAAATAAACTACATAGCTTAAACATTTTTACGCGTTTAACAAAATGCGATATACCTACCAATTCTTGAATTTAACGGGGAAAAACATAATAGGATTTATCCAGTTATATAATACGATGATAAACATCTTCTTTCCACTCATTCTCTTCACGCAAAGCTAGATTTTCGACATGGGGATATGGTTGTAACACAAGTACGACTATGACGTCACAAAAGAAACCTTATCGTACGAAAGCCGTATCGTATTCTCTACCAGTCAATCTGAAGGCAAGCAGAAAAAAAACATTAAAAATGGCGGTGCGCATCTCACAAATAAAAATAAACTCACCCAACCCAATTTTTAATTTAATTTATTAAATAAATACACAAATAATGGTTATATAAAAAAATGTCCCAGTGCTCGACACCTTAGTGCCCAATAGTCATCTATTAATCACCTGTTATCGTGACATAGATGACATATAATTGAAAGTGCCGTGTATTGGGTCAGTTTCATGTCAGATGAAAATGCTCAATCGATCCTGAAGCCCATTGATTGATATCAAATTGACAACATTTCAAATCTTCAAGTTGGCCATTTTACTTATATCCTATATCGATAGAAAATGAAATTTTAAGATCCACGTGTTTTTTTATTTCTCCCGAAATCCTAATTTTCGTTCAAAAATATCTAATTTAAAAGTAGCGAATCGTAAGTGAATTATGACGTAATTTTCTCGAATTACCAATGTTTGACAGCATTGCTCCTTAACAGTCGTAGGAATGACGTCACCCTTCCGTTTTATACGATGGGTTTTATTTTGGCGATTTTCTTCAAATCTAGCGAAGAAAAAAATCTAAAAACTATTTTATTACGTTCAGGTAGCATATTTACCGAAATAGTTTTCGATTTAGGCATCATTATAAATTTTGAAATGTTGTGAATTGAATCATTTCGGTGCCAACGCCTAAGTAATCGATTATTATCATTTCCAGAAACAACTCGCTTAGTGGAGCGAACTGTGCTGATCACAAAAGGATCTATAGAAGAAACTAAGAGAAGAGTCGAAGCTGTTCTAACGTCGAGAGGCATGATGCCAGAGCTCGTCAACAATCGTACGGTTGAGGAATTTAGTCGACTTCAGAGTTGTGTGTAAGTTAATTTTCTTTTATTTTTTAAACGTCTATAATTTTGTATAATTACGCCACTTCCACTGCAGTTGAGCAGTAAGGCACGCGACGCAATTTGGGCGAGCTTTCCAGTGAAGGAAAACATAGTGAGGCAAGCGATCGAAGCTCAGAGAGATTCAGAAGTAGCCTGTACTCGTACTCACTTTGATATTTTATTTTCATAACTCAGCTTACATACATAATCCCGCATACGCTTACATACACAATACGTCTCGCACGCACTTAGGCTGCGTTTCCACCAGAGATGTGCGAGGATGTGTTTTCATATATTTAACACCTCGCTCGGCGCGTTGCAAGGTGTCAAATGTATGAAAACGCATCCTCACACCTCTCTGGTGGACGCAGCCTTAATCTCTAACTTATCTTAAACACGTATAGCAGATGTTATCAAATAAGAACTATGTGCGGCCTGCCGGCACACGGTCTAATCACAATATGGTCTAGTTTTCCATCTAGGTCGGAATGTCAGATGGTGTAGCTTTCGTAAAACTAGTGCCTCCGCCAAATCTTGGGATAAGATCGCTTTAGCTTAGTTGGTAGTGACCCTGCCTACGAAGCTGGGGGTCCCGGGTTCGAATCCCGGCCGGGCATTTATTTGTATCTCTTTATTTGGGTCTTGGATGTTTTCTATGTATTTAAGTATCAATTTATATCTATATAAGTATGTGTATCGTCGCTTAGTACCCATAGTACAAGCTCTGCTTAGTTTGGGACTAGGTTGATTTGTGTAAGATTGTCCACAAATATTTATTTATTGTTATTTAAGGTGTCAATCCCGTGTTCCTTAGAACACAACCGGGAGAAAAGCTAGAAGGATGAATTTTGTAAATTTGCGAAGGCGCTATTTGAAAATGATTAAGAATTGGTAGAAAATGATAGTAAATAATATTATTACAATATATATGATTACTAACAATAAGCTAGAAAGAAATAGAGAGAGAGAGAGAGAGAGGGAAAGAAAGAAAAAGAGGACAAAAAGAGAGAAAAGTGTCTAAAGGAACGAAGACAAGCATTTTATTTGAAGCATGGTAATAAACAATTGTATTGGCCTTACGAGTCACAAACGCAAGCGCCGCAATTCAATGAATGCTGCTTAAATCATTTTTATAGATGTTAAAGGCCGATGATGATGGTAATAAAAAGTAAGGGCCCATGCACATCAGTGTTGTTTAAACGAGCCGTCCACGCGGGTTCTGTTCTCCTAAAACCTAACTTTTGATGCTTAATTTTCAATGATTCCTTTCAGAAATTACGTAACGTTGCCGAAACTGTGTCCGACGGATGACTCCCGAGTAATTTCAATAAGTTTCAACAAAGATCACATGGACGACTTTTCTTTTTTGGCGTACTACAGATACGCATTTTTCGTAAGTTTTTTGAAACCTACTTTGAATTACTCCACTTTGTATTTAACACTGGTTTCGTGTAATTTTCCAACTGCAACATTTTGGTCGTTAATTAATTTAGGAGCTTTCCGCACTTAATTTTATGTCTTCAGGTATTAAGTAATTCCGAAGTGTCGAATAACTCAGATAAAAACACGATTAAATTGGGCAATTTTGTTTAAGGTTTGATCACTCTACAGCTCAAAATATCGCTTTAATGGGCTCGGCCTATAAAGCCACAGTCAGGTTTAAAAAAAATACGCTGACGCTGTGACTGTGACAAGAGAAGTTCAAAACCTCACTGCGTTTACGGCGCAGCGGTGTGGGCAAACCTTAATCCACCAATGTGAAAAAAAAAAAACATATTAGAAATAACCATTCCATTCTCGATCGATTCGGTCTAACTAAAATAAATGCATTGTTATTAGACGAATACCTACTCCTTATATTATTGTATGTTATTATTTATTGTTTCGAGTTCGATACCGCGAAATTGAATGTCGGTTCCATCGCAACAGAACGTCGCTGGATATGGCGACACATCATATTCTGAATGACCGGGATCATACATTTTTAAACCATATGGACACCCGCAAATATTACTTGTTGTTACAATTTATTTTAACCGTAATTTCAGTTCGGGGAGTACAGACTTTATGAAGATTATACCATAAACGAGAGATACGTGATTGATTTGGAAGGTGCTAATTTCGGATTGCTTGCGAAGATCAACCCCATGTTGTTGAAGAAGGCAGAATTTTTGGCCACAGTAAGTACATTATACACAGGTCCAGTTGCAGATAGAATGCTATATATTAGGTACAGTTGAACATAGAAGCCATGATATTCAACCAGAAGGTTGTTTGTATAATTTATGGAGTTCATTATTGTCATTAATTAATAAATAAAATAGCACAAACCCAGAAAAAATAGGGTTGTTGACTCAAAATCTGACTACTATAAAAGACCACTCCAAAAGAAACAAGGCAAAAAAAAAATTGGTTGACATAGCAACTAAGGGTCATCAATAATACACACCATGAAGGTTATTATGTAAGTATGGGATCCTTGACTCTACTACTTTTATCTCACGAGCGCGGGTGTGCAGTGGTTGTGTATTGAGCTATAAACATGCAAATACGTACGCTATTTGACTATTTTTTTTATAATGCCAATCGAACCAGTTTTTAGAGACGATCAAATGTCTATATGGGGCCAACAACTATTAGAGCACAATAAAGGGCTAAAATTAGGGATAAACCTAGCTCGACGCTAGCGGCCTTCAAAAAGGCTCCTACAAATTGGCCCTGGCAAATGACGTCGCACAGCATTCGACCAACTGTTGTATGGGAAAATTAGTATTTTGTTGTTTTAGTCGTAAAATAATGCGTTTAGGTACATACTTGCCATACAATTTATTTTTTATTTTTACATAAGCATTCCATTGATAACTTTTATTTGACAACTCGTACGACGATGGTCAACCCGCGCTTGTGAGATAAAAGCACTATACCGGCGGAACTCTTAAAATAACATCCGCCATATCGCAACTTGGCTATTTCCTTTAGTAACGCCCCATTTGCTAACGGTAAACCTTTTATGTGGAGAATTGGAAAGGTTATGTGAAAATGTACATATATATGTGTGGTATGGTCAAGTAAAAAAATGGTTTTTTTTTGGTGTATCATACTCGTATCACTTACAGGAAGGTTACGGTACTAAAATAAAAGGCATCCACATACTCAACGCCCCATCATGGGTGGACAGATTTGTGTTCATTCTAAAGCAGTGCATGAAACCGAAGGTAGCGGGCAGACTGCTCGTTCATAGCAGCATAGAAGACTTCCACAAACATGTACCCAAGGAAATACTGCCCAAAGAATACGGCGGCGATGAGCAGTCTCTAAGGAAGCTAGTTGGTAAGAACTATTCAGAATGGGAGTATTTACTGCCATGAGCATGCCGTTGTCAATATCGCCGTCGGCATTATTGCCAAGAACATTGATGACACAAATTTATAATTAAAAAAAAATACAGGTATCATTTTGTGTTTATTGTGTGTTTAATCGGACGAACTTGAGAGAATACTCAATCTACAATTGACAACATTACATATTTTTAACTACTTTATTTTATGAACTAGTTAGAAAATAGGTAAAAATTTAAGCCACCCGTATTTTTTCTTTTTCAATTTAACTCATTATTTCATACAAAACAAAACACGTTGAAAAGTAGGTCATTCCAAAAGGGCGTAAGTAAAATATGACGTCATCTTCCCAACAGAGCTGCGATTGTCTGTACTCTGTACTGAGGTCTCCCTGAATACAGCGAGGAAGATGACGTCAACATTCGGTTTACAGTAATTTGCGATTTTTTCCAAAATTAACGGAGAAAAAAATCTAAAAAAATGTTTTTTGTGTACTTCACGGTTTTCGAATTAAGACTTTTGGAAATTATGAAATATTGTCAATTGCCTCCTTCCCGGTTACAGCAATAATGTACTATTTACTCTTTCAGACGCCTGGAACGACTTCATGAGCAGCGAAAAGGCAAGGCAACGGATAAAAGACCTAGACAAGCTTGTTGCGGATGAGTCAAGAAGAACGAACTCTAAGTTCAATGAAGAATATCTGGGTATGCCAGGGTCTTTCAGGAAACTTAGCGTTGACTGAAATGGGATGGTATATAAATACTCGTATAAATCTTACCTAGGTATATCAAGGTCAAGTGGATTTTAAAATTACACTTTAATAAAGTCAAATAAGTTAAAGTCCTTTCTCCTCCTTGTTTCTGTTAAAATACATATATTAAGTGTACTTCCGCGCGGTCTCAGTTAGGCGACTTCCTGATTTGTCGGTGCGGAGGCGGTACGATATGAGAAAACTGTCAAATGTCAGTGTCAGCTGTCAGTCAACTCAGTACTGCGCCCCTACATTTAAATGAGTGCTTCCTGACTGGCGCGGGATGCGCGGAAGCGGGACGATGCGAATGCAGTACAGGTCCGCTTCTGCGCATAATATTACGTCTACTGCGCAAATGTAATACTGACAGTATTCCGTGAAGCGGGAATCTTTGCGACGTCAGCAAGTTTACGTCAAAGAAGAAAATGTCACATATCGATCCCGCCCCGCCAAGTCAGGAAGTCGCCTAAGTGTACTTCCGCGCGGTCTCAGTTAAGAGGTCGAACTCGATGGTCGAACTAAGGATAAGGGGTATTCATTAAAAAAATACTATACTACTCAAGTTATTGTTATTTGTGTAGTTAGCTTGTGAAGTGTAGGAAGTAAGATGGCTTCCAAGTATACTGATAGCTTAAGCAGTGTTCCAGAGTTCCAGGTAGTGCGTAGTTTTATACATATGTGGTATGTGGTGGTATTTACATAGGTCTATGGTATGTTGGATAGAGGCATTGATATAGACACCAAATATGAAAATTAATAAGTTCAAATTTGCTCGAAATGGGATCAAATTCTCAATCACCTGCCAAAAAATTTAATCCCCTTTCCACAAAAGGCACCTTTGGATTGATCGTCATTACTATGGCGCACGAGGTCAGTGACGTCACAGTTATGTGACGCTTTCTCTGTCTAACCAGCAACATTTAAACGGTTGTAGCTTCGTTATTTTTGTTATTTAAATAGGATTTTCACCGGCGGCGGTTACGGTGATGCGCGCTTGTTTATGGAAATCCAATGCGTTTGACAAACACGCGCTGGTGCCGTGTAGCTAATGCGAAAACGCGGCTTTTCCTATAAACTGTAAATATCCTCAGGTAAATAAAATAAAAGCGTCGATTCCATAATATGTTACGTTCCTAAAAGCTTTAAATATCAGAGAAGCAAAAAAACTATGAAGCGATATTCACTTATTCGATCATTACTTTGCGCGTATTTTCGAGGCGACTGTTTAACCCGTCGTCTACCAGCCCCTGGGATCCCAGGGCAGATAACAAAAGAATGGCATTGTATATTTTTTTCGCCGGGAGAGGACGGCTTCTCGAAAATGTAATTTGCCAAGATTATTTGAGCGTTCGATGAATCGATAATATTAATTAAATTTACCGGTCCCCTCCCAGCGAAAAAACAAAACAAAACAATCTTTTGTTTACCGGCCGGGGATCCCAGTCACCAAGTAAACGATATTTTGAAGAATGTGAAGAGAATGAAATAAAATTTGAATAAAACATACGTACACAACATAACCTTGTGTTTGATTTACAAACTACTATCATTTGCCAGCGACTTCGACGACACGGAATTCCTTTGTCGCGTTAGAATTTAATTGCTATTCAATTATTTCGGGCGCTTACCTGGTTATCGCTCTTCCATACATAGTCTCGGCCCCTTAAGGGATGATTTCTGGGATAAAAAATACTTCGTCGCCGCAAGGTTCAAGAAGTCAACCCTGACACCTGTCATTTTCATACATTTTAAAACCTAAAAGTCACTTGTAAGTTATAATATGTATGGAAATGACAGGTGTAACGAGTGACTTCTTATCTTGCGGGTAGTATAAATTAAGTTTTTGAAGCAACCCGTTGTTTATTTAAATTAAAATTGCTCTTGGCCAGCATCTAGCCAGAGGGTAAAGCCGACGGTGAAGCGAGCCTACCCAGAAAATGCCTGTTCACACGGGCCTTAAAGAGGTCTAGGTTAAATGAACTCGTAAATACACTAAACATTATAGATTCGTAGCTCTGACTACGTTTGCGTCGCTAAAATAAACATGAAGTAGGTACATAATAAACTATTTAAGGTACTCGTTTAAAATCGTGACACGAACAAAACACTCAGGAACTTAGGCTTATAAATAATATGTATCATTGTACAGAAGGCCCAGTTTTGGTCGTCGCCTAAAATCCCCATCGCCTAATCAATGTGTCCGACTTCCGCGCGTGCTAAATATTATATTTATTTGATTTATATATTTTCACAATGCAGTAGGTAGGTATTAAAACTATTTATTTACAAGGAACATAGGTAATATACAGGGTGACAAGAAAATATATTATATACAGAAGAAAGAAAAAACTAAACCTAAAATAATAAAAAGTATAAAGTAGGTAATATACAATGTCACTTAAAATACCGACCGATATGATGGGGCAAACAAGCAATGAGCACCACACGCTATGGATACCTAGTCCCTTCACACCCGGATTGATAGTTAGATTGGTTGATTGATTGGGTTGATTGATAGATAGTAGATAGTAGAGTATAGTTCGTACATAACTGTAAGGTCAAGCGGTGTCAAATTAACGCAAGCAAAAATCTACCTTACAGTCACAGCACTAAGTCGAGTTTTGCTTGCGTTCGTTTGACAGAATTCGGGAATAGTGCACGAACTATAAAGGGATATAGGGGAGTAGACACAAACTTGTGACTCCTGCGATCATTTAAGCGTGTTGTCGACGTTTTATAGATATGTAAGTTCGTAATGTTGACAGCTAGAGGCAATTAATTGCAGGTCCACCACTCATACAGCGCATCGTCGGGAGCTCAGGGGGGCTACCTCGAACCACAAATGAAGTTTTCTGTCTCTGTCGCACTTGTAAGTCTGTATGTAAGTGCGACAGAGACGGAAAACTTCGTTTGTTGTTCGCGGTAGCCCCTCAGCTATTCACCATCTTGACAACTGTCACCTTACAGTGACAATTCTGTTTACATTGCCGGGCCGGTAAGTATCGATGCTATCCAACGCCATGTTTACGTGACGACTCAGAAGTGTTCTTGGAATTGTCATTGTCAGGTGACAATTGTCAAGTTGGTAAAATAGGGACCTGGCGGCCTTACTCATCACCAGAATACACAACACCGTGATGATTTTGATGAGCTCCTGACCGATTTCGGCCTCAGTTACTGTATATACATATATTCTATGTTCTGGTAAACACCGTATTTCTTCACCGTATACCTACAGTCATCATCATCATCATCATATCAGCCGAAAGACGTCCACTGCTGGACATAGGCCTCCCCCAAAGAGTGCCACAATGACCGGTCTTGCGCCATCCGCATCCAGCGGACTCCCGCGACCTTTACCAGGTCATCAGTCGACCTTGTGGGGGTCTACCAACGCTGCGCCTTCCGGTCCGTGGTCGCCACTCGAGAACCTTTCGGCCCCAACGGCCATCGGTTCTACGTGCAATGTGCCCCGCCCACACAGTGCAAGTAGTGATATTATTATGGATGCGATGTGGTGGTAACGTCTATACTCGTACCAGCTAAGTTGAGCAGAACGACTAGCACAAGACGCCTCGCGACCTAACTCGGCGTGAGGTACACTATCCGCCTCTTTTTAACTAGATACATAGAAAAAGGTGGGCTTGCACTAGCACAACTTGCTGCCAACTCACATCTCGCGTGACTCGGCGATTCCTGTCTCAGTCGAACTGTGAGAATTAGAAAGAGGAAGGTAAATTTTTCTCGACCGCGTCGCGTCGCACCGGCAGTTGTGCTAACCCGCCCGATGGGTAGTTTATCTCGCGGATAGTTCATGGGCCGTCTTGTGCTAGCTGTGCTGGTCCGAATATTGGCGAGACGAAATGCTGCTTTGCATTTCAAAATGCTCGAACTACGAGTATATTAAATTGCGATAGAAATGTGAAAGAGACGAGGCGAGTCGAGGCTCAGGTGTGAGTGTGAATAAAATATAGGTAGCGGCATCTATTACTCCGATACTAAGGTCGTGTCCTTTGAACTTTGAGGGATGTACCTACATAGGTTTAGAATTTCCCAGGAGATCTCTAATTTGCGTGGGATGATGTTTCCCTAGCAGCTGCGACATCGAGGCGTTGAAGAAGTAATGTTAAGTGTGGATCTTTTTTCAGGGTCCCGCACCTATAGGGTTGCAAAGAGTCCTTTATTAAGGCGATATATCGGTTGAAAGAGACACCCTTTGTTTTTCGCTCACGACAAAACGGGATGCAACCTTCTCCGAGAATGGCTTTTTAGACAAATCTCGTTAAATATCTGACTGTGTGCAGGTTTATTAAATTTCCTCTTGTCAGTACCTAGGTAATGAGGTAAAATACCATCATATTAACTTAATCGTGTCCTTTAATAATGCGTTGTTTTAGTAGGCTGAGGAAAAAAAGGAAAATATAGACTCGACTTTGGATTTATTTTCTATCGAGAAAATTTTAAGCAATCATGTTTCGCTATTGTCAGTACCACAATCATATAGTCAAGAATCATATATCTGAAAATCAGCACCTACTGTTTGCTAGTCTGGGCAGGACAGCGTTTCAAATTCTCCAAATTTCTCAGTGTAGCGCCTTAATATAATTCAGCTGTTTGCTTGTTCACACTATCTTTTAAAAACGTAGAACTCATTGTCAGCTTAGAAGGGCAGACCTGCTGCTAAGTAAGGGCTACTTGCGGCCCGTGATAATTTCATTAGCTACTATGTGGCCCTCGACTCCTAAATAGTTGCCGACCACAGCCTTAGAGAAATAGTAGCTAAAATTATAGTCAGACTAAATGAGCCATCAAACCACTCCAGACCGATACAGAACAAAGCATATGAAGGGTTGGGCACGTACACACAGCGATCCGTTTCACAGGTCCGTTATTTGATGGCGTACGGTAGTTGTATGAGCAAGTTCACACACAAAACAGTATTCCGGATGGGGAACAAATAAAATGATCACCTAAATAACTTTTGATATCATCAAATTTTCGAACCCTAAAATAAGGTTGAACACTCAAAAAAATTTATCGATCAGCAATTCCGAGTCACCAAAAAAATTCTACCTATTTTTGCAGCACTTGCACCTATTTTACTTATTGCGTTCCTATAAATTTATAATCGCATCAAAAAAATTGTCAAGTACCACCAAAAACACTAAACTACCACCTAATCTCATGCACCTTTTTTCATTAGAATTACATCCAAATATTATACACATCGCATGCTACATTTTAGTAAACAGTTACAAATTAATTGTTTTTAGCACTATAAATATTTTAGTCATTTCCAAAATGTTATAAATTAGAAAGTAAAATTCTAAATTAATTTAAAAAGCAACGCGCAATGTGGCTGTGTGAAATAATAACACGTATACTGCTATCTCACTCAATCAAATACAAAGAATTGTCTGAAGCATGAAACCTATTGATATGTCGTTAGAGTGAAAGGTACCTATTGCTGTTTCATTCTACCTATTGCTGATGGTTTACAAACTGCAAGAAGTTTTATTATTAATTTTTTAATGGGTTGACGTGAGCGCGTTTGATCGAAATCTTTTATTTGAATATGAGTTATGTTGATTTATTAAATTGTTAGTTTGTTATGAAAATGGATAAAGGTCCTCAAATGAGTTTACTTTATTAATTTAGATAGACTTTCATGGAAAAATTAAAGGAAGTTAATAGGTAGAAATAGGTATAGGTAGGTTTAGGTTATGTTAGTTTTGCATCGGCCCGAAGGGCCAAAAGAACTCAAAATAGGAGCTCCGCGCCAGCGGAGATCCGTCAATACTGTTCCAATGTCAACTAGTTTGAAATAAAAATAGATGTCATAGAAAAATACTACTACCTAGGCAAATTGACGATTATCAGCGAATAGAGTAGAGGCAAAAACATCTGAGAACAAATAGCTGTATGCGACCAGTAAGGAAAGCACTGTTGAAAATATATTAAATTAAATTATGTTATGTACGTGTCTCATTAAAGTTACAGAAATTTTGAAGCTTCTATAAAATAAAATCATTTAGCGCTGTCTTGCTCGCACGCGGTGCGACGTGCGAGCGAGACGGACCGTATGGAAAACCGCATCAGTGTGCTAGCAATGAGGTTAGACTAGATTGGAACTGCTTTGCGCGACGGGCGTTAAAAAACAATTGCCGCATGAAATTTGGTGATCATGTAGTATTTCTGGGTATCGAAAGAATTATTTGGGTGTAAATAATTTTAATAGGATTACGAGCCCTGTAATATTTGGATGTAAATTATATGAAATTTGGTGTTTGAAATTAGGTGATCATTAAGTATTTTTGGGTAGTGACTAATTTATTTGGTAACAATTTAATTTAATAGGTTATCGACATGTTACTTCTTTGAGTTGCACTTTATATTTAAAAGGAGTTGAAAATTTGGTGCGAATCTAGTATTATTGGTAATCAATGTAATTTTTTAGAGCATCATTCAGCAACTTATTTGGTGGTTCGTTAAATGCTACCCTTCCGGATGCAACAAGTAGTAGCATAGCCCTATCCGTTGAAACAGATCCTGTAAAAAGGAATGTTCTATGTGTATGCGCCTTCAGGAAGATATCCGGGATAAACCATCTTATATCCTTCCCTCCTGGGAGTCCTGGGTCTTAAACAGTCTTGTATCTGCTTGCCAAAATTCATATTTTCTATCCGCTCCGCGGTGTAAGCGTGACAAGTAAGAACAGACAGATACAGTTACTTTTACATTTATGATTATGATGAATTTTGCATTTATAATATTACTGGATAAAATGCTATCAACTTTGGAGGTCACATACACAAAATGTACGACATAAATAAGGGGACAGGACACACTTGTGCTGGTAATAGGACATTTCTAAGCGATTTTACTATCTTTATATGAATTTTATCGGTGCTTCGAAGCATCATAAGACATTTTTACGTTCGATAACGTTATTAAGGCTACCATCAAAGGGAAAAATTAGGAGGGACCTCCGATAAACAAGAAAGCCGAGAGTAATAAAGCTTTATAATGATGTTGCTGTAATTTTACTTTTATTAAAATACTTTCCGTGTAGTCGGAAAGGTTTTTATTGCTAAAGTAACAATATAAGACATTTGAGAGTATGAATATAAAAGTTTAACTACCTACCTCTTTTTTTGGAGTTTTAATTATTGAAGTTGAGGAATTATTGCGTGTTTTTGGCCTTATTCTTGGAAACAAGCATTAAACAGTTAGGCAAGTTCACGAACACGTAAACTTGAGCGGCTTAGTGTACGTTCTCGACGCCAGCGACAATCGCGCGGCGAAAAGCGTGACCAGCCGGCGAAAGGCGCGACCAGCGGTGAAAGGCGCGACCAGCGGCGAGCGACAAGAACAAAATGTATAGACTTGAATGAACCTATGCTGGGCGACAGCGGCGCGATTCCATTGTTCTCGCCGCTCGCCGCTGGTCACGCCTTTCGCGCGAAGCAATGCGCCGCTAGTCGCAGGTGTGGAGGCCACGGCCTTAGAATCTAAACTGGAAATTAGGACGACAGGGCGAGATAACCATTGTTCTCGCCGTTTGCCGCTGGTTGCGTCGATGGCGTCGAGTCCGCGGCCTAATTAGGAACACTAAAATAGCCAATTACCGTATGATAATGTACCATCATGCATTGTATGAGGTTATTCTTTACACTAACTCAGAAATCTTTTTGGTAAGTTATTGCATAGTATGTATTGAAATATATAGGTAGTTCCATACATATTACATAGCTATTTATTTATTTGACTCAGGCAACAAGGTCCATATTCACATATACCTTACAGACTAACATAAAATAATAATAAAATATTTTATGTTAGTCTGTAAGATATATGTTGTTTAATGTTTTTAATTTTAATATTCTGATTTGATTTGTATATTGCAACTGTTATTGACATGTTATTTGTATTATTTATACTAACAGTTCTATAAGGTTTAAATTTTTACTAACACGATTTGGACATAGTCTGAAATAAATGATTTGAATTGAATTGAATATGTAAATATGGACCTCGTCAGACTAACATACATATATAGGTACCTATCTATAAAAAGAAACTAAAAAGTACATTAAGCCAACGTAACGGTGTGGCTCCGCTGCGTCGTCAGCTCCGATGTAGGGTTATTGTTGCCCAAGTATCATTATTATTTCGTCACGTTATACACAGTGCACATTTTGCCTTACTCTCCAATTTTTAGGCAAATAAATATAACTATACGAACTATTTTCAGTGTATTTATAGGTAGCCGACAAGTAAAATTAGGAACCGGAATCGAGCGCGGAAAATTGTTCAATAAAGCCAGTTTGTTTGTGATTGCTTGTTTGATAGAGTTTCACACTCCAACTGTTGAATCCACCTCTGTGAATGTTGAATGAGTCACATGCGAAAGTTTAGAATTTATAAATGTTATATTTACGCTCGTATCAGGCAGTTTTCAGAGTTTTATTTCATTTATTTATTTACATATACAGGTATTTTGTTTGTATAGAATTACAAACTTACTTATACAGGTTAACATAAATACGTACATTATCAATATAAAGAAAAAAGAGATCATTTAAAGACACATTAGAACCTTGTATGCGATTTTCATTACATCGCGGGGTTCGATCGTGCTCGTCTTAACTCAGTAGCCCGCAGCCCGCAATGTAATCAAATTTGCATACAAGTGCATGTAAATCGTACCTTAAGTGACGTAACGGCGTGATTTCATCTCGACTTCCGATATCTTGACTCCGATTGCGACAATCATTTTGAAAGCATAATTTATAAATTTTTAAGCAAGTTTTACCCAATAGACCGGTGTAATTGATCCCATCTGACAAGAGTGCCCTTTATTATACCGTGTGTTACCGGCATGCAGGCTTTTCTTTAAGTTGGGTATTTAAACGTAGTTTCTAAACATAACCATGCGCTAATTTTATTATTAAACCAAAATTTCGACTTCACTTAATTTCTAACAAAATTTTAATTTCTAACAAAACAGCAATGTACCTACAGCAAGGTAAATTGACAACTCAGTACAAATGACAGTCCTTAATGTTCTGTTTACTACGACGTTATCTCAAACAGTGCACCTAGTACATTGAAGGTTTTTTAGGCTAGTACATTGAAGGAATTTTGCAAATGATTCACATAATTATGATTTCGTAATAAATGGAAATAATTATTATGATGGAACATATATTATTATCAGTTGTTCCAAAAAACGACCGCGTGCCGGTAACATATTGTACTTACGTTATATTGACTAAGTAGGTACATGCGCTTGTTTAAGTAGGTAAATCCACAGGTTTACCGGTCGCATTGAAAAACCAATATTGCTTTAATTTCAACGAGCGAACAAAAACACTGTTTAACGGCTTAAATCCTATGAATTTTAAGTTAGTTTAAAAGATTCCCCTTGACCAAACAACGATTTGATTGCATTCAAATAACCGAGCATAACGAATCTAAAATTCAATTTAATTGCTGATTGTTTGTCTGTAGACTTAATATTCGCACAGTGAGATAACAGATGATAAACAAAAACAATGGTTTATTAAATTGACTCATCCGATATGCATTAAGCAAATAAATGTTAACATTTTCGGCTGTTTAAATGAACCGTTGTTTGTTTTGTTCGATTTGCTCTTGTTTTGATTAATTTGATGAACTTCCACAGGGCACACTTGAAGGCCGTTTCTACATTATTTTATTCGATACGATATCGGCCAAGGGTCTACACCGTTATTGTTTTTCATAATGTTCGATAATATCGGACGGATTTCGCCATTTTGTTGCCAGTTTCATTCGTAGTTCTCTATGGTTTTGGTTAGAATTCCAGCACATAACAGAAAACTTTATCTATTACATGCGTTACTAGCTACCCTGTCGCAGTTCACCTATCGGATCCTACACCGATATCGGATCGGATAATGTCAACATAAAGCGGTTTTCCATACATTTTATCGGTGTCGGATCCTACACCGCTATCGTGTCGGATAATGGGAACAGGACCTTAAACGGCAATTGTGCCGTGATACATCACTGAGTCACTAGTTAGAAAGTCGCAAATGTTACCAAAGATTAAAAATATTGTACAGTCAGCGTCATATAGTATTGTAGCAACCAATGCATATAATATATGGTTCGGTACACTATACAAAATATATGGTGTACCGAACTATTTGGCCACTTTGGCTGCTACATACTACATGAAGCTGACTGTGCCAACTAGGTTTGCTAGGACTTCCTGGAGTTTTTGTAAGTAAGATGCATTTTACTTCTCAGTGTTTAAAGTGTTTTTTGGCAATGTCACGTCCAAGTTTAAGTATGTAAGTGTAATTTGTCTAGTTAGACAAGGAAACTAAGAAAAAAAAAACTACAAAACATAATTATTCTCACGTGTTCATAAAAAATACCGCGTTTAACTTCTACTCTTAACTACATTCTAGTATTTCACAAGCGAATCAAGACTTTTATTATGTTTCAACTTTTATTTACGAGACTTAAGAAAATGTACGACCGTGTAAAAAACTTTTTGCCGACTGACACGAATACCGTTTTATTACAAAGTTAAATTGCAAAGGCTCATTCATTAACTTTTATATAAAAACCCTCTAAATGTTAAATTTTTATTACACAACATTGTGACAGATTCGTTTTGTTTTGTAATTTATTTTCTGTTATAATTTTACTTTTGAGATATTTCAGGAAATAAAGTTGCTAATTACTTTAACGATTAATCTACTTTCTCGTTTATTTTTTACTCGTTTTATTTACAGAAAGAAAATATTAGGTATCTAATTTTAAGAGTTCAAGCGTTTGAGCAATGTGCCTCGCCTCGAGTTTAGCGATTCGAAGGGCTATATTGGTCACTTTGGTTCTGTTAGGCATGCAATTTCCCGGTAATTCCCGGGATTTTGTATGGTACCGGTACCGGTACTGCAAGCCCTCTTCTGCTACATGGGCTGGGCTCATTGCACGTAGAACCGATGGCCGTTGGGGCCGAAAGGTTTTCGAGTGGCAACTACGGACCGGAAGGCGCAGCGTACCTGCTAAAATTCGCGGGAGTCCACTCCCACTGGATGCAGGGGATGCCTATAGGAGGCTGATATGATTATGATGAAGCGTCATTGTTTGACAACTGGGGACAATCGACAATCTTCTATTAAATAGGACACTCATAGAGGCAGTCAATCTACAACGAAATGTTTGGACCATTTGCAACCGGCATTGTCGAAAACAATTGCCTTGAATAAAAATAGACGTCATAAAATTTAATCCAATTATATTTTCCCTGGGGCCTATTGACTTACTTGTATAAAGAGCGAAAGTAGATTACTAGTTAAAGGGTCAAATATATACTTCCCCCCATAATTTAAGTTACAAGTCATTATGTACACAAGTATTACTTTTCAGCAATAGGACCATGATCCTCACATTTCCATGAGAGTCCTACCATTGAGGCTAATTTTACTATCAACATCCAAATCACCCTATTCGTTGAATTTGTACACACGTGACAAAATTATATTTTACTTCTTTAGAAAGTTGTTCAGTGAAACGAGACGTTATGTCATTTGCAAGGGGTGTATTTTACGTTTGTTGGGAATGTCTGACCTGCATTCTCATTTTAAGACGAATGACGTTGTATTGTCGGATAATTATTTATTTGTAATTGTATTTAACTTATCTACAAATTAACAATGTTATTCACATAATGCTCTATGTAAGTGTATGTAGAATTAAAATGATTTCTCAATCTCAATAAGTAGGTAACATTTTTAAGTCGCAACATATACGTACCTATTGTTATTCGAAGTTCAGAAACTATCTTTGCACCGCTACCAATCCTTTGTACTGTACAGAGCACAATAGACGGCAATTTCTTTCCAAAGAGAACTAGTGGTAAAGAAAGCTTGTACCGGAATACGCTTATGTTATAGTGGAGGGTTTCTTTAAGGGATGGGTGGGTTCTGTATTTGGGATACTATATTTTCACGACGCAGCCGATATAAAGATGAAGAAGGCGGGAAAGTAAAAACTTTCGGTAGCAAATGTTGACACTCGACTCCTATTGAGTAATTTTAAGTGTTCTGTTTTGACCAATTTTGGAATTGTGGACGTGCTTTTCATGAAATAGTTTTTCCCTGTTATTTTTGTCGAAGCTAAAGTATTCCAATTGAAAAAATCTAATCATACTAATAACATTTAAAAAATCACGCGATGAAGTTAACAATTTGTCTGTTGAACCAATATCCCCTATTGCACACTGCACTACATTAATACGTTATACATATAAATAAATATTTGTGGACATGTTACATAGGGTTGGATTAGAGCTTCTTATATTTGAGCTTGTAATTCTGTTTCACGCATTCGTCACTGTAATAGCATTTTTTAAAATATTATATATGAATTTTCTTCATAAATCTAAGGCTCTAAACAGGGTAACAGCCGTCATCGCTGAATGTGACAGTGGTATTAAAAAATACTAAAATATTTTTTCTGAAACAATCCAATGATCCCCACGCTACGGTACCCCGGCCAAATCGGCCGGAGATCAAATAGCCGCCGCTTGTTTCGGGTCAACGACCACTATTTCACAGGGCTCAGAATGGATCGCATACGGTTATGTCACTGGCCATATTGCTCTGAGGGAGTTTGCTCAATCTATTAGAATAACGAAACCCTACACATATTGGCCAAGGTAATATCCAAGCTAATTTTATATTGTATTTTATGTACGGTCAACCAATTTGATTTCTGGGCCACTTCGTACCTTGTCCCAGTGACAATGATATAAGATCTCTAGCTGCTTTCATATTGATTTTCACTGTGACAAGGTACGAAGTGGCCTAGAAATCAAATTGGTTGACTGTACCTACTGTATTTATTTATTTATCGTATGGCAGTTATTTAGAGGAGAGCGCTCGTGGCCCAGCGGCGGCTGCGTACCGCTTGCGGTATCTAAGGTTAAGCAACGTGGGCAGCGGTCAGGACTTGGATGGGTGACCGCTTTGAGTGGTTACTAACTGAGCGCTCCCGTGCTTTGGAAGGCACGCTAAGCCGTTCATCTCGGTTGCTGTCTATGGCAGCAGTAGTTAAGCCAAGTTGGAGGCCTTCGGGCGGCTTGAGAACTTCTAACAGTCAAGTTGTCCACTCACTTGACAAAGCCCAATCCCAATAAGGTCTAGTTTCCCCTCGGGGTTGGAAGGTCAGATGGCAGTCGCTTTCGTAAAAACAAGTGCCTACGCCAAATCTTGGGATTAGGTAGCGGACCCCAGGCATCCTTCAGGATGCAACTGCTATGTACTGGGATAACGCTAGGAGGATGATGATGATGGCAGTTATTTAGAATCGTGACATCTTCGAAAAGACAGTACGATTGCCAGTTTTTGTTGCAGTTTTTGGTACCACCCAGGGGTCACGTAATGGACCCTACGGACGTGGTGCAACATCGACTCCCTTTGTCAAGTGAGCGGGCAAGTTGACTGTTACTTAGAAGTTTTCAAGCCGCCTAAAGGCCTTCAACTTGGCTGAACGACTGCTGCCATAGACATCAGCCAGGGTCAACGGCTTAAATGTGCCTTCCAAAGCACGGTAGCGCTCAGTTCGCAACCAAAGCGGGTCACCCATCGTAAAATTGACCTATCATCTACGTGTACTCGTACTGTCACGTTTATGTACTGGAAATTGAATGAATTAAGACCACGTTATTCGAAATCATAGTATTTTTCATTCAATTTTAAACCATTAAATACTCACTTTATTGATGGGATATTTAGATATGTTATAGTTTTAGAGTCGGTCTAGTGTATTTTAAGGCTGAAAACACGATATTTGAAACTTCGCTCGATGATCTCACATCGCAAAAACAGGTAAATTTTGATCTTATTGTGAGTCGTATATAAAATATATCCAACTCAGACTCGAGTAAAATATATCAATAGATAGGAAACGATGTGAAGAAGTGCATTTTACGGCTAATTTTTTTTAAATGTTTTTATATTTAACAAAACTCAAAAATATCAGAAAAGCAAACTGCGCGCTTCATTTTAGTAGACAGATGGCCGTTAGGCCTCGAGCTGGACGGACGTCTGTCGCACTTTTTGCAGTTTGACATTTATAAAAATCGCATATTTAATACCAGTAACTAGATGATATTAACATTTCCAGGGTAAATTACTGGTGAGTCATATCGACGAATAACCATTTAAAATAGTTTTCCTGGTACTTTTACAATTCGAGATAGTGGAAAACATAAAATGTGGCTAATAAAGCTTATCATTATATCATTTTTTTCCGTTTTAAACCCTCTCTTATTACAAAAGGTTTCATTGAGTATTTTTAGAATGTGGATTTTTTTTCCATTATACGGGTCACACTCCTTCATATAGCATATTGTATATTTTATGTCTATGTGTGAGTATATTCATAGCGCCTGACACATAGTTTGACATCTGACATTAGCAAATTAAATTCAAGCTTGGTATTTCAAATACAATATTTTAAATTATTAAATATATTGAGCTTCGTATTGTAACAAAATAAATATGCCCAAACGGACCGTAATCCTGCCAAAGTTTTGACGCTATTCGACTTCAATTTGCTCTGCAGTTCAATGTAAAGCAGAATGACATCAGTATTACGATGAAAGTGATATTATTGCATTGTGTAATTATTCCAATATATATATACGTAAACGATAAAAAAAGAATAATACAAATTTAAATGAAAAGATGCCTCGGATAATATCTGAAATAGAAAGGGCCCAAAGCTCTGAGGAATTCTGGCCGCTTACGGCTAGTATGTGGGGGAGGATATCTGGTGACGGCGTCGCGGTCTCAGATCTATGATCAGCGACTTCGGTGAACTTCACTTCATAGCCACATCATGCGCAAATGTTTACGTGAATTTACTGGACGAAGTGATGCTGCAAATTGTTCTACTGACTTTCCTGACTTTATTCAAGATAATTGCCCCATACAGCACGGGTCACTTGGGAATGGTTTACTCTACAGCTACATCCAGGCATAAATGTAATGATGTAATGCCATCGCCTGAAATTCGAACCCGATTGAGAATCTTTGGGGTTTAATGGTTCAACAGTGGGATCATCACCATGAAAGAACCAAAGAAGCAATTCAAGCAATAGATACTGCAATGAAATATGGGAGGAAATGCGGGGAACTGACATAATTATCAACGTCTTCTCAGCTTATTGAGAGACAGGCTACAAACTGTTGTAGACGCACTGTGGTTGGACGCATTATAATCCCTCAGTCTTATGTTTTATGTTTATAATAAATTATATAATAAATCTTGAATTTTATTTAAGATGGATTTATGAACCGTACTGTCTTCTCGAAGATCTCACGGTTCGAAATAAAGGCCATACGATAAATAAAGAATAAATATCTGGGCGACCAAGCTTTGCTCGGCGTTTTCCCGGGCATGAGACCTAGCTAGATCGATTGCTCGTCCCCGAAAACCCCCACATACCAAATTTTGTCAAAATCGTTAGAGCCGTTTCCGAGATCCCCGAAATAAATATATAAATAAATAAATAAATATACAAGAATTGCTCGTTTAAAGATATAAGAATATCTGGGCGACCGAGCTTCGCTCGGCGTTTTCCTAGGCATGAGACCTACCTAGATCGATTGCTCGTCCCCGAAAACCCCCACATACCAAATTTCATCAAAATCGTTAGAGCCGTTTCCGAGATCCCCGAAATAAATATATAAATAAACATATAAATAAATAAATATACAAGAATTGCTCGTTTAAAGATATAAGATAAAGAACTAATAAATAAAGTTGTAAGCTTTTTTTAGCAGGGCAAAATTTTTATGTTGAATCTTTTTCTAAATAAAATAAAAAAAGTACAAAATATTTATTTACCAAAATAACGCTCAATAATTATTTATGCTCTAAAAATTAAAAAAAAAAACACTTGCTCTTGCCTGAGATTCGAACCTGTGACCTGTGCTTTAGAGAGCAAGCGATTACTAATTACACCACAATGTACTTGGCTTAGTGGTTGAAATTAAGCTACTTATTTGTGGCTTGCAACTTTGACTTTTTGTGTCGAGTCGTGATAAAATTTAGCCCTTATTTAGTTAAGTGAAATCTGTCAAAACTGCGCAACAGAGACAGAGATATGCAATGACAAGTCTACACTCTTTTGCGTGAATGTCATAACAATCTGTTCTAAATTTAAATGGTTGACAACCTAATTATCACGTGCGCCACTCTGGCACAAAATAAAAAATATACAGAAGGTCCGTTCCCGCCTTTCTTGAAAATTCATACCTAAACTTGCCCGTTTCACAGGGTTGCTTCTGTATTGATTCTGAATTTTAAAAAGGAGCAGGTATATTAAAAATTCTTCAACATGACATTTCAATATGAACCAGCGTATCTTGGTAAAAAACCGGCCAAGTGCGAGTCGGATTTCGCACATTTAGGGTTCCGAATCAACCTCAAAAATATGATTTATCAATATATTAGTATTTGTTGTTAAAATATACGTAATATTGAACATTGTCACCAAATTTCAAGTTCATAGGTAGGTCAATGAGAAGTCTAAAAATTCTTCGGAACAAATTTTGTGACAGACGACGGACGTTTCAAAAAATTACCTACCTACCTAGGTATTGTAACTACTATTAAAATGAGAAAACCGTTTTATTTACCTTTCAATATCGTTTGAAAATTTGAAGAAAGTGTAGGCACAGATTTTTGTTGTATTTAAACAATAAAATACATTCCAACTGTAATAATATCGGTTATTAATTTTGACGTACGTGACACAAAGAACCTATAGCGGCGGGGACGTCAAGTGATCAACGCGCGCACAACTAGCACTCGCGACAGTCGCGACTAAGCATTGCCGAGATCAACCGAGAATTCCTGTAAATGTTACGTCTGTGTGCGTGCGGCGAAAATGGCACTTTGTACTGAGCGGACTCTCTGCTCCGGCGCGCGCCGCCGCTATTTACTTTGTGACTCTGGCTTATTCTGGTTAATTTGACAAAGAAGGTCTGTCACATATTCAAATTCTAAGTTACAGCAATCATTAGAAAAAACGAGGTCAGTGACCTGTCCCAGTAAAGTGAAATAGTGTGTGTAAAATGTAATTGTGTTTGTTACTGGGGAGAATTACGATAATGTTGCGCCGCCTAGCGGATTTTTTGTGTCGCGTTTGTAGTTTCGCTGCAATAAGAAAGCCTTAAGGCACAAAATAAAGAATATACAGAAGGTCCGTTCCCGCCGTTCTTGAAAATACATACCTAAACTACAGGGTTGCTTCTGTATTGATTCTGATTTTAAAAAGGAGCAGATAAATTAAAAATTCTTCAACATGACATTTAAATATGAACCAGCGTATCTTGGTAAAAAACCGGCCAAGTGCGAGTCGGACTTCGCACATTTAGGGTTCCGAATCAACCTCAAAAATATGATTTATTCATATATTAGTATTTGTTGTTAAAATATACGTAATATTGAACATTGTCACCAAATTTCAAGTTCATAGGTCAATGAGAAGTCTAAAAATTCTTCGGAACAAATTTTGTGACATACGACGGACGGACGGACGGACGTCTGGGCGACACCAATAGGGTTCCGTTTTGACCCTTCGGGTACGGAACCCTAATAAATTGATGCGTGACCCGCTGCGAGTTGTGACTTGTGACCGGCGGCGGTCGAGAGCGCCAACAAAAATATACCTAATTAATTAGGTACCTACTTAACTAAACCATAGTACTACTTAAATACTGGCGTTTTACCAGCGAACGATAAGATGAATGTGTAATGGTTGATCGTCGTTATCAAAGCGGCAAGTTTCAAAAAATTACCTACCTACCTAGGTATTGTAACTACCAAAATGAGAAAACCGTTTTATTTACCTTTCAATATCGTTTGAAAATTTGAAGAAAGTGTAGGCACCGTTTTTTGTTGTATTTAAGTGTATTTAAACAATAAAATACATTCCAACTGTAATAATATCGGTTATTCATTTTGACGTACGTGACATAAACTATCTACGTAGCGGCGAGGACGTCAAGTGATCAACGCGCGCACAACTAGCACTCGCGACGCGACAGTGACAGTCGCGACTAAGCTAGTCCGAAATCAACCGAGAATGCCTGTAAATGTTACGTCATTGTGCGTGCGGCGAAAATGGCACTTTGTACTGAGCGGACTCTCTGCTCCGGCGCGCGCCGCCGCTATTTACTTTGTGCTTAAGGCGCTTACAAGACCTATTGATTTGGTAAATCGAAAAAATATTTGTTACGTACTATTCATTATAATCCCGAAAAACGTTTCCCGAAAAATGATTTTAGTGATGGTGATACGCTTTTTCACGCGGAGGACTCTGTCGCTTCCATTTGTTTTCAGTATTTACTTAGTAACCTATTATTCCTTGAATTTAAACTTTCGTGAGACATGTTATAACTTTATTTTATCTACACACATATCATAAATCCTCTAATATGCGTTCGGAAACCGTAGAAAATGACTCTCATTTCAACATTTATTGAATTTATGACAATTTTCTTATCTGTGGCTAAGGCTACAGCAGTAATATAATTTTCATTTTAATCTCATATATGATGTTAAAATATTAAACGTCAAACAAAACTGTCAAAATTTAATTGTCCCTATTCTAGTATCACTGAAAATTCAAATTCAATCGATGCGAAATGTCAGCTCGATGTTTTTTTAGTACTTATATATCGCACGAATTTTGAGCTAGAACGACATGACCACATCAGAATAGGGACTCTTTACTTTTTAAAATAACATTCAGGTATCGGTTGCCAGTTCTGATTTCGACATTTCCGCAACCGTGCAAAAAAGGTTGTATAACACAATTATTGTATTTATTTACTACGGTTTCTGAACCCATCTTAGAGTAGTTATAATATGTGTGTAGATAAAGTAATGTATGCAACTGTACATAATAAGGCATAAAAACACTCGTGTGACCTTATTATGAAACTCGCCTTCGGCTCGTTTCATAAAACACACTCCGTGTTTTAATGCCCCTCATTATGTACCAGTTGCATAAACTACTATTACTAAACGGTTAAAACTCACGTATTAATTCACGTATTAGTTCGACAGTGTGCAATCGGCGCGGGTCGCAGACGCACTCATCCTGAGGAAGAACTCCCGACGAGTTCGAAACATGTCGCCCGAAGTGACAATTAATACGTGAGTATTAACCGTTTAGTAAAATAAACCTATTATTCCGCCTGCAATTACATCATCAGCCGAAAGACGTCCACTGCTGGACATATGCCTCCCCGACAATGACCGGTCCTGCGCCACCTGCATCCAGCGGACTCCCGCGACCATTACCAGTTCATCGGGTTCGTGATGGCCACTCGAGAACCTTTCGGCCCCAACGGCCTTCGGTTCTACGTGCAATATGCCCCATCCACTGGCACTTAAGCAATTACTTAGTAAATAATAAACCTACCGCAAACCTCTTTTTTGAAGTCGGTTCAAAGTGGACGTTCATCAACCTCGTTAATACCACAATCAAAATACACCCCCACAAAATTTACTAAACTCGCCGCGTTACATTACTGGGACACCGGCACGCCGCACAGGTGAAAATTCCTTCCACATAAAGCCGAAAATGGAATGTTACCCTACAAAGGGCAGCCGTAGGGGCAAATGAAAAATCTAATATCACTCAAGTCTCGGGGAAACTCAACAATTGCCTCTCATGAATTTTAACGAGGCATTTTCTTTGCGGCGTAGCTAAAGAGATCCTACCACTTAGTTTGCCACCTGAGTGGCAAATAGCTATAAAGAAATACATTGACTGGATATAAGTGTATACAGGATGTGTTTTAAATGAAGGAGAACGAAGTCTTTAACAATTAAAGACGTAAGTAAAAGGGGTTTCTGTTTTGTTATTCTGCAATTTGGCGAACATATTTGATTGACCTTTTGTATACAATCCTCTTTCGTGTGCTGCAGTACCCGGTGGCGGCGCGCCCGGCTGTGTTGTAATGGGCGGAGATGGCCATAACGATTCAAATTATGGTTCTGTAATGGCTATCTTCGCTACGGGCCGGCGCGCGCGCGCGGCCCACAGTATATTGTAAAGCTGGTCCTTACCTATAGGCACTTTTTGAGAACTTGAAACATGAATACAATACATATGGATGTAGATAAAGATAATAAATAATATACGGATGCGAGATATTTACATTGGTCGAAATAGCGCCAAAAATGATTACATTCTAAAATAGTTAAGGTACCTATTTTCAAAGGTTGAATTTTCATTTAAGTTTTATCTCGTGACAATGTAGTTTGAAGACGTCGCATGTAAATAGAAATGGCCATGTGCATTAGCAAAACGGATGCTTACCCCGCTGTGCTGTAATGCCAGATGAGACCGTCTAGTGCTGGGTTCCTCTTACTACGTGGTATCGATAATTATTATCGACATTTATTAGTACATTATCGATCATTATTAGTACATTGTACTAGTGGCGGCTGTGTGGCGTACCATATATCGAACATGCTCAATGGCTCCTATGCTTTCAAACCAGGCTTCACCATTTTGATAAAATTCAATAAACTTTTTAGAAAAACGAAACTTTAAATATCCATTATGCTCACAAAATTTCACGAGAATCTGTTGAGAAAAACGACGTAGTAGAGGAGGTATTTTATAATTTATTGTATTTTTGAATAATGTGACATTAATAATCTATATTGCAATATTGCTACCTATAATGCTTAAAATTCTGTTGACATGTAAATTGGCTTTACGAATAAATTACGAGTATGAATATGAGAACAGCAGAACATCCGCCCCGACATACGAAAGCATTTTTGAAAAGAAAAGAAAAGAAAAGAAGATAAAAGAAAAGAAGAGAAAAGAAAAGAAACGAAAAGAAAAGAAAAGAAAAAGAAAAGAAAAGAAAAGAAAAGAAAAGAAAGGAAAAGAAAAGAAAAGAAAAGAAAAGAAAAGAAAAGAAAAGAAAAGAAAAGAAAAGAAAAGAAAAGAAAAGAAATCATTTATTGTTTACCATGTACAAATACTTACGGTCTTAAATATAAACATGTGAGTCACAATGGCAACCCATTTTTTGCGAGCATCCGACATACTGAAGCAACTATTCTTTATTGACACGACTTATACGTGTTAACAACCGTGCAACGACATCTCATAAACATCGATATCAATGAGCCTGGGTACGCCCTAAAAATAGTCGTGCCAGGGGATTATTATCTGAGAGATTACCATGAGGGCGACTTCGCGCCAGCTGAAAAAGAGTTGCAAATCTGCAATTCGTTACGACAACCGCTTTAAATAAGGCGTGTATATTTGCATTCTGATTTTAAAAAAAAAGGTATATAAGGAAAGGTCTATCTAATTTATAAGGGTGGAATTATCTTTAATCTCTCTATCTATATCTATGAAAAATGAAAATGAAATAATTTATATTTAATAATTATTCTATTTAATATTTAATAATTTAATTATATTTAATAATTTATCTCTTTATACTCTCTCTCTCTCTCTCTCTTTGGGTCTCATTCAGTTCTCTTATTTGTACTTATTTTTTTCTGAAGCAATTATTGGTTAGATTTACCAACACCTGTTTTATTATACCTGTGTAACCTGTGTTATGTATTATGTTACCTCACCCATTCGAATCTACTACTTGGTTATTAATATTTAATTTCAATTTCAATTTATTGAATAATTGCAACCATGGTATTACAAGTTCTTATTTATAGATATAAGTATGTACATCGTGGACCCTGTTAGGGTGTGGGAATCGTTTATCGACTGATTACTAACTAAAAATCATCGTGTAGGTATAAATCAGCGACTGAAATGAAGACAATGGTTTTATCGTTCTGTCGGGTGGCCTCATAGAGGGCCCCCGCCCACAGACAGGTCGGATACCCAGCTAAAGAGCCAGCCTGCTGGCTAGAACCAAGTCATAAAAAAACTAAGCAGTGGAATATTAAAATGAAATATTTACTTAGGCTGGGTTGCACCAAACCGTCTGTAATCGTAAGCGGTGTTCGTCAAATCTGATTGTATGGAAAGTTTGACAAGTTTCTATGGGATGACAGCTGCCGGCGCCATATTTGACGATGACCGGTCTGTGTTCGTACGTTGGTGCAACTGGCACTTAATGTATTCTTTAATTATTTTTAACTCTGGTATAGAAATTATCAAACTGTCATATTTATATAAAGTTAATTTAAAGTTTATAATTATTTATTTGCCCTTGCGGCAAGTTTTCGAACTTTGCGAAGTTTTCCGTCTTCAACGAATTTTTCAGTATCATTATTTATTGCAGCTTTCCATGAATATTGTATTATTTAGCTTGAGCATTTTGTCTTTAAATCGTATTTCCTTTATGTAAACATGCAGGAAAATTAAACGAAATGCTGCATAACCATAAACACAAATTACCATAGACTTAGTACATATGTATTGTATCTTTCGCATAACAATGGTAAGATAACATGCAAAGTGCATTAACGGCGTGCCATTCCGCATTCCAGTGGTACACTTCATTTGTTCATGATTAGTCAAAGCAGCTAAAGTGGCAGTGAGCCGGTCACATCTGTCGCAGAACCGACAACCGTTGGGGTAGGCGTGTTCTGGAGTGGAGACCATGACATGGCAAACGTAGTGTAGGACGCCCTCCAGCCAGGTGGAGCGATGAAATACGCAAAGTGGCTGGCAGCGGTTCGAAACAAAAAACTCAAGACCGAGTTCAGTGGCGTGCCATGGAAGAGGCCTATGTCCAGCAGTGGACGAAAGTGGGCTGATGATAATGACGATGAGCCAAATTAGTGTTCGAGGTTTCAGTAGGAGAAAACGAATACCTACAAATTTTGAAATATATATCCTACTACGAGTATTATTATAAATGCGAAAGTTTAGGTGTTTGGATATTTGTTACTCAATCGCGCAAAAACGGCTGAAAGGATTATGACGAAACTTGGTATACAACGAGTTTATAGCGTGGATTACCATATAGAATACCTTCTTTGCCGAAAATCATTCTTTGAAGGGATGAAATAGGGTGTGGAAGTAAACGCGGACGAAGTCATAGGTATTATAAATGTGAAAGAAGCTCTGTATGTGTATCTGCAACCTTTTCACGCTTAGGGCTGGTTTTGTGCACTTTGAGTTTTTTTAACGCTAAACGGATATAAATGAAATGTGGCATGGTTTAAATACTAGCAAAGACCTAGGATAGTTTTTATCCCCGAAATCATCCCTAAAGAGGCTGAAAAAGAGGGGTTTGCATGGGAAAGGGATTATAACACCTGCGCCTTAAAAAAATCAATAATTTATCTAATAAGTTCTACGAAGATAAAGTTAGTATTTATACCTATACTTAATAAAAACCGGCCAAGTGCGTGTCGGGCCACGCGCAAGGTATGGTTCCGTAGTCGTCCACCCGTTACATTATGTGGACTAAAAAGTTCGCAAACTTATATTTACTATGCTTTTGACAGAATTAACAACATTATCTAAGGTATCAATGGAAATTGTTCGAAAGTTTGCTTTTGCAAAGTACATTTCTGAAGTTCGACTATTACTCGTTAACTAGTAATGTCTACTTAGCTGTTATAGTTTTCCTTTTAAATTCATTGTATATACTACTACCATGATTTTTTTCACATGCCTAGGAGCCACCGTTTAGCTGGCAGGGGGGGACACTGGACCATAACGAAAATTATCACTTCAAACCTTAATATCACGCTAACCAATTCTTGAATCAAAAAATACTCTTAGAAACCTTATAATATTTTTAAAAGAGCTATCCAACGATATCCCACACGATGGGGTTTGGAAGAAATAAAAATTGCGCCACCACTTTACATGTAGGGGAGGTACCCTAAAAAAAAAAAATATCAAGATTTTATTCTACCGTTTTGTCGGCGTCATCAATATCTATACTCGTGCCAAATTACAGCTTTCTAGTACTAACGGTTACTGAGAAAAACGGGGGGACGGACGGACGGACGGACATGGCGAAACTATAAGGGTTCCTTGTTTACTACGGAACCCTAAAAAATAATTACATAAATAACGAAAGTTTTATTATAAAATCCAAGTTTTTCGATGTGATTTGCATTTTCAGACGCATTTTTTGCTTCTTACTCTCGTATTTAAAATACAAGTTCATTTGAAATGTTAAGCAGCAGTTTTGTTACAATGTTTGTTGCTAGAGAAGAAAAAAGTTCACTAAGCGCGAGTTCCGTGGACATTACATTATAATTCATTAATGCAAAAGCTGAGGGTCAATTTGATATGTTCAATTCGTAATCTAGTTTGATCTTAACGTGTTTTGTAAGTCAGTATTCATGTACGCCGAGCGTCGAGTCAAAATGAGAAACCGAAACAGTGTGAATCAGATTAGAAGGTAAACAGAACTTAAAGAGAGACCCACTGGGATTTGGTACATTAAAAAATGCATAGCAAATTGGGCTATTTAAAACTGCGCTCAAGAGCAAATAAATGCATACATATTGAATGGAAAACCAATACAAAGAGTACTCTTTTATTTGCTCTTGGGTGTATCACGTTTACTAAATTTGGGTTGTCATTTATAAATTATCCTTTACAACATTTAAGAAAAAAATGACAATCGTACCTCTTTCAGGGTAATGGAACAACGATTGACTAAATGTATGACGACATCTTTTCTATAGGCGACACCTTTAGAAATTAAATTGGTTGAACCTACCTGTACAGTCAGCGTCATATAGTTTGTAGCAGCCAAAGTGGCCAAATAGTTCGGTACACCGTACAAAATATATGGTGTACCGAACTATTTGGCCACTTTGGATGCTACAATACTTACTATATGACGCTGACTGTACAGTCGGCATATTAAAATTTGATGTATTCTAGAGATTTATTTTATTTTATTAAAGTCCGATTTTTTGTTATGTTAATAAAAGCAATAAATACAACCAACAAATAGGTAAATTAATATAAATTTAATGTCACACCTGGCCATAAAGCGGCCATTATCGCACGCTCCGCGCGCGAAACAATCCACTCCCTGGCCAGGGGGTGACATAAAATTTTGTACTTAACACGGGCGGTAATAAAGAAAGCCGCAGATCGCATATTTATCGCCCTTGCCTTCGGCTCTGGCGTCAAATACCTGCGATCTGAGACATTCTTTGTTTTATCGCCCTTGGTAAGTAATGTACTATTTCACACTACCTGCTCGATTTTGCTCAATTATATATCATACAAACCTTTCGGAAAGCAAATCATTACACGTGGCCCTTGGTTTTAGCGGGTTATAATTTCAAATTATTACCCGCCGGGTAATAATTTCATTTGAGTTCTGATAGTTCTTATTGATATGTCTTTAAAGTAAAACTGTAAGGATAAAACTGTTTTTGTCTTGGGCGCGCTTAAATCCCTCACTACACTCAGGACTCAGTCTTAATTCCCTCGGTTCGCTCAGGAATTAAGTCATTGCTCCCTCGCTCCGCTCGGGAGTAAAATTTGGAGTCCTTCGTTACGTTCGGGATTCAATATCGCACCCGTGACATAAAACAGTGCTTTATCCCCTTGGTGTATAATCTATTACACAATCAAGTCCCGTTTACTAATAAAATCGTGTACGATTATGTTAAGTAATAATGTAAGTAATATGTTAATCTTATGACAGTGTTTTTTGGAACCTGACTGTGCCTGTGGCTTTATAGGCCGGGTACAATAAATAGCTGTGTGTTTTTACAGTAACAAGCGCACGTAAAACAATCACCAACCAAAACAATGTTGTCAATAACACCCTAAGCATAAGGCGACTTTCTGACTTGGCGGTGCGGGATCGATATGCGACATTATTTTCTTTGACGTAAACTTACTGACGTCGCAAAGATTCCCACTTGACGGAATACTGTCAGTATTACATTTGCGCAGTAGTAATATCATGCGCAGAAGCGGAGCAGTACCGCCTTCGCATCGTCCCGCTACTACCGCGCATCTCGCGCCAGTCAGGAAGCACTCATCATATAGGGGCGTAGTAAAAAATGGTACCAAGTCGACTGACAGCTGACACTGACATTTGACACTTTTCTCATATCGTACTGCCTCCGCACTGACAAATCAGGAAGTCGCCTAAAGCAACAAGGAAAGAAACCATTCTTTTCACTGACGCCGCACTTTGTTTTATGATCCTCGTAAATTATAAGAGCTGCCTTATACGATCCGGTCAGTGAATGGCTACTTTATTTCACACGAAGCGATTGGGTGTTGCTTCGGTGTGTGAAGAAATTGTGTGAGAAAACTGGAGTATTGAGAGCTTGTTCTTGTTCCTCTTCTAGCTTAAGACCTAGGCCAGAAGAGGAACAATAATTAGGGTAATGAAAATAATGTGATTAATGAGACTACTCCGAAACTTTAATGGGGTTGAAAATCCGTGCTCATTTCACTAGTTAGCCTTTAATTGAAACAGTCATTCTAATTACTGCTTTTATGAACATATTTTTCCCTGTATTTATAGTATAAGACAATATTACGTTTTGTTAATAGGTTTTAACAATGAAAAATTTACAAATTAAATAATAAACCAAATTAAACTAAAATTACATGCCCAGCAGCCCCCGGTCATAAGAAAAATACCCCGTCCAGTAGTCCCGTCTGCGGCATGGTGCCCATAACGCTGGCGGCGTTACCTCTCTGTATTGCCAAGGAAATACGTTGGGAGAGGTAAGCGCCAGCCCCATGGTCCCCTGAAGCGTCGACGAGTCGTTTAGACAGAGCCCTCATAAAAGATGTTGTGTCAGCTGACCAGGGACCCAATGTTTCAACAGCAAGCGCCGCAAACTCGTAGCCTTTGAAAACATATTGAAATTGTACGGGATACATTTTAGTTCTCATGTCTGTTGATGTAGCCTGATGCAGGGACCATCTAGTCATCTTGATTATATTACAATTTACTTGACAAAAATACTATACCTACCCTATAGAGACTTAAAAACATAAGTTGATACGTACAACCTATAGTAGAGACAATTTATGAAGACATTACCAGTCACGAGTTTACAGTTTCCATGCGATTAATAATGAGTGACCTGTTAAGTAACCCCAATTGGGTGAAATTGAAAATCGACAACCCTAACGCTACCATAATGAAGCCGCTTATAGTACGTCCGAAACTGTAAGGCCAAATTTTGTCAAATGAACACAAGCTAGAATCTACCTTATAGTCAGACATCTTAGTCGTTATTTGCTTGCGTTCGTTTGATAAAGTTTGGCCTTGGACTATCGTACGAACTTTACTAATGCTAGAAGCTAGCTGGGTGCTGATTGGGTGTAGCAAACGAACTCGCAAACAACAATCAGAATGCTTCCGAGCATAGGCAACCCTGTGCGGCGATTTACTTTTCTATTTCGGTCACATACAGACTGGGAAAATAAGATAACGGCTCCATTTTTGATAGCTAAACACCAAACAATTGACACCTCTATTATTATTTTATTTTACTAAACGGTGAAACTCAGTATTAAGAGGCTGACAAGACCTAAAAAAAAGTCCTACTCTAACACGCGTGAGTTTCCAATTAACCATCCCGCTCTTAACGGAAGCTCTGCGCGTAGAATAGCAAATAAATACTATAAAAATATTGAAATAAAAAAAGTGTACCTACATTATTTGTCAAATTTGACTCGTTGGCGTTTTAGGTATGAATATGTTAACTTCATGTTATTAATTGCAGACCCAGGATACGTAATAAAAATAAAGACATAGAACATGTTTATCCCCATCTAACATATGGTGTAATATTTTGGGGTAACTCTGTAAACGTTCAGTCCACATTTATTCTCCAAAAAAAGTGTTTGCGAATAATATTTAATGTAAAAAATAGAGAATCTCTCAGACCTGTGTTTAAACACCAAACAGTATTAACCTTGACGTGTATATATATTCTGGAAATTTGTTTATTTGTCAAAGAACGCAAAGAGTTATTTACAAAAAAATGTGATTCTAAGAAAAATCTGAGATCTCAGTATCAATACGACTTATGTACAGTTAGGCCCACTAGTTATGTACTCAAGAAGAGCGCATATGTAACTGGTATTAAAATATTCAATAAGTTGCCGGAAAATATTAAGTCGTTAGATGGGCCAAAATTTAAGAAGACACTGAAGGACTGGTTAATTTGTAAATGTTTTTATGACCTAAATGAATATTTCTTGTGACATTAATTTAATCTGTATTTTAATTTTAATTTAATTTTAATTGTATTATTAATATAATATTGTACGTCCGAAATGGGCAGACTGTTGAGACTTATTATCATTATGACATGTTATGTACACAGTTTTGACAATAAATTATATCTTATCTTATCTTATCTTAACCGTTTAATGATGATTTTAAGACCAATCTTTGCAATTATTTTCTATCGAGCCGATTTCGTCCAATTATATATCGAGTCCTTACACGGTCTTCGAAATATGATGAATATTAACATGTATTTTTTTTGATGTGCTAGAACAAATAGTTTTTCTTAAAAAATTGCTTAAATAACATCAATTTCAACAAAATTAGGTCTTGACAACCTCTTAATTGTCACTGCGAGCGACATGTTTCGAACTCTTCGGGAGTTCTAAGTTCTTCCTCAGGATGAGTGCGTCTGCGTCCCGTGCCGATTGCACACACTCGACCGAAGTGACAATTAAAACGACGTTTTAATCGCATATTAATTGTTTCGCATATTAATTTTAGTAAATTAAATTATAAGATGTCTCACGAAAGTTTAAATTCAAGTATTGCAAACCTCTATTATTATTACCTACAAGATCCTGGGCAGTGTCGAGCACTGGAATTGACAAAGCCTCAATTTGTTACTAACCTTTGTTCTTCATGACGCCATCCATTCGAAACAGTTTCTAAAGAATCAAATATCTGTAATATCTGTATGGACCCAACAACAATTAGAACGTCAGTAAGCAAAAATGGGTCAAAATCAGACATCGGATCTCACTGTTCTGAGTCTTATCTCCTCCAGCATGCTCACTTCTATCGTAAGCATATTAGGTAAAAATGCGCAACAAACAGAATTTTCACGTTAAAACGAGCTTGTTCATTTTAAAAGCGGAGCTATGGTGGAGATTCTGGGCCACCATGGCCTCTCATGCAACCGCAGTGCTGGGAGGATCCCTCGGCATGCCAGCATCAACGACGTCATCCGTAGGGCTCTTGTCAGTGCCAAGGTGCCGGTAGTCCTCGAGCCCAACGGCCTGACAAGGGACGACGGCAAGAGGCCTGACGGAATGACGTTGGTGCCTTGGAGTATGGGTCGGCCTCTCGTCTGGGACGCTACTTGTGTAGATACCCTGGCACCGTCCCATATTCCAGGCACCAAAACTGACGCTGGCGCAGCTGCCTCCTCGGCAGAAAACCTCAAGCGTCGCAAATATGCTACTCTCGGCAGTAGTTACTTGTTTGTGGCGTTTGGGGTTGAGACCCTGGGGCCATGGGGTCCAAGTGCTCGGCGCCTCTATAAGGACATCTCGACGCGCCTTATAGAAGCGTCTGGTGACCAGAGGGCTGGCCACTATTTCGCACAACGGATTAGCATTGCTATCCAGCGTGGCAATGCGGCCAGCCTTCTGGGAACCCTACCGTGCACCGAGGACCTGGGGCAAATTTTTAATTTTTTATGTATAAGTTTTTATTTGGTATAAGTTTCGTTTATATTATTTTCTTCCCTTTTTATGTTGTTAATATAATTATTATGTTTGAAATGTCACGATTCCCGTTTTACCCGTAACATCACAGTTTGACAGTATTGTTCGCTGATTCTTTACCTGCACCTCAAACAAAACAAGATTGAATCAACTCAAAATGTAATTTAGGTTCGGGACACGTGTAAGTCAAAATTACACGTGTCCCTTAAGGTGCTACACTGAGAAATTTAGATACTTTGAAACGCTGTTCTGCCCAGACGAGGAAACAATAGGGACTGATTTTCAGATATATGATTGTGGTACTGACAATAGCCGAAACATGATTTCTCAAAATTTTCTCGATAGAAAATAAATCCAAAGTTAAGTCTATATTTTCCATCACGTTATTAAAAGACACGATTAAGTTAATATGATAGTATTTTACCTCATCTAGGTACTGACAAGAGGAAATTTAATTTCAGTCAGTCAGGTATTTATCGAGATTTGTCTAAAAAGCCATTCTCGGAGAGGGTTCCATCCCGTTTTGTCGTGAGCGAAAAACATAGTGCATCTCTTTCAATCGATATATCGCCTTAATATTGCAACGCCCTGAGGGGCTGCCGCGTCAGTCTTTCTGACCGTTATATAATAATTTGACAGCGGAAGCGACGTTTGTTATAATCTACTTTTCACCCTTGAGCAAGAGAGATTTCGTTTATCACGAAATCGACTTTCATTTCTTCGTTGCATAATATTTTGTTTCTTGTTATTGGTTTAGAGGTAGGAAGTAATTTTTTTGAGATAATGATTAAGACATTCAAGTAATACTTGAACTACGAAGATCTTTTCGGAATTAAAAATTAGTCATACGTAATTAATGAGTTACATATTATTATGGGAATGAAAGACCACCCGCCCGCCGCGTCCACGCAGAGATGGGCAAAATGTAATCTAATAACGATTAACGATTAAGATTAACCAATTAAATCACGACTAATGATTAAAAATGAGGATTGATTAGTCTTAGGTGACTTCCTGATTTGTCGGTGCGGAGGCGGTACGATATGAGAAAACTGTCAAATGTCAATGTCAACTGTCAGTCAACTCTGTACTACATTTTACTGAGCCCCTACATTTAAATGAGTGCTTCCTGACTGGCGCGGGATGCGCGGAAGCGGGACGATGCGAAGGCAGTACTTGTCCGCTTCTGCGCATAATATTACCACTGCGCAAATGTAATACTGACAGTATTCTGTCAAGTGGGAATCTTGGCGACGTCAGTAAATTTACGTCAAAGAAGAAAATGACACATATCGATCCCGCCCCGCCAAGTCAGTAAGTCACCTTAGTCGTACGAGTTCCGATAAATTTAGTCACTATTAAATTAATCGTCGATTAATCGCCAGCGACTAAATTTTTAGTAGACTAATTAATTAGATTAATTTCCACTCTAATATTAGTAACAAATATTAGATATTTTTTTGTAAATCTGAGTTTCTTATAAACAGTGGCGGGTATAGTACAACTTCCACTGAAACACTCATTTTCAAAAAAAACAACGGGTTGCACTCCGGTAGTGCCGGCAGAAGTGAAAACCCAAGCGCAAGCGCCCTGCGCCGCCTAAACGAAAAAAGGAAGGAAAGTGACTAATTACTGCAGTGACAAATAGAAACAAACTATATTAAGTATTAAGTAATTTTTATGCGACGTCGGTGGCAAACAAATGTAGGGTAGACTGGGTACGGTTGTGACAATTTTGGCTTGATCGCAAATAGTTTCGATAATTTACCAGTAAGCTGGAAGAAAAGTAACTTTAATCGTAATTTGTACATTTGTCTACATAAATAAACTAAATTATCGCCTCTAAATACGCTGTATTAGTCATAGGAGCGTATTTAAAAAAAAAGAAAAACTGTCACAACCGGCCACAGCCCCAGGACGGTTGTGACAGTGGTTGGGGTCGGTAGTGACAGGCATAAACATACACCGAAATGGTTTATAATTACTTTTATTGTTAGAAATATGTAACATAAATCAACATAATGTTCTCCTAAACAATATTAACATTCGTCAATTAACGAAATTAGCATATTAACTACAATTTGAGATCACTCTATTCTTATAATGAATAAGGTACTATACAATCTTTTAAGAATGAGTCAAAACGTTAATTAAAGTTAAATTCATAATAGGTAACTGTGGAAAAAGTTTTAATAAATTTTAACAAAAATGTATCACAATAAAGAAAAAAACAACTACATGTGATCGACTTTATGCATTTCCCCAGTTCTTCGTAAGGAAGTCCCACGTTTCTCTTCTTCATATGCATGTTCATAGTTAGTAAGATCAGACCGCGCTCTTTCAGTCTTCCGTAAGCGTATTCTGGGCATCTAAAAGCAAAAATACAAAAAATAAATATGTCACAACCGTACCCACAAAATTTGTCACAGCCGTACCCGACGCACACTTTCGAAAACAAACAATCGTCACGACTTTGCCAAATACTCTACGTTAAAAGTAATCACTCCAAATTAATTACTAATGTACAACTTTTAACAAAAAAAAACACCAGCTAATCTATCTGTATACAAACAATAGTAATTGCTAAAAGAAATCGAACAAAAAACTTACTTTTGACTGTCGAAAAGCAATGTGGTCTCCTGCTTTCGTTAACGCCGCGCGTTGGCTGACGCAATACGGGGACACGCGTTCAGATTGGCATGTCGCTTCTTTCTCCCCTAGAACCCTTCCCCGTATTCCGTATAGTTTCGCTATTATTACGACTGTCACAACCGTACCCCGTCACAACCGTACCCAGTCTACCTACGGCCCGGCCCGCCTGATGCTGATGTAATCGGTTACTGCAGCCTATGGAAGCTTGCAACTCCAGGAATGTCACTTGCGCGTTGCCAACCATTTTTAAATGTATACACTCCTTTCTTGAAAAACATCATACTGTAGTGCTTGTAAAATAGAACTTCAAATCAGTACCCTTATCATGAGTTTGCAATGTTTGCATTACCGTACTCGCTCGCGACTGCGTAAATTATTGATGACCTCATTTAACCATGCATCTGACATACAGCAATGGAAAGAGTTGGAGGAGGCCTATGCCAACCGGCACACCGCATTAAGAGATATAATATAATCTGCACTATGCACAGATAAACCTCTAACTGTACCTCTTAAGCGGAATAAAGGCTAATTTTTTTTTTTATTATTTAACCATGGTGCAATAAATTATTATGATTATGATTATGTTTAAATGATTTTATGTCACACCTGGCCATAAAGTGGCCATTATCGCACGCTCCGCGCGCGAAAAAACCCACTTCCTGGCCAGGGGGTGACATACAATTTTGTACTTACCACGGGCGATAATAAAGAAGCCTCAGATCGCATATTTATCGCCCTTGCCTTCGGCTCGGGCGTAAAATACCTGCGATCTGAGACATTCTTTGTTTAATCGCCCTTGGTAAGTAATGTACTATAGTATGGCGATGCTTATAGTTCTATAGCGTAACCGCCAGAGGCGCTTTACTTTTGTCCATACTAAATCGTTTACGCAGTCGCTAGCGAGTACGGTAATGCAAACATTGCAAACTCATGGTACTCATGGTACTGGTATGGCAATCCGGTAACGCGGTTAGTAGTCGTGTGAGTGACACAAGCTACGGCATCAGCTTATCGATGGTATGCAGTCCAGTCGTAAGTGTGAGTATGCCGTGCACGTGACGTCACAGTCGAGGTTCTTAGACCTTGCTTCAAATAAACTTCCACATTGCTACACAATTAGATCTTCTTCTTCTGATAGAAAATCGTATCAAAAATTCCCATTCCAAATTCACCTGGAGATTAGCGTTAATTCGTCCTTCAACTACGAAAACCAACAACAACAAGGGTAGCTTTTTACTAAAAGGTCAAACACCGAGGGAATCTCGTTAAAAGTTAAAATGCCACTCTTACTTAACTGAAATCCACCAAATTTACATTCCTTGTATTTCCATTCTCTAACTATATCCTTTGAAAATAGCTAGATGCAGGAAGCTGTTGGCATAGCACCAAGAAATTAACAGATTTCTAACTTAAGATGGTGAAAAAGACGGGGGATGGGCTGTATTCCTGAGTCTGGGTGTAATGAAAAGTATATTTACCTTGTTTTGCAGTTTATTTTACCAAACAGATAGAAATTCAAGAATATAATGGTTTCGACAGCTTTTTCACTAAAATCTGTGTTGACACACTGACAAAAGAAAAGAATACAATTTCGAATTTAAATATAAAAAAACATATAAAAACATAGATAAACAAAGAGTTCGTAACATCCTGCCCCTCGTGCAGCAATGCACTAACTTATGTATACGATAAAGCCAAAACTTGCTTTACGTGGCAAGCTTTACAAGCTTTTTGAGGGGCCGGCGCAACGTACCCCCTGCAGTTGCAACGTCTACCACCCTGTTCACGCCATCTTTTCCAGGGAACATCTTCACAATTCGGCCTCGTGGCCATGTTCCTCGTGGCAGCGATTCATCGGCGATAATTACCACGTCTCCAATCTGCAGGTCCTGTCCGCGATTTCCCTTAACCGGAGTTCGTGTCTGCATCGTTGGCAGTACCTCGCGCACCCAGCGGTTCCAAAAGTGATCGGATAATCTTAAAGCCTTCTTCCATTCAGAGCGTCCAATCAGGTCACGGTCTTGTAATGTCGATGGGAGGGTTTGATTCGATGAAGATCCGATAAGAAAATGGAACGGAGTCAATGTGGTTGGATCGTCTGCATCCGTGGACACGTGCGAGAGAGGGCGCGAGTTTACAATCGCCTCGGCTTCCGCTAGCAACGTCAAGAAGGTTTCTTCCTTGGGGCATCTTTCATTAAGAGTTGCTTTCAACGCAACCTTCACTGTTCTGACAAGGCGCTCCCAACATCCTCCAAAAGTAGGTGCCGCTGCTGGGATGAAACTCCACTTTATGCCCTTGGTGGCAGCAAAATCTTGCACGTCATGTGTATAAAATTCGCGCAGAATTCTGTTTGCGCCAACGAATGCGGTGCCATTGTCAGAATACAAAGTCTGCGGTACCCCGCGTCTGGCAATGAAGCGTCTAAATCCCATTATTGCGGAGTCTGCGGATAGGCTGTGCACCAGTTCCAGATGGAGGGCCCTGGTCGTCAGGCATGTAAAGAGGGCCACATAGCGCTTCTCATGGCGACGTCCAATGGTTATGTTGACCGGACCAAAATAATCTAGGCCAGTATATGTAAACGCTCGCTGGTGATGAGCTAGTCTTTGTGGCGGAAGATCTCCAGTGGTAGGATTCAGGGGCCGTGATTTGCGTATTCTACAGAAGAGGCACTGGTTTGCAACGGCTCTAACCGTGTCGCGAAGTCTCAACAACCAGAATTTCTGCCTTATCTCGTTTATTACAGACTCATGATTCGCGTGACCTGCCAAGCGATGATAATGTTGCACCAATAAGCGTGCGACTGGGTGGCGACCATCAAGTAAGATTGGGAAACGTGAGTCGGGATCGATGCCTTGAACGGCTTTAATCCTTCCAGCCAAGTGTAAGAGATTATCTTCTCCCATAGAGGGCGATAGTTTGATGAGGCGGCTGCTTGAAGGAATCGGCTTCGAGTCAAGGATGCAGTGAAATTCTTGAGAAAAGCTGTCCAGTTGAATTTGCTGCAATATGTGCCTTTCAGCGGCTTTCATGAGATCGGCGCTCAAGGGTGTAAGGGTGGTAGACGTTGATGAAGAGTGGGAGCGTACAACCCCACTATTTGCTTTAGAATTTCGAATGGAAGCCAAAATATTTCCGAAAATTGCCGCAGCTTGATGTACCCGGGCTGTGGCACGCAACAATCGTAACCAGTCACTGAAGCGAGCTAAGTTCGCTGTGACAGGTGTGGGTAAAGCTGTAACAGATGTCAGTCCCACCAGTTCGTTCGGATGACACTTGAGCTCTTCGCGAACTGGTGCGACGCCAAGTGGCTCCGTGGGCCAGTCCTCTGGGGACTTTAAAAGAAATGATGGACCGCAAAACCATCTGTGATTAGGGTCCAAATTGATTGGGCGCAGTCTCGTTGCGTCATCAGCTACATTCAAGTCCGTCGGTACCCATCGCCAGTCTTTGACCGAGGAATTCTCCAAAATTTCACCTAGCCGATGGGCAACGAACGGCTTAAATGCTCGCGCATCGCTGCGCAACCATTGGAGGACAGTCATTGAATCAGTCCAGAAATACGTGCGTACCGGTTTTTTTCGATGGCTGTCCTTAATGACAAGTGCCAATCGAGTAGCTATCAAAGCGGCTTGGAGTTCCAAACGCGGGATCGATGTTGGTTTTAGAGGCGATACCCTGGCTTTGCTTGCGATGAGAGTGAGCTTGATGCTGCCGTCAGGGTATATCAAACGCCAGTAGGCAACGCAGGCGTAAGCAAGCTCACTAGCATCTGCCAGGACATGTAGTTCCCTGTAAGAAGGCTCATAACCTTTCGCCTTCGCATACCAACGCGGTAACTTAAGTGATGAGACTTTTGACAGGTCTTGAAACCAATCAAACCACTTCGATGCTTCTGTTTGTGGGAGCTCTGTGTCCCAGTCGATATTAGATCTCCAAGTTTGCTGGAACAATATTCGTCCCTTAACGACTACAGGCCCTAATAAACCTAGTGGGTCATACACGCGCATGACATGTGACAGCACCTTGCGTTTTGTTAGAGAATTATGGGTGGTTTCAATTAAGCCTGTGCGAAACCCTAAAGCATCTGATGTCGGATTCCATTGTATGCCTAAAGCTCGGATGCTGTTATTAGATTCGCCAAGATCGATTTCCAAAGGTTGAGCGGCCCTGAGGTCTTCAGGGACAAGGTGCAATACCCCTGGCTCATTGGAAATCCATCCTCGCATCTCGAAGCATGCTGCACTGTGCACGGCTATTATGTCTGCTGCCAACTGAGCTGCTTCGTCGACGCCATCTTGTGAGTCGATGTAGTCATCCATGTAGTGGCTGTACAAAATGGCGTCCACGGCTCTAGGGTGTGTAAGTGCGTGCTCCTGAGCATTTTTATTTTTTATAAATTGCGCAATAAACGGGCTACAACATGCGCCAAAAATGACGGATGTCATCCTAAACTCCTTTAGGGTCTGAGTTTTGTCAGATCTCCACAGATATCGAAGAGCGTCCCTGTCCTGCTGTCTAACTCGGACCTGAGGAAACATCTCTTTGATATCTGCGGTCATTCCTATGCTACCCTCCCGGAAACGAAACAGAACCTTAAGCAGCGGCTGTAGCAAGTCTGGACCAGAGAGCAGTAACGAGTTCAGGCTAACTCCTTCATTGCAGGCTGCAGCATCATGAACTACTCGAACCTTCCGTTTGAGAGGATGGTACACCCCGAAATGAGGAAGGTAAACACGTAAGCTGTCAGATTTGTTGTCATCACGTGTGTAGTAAGTATCTGGAGCACATTCCTCTGCGTAGCCCTTCGAGATCATATTATTTATAAACGCAGTGTATGCCTTAGCAAACTCGACCTCTTTGGCCATACGTCGTTCTAAACTTAAAAATCGTGACATAGCTTGTGGGTAGCTGTCTGGAACACGCTGTATATCGTCGCGCCATGGCATACCTACTTCAAATCGACCAGTGGGCAGTCGTCTGGAAGTCGCTTCCAAAATGTCAACTGCGCGCTGGTCTTGTTTGCTAGGTAGTGTCTCGGTTTTCATAATACCTATGGAGTCAAGTTTGTATTGCTCTTTAATCAAGGTTTCTAAATTGTCATCATTTTTTGGTTCAATGTGTGTGTGATTAACGAAATCAATCAGCTTCGTTTTGCTAGAAGCAACGCCATACAAAGTCCAGCCCAGAGCTGTCAAGCAGGCGACGGGCTCGTTCCTTCTACCAACTCGAACTTCACGGTTGATTGTCAAATGCCAATGCTCAGCTCCTATTAGAATTGTTGGAGTAGCATCATCGTATGTCAGAACGTCAACCAAGTCGGACAAATGTGAAAAGGTCTCGATCGTTTCACGTTTGACCGACTGCGGGCGCAAACACAAAGATTCCATGGCTCGAGCATTTTTCACTAAGAAGGTTTCTTGTGTGTGCCTACCTTTAATGTGAAAATCGACATATGATATTGTGGTATTTCGCTCGAGACCACCAATGCCATTTACCGTTATGGCTTGTTGTGGCCCGGTTGCCCCTATGCGTGTGGCAATGCTGGAATCTATGATTGTCGCGGTGCTTCCGTCATCGAGAAGACCATATACGTCACAGGTTCCAGCAGGGCCCGAGACAGTAACAGGTATAATCTTCAAATAAGCACGAGGACGAAGAGCTAAAATCGTGTTAGGTTTCTGTGTACCTGTAGAGGTTGTCGACACTATCACTTTTTCTTCAGACGGTTCAGAAGCACTTGACGTAGGGTGTGTATTATGTTCAGCAGATATTGGGTGTGCGTTATTATCTGTCAATTGCTCATTAAGCGTGTTAACGAGCGGCGGCGATGGCTGGCGGTGAAGAAGCGCGCTATGGCGTAAAGAGCAGCCATTAGAGGTGGGTGATAAATAACTTCACGATGAAAAAATCACGGTGATCCGCCGTTAAAAAGTAACAGTGTGACTTGTCACGAAGTAACAACGTTACAAAATAACGTTGTTACTTAGCGACGATATCACTGGAACAGTGTGTAAGCGACGCGTCGCGTCGTGCCTCGTGACCGCTGTTACTAACTGTGACTGTGACTGCGGTGCGCTGTCACAGAGTAACATCAGTTGTTACAAAAATATCAGTAACTGCCGGGAATGATCGACAATGTCGTGACACGAAATAACCGAAGTGACAAAGTCACGGTGATTTTTCTATGTGATTTTTTTGGAACGGGAATAACAATAACGGTGATCGAAAAGTAACGCTTTTCCCCATGTCTAGCAGCCATCGACGCCACACGGATTCACTTTGCATGTTTTCCACTGGTGAGAACTAGCCCTTAAGCACCTATAGCAAACTTTCGCTTCACGCAACCACTGCCATCTGTCATCGACAGACAAAGATTTAAATTGTGTACACTCCTTAATGTTATGATCTTTTTTGCAAAATACACACTCTTGCTTTTTTGTAAAACCGGCTTTAGAATTTGACTTTGACGTTTTTGACTGCATAACAGCATTATGAACATTTTCACGCTTTAATGTTTTTTCAGTAGAAATGTTATGCTGCAGTTGTGTCGCACTAAACTCGGGTGACAAACCAAAACGAATATGTTGATCTAACTCACGCCTTAGAAAATCAGACAGTATTTCCAGTTTAGGACGTCCTGTAGCATCCTGTGCTGCAAAGTCTGTCCACCGAATTTTCATTGTAGGGTTAAGTTTTCCAAGAACAGCGTGGAATAACTCGGGAGAACACAAGTATTCAAAGTGATTTAACAACTTTATTGTAGATATAGAATTACGTACCCGATTGGATAGAACTCCGAGCTCTTTAAGGTCGTTACCTAGGCGTGGAAGGTTTTTCAATGAATTGACCTCCTTGTAAACGATGAGCTCGGGGCGCGCGAAGTTATCTTCTAGAGCGCGCATGACTTCTTCGGGGTCCTCCGTTGACATCAACAGCGCCGCCACGGCCTCACGCGCGGGCCCGCGGAGCGCAATATCAAGTCGGTTTAAATTATCTAGCGGAGAAAAATTAGTTTTCGTAACATTGTATGTACGTTTAAATTGTAACCAGTGTAACGTGTTACCATAAAACTGAGGTAATTCCATCTTCCTTATGCTGGAGGCAGAGGCGAGAGCCTTTGCGGCTGCCGCGGTGTCAGCCACTGCTTGTAAAAGCGTGACAGGTTGGTTAAGCTCCGTAGAAATGAGCGGGGGCGTACAGCCAACCGCCTCGGACGCTTTAGTGACGTTTGGTAACTTCGATTGGCCAGTGAGAGGGTTAATAGGGAGTGCAGTTGCCCGCGTGGTCGTTGGTGGTGGTACCAAGCGACCGGGGGATGGGACAGGGAGGCCTTGATCACATCCTACTGCAGTGACGTCTCTATTAACACAGCTGTCAAAATTTATTTATTTATTTATTTATTTAAACTTTATTGCACAGATACAAAAATAAAAGTACAATTGGCGGACTTAATGCCTTAAGGCATTCTCTACCAGTCAACCATTAGGCCAAACAGAAACTATAGTGGTGCAGGATCATGAACGACGAGACGCGAAACTATAGACACAAATCATTATAATTTTTACGTATACGATCAATATACATACACAAATAATGAATAAAATACATACACATACATAAATATACTTATAATACATATTGTACCCATACAAACTTAACACGAGGATCATCAATCTTGACGTCTTAGAGAGAGATGCTTCCGTAAATTGCGTTTGAAGGAGAATTTGCTTTGAGCTTGCCTAATAGTAAGAGGGAGATCGTTCCAGAGTCGAATTGCCTGAACAGCGAAGGAATTTGAGAGAAAACCAGTGCGGTGAAAATGAACAGCGAGTTTGAGACTCCGGGAAGTGCGAAGCTCGCCACCCGGACGCGGTGTAACGAATTGGAATTTAGATTTAAGATAGTCTGGTGCAGCTGGATCAAATAAAATGGTATAAAGGGTGCACAGAATCCTGAAAGATCTCCGTTCACGAATGGGCAGCCAGTTTAGCTGACGACGGAATGCGGATACATGGTCGTATTTACGGAGACCAAAAACGAAGCGAATACAATTATTAAGCAGCCTATCCAGTCTGTTGAGAAGCTCCTGGGTAATGTTGGAGTAGCACACATCAGCATAATCTATAACGGGTAATACTAACGCTTGAATGAGAAGTGTTTTCGTGCTAGTTGGAAGAAAGTGCTTGAATCTATAAAATGACCTCAGCATATTGGTGACTCAAAATTGTGATTATCTACCCATTTTCTTGTTCTATCTACGCTCACCCGTGTGGAGCTGCGATGGCTCGCGCGGCTTTCGGCGCGGCTACTTTCGGCGTCAGCATCGATGGCCGCCAGCTCGGCTTGCAGCTCGCACTCATCTAACTTCTGCTGTAACGCGGCGAGTTCGCGCTCGCGTTCATGCTCACGTTCGGCAAGAATCTGCTCACGGTCGCGCTCATGAGCAGCGAGTTCTTGTTCGCGCTCAAAGCGGCGACGTAAGACGAGCGCTTCCGCTGCTGCCTTTTGCGCTCTCACAGTTGCCGACGAACGTGATGAACGGCTTCGCGCTGTGTGTTCACTGTGTACGCTTTGGGCCGGCAAACCGGAGCTATGAGGCTGAGGAGCAACTGAGGCGGGGTCGAAATTGGCCGACATTATTTTGCTTTTGCTACGGGTGATCATACGTAATGGAACTAATGAAACTACGTGAATGTAACGATGGTAAACAATGAAATGAATGTAAGTGAAATGAAAAATAGGCACTGAAAACTAAATGAAGGACCAATGAAAAAGACGGGGGATGGGCTGTATTCCTGAGTCTGGGTGTAATGAAAAGTATATTTACCTTGTTTTGCAGTTTATTTTACCAAACAGATAGAAATTCAAGAATATAATGGTTTCGACAGCTTTTTCACTAAAATCTGTGTTGACACACTGACAAAAGAAAAGAATACAATTTCGAATTTAAATATAAAAAAACATATAAAAACATAGATAAACAAAGAGTTCGTAACAGATGGGTTCCACAAAGCCATTTGCAATTGTTAATTAACTGTAATTAATTAGGTAAGAGTGTTTTCTTTTATTCTAATTTCCTTTGTTCTAGAGTTTGCTTTTCAAACCTTAGACGAATACCTGACTTGGCAGGGCGTTGTTGTTGTTGCAGTGAGCATACTGAGGGCCTACCGCGAACAGCAAATGAAGTTTTCTCTCTGTGTCGCACTTGCAAGTCTGTACGTAAGTGCGACAGAGACGGAAATTTTTGTTTGTGGTTCGCGGTAGCCCCTTTGATGTCGCACAGATTTCGTCACTTGAAGGGGATACTGTCAGTATAATATTTGCGGGACTGTACATTCTAATCACTCCGCTACCACCCATCGCGCGCCGATCGGGAAGCACCCATTAAACAGGCGCGCGGAATACATAGAATCGGTTCTGATTCGAATGATAGTTAATGATGCTGACGTCCCGCCTTCACATCGACGAATCAGTAAGTCTGTCGCCTTAGGTTGGGTTGCATCAAGCCGTCTGTATTCGTAATCAGTTTTTGTTAAAATAAAAATCGTCTCGATGCTGAGTCGGCTAAGAGGTAGTTCTGACAGCATACTGAGTGTCATTGCGGACAGGTATGACTGCCCAAGTTTTATACACTGGGTAGGACACATCAAGGCCGTCGCTGAATTAAGATTTAAGTTGTGTTATTAGAATAGGTACTAATTTTAACATAATATGTTGGTATGTATTTAGGTCTAAATATAGGAAAATATGATTTTATGGAAGTTTGAAGAGTTTCCATGGTATGACAGCTTCCGGGGCCATAATCAATCGTAAGTTGGCGCCGTACCTACTGTTATAATCTGTTGCTTGTTTTAAGGCAGCGGTCGCCTCCGTATCTACCAAGTCGGCGACTTGACATCTGTAATTACTTTATTCCATTTTGTTGCTGTATTTAAATAATATTCGGACGAAGCTTTTGTTTTGGCATGTTAATGAACAACTCGGCGACTTACTCTTCTGATTCAATTTGTAAGAAATAACAGGATTATGACAAAAGTTTGTTAGCTGCTCCACTGCGTTTTGTGTTCTTCGGAATTGAACTTTCTTTGAGTTAGACTTAGAATCGCACTTTTTTGTTTTTTAGAGTAGGAACTACCTATTTATTATTTTTGGTATTATTCTTTTCATACAAACCCTATAGTTTGTTAGACTCCAATAAAACAGATTTTTCCACAGAGCCAGTAATAATTTAAGCCTATGATCCGGTTTAACCGGCTAGACACCTATATTTAGGTAAGTATCGTTTATGCGAGGGTTGTTCGCCCTCCCGTGTGAAGTGCCTTTAGCGACGCCTCTACCATGTGACAACCCTATTTTAAGGCATCGAGATACAACTCAAAAAAATAAAAATATTGTCATATTTTGCAATATCTGGTAGCTTCCTTTTGGTAGTCCCTACTGGTATTTGATAACTAGATTGTGTAGGAGTAATAAAAATATTTACCTACAAATATCATAGATCACAGGTTGTCGGTTGTCGCACCACAAAAGAAAAAAGAGGTAAGTAGTCTTATTGGCGGGGCGCTGCATCTATGCGGTAGTTTTTACTTTCCCGACAGCATATACTGATGTCGCCTAGATTTACCTACTTGTCGACAATCGGTATACTATCAGTATTATATTTGCACAGTAATTCCTATCGTGTTTAGCGGAATTCCATCTGCTGGTCCCTTAAATTCTCTAATCCCGATTACTTTTTTTTTAATGGCTTTCCATCAAATTTATGATGCTTTCGCCAACCACGTGTACATTAGACGTTGTTCGGTAACGATGCCATGACAGTAGGCAATTGGTTTTGTACGGTAGTGGATTCAGCCCATCGTCATGAAGAGCACGTGTGTTCACCAACGCGGCGATGGGCGAAATCCAAGCACTAATTTAAATAAAGGAAAGCTGTATTCTATACTAGGTCGACTGACAGTTGACACTGACAGCTGATAACTTTTACTACAACACCAGAAAAAGCGGACGTAGATTGGGAAGTAGTAGCCAAATGGAGGATGTCTCCTAATTCGAAAATGAAGTAATATAAAGAAACAACTTTCAAACACAAAAATCCTTTTCTATTTTAAAGCACTTTACATATCAACATAGTATACAACTTTTTGTTGCCGCCATTTTGTTTTGGCGGCAAATATGACAGCTATTTCATTAAAATTACTTTGTGTAGATATTGTTATGGAGCGTTTTACGTTCAACAAGACGGGGACACGTGTCATACGGCACGAGCCACAATAAAAACAATAAAAAAAACGTTTCCCGGTTGCTTAATTTCGAGAAATGGTGACATTGATTGGCCCCCAAGATCCCCTGATTTAACAGCTCCTGCCTTCGTTTTGTGGGGCTATCTAACGGGACGTGTCTTTGCTAACAGGCTCAACAATTAAAACAAAGTAACCGAGGAGAGAACGCAGGAAATGTGTGAAAATGTGACGAAAAACGCGATGAAAAGGGTTCAAATTTCATGCTGATACAGGTGGGCATTTGTCTGACATTATTTTCCATATTAAATTGCCGGCCCTAAATACTATATTTACCTAACTTGATTTATAGAATAAAATGTCAAGAACAAATGACCTGTTGTTTGCCCACCCTGTATAAGAACCTAATCCCACAATTCTTGAGAATAATAAAAAATCTCCATCGACAAGCAACCTTCAATATGATCGGTCAAATACAATTTTCCGCTTCAAAATGATTGGACGAATACAATTTACGCGCGAGAACCGGGGGTAAGCGCGGGAATATGAAATCTGTTGACAGGTGCCCTGGGCGGAGTGGATTCAATTTGTGCATAATATTCAATTTGGCCCGTGTCAACTTGTCTGCCGAGTGCTGCCCAAACATATTGAACTATCAGCATCGTATTATTACTTTTTAGGGTTCCGTAGTAAACAAGGAACCCTTATAGTTTCGCCATGTCCGTCCGTCCGTCCGTCTGTCCCCCGTTTTTCTCAGTAACCGTTAGTACTAGAAAGCTGTAATTTGGTATGTGTTGTATATTAACATGTGGGTAGATATGAAGATCTGTGGGTACCCACAGTTCGGTTCTACCAAGGAAGCCAGCACACGTACGTAATATTCTGGGGACGGGAATAAAAACGGGAAAAGTGTTTTATTGTGCTTTAAACATAGTTTGAATGTTTTGGATTAAAATGTCGGTCAAATTTAGTGAGTTTCATAATGGACAAAGACAATTGGAAAAATTACGTGGATAGGTTCGAGTATTGTTTGCTCGCGAACAATATTAAATCAGATGAGTTGAAAAAAGCGACTTTTTTTGCTGTTTGTGGACATGATTTATATGATTTAATCGTATCATTAATTTCGCCGCTAAAGATTAAGGACGTAGCCTATAGTAATTGAGGCATACTCGAAGTGGCCTGAGGTTAAAATAGTTAATGAACAAGAGTCGAGTATGGTGATTAACAAACTAAATGAGATATTTTCAGAACAAGGCCTGCCGGAGACAATAGTTAGTGACAATGGGAAAGCCTTTGTGTCGGAAGAAATATGTCAGTATTTTAAACGGAACGATATCAGACATGTCATATTCTAGTACCTCCATACCATCCTGCATCTAATGGCCAAGCGGAAAGAACGGTGCAAACAAAACAAACGGTGAAGATAAAAAAGATGGCTCATCTGCCATGGGTTTCAAGGCTTCAAAAGATTTTATATGGATTGCGTACAACACCCAGCTCAGTCACCGGAAAAACACCAGCGGAGCTGCTGAATAACAGACGTTTCAAAACAAAATTTGACAGGCTTCACCCCCTTTCGATACAAGAAAAGGGGACTGAAGACATACAGGAAAATGAAACAAAAAGAGTGAGAGAATTTAAAGTAGGAGAAACAATTTGTTTCAGGAACTATAGAGGCGGACCCAGGTGGCTAGAAGGAACTATAATCAAGAAAATTGGGGTGTTGAGATATAAAATAAAACAAGGAAATAAATTATTCATAAGGCATGTCAACCAGATGCTGGGATTTACTGAAAACACAGAAGATCCGAATACAGCTGTCCATTCTAGGGCTATGGAAAAATCGACCAGAGATAGAAAAGAGATAAGCCATGATATACCTGAGTATGGAGAAGGAGGAGGAGAAGATGAAGCATATGGTACAATAAGACTCCCCCCACCTAGCCAGTGGGCTGAGATGATTGGAGTCAAAGGTCCAGAAGAGTGTGAAGTGCAAGACGTTGAGACGACATGTACTAGGAGTGACACTAACAGCAACAAAATAGCCCGGTCAAGTGAAAGCCCGCCATCCACCGCACCTTCCTTAAAAAAGATGACATTACGAGAATATGCTAGCCCAGACTCTCAAGCCGGTAGTGTGGATGATGAAAGCGATAGCCAATAGTTAGTAGGTAGTATCTAGAAAAGCCTATAAAAACATACATTAGGTAATGAATTAGGGTGTTGCTTATTTGGCAAAAAATAAAAAAAAACTGAAATCATGCAGTCTCACCCCCCCCCCCCCCCCCCCATTTTGTTCTACTACCCCTATTAACAGATGCTAGTTTTTTGTTTTTTTTTTAAACTAATTTTAGAGGTCGCTACCAGCTGTCAAAGTTTTGAAGAAACATGTTCAATTAAACATATATAAATTACGTATATTTTAATTATAATCAAATAAAATTCTAACAATTTAAGCCAAAATTAATTAATAATACGATTTTTATGACACTCCATGTAAGATAATTTATCAATGCTACAAAAAATTTGAACCAGTAAGAACCCCAGGCTCAGATATATCATTAATGAAGCTTTTACCCTGAAACTAAAATGGAAATGGGCTACACATGTCGCGAAGTTAAGAGACCAGAGATAGACTATAAGAGCGACTCTTTGGCGTGGCCCATCAGGCAATTGGAGCAGGGGAAGATGACATCAAGAGGCCAGCCAGCTGGCTCTGAAACGAGTTATGACAGGTCAGAGTCAGAGTCATGGTCATCCTTGGAGGAGATTTTTACCCGGCCAGGGATTCTGGCAGACCAGCTTATTACGAGTACTAATACCTAGTTCAAAATAACATAGTTTAGCAAAGTTATCTAAGTTTTTTAAATAACCAACGATATGTAATATTTAAAATATTTATCTTTAAGGGATTTTTTATTTATTTATTTTAATTATTTATTTCTAAAGCCTTTTACAACCAACAACAGGTATTGCTTTTCTTCATTCACCGTAATTCACTTGTTGAATTCCTAAATTAACCGCAATAACCCCATGCCGAACTTATGTTTTCTTCCAAAACTTTATCAAGCGGTAGCGACCCCTAAAATACATTTAAAAAAAAAATAAAAAAAAAACTAGCATGTGTTAATCGGGGTACTAGAACGTAATGGCGGGGTGAGACAATGACTTTTTGAAAGTTCATTTTTAAGCAACACCCTATAGTGAATCATGTTTCGCTATTGTCAGTACCACAATCATATAGTCAAGAATCATATATCTGAAAATCAGCCCCTACTGTTTGCTAGTCTGGGCAGGACAGCGTTTCAAAGTCTCCAAATTTCTCAGTGTAGCGCCTTAATAACATGGAACAACTATTACATTGGAAATTATAGTTCTGGGAGTTAATAATTAAAGATATGAAACAGGGGAATGCTGCCAGCCTTATGGGAACACTTCCACAGAGCTGCGATCTCTGAGACCTTTTAAAATATAATTTTAGTTTCGTATAATATTTGAAATATTAACAGTGCATAATTCCTTAAATTAAAAATATCAAATAATTGCAATAAACTGACCTCTTTCCTACAAACCCGGACTATAAATCATTCAATTAAACAAAACTATTATTCCTCCAAAGAAACATCCACGAATTCAGTCCAAGTTAGACAGTAAACTTTAGCAATAACTCGCGACAATGCCGTAATGTGAGAACTTAGCATAGTTCCAATCTCTACCCGGAATTTCCAATTCAGTTTAATATTTCATTAGGTACGATGGGGATTTGAGAATTCGGGAATCTTTCAGCAGTTCTGGAATTTTAGCAGATAAGCTCTCTTTGAATATCGATGTAATATGCCTAATTGCGCAAAACGTATTAAGGATTGACTATAAAAAAAGCCGATTAAATTCCTTCTCATTAATTGACTTAAATGAAACTAAGTATGTTAATTATTTGAAAAATGGACGTGGAAGTGTTAGGTTTTTTACATATTAAAAGTTTTTAGGATCCCATATTTTTTGAAGGGAAAACTTCTTTAGCGGCGCTGTGCACTTTTTGTGATGGGGACAAAATGTTAAACTCGCGTCAGGGTCACTTGACCGTCAGGTCGTCAGACCAGGTAAGTTGGCCCCTCCTAATATCGTAAGATGGACACGTGACCTGTAGAAGATGGATATTGGTAACAGGGCCACCTATGAACGTACAAGCGAAGTTTCTCACAGTGCAGGTTTACCGTGTTAAGTTACAACCGATAGCAGCGTTCTGTATGGTTTCAGCAGTTTTGGCCTTGGATTCAATCGTGGACCCGAAGTTTAAGTTCGAATTCAGACTTAAACCAAGGAGCTTAAGGTGATCCGTCAGTGATAGGGATACATTTTGAAAAGTAGGAGTCAAGGTGAAAGGACTCTGCTTTACGGAAATATATTAAAGCCTAGTCATCCTTACATGTCATGTAAACAGTTTTGAAGACGTTAATCATTATCACACTTTTCTCTAGGATTACAATATTTTGTGAGTTTCTTTAGGTATACATCAACATATTTTTAAGAGGAGGGGTAGGGCAAGCTCTCTCCATACAAACTTTTTGCAGGATTTTCTTCGTTTGCGTTTGCATTAAAGTTATGATTTTTGGTAAGTATGCTTATTTTTCTGATAGCTATTTCGTGATGTAATTTTTTTTTTCATTGATATAATTTTTTATTTTTTTTCATTTTTTATTTTTTTGAAAAATTAAAAAAAATTCCACATCACTTTCTTCGCATATCTAATATTTATATCCAAAAAAATATTACATTCGTTAGTGCCAAAACCTACGAATAAAACGTGCACAAAGCTTGTATGGAGAATGCCTTGCCGACCCCTGCGCCTTAAATGATGATTATTGTTATTATTATTGGTTAGAGTATGTTTTACATTATTATTGGGAAATGGGACTTAATCGCGTACAATTATAACTTTTTTACCTTTTATAATGTTTGCTTTTTATAACGCCGGGCAAACGTTAAAAGGTAGATAATTTAGAATTGCACGTGATTAAGTCAGTCACCGTCGGGTACAAAAATAATGACATTAGCAGCAAATTATACTTCAAAATTGACATTAAATATGCTCTAACGGTAGTACATAAAGTTACGCGATTAGCCCGCCGATCCCCAATAACAATGTGTGAAAATCGTGTGAGCTTAAATCTTTAAGTATGTTGTTAACTTTCTTGTTACCATTATGTATTTTTTATAACATTCTTACACAGGTCCTGTCATATTGTAACATCAGTTAGAGAAAAAAATTACGCCTGTGCATGTTCTCACCACTATCTCTGTTGTACAGTCAGCGTCATATAGTATGTAGCAGCCAAACTGGCTGAATAGTTCGGTACACCATACAAAATATATTGTATACTACCTAATTTTGTGTGTACACTAACCTAACCTAACCTAATAAGGCTTGTTACAATGCTTTCAATTTGGATTCCACGCATATCTATGCATTTTGTTTGGGTTGGTTATCTAAACCAACACCCAAAACAAATTAATTTAGCCAAATAACGGACCGCTGAACACGGATATTGTAATAAACAAACCTCATCGCATTTCGCAAATATAATCAGATGCGTATCACGTAGTTAAAATTGAATAAACTAAAAATATAACTCACATGTTAAATCCCGCTAGCTTTAGGCGACTTCCTGACTTGGCGGGGCGGGATCGATATGAGACATTTTCTTCTTTGACGTAAACTTACTGACGTCGCAAAGATTCTCACTTGCCATAACACTGTCAGTATTACGTTTGCGCAGTAGTAATATCATGCGCAGAAGCGGAGCAGTACCGCCTTCGCATCGTCCCGTTACCGCGCATCCCGCGCCAGTCAGGAAGCACTCATTTAAATGTAGGGGCGTAGTAAAAAATTGTATCGCGTCGACTGACAGCTGACACTGACATTTGGCACTTTTCTCATGTCGTACTGCCTCAGGAATCAGGAGGACAAATCAGGAAGTCGCCTTAGGCGCCTTCCTGATTTGTCGGTGCGGAGGCAGTACGATATGAGAAAAGTGTCAAATGTCAGTGTCAGCTGTCAGTCGACGCGATACCATTTTTTACTACGCCCCTACATTTAAATGAGTGCTTCCTGACTGGCGCGGGATGCGCGGTAGCGGGACGATGTGAAGGCGGTACTGCTACGCTTCTGCGCATGATATTAGTACTGCGCAAACGTAATACTGACAGTATTATGTCAAGTGAGAATATTTGCGACGTCAGTAAGTTTACGTCAAAGAAGAAAATGTCACATATCGATCCCGCCCCGCCAAGTCAGGAAGCCGCCTTACAATTAAACCGGCGGGATTAGAAATATGTAAAATAAATTGAACTGACATTTAGTCTAACCTAACGGTTCCTTTTATAAAACCCGGCTTAACGCGAGTAATTAAATTATTAAGTTCTTTAATCCTACTAAAAAGCATTAAAAAAACTTCAGGGCAAATTATGATTATGGATATCATTAGGTTTAGGTCGTTACTTCAATATTCGTCGTGTTTTGTAAGAGTTTTTAAACCCGCACCTATGACTTACGTATATTTAAGGGTGTGAGGCTAAACAAGCGTCATTACAGCCGAGGCCATACCTACTTGTGATGTTAACCGAAAAGTTCGGTAATAGTCACAAGTATGACATTAACCGAAAATTTCGATAATAGTCACGGTCACGACTCACAAAATTAAGCTCGTCTGGCCTCACCCTAAGATAATCTGAGTTTTCCAAGTTGTGTTAAAGCAATCAGTACAAAAATAGACTTCATTTGGCATTCTAGAAGATCCAAAATCGAACAACAATTGTACAAGATATTCGCCAGTACAAAAGATCTAACTATAACTGCAGCAATATAAAAACCATTTCAGAGTGAACACCGCAAAGCCACCGTGTGTGTTGTCACCCCTATCTCCGGGGCAAGTCTTTGACAAATCAGGGAGTGCGGATTTCCTGATCCGACGTTGAATATCAGCTTTGACTTTAGGAGATTCTAGTGATCCGTGGATGTGTGGCCATGAAATATTTATGGGTTTACACGGGAACGAAAACCGGGAACCTAAAAAGCTATGGGAAAGAATCAACGTTAACAATAGACGCCGAACTTTAACGTATTCAACACGTTTACAATAAATGATGCCTTAACTAAGCAGCAAGTGCGAAACTTGCTTACAAAAACATTGAACGTTTTAAACTAAGATGTTTAAAGTCATACGATTTATTATGAAGATTGGTAGGTTAGTTAGTAACTCTGAGCTAAGAGGATTAAGTCCATGAGTTAAAACTTTAGTGCTAACAAGTTCTGATGAGGATACTTTATCAATTTTTGTTTCAGTTATAAAAGTAGTTTATTTTGTCGGAGTTTGTATAAATTCAGCTGTATGAAGTTTTGTGTAAATGAGAAAAATATAGTCGCCGATTTATCATCGCCGCCGTTCATCATATTAGATTAGTCGAATCCAATTTTAATATTATTTCAAACGAAACTGTAAGTCCAGCGGAGACGGTTAGACGAATAGGCTATAATAAAGATATTATCATCATAATCATATCAGCTGAAAGAAGTCCCACTGCTGGACATAGGCCTCCCCCAAAGTGAGTGCCACAATGACCGGTCCTGCGCCACCCGCATCCAGCGGACTCCCGCGACCTTTACCGTCATCAGACCACCTTCTAAGGGGTCTATCTACGCTGCGAGTTTGAAATATGCCTATAATAATATATACAAGAGGTATAAGTCGTTGCCCGCGACTACGGTCTCGTCTAGCGAAACTCGAAAGTAGGTACCTACTTCCCAAGTGTGCTTCAAATATGAGCAAGATGACATTCTCTGGCCCTGTCTCTCAGTCAATCAGTTCTTTTTCGGGTTCCGTACCCAAAGGGTAAAACGGGACCCTATTACTAAGGCTCCGCTGTCCGTCTGTCCGTCTGTCACCAGGCTGTATCTCATGAACCGTGATAGTTAGAGAGTTGAAAATTTAACAGTAGATGTATTTTTATTGCCGCTATAACAGATACTAAAAACCAGAATAAAATAAACATTTAAGGGGGCTCCCTTGCAGTTTTTATAGATAATGGTACCTACGGAACCCTTCGTGCGCGAGTCCGACTCGCACTTGGCCGGTTTTTATAGATAATGGTACGGAACCCTTCGTGCGCGAGTCCGACTCGCACTTGGCCGGTTTTTTGAAGTGAACAAGCTGTTTTAAGTTGTTGGAGCCAAAGAAAATCATGCGAGTAGATCAGTCAGGAACAGGGAAGCGTCTTACACTTTTAATGAAACTGCTCTGCCTATACACGCTGCCAAGTTATTTTGACGACAACGGCGTGCACACTCGCCCTCAGTGTTACGCAGTAAGTCAATAGAAAAACATCTTTGGCGACTTCCTGATTTGTTGGTGCGGAGGCGGTACGGTATGAGAAAACTGTCAAATGTCAGTGTCCTACCACATAAAAAAGTGTATAAATAACCGGAAGGGTGAATAATGGGTTTTCGGGGGTGCGTAAGAACGGTCGAGATGTTGTTTTCATACTAAAAATTACAGTTAATTACAATTAACTGCTTACTTACCTTACCTAATAAAGTTTGACACGCTACGTACTCGTAGCCAACTATGTAGCAGAGGGACTACTGCAAACCAAAAACTAAGTAGGTATATCCCTCTCTGTCCCCCGAATATACAAGTGCGATGGAGACGGAGATAGCTCGTTTTCGAATCGAGGCAGGCCCTTAAGCCCGGCATCGTACTGTAGCTCTAGTATAAGTTTTTTCGAAACATTAACTAATTCGAACGCGTTTGCGTTTTGTCTCAAAATGTATGAAAGTGATATGAAAACGTGAACAGCGCCTCTGGTGGTCACTAGTGGAAACTAAAACAGAGAGTATAACATTTGCTGCTAACCGATGAACGCGCGTATTTCAAACTCGGTGAGAGCGTTTTCATACATTTTGAGACAAAACGCAAACGCGTTCGAATTAGTTAATGTTTCGAAAAAAACTCATACTAGAGCTACTGTTCAACATTTACCGCGTCGGATGAAGCTTATAGGAAATTAATTTACTAAGGGTTTTCGCTCGCGCTAGATGGAATTTTGAATGGCTAGTTAAGTGTGTCTCTGGGGCGCGCTAGTGTGAATTACTAAGTAACTTTATATCGCGCATGAGCGGTATGAGTTTAAACGGTTAGGTTAGATGATTTTTTTTGTATAAATTGTAACGAAGACTATAATTAGGTATATTAATTTCCTTTGAAATAGTATCCGGAAATACTTGTAGATCTACCGGCACGTAGCTGCAAAAGTACCTATTATTCTGTTGCTTTTTAACCGACTTCAAATTCAAAAACAAAAGGAGCCTCCTCCCTCCTCCTTTGCCAGGTTTAGGTCGGTGCCAATGCCTAATACGTCGGCTATACTTAGGCAATTTTTTTGGTTAGGCAATTTTTTTTTATGGTTTAGTGTTTTTTTGAGTCGGTTTTTATTTTTTTTATAAAAGAATATTAGGTACCTACTGCTGTTGTCAAGTCGAAGAACGCCATATTATAATATGTATAAGATAATGCATATTCTTCTTATAAGCCTTTTCAAGAAACCTGTTTTTTTAAATAATTCTGTTTCCTAGTAAAAGTCGATAGCCAATAAAAACCAATGTTCAAGTGTTTTAAATTTACTTACATTTCTTGTAGAAAAGTATCGTCATTACCCAACAAAGTTAATACTCTAAACGCTTTTACAAATTGAACAACAAACAGAAATTTACATAATACTTTAACACTTGCCTTACGAACAGTTCGTGATACAGTTACAGAAACTTTGTGTAAGTGCCAGAATAATTTTCAATAGCTTCAACTGACTTTAAGCAGGTGCATACCGAGCTTTCGTTGAATGTAGAATGTACTCTGTTCTCTCTGCTCTACCCTCATTTTTTACCTCCTTATGTTTTCTGCAAAGTCATATTCGACAATACTGCAGCAAAACTACAGAGTTTTTTAGATATATTTCTTTTACATTAAATATAATTAATTTAATTTAATTTAATTTAATTCTTTATTTCGGAACACTGAGACTCCATAGTTGTGTCAGTAATATACTTACATCTAAGTACGTTAGTAAAAATTAACCAATAAAACAGTAGGTAAGAGAAATTAACAAACTTAATCTAGAAAGTATGTCACCCCTTTGATCTGCTTGATCCAATGTAGTAATATTGGGCAGTCATACTTATCAGCAATGATGTTTAGAATGCTTGATATAAAGGGATATAGGCAAATTTAAAGGTTGAAAGCACTGGTTGAAATTCTTTTTGTTGAACGTATTTGTAAAGTAAAAAAAATAGGTATTTGGTGACGACTTCATCTATTTATTGTATTTTTTCCCTTTATTGTATTTTATGTACAATAAAGCAATACATACATACATCATCAAGTGCAGAAGATCTGGGCCCGATTTTTGAGTGTCGAATGCTCGACTTTTCACTCGAGATCTGTCAAAACTTCATACTTTTTTGACAGATGTCGAGTGAAAAGTCGAGCGTTCGACACTCAAAAATCGGCCCCCTGATTTATGTTGATGTTATTTATTGCTCTCCTACAGCACTTAGGAGGTGCCAAGGGCAGGATTAGTCTTCATCCCGAAAAGACTAAACTGGTCGTCATAAAATCAAAACATTCTAGTACAGTCAAGTGCAAAAATATGGGTGTATACAACTTGCTCAAAAATATGTCCCATAGCTCTTAAATGTCGGTGAATTAAGGTTATGGTACTTATTTATGAGAGGATTCATTCGATACATATTTTTGCACTTGACTGTACCTATCACATATTAAATTTAATTATCAATTTTAACACCACCACCACCACCACCACGCCACACCACGGACATTTCATTATTAAATTTGAATTATCACTCAGAATAGACCCACGCTAGGACTGTAGGTTCCTAACATCCGTTTTAAAACGACAGTAGTAAGTAGAGTAGAGAAATCGGTTTCGTTATACCGAAATATATACTGTTCTTTTGTCTATGATAGTTGTTACATCCACCCGTTCCATTTCCCTCTACATAAACAACTAACCTATAAACTCTAAACTGAAATCGGAATTCTCGCGAGGCACTTGACCTCGCCACTGCCAACAGGTGAGCTGACAACGAACGAAATTCCCTTTTAAAATTCATGAGGTGAAATTGACGATGCCAACCCTCAGCGATATTACCAGCGATCGAGATACCGTCTTTATTTACAATTTTTAAGGCAACAGCAAGAGTTTTTCGTTCAATATTTTGATCATGAATCTTAAAGTTTTGGGAATTGGTGTTTATGTATTTTTATACGTATTTTTAACCTACTACGACGCTGGAAAAAAAAGCATAATTTGCGAGATTAAAACAATCGTAAGCATACTGCTGACTCTTGAAAAAAAAAACATTAATATTTGGAAAAGTGTGTGTGTTTTATGTAAGGGTCTGAAAAGGGCACAGCAAGTGTGTTGGTGGCGGCAAGTGCCAACACACTTGAGTCTATACAAAAAAACAAACCATAGCGAAGTCAAGCCCTTCAAGTAAAACTGAAGAAAATCCCGCTTCCTGGCTAGGGGGTGACATAAAATTTTGTACTTACCACGGGCGCTAATAAAGAAAGCCTCAGATCGCATATTTATCGCCCTTGCCTTCGGCTCGGGCGTCGAATACCTGCAATCTGAGACATTATTTGTTTTACCGCCCTTGTTAAGTAATGTACTATTATCCAATCTTATCTACTACCAAATCAGTTTATATACACACCATGGATCCTGATTCGGGATGTAATAGAGCGTAACTTGATCCCACAGTAAATCTGCAAAGATCAAGGCATTAGCTTCCATTGACATTTGCATAACGGCTGCCCGAGGAGACAGTCGGTAATCAGGACGCATGAGCAACAATCTCCACTCACAGATGAATACAGACGTACAGTAGGCCACATTAAGACTTCCTGATTTGTCGATGCAGAAAAAGTACGGTTAGCTGCAGAAAAACCAGACCCCCGTGCATACAAACTTCTATGCATGCACCTTTTCTCTGCAGCTGACTGTACAATTCAAGAAAACTATCAACTGTCAATCGAGTCGGTATAGCATCTTTACTAGGCCATTTTACGGAAGGTTTGTAAAGGAAGTGTCCCAACATTTTTTCATTCCATTCCGTTACTATTTCCATACAGCTTGTATGGTGGTAACGTAACGGAAAACCGAATTGTATATAAAATTTTAACTGCGCCTACTTTTAAATGAGTACTTCCTGATTATTTCACGCATAGGATTACCATACATTCTGACAGAAGTGTGCTTCTTGACAGGAGGTGCGAAAGCGGGGTGATACGAATGCAGTACTGACCCGCTTCGGCGCATGATAAATATTGATAACTGCGCAAATGACATAATAAACAGAATCTGGTCAAGTGTAAGTTTGAACAATCCCGCCAAGCTTACTGATGGTACCCAGGCAGGACCCCTATTGATCGCTTTACTATCATCAACTTAGTGAAAGTTCGGTACGCTGCAACGCAATGTTGGAACAACCTTCCCATGCCTATTAGGGATGCCTGTTCACTATAACACACACAATATTACATACATTTAAAAATTAAATAAATATTCTTGTTTACTTTTAATTCAGTAACATAATACAGCTACTCACTAGTATATTATGTACTTGTAAGTAGTTGTAATACTATATTATACACTAGCTGTACCTGCAACTTCGTGTGCGTTATTATACATTTATAATTTCTTCTCTTAGACCCACGTATCTAAGCCTAAGGCTCCAGATCTCCCGAGACCAGTATTGGCTTTACATACATACATACAATACATACACAAACCCATGCCTGTATTCCCAAAGGGCGTAGGCAGAGCACATGAAATTTAATTCCAGTGCCACTTTTAGCAATCATAGGTTAAAATTAAAGATGGAGGAAATGTGACACTCTTCAACCCGATTTTCATAGTCGATTTTTACCACACCCACCACGGGAAGAAAGGAGGTGGTATTGGCTTTAGCTAACATAACTAATGCTCAAATCAATAAAGGTTCGGCAACGCCATAATAACATTATTTACTATGTATTATGTAGTTACAAGTATCTCTGAGGAAGCACTGTGTTGAGAGCGAAGGACCTAAATGTGTCCCTTCTGCTGTCAAGTATCAATATCAACACAGTGAATCCTCAAATTTCATAAGGGGTCGGCAACGCGCGCGTGACATCTTTAGTTGCGGGCATCTATAGGCTGCGGTGCACACTTACTATCAGTAGGCCTAGCATGTGTTGCGCTCGAGAGTATGTCGGCGTATCTCGAGCTACGTCACTTTCTAACAGCGCCAATCAGAAAAAGACGCGTAGCTCGAGATAAGTCGAGATACTCTCGAGCGCAATATGTGCTACAGGCGCAAATGGACCGTACGCTTGTTTAAAAAAAAATGCGCTTGTGATTTTTATGTATTCCTTAGTGTCCATAGGCTACGGCTTCCGCTTGCTATCAGGCAGGCCGTAGGCAAACAATTGTATTTTATAGGTTCAACTTGGTCATTTATTACTGTGGACTTTAACCCTTAGAATAAAACTCTAGTGTTTTTAGGGTTCCGTAGTAAACAAGGAACCCTTATAGTTTCGCCATGTCCGTCCGTCCGTCGGTCCGACCCCCGTTTTTCTCAGTAACCATTAGTACTAGAAAGCTGTAATTTGGCATGAGTATACATATCAATGACGCCAACAAAACGGTAGAATAAAATCTTAAAAAAAAATTTTTTTTTGGGGTACCTCCCCTACATGTAAAGTGGTGGTGATTTTTTTTTTCTTCCAAACCCCATCGTGTGGGGTATCGTTGATAGCTCTTTTAAAAATATTATGAGGTTTCTAAAAGCATTTTTTCATTCAAGAATTGGTTGGCGTGATCTATTATGAATTGTTTTTATTGGATTAAACATTACATCAATTCAACAGTGATTGGCGTGTGAGTGATCACTTCATTCAAATATGAAAGCGTTCAAAGGGTTAAACCAGCGTTATTTGATGGGGTTATATTTGAAAAATGGTCGTATTCAAGTGACGCGTCATAATTGTTTTACCTACCAGCATTGTTACAAAGCCTCGCCAAGTCATAAAAATGTCGAGTGCTTATAGTTAAACTTCACATGAAAGATGTTTATACGTACCATTATTATATAAGTATTTACTCATTATTATTATATAAGTATATAAGTATCTACTGTATCATATCTTGGATATCACAGGAAATATGCTGGTCCCGCGGTGTGTATTTCTTCAATTCAAACATTGTTGGTTTGCGTTTTACATTTTGCACTACCGTATCATATTGTAAATACCACATAAACACATGTCTTCACTTCAAAGCATTTTTTAAACAGTGATAAATTTATATTCTCTTTAATTTAAGTTTGTTTTCATTTAATAGGATTAAGTAAGTTTCAAGTTAACTTTGTTTTGTCTTGGGCGCTACCGCGAACAACAAACGAAGTTTTCCCTCTCTGTCGCACTTACGTACATACTTGCGAGTGCGACAGAGACGGAAAATTTCGTTTGTGGTTGGCAATATGTCAGAGCATTACGTTCCGATACTTAACATTTATTCTCTTCAACCTCTTCAACAGGTAAGAAGTAATATTTTCTATTTTTTATTTCACGGGTTAAACTTATTAAATACTAGGTACAAATATTTATTGAGAAACAAACTTAAACTTATTACTGTAGCAAATTCATTCAAATATTAGGTTTTCACTTTTTTGTTTACCTACTTATTGAGAAGATCATGTTTGCAGGTAAATAAATGTACCAGGAATGGTGTCATTTTGACAAATGAGAATGACGTTACGTCAAGACTCACACTAACAGCAATAGTGGCATCTAAATATTATGAAGTATGTAAAGAAACGAAAAAGGTCGCATATTTCGAATAATTAATTAACTGCCGCGGGCGGATAAAAACTATCCTAACAGGAGGCGGGGATAAAAGTATACATGTATACCAAAAATTGTTTAAATCGATGCAGCGGATTCTGAGATTAGCCGTGACAAAAAACGGTATCCTATTATACTGGCTGGAATTTTAGAGATTTATTATATAGATAACTGTTCATGTTTTAGTTTCACTGGCAAATTTGTCAAGCTGTAAACTACATTTTTGTTAATCAAGTTAAGGTACCCTTAGGTTAAGTAATATGTTTTATTTTATTTTGTTGTGTTATGTTAGTGTTAAAGGATCCACTCAAAATCAGCGTTGGTACACAGCTGCACACTGTGGTTGTGAGTGGGCTCCTTTTTTTGAGGCAACCGCAATAACTGTGTTTTATCGCACTTCTTGAATGTTTATTCCTGTTATAATAGGTGTTAATTATTAAAACTGTTATAATAGCGTGTTAGAGTTGTTTCAAATAAATAATGTATTTATTTCTTTGTTAAGCGGTAGTATATAATATCATATTACAAAATGCGGAAGTGTCCTAAAATTGTTAAACGACGATAACGTACTGTCATTGTGTCCACTTGATACTATTACACTTTACGTTGGGCTGGAATTCAAATCTTGGCTAAATTGCTCCGACTCTGTATATACCTAACATAAGTACTGATTATTTAATAGCACTCAAACTGCTACCAGACAATTCCTGGTTTCATAGCTACAGTATAGGAGTAGGGACTAAGGCGCTACAAAGAGAAATTTAGAAAGTTTGAAACGCTGTTCTGCCCAGACGAGGAAACAATAGGACCTGATTTTCAGATATATGATTCTTGACTAAATATGATTGTGTTTCTGACAATAGCCGAAATGATTGCTTAACATTTTCTCGATAGAAAACAATCCAAAGTTGAGTCTATATTATACTTTTTTTTAAAACGGAACAAATAAAATGATCACCTAAATAACTTTTGATAGCATCAAATTTTCGTACCCTAAAATAAGGTTGTTTACTCAAAAAAAAGTGTCGGTCAGCAATTCCGAGTCGCCAAAAAACTTCCACCTATTTTTGCAGCACTTGCACCTATTTTACTAATAGCGTTCTTATAAATTTATAATCGCATCAAAAAAATTGTCCAGTACCACCAAAAACACTAAACTACCACCTAAACTCATGCACCTTTTTTCATTAGAATTGCATCCAAATAATATTTGCATGCTACATTTTAGTAAACAGTTGCAGATTATTTTTTTTTAGCACTATAAATATTTTAGTGATTTCCAAAATGTTATAAAATTAGAAAGTAAAACTCTAAATTAATTTAAAAAGCAACGCGCAATGTCGCTTTGTGAAATAATAACACGTATACTGCTATAGGTAAGTAGTTAGAGTGAAAGGTACCTATTGCTGTTTCATTCTAACTACCTTTTGCTGATGGTTTATTTACAAACTGCAAGAAGTTTTATTATTTTTTTTTTAATGCGTTGACGTGAGCGCGTTTTATTGAAAACTGTTATTTGAAAATGAGTTTTGTTGATTTATTAAATTGTTAGTTTGTTATGAAAATGGATTAAGGTTCTCAAATGAGTTTACTTTATTAATTTAGATAGACTTTCATGGAAAAATTAAAGGAAGTTAATAGGTAGAAATAAGTATAGGTAGGTTTTAGGCGATAAGACCGCCTTTTGTTCTACCTCTGTATCCCTGTTTCTTTGTTTTTCTTTTGTATGTGTGTTTATGTGAGGTGTGCAATAAAGAGTATTTGTTGTTGTTGTTGTTATTTAGGTTATGTTAGTTTTGAATCGGCCCGAAGGGCCAAAACAACCCAAAATAGGAGCTCCGCGCCAGCGGAGATCCGTCAATACTGTTCCAATGTCCACTAGTTTGAAATAAAAATAGATGTCATAGACTACTAGGTAAATTGACGATTATCAGCGAACAGAGGCAAAAACATCTGAGAACAAATAGCTGTATGCGACCAGTAAGGAAAGCACAGTTGAAAATATATTAAAATGAAATTATGCTATGTACGGGTCTCATTAAAGTTAGAGGAGTTTTGAAGCTTCTATAAAAAAAAACATATAGCGCTGTCTTGCTCGCACGCGGTGCGACGTGCGAGCGAGACGGACCGTATGGAAACCGAAACCAGTGGTATGTATCTGCACCGTGGGAACCGAGAATTATACCTACACCTCGCCAGCCGCGCGCGGTAGGCTCAGTCAGTTGGCTGGCACACGCGCTCACGACCGGACGCTGCCACGCGTAATAAAGTTGTACCGAATCAAAAATTACTTCGATGCAAAAGAATTAGCAAGTTTACTCCGCAACTGCCATTATATCCAAATTATTTAGTTGTTTGTATTGGTTTTTATGTTTATATTTATCCTTGGGTAGTAAGTGGTATTAAATATAGTTTATTTACTATGATTTCCGAGTCAAGTTTTGCGGTGGCATTGTACGGACTAAGAAAGGGCGTAAACATCGCCGTTACTATAGGGACTTGTGACCTTTTGGAAGGGCTGGAATTCACCCTCAAAAGTGAGACGCGTAATCAGAATACTTATATTAAAATATTTTTTGCTTAGTGACTAATTCAAGTTTCGAGTGCTACTTTTACACTATTATTACGTTAAACACGTTATTACGTTATACACGTAATAAATAACGAAGTAATAATAAATAAATAACGAAGACAGGTGACTACTTTAGTGCTTTCGTCGGAATATAGGTAGTTAGTACTTATCTAAACAAAGTGTTTTGTTTTGTAATATGTTTGTGGTAGATTATAGTACATTACTTACCAAGGGCGATAAAACAAAGAATGTCTCAGATCGCAGGTATTTTACGCCCGAGCCGAAGGCAAGGGCGATAAATATGCGATCTGAGGCTTTCTTTATTATCGCCCGTGGCAAGTACAAAATTTTATGGCACCCCCTGGCCAGGAAGTGGGATTTCCCGCGCGCGGAGCGTGCGGTAATTGCCGCTTTATGGCCATGTGTGACATAAAATTCATTAAGTACTTTCTGTCGCATGTTGTAACGTAACCATAGACAGGGTGAGAGATATACTTGGCATTGAATTTTAGAAAAGCTCTTATAAAGAACCAACACTAAAGTTTATTTCTAAGTGGTGACAACCCTAGCGTCGCTCGCTCGGCGCGTGCAGTCAATGACCGGAGCGTTGAAGGTCGCTCCATTGTTAAATTTAGTAGGCATTTAAAACGGTAGGTATGAGCTTTTTTATTAGAACATACGTATCTGTTCGAAGAACTATTATATAATCTGTGCCGAAACCGCATCAGTGTACTAGCATCTAGCAATGAGGTTAGACTAGATTGGAACTGCTTTGCGCGTCGGGCGATAAAACAATTGACGCGTGAAATTTGGTGATCAAATAGCATTTTTGGGTATCGAAACAATAATTTGGGTGTACTTAATTTTGGATGTTAGTTATAAGAATTTTGGTATTTTAAAATAGGTGGTCATTAAGTATTTTTGGGTAGCAAATAATTTATTTGGTAACAATTTAATTTAATTGGTGATCAAGATGTTATTTATTTATGTTGCGCCATAAATTTAAATAGAGTTAAAAGTTTGGTGCAGATTTAGTATTGTTGGTGATGAAATGTAATATTTTAGGGTATCATTCGGCAATTAATTTGGTGGTTCGTTAAATGCTACCCCATTAAAAGACACGATTAATTTAACATGATGGTATTTCACCTCATCTAAACTCTGTCAAGAGAAAATTTACTAAACCTGCACACAGTCAGATATTTAACGAGATTTGTCATTTGTCTAAAAAGCCATTCCCGAAGAGTGTTGCATCTCGTTTTGTCGTGAGCGAAAAACATCAGGGCGTCTCTTTCAATCGATATATCGCCTTAAAGGTATTATTTTTATCGACAATTGAACCCTCTATTCGGTACTTATTGGCACATGCAGAAGGAAGCAAGAGCATTACTACATTTTTTTATGTTAGCGACTTGTTGGTAAGGCTCTACACTTACTCCGGCGTAAGTATTCTTTTTCATTTCTTATTTATTACACTAGACAGTGTACCTAATTTACAAAATATTTTTTACTTTGCTTAAGCCACTATCGGAAACCTTTGTAGGTTTATGTAAATAGGTGGCGAGATCGCACAGATCGATCCGCATTAACAATATTGTAACATAACGCTAGTATAATTTATATGAATTTATATGATATATCCACAATTAACAGTATAGCTTACAATTTGTATTTCTTGAGGAATTAGAGGAAACCCCACGAATACATCGCAGCGCCCCCGCAAGATTTCTCAGAATTTTGCCGTCGTGTCGTAATACCACTGTATGAAATAACACTGTGATTCGACTTAATTTAATGTTATTATATCAGGTATGTTATGTTACTAATTTGTATTCATTAACACTAATATTAATTTGCTATCCATTAATCGTGAATGTCACACAATGCATACCTACACTGAGTCATTTATTATCAAGTCAAGACTTGATCAATTAACGGTTATATAATTAAATTATATGGTTAGGTTATGAAATACTCTTGTAGGTATATCGTTTTGAAATTGTGCGTTGGGGTAAGAACGGATCTTTATTTTGACAGTATATTTTATATTATTATTTTATAAAATTAAGATTATGTTCCTGCTTTTTTCGCAATTTAAGAAACTCTTTACCCCCCATAATGAGCTTAAATATTTGAGATACCTACCTCTGTAATAAAATTTATATACGCGTTCAAAATAATGTCTCTAAATCAAATAAAAAAAAAAAAACCTTGCTCATATTAGGAACAACGCAACAAAGTGAAAAGATGTCATCAAGTAAAGTAAATCTTGATCTTAAGTAGGTTAAGTATTATCATTGTAATAAGCATATTTTTGTGAGAAAATGGCTGACCGTCGAGTTTCTTTCGGCGTTTCTTCTCGGCAGTGGCCTCCGTGAAACGCTAGTAGGGTTTGACTTGTAAAAGTGCCATTGCGGCCTACTTACAGAATAAAGTTAATTTTATTCATTTTAAAGGACTCACAAATTTAATATCAGAAATATTAATGTAAGCAAATCTGTCTCACCGTCAGACACATAGCCAACTTCAGCCTGAAGCTGACTGAAATTAATTGAATCCAGTATTTAATAGGAAAAACCGCAAACCGCCAGAAGTTAGGCGAAGTTCGCGATTCTAGGCGCGATGATAATCGTTGCGGTGGACCCAGAGACATATAATTGGGTAGACTCCACAATGTATTAAGAGATTCCTGGACTTTCTGGAGACCCTCGCCAATTTTCATATCAGGTAGTCAATTACCTAGCACTTGACTCATACGTACCTCTATATTATAATTAGGATTTTTTGGAATAATATTATTAGGTCAACCTGTCATTTTTTTCCTTGCAGACAAAACGATAAAATGGCGAAGCCAAGGTCTGCATGAAGCACGTTTAGTGTCAAGGAAATAGTTTTTAGGTTGGGTTCCATGTGTTTATAACATGTTTCTAACACCCGTACGTAGCACTTCACATGTACGTTAGGCAGATCCATTGAATTATTATATTAGGATCTACTGGAATAATATTATTGGGTATATCTGTCATTTTTACCCCCATAAACCGATAAAATAAAAATTATAAATAATGCCGCTGTAAGGTACGAAAGGCATTATTTATATTTTTTTATTTATGGGCAAAGGCACTGACCGTGTAAACCTATGCTTACCTCGAATACTTCTTGTCGTTATATTTCGATTCTGATATCATTTCGAGTGCTGTGACAGACACGTGAGAAATACACATCGAAATGATCATCTTTAGGCTCGGCAGGTTTGGAATATGCTGTACATCGAGACTTTCGAAGCTTGAGACAATGAAGAATTGCATGTTAATATAATTTTGAAACTGCACTGATCTGGGGGCAGTTTTTTATCTGTAATATGTTAGTTTATACTGTTTACAGTTTAGTCATGTTTTTATAATGTTGTGTATATTTTATTTTTCATTTATTCAAGAAATTACTAGTCTTCTTAAATACCTACAAAGAAAACATTGAGAAATCATAATTTAATGTTATCAAAATGTTGTGAATATTATGAAATAGGGATGTTGACTCAAAATTTATTATTACTCCATACGAAAGAATACATAAAACTAAACCAAATAGTGAAAATCCTATTCAAATATGTCAAAAAATAACGAAACTACAACCGTTAGAATGTCTTTTGTTCGAGAGAGAAAGCGATACAGATCAGTGACGTCACTGACCTCGATCCCCATAGTAAATGACGATCGTTCAATACAGAGATGCGTTTTGCGGAACAGGGACAGAAAATGCCCCCTCCTAAAACTTTTAAGAGTTATAATTATGTAATTATTTATTCTTTTGAATTCCTTTTTTTGCTATTTGATTGAGAATTTGATCCTTTTTCGAGAAAATTCAGATTCATTGATTTTCTTATTTGGTGTCAACATCCCAATTACCTTACCCTTGACCTTGCACTAAATTTGGCACGTGTACCCAAGCTACCGCAGGTTTGTGTAGGTAGTCTAACTAGATATGCATCCGTGGTTAACACTTACGCATTGTTTATGTAAAGCTAGTTTAGAATCTTATTTCAAAGAATGTCAACTATTAAGAAGGCGTCACTCAAGCTTCAGCATATATTTATCAGTAATATTATAATAGAATCCTTATAACAGAACGACCATAATTTCAGGACATAGATCCATAGATTAGGATTACCTACAGCTTAGTACCCAGGAGCATAAAATATGTGTGATAAATAAATTTGAATATACCTACCAGCGTTCTTCTATGATAATTACATTCTTTGTATAGTTCGTACAAAACTCTAAGACCAAATTCTATCAAACGAACGCAAGCATAACTCGACTTAGAGCTTTGACTGTTAGGTAGATTTTTGCGTGCGTTAATTTGACAGCACTTGGCCTTACAGTTGTACATACAAACTATAACTAATCATGTTATCATAGGTGCTTCATCGGTCGCCAATATTACCCAACGAACCACTGACTCGTGAGAAACAAACTATTCAAAGAAGCGCGCTAACCTAACAAGGGTTTGAAACTACATATAACAGATAAAAGGCATGCCCGTCCTAACTACCACTATAAAAGGGAAGAGGTAATTCCGAATGGCTGGGACAGTCTTTATACCTAATAAGATGTAAGGTCACCTGTTCCGGTGTTAAATTGTGAGAAAAGTGTTTAGTGCGGGCCTTTTGGGTTTTTGTAACGATGCATGTGAATTAGTCCCATCCCAATTCTTTCAATGTTCTAATGAAATCTTTATAATGGCAAGCCGAGGCCAACGAAGAACGGTGCCTACTTTAGTGCTTTCGTCGGAAATGTCGGAATATAGGTAGTTAGGTACTTACTTATCTAAACAAAGTGTTTCGTTTTGTAATATGTTTGTGGTAGATTAATTTAATTAAGTAAGTACTTTCTGTCATATGTCGTAACGTAACCATAGACAGGGTGAGAGATATACTTCGCCTTGAATTTTGATGTAACTTGCTGCGTTGATATGCCTGTATCTATGTATGTAAATGCAAATCGGATACTGGAAGGATCTCGGAAAATCCCAGACAACCAACACTAAAGTTTATTTCTAAGTAGTGTCAACCCTAGCGCCGCTAGGCCGGTGCGTGAAGCCAATGACCGGAGTGTTCAAGGTCGCTCCATTGTTAAATTTAGTAGGAATTTAAAACGGTAGGTATAAGCTTTTTTATTAGAACATACGCATCTGTTCGAAGAACTATTATATAATCAGTGCCGAGGCGGAGATGGCGTGATGACCTGGGATAAACCCACGACCTCTGGAATCCGTCCATTGCTCTACCAATTGAGCCACCGTGGTAATCCCCCGTGTTGGTGAATTTTTCAATCATAACACTCATCTAATTAAGAGGCCGTCAAACTTTGCGCTTTTATCATTTTCACGAAATCTTACTCGATAGATGGCGTTGGCGAGCTATTTACAATAGTCAAGCATCGATCACCTCACCAGTTACCTCTAGTATATCTTGACACTAGGACACGTAATAACTACACGCAATCGGAGGTCTGAAGCATTGGTTCTCCTACGGTGAGGTCAAAGCGTTGCAGAATATTACTTAATTACCTAAGTAACCTACTGCCTGGCGTAAAAATCTTGATCGTTTTGTTTACTTAAAAAAGAATTATTACTTTGTATGAAATAATAGTTGTTGTCAATGTAATTATTAAATAACATTTCAAAGTTCACATATATACAAGTAAATAAAATGCCCATTTTGATTTAAAAAAATGTATACATATGGTACGATCATATGCCGTACGTTTTATTAAAAAGAAATGTAGTTTGATTTATTTATATCTGTGATGAATATACAAAAATATTAAAAAAATAATCCCTATAGTTATTTCTTAAAATTCATTTTCAAATTTTCATTCCTCATTCATTTGTGACTCAGCATCACGGCGTTCAGCTATGAAGAAAACTATAAGCAATAATTGATTTTTAGTTCGTTAAGACATTGCCACTACGATTATTTAAAAAAAAACAGTTTCTCAAAAATAAGACGGAACGGAAATGAGACAGATATATAATAAGACGGAATTTGAATTAATTGAAATGTCAAAAAGTTCATGCTTTCCCGCCGTTCATTTCTTTTTAACAGAATCGCAAGTGTATTTTTCCACCGAAAAACGCAAATTATTTAAGACACATACAAAAACGTAGCGTTTCCAATAGAAAAATACTAGTTGAATTGGCTGAATACGACCGGGCCTGTACTCTGAAATTCGAAATCCGTACTTGGTATTAGTGGCTTCCCTTTCACGCGAGAGTGAAAGGGACGGCATGTGCAAAGTATAGATTTCGGAGTAGACACTCTGTGCCTTCTTTTATACGCCTGTTTCTACTTTTAATAAAGTTTAGAAGTCGACAAATAAATACTTAATAATATATGTGTCAGTAAAATTTTTTCTTGTTTCCTGTTTCTTGTTTACTTTCAGTTTCTATAAAAATCAAAATTGATTTCTAGGAGCTTTTTTGATTTATTTCATTGCATGTTTGAGAAAAGTACTATATCGGTGTGAAAAGGGATTGTCAGTCTCGTAACTATCTGTATGTACTTGTCCGGCGACCCCTTACTTCGCGGCATCTGTAGTAATGTACTATTTTTCAAACGTGCAATGAACTGTCGTCATTACGTGCGTTTTATAACAGGATTCAAAGCATAACGTTTCAGGCGGAATAACCCGAGAGAACTGTAAAGAAATTTCGTACAAAATTGAAGGCCGGGAAGTATTTCTTTTTTGACCGAGTGAAACGAAGGTCTCTGTCTTAGCTTCCAGATAAATGCTTTCGTATGTCCGGATTTCCGGTTGTCCGCCTCTACAGGTCGCATTTTTAAACCGATTCTCGTGAAATTTGGTGAATAGGTTCGAAAATAAAAATAAATTTATTTGTCGAGTCAGTTTTTGTGTTTATCTGCGGCTGAATTTTGGTGGATAGAATCGTGCGCCTACATTTTGAGCATCTACGTAGATGCTTATTGTAGCATTCTGAGAGACAATATTTCGCAGAACTGCATAGTACTACCTAGGTAGGTATAGTTTGGACACAACTCTAAGGCTAAATTCTGTCAAAGGAACGCAAGTAAAACTCGACTTAGAGCTCTGACTGTTAGGTAGATTTTTGCTTCCGTTAATTTGACAGCACTTGGCCTTAGGCCCGTCTCTCACGGCGCTACTTCCAAGGGATTTGAGTTTTGTTTCGTACGCGTATCATACGCGTCGCTTGTGAGTCGCCGCCATACATATTCACTTGGTTGGTCGCAGGTCGACGACGCGTTTGACTGTCTTGCTGGTCGCACCGTCGCACGCGACCCGAGTAACATACGCGTCGCATGCAAAATGGCGTCGGAACAAACTATTAATGTTAATTTTGTTCAAGAGGTAGAAAAATTTCCATGTTTGTACAATTATAAAATGCCAGAGTATGTTAAAAAAGATGTAACAGAAAAGGCGTGGATTGAGATTGAAAAAAAAAATCAATTTGACAGGTTTATTTTTATTTACAAAATCAAACACATTAATTGGATTGCCAAGGAAGTGCAGCACGTGGGGTTATAAAATAGTTGGCAAGATAATTTCTCAGATCAGAGATCATACGGACGTGTTGTATTCGGGACGGCTTCTCACTCGAATGGAAAAATAGTCTCATTTGGGTAGCGCCGTGTGGGGAAATGAGTAGCATACCAGTAGGCGACCGAGGTTTGCATCTCAGTCGCGTTGCATTTAAATAGCGCCGTGAGAGACGGGCCTTACAGTTGTGTACGAAATATACTTTGACAAATGCCTAGTTGCTAAATGATTACCTTCCAGGTTAAACCACTAGATGCTGATTGCTGACTTTAATAATAATGAAATGCTCATCAAAATAAATCATTTTTCTAAATAGGTTAAAAAAGTCACGAGTAGATAAATTAAATCCACCAAGTATCAAGGACAGTACTTGAAAAGCATTTGAGAACTGCGTTATCAGCTATGTGATTCATAAGTTGTCTCGATTTAGTTCACAATTACGTTCCTAGTATACTTTGACTGCGACTTTCATAATAAATACACATAATGGGAGGTCACAATTTGTATTGGTTTCTTTGAGCGGGTTGTGGTAAGCTTTGTAAATAGCCACAAAAAAACGGTATATACGTCCTCCTCCGACGGCCGCTCGGCCGGTACTGAGTCACTATGACCGTGTCAATGAAAATGTCGTGAAAAAGGCATGTTGTAAATCATTTATAATTAATATATTTTTATCTTAGTTGCTACTTTTTATTATCTCAAGTCATAAAATAGAAGTTATTTTATCATAGTCATATAATCAAAAACCTTATTATTAGCTTTAATATTACTAAAAGATGCAATGAAGATTGAAGTTTTTCAGAAAATTTACAAATTTTAAAATTCTTTTTTTATAACATTTTTGTATGAAACTTGTAAAAACCCTTCCACTCATCCCTAACAGGAGTATCTTCTATTGCATATGTGCATATTTTTTCTAAGCCGGTTTGGCACCAATATATAGCTTAACTAGGTCGTTTTTAAAGCCTCTTCAAGCGCAAATCGAGGAAACAGCTGTTAGGTAAATCAAGATTATTCGAAACTAAATAAGAAAATTTAAAAAGTAGCACACTTATTCCATTCAGAATGAAATGATCTTTCATAATCTGTAATAAAATGTATATAAATATTAATAGATTGTGAGATACGACGTCATCAATCTTAGCCAAATCGGCAGAATATGTTATACGGAGCCTTAAGCCTTATTAAGGAGGCTCGTAGTGACCGAACCAGAGCCATAACCACGCGCTAACAGTATTTGTCGACCGCCTTAGCTTAGTTGGTTTGGTTTTGTTAGTGACCCTGCAATCCCTGCATACGAAGCTGGAGGTCCCGGGTTCAGATCCCGGCCAGGGCATTTATTTGGGTGATGAGCACGAATACTTGCTCTTGGGTCTTGGATGTTTTCTATGTATTTAAGTATCTATTTATCTTATTCATTTATGTATATCGTCGCATAGTACTCATAGTACAAGCTTTGCTTAGTTTGGGACTAGGTTGATTAGTGTAAGATTGTCCACAAATATTTATTTATTTATTTGTAACAACCACGTAACGACAACAGTCTCGTTCCTCGTTATGCTTTGTAAAATGTCTCCAAAAATGAACAGAAGTCATCATCCAATGTTAATTTTATTTGTTATAAGTACGTACGACTGTACTCGAGCCGTTTATATAAAACCCCGAATGCAAGCTTCTAAGATATACTTGTAGTAAATATGTATATACAGAACAAAAGTGCATGTAAAGTGTGCTTATTCTCTTCCGTGAGTTCACGTTTTGAGTTCAGTATGGAATAGGAATGATGAATCAAATATTCAATGTTACATTTGCTTGACATCCCTAAAGGACACTGTACCTACGTACAGTCAAGGGCATAAATATGTATAAATTTTTGGATCTTATTTCAATGGAATAAGGTGAAAAAGTGTATACATATTGGTGCCCTTGACTGTACAACTGTACGTCTTACTGCGTGTCTCATGGGAAGGAATCTTATAGCGTATATTATCTAGGTAAGTTTATTTCTAGTCTAGTCTTAGTACTCTTAGTGAATAATTTTCGGTCCCTTCGGAACCTTTGCAAAACTGCGAATTTTTCCACATAGAAAAGAATAGAAAAGTTTCAGAAAAGTTTTCCGCAACTTTAGCTTTCACATTTGTAGGTATAAGCTACCCACTTAAACGCGATTTGTCATTATGTACTTCCAATTAATAATAGTTGGTATATTAGTGAGTGAGTGGTATATTGTGGCACTCTTTGGGGGTGGCCTATGTCCAGCATTGGACGTTTTTCGACTGATAACTATGATCAATGATGATGAAGATGATGTTAGTGATAATGAAATAAACAAGAAAAGTTAGTGAATTGATACCAATCTCTGATATGTTGTTATTAGTAAATAATTGAACGAATGCTACGCCAACTACGTAGGCCGCATTAAATTGAACTCAAGCGCCTTTTTATTTTTTAATAGCAAAAGCGCTAAGACTGATATTTGCTGCAAGGTAACTAAATTATTCAGTCCAGTATCTCTAGTATAAGTTTTTTCGAAACATTAACTAATTCGAACGCGTTTGCGTTTTGTCTCAAAATGTATGAAAACGCTCTCACCGAGTTTGAAATACGCGCGTTCATCGGTTAGCAACAAAAGTAATACTCGCTGTTTTAGTTTCCACTAGAGGCGCTGTTCACGTTTTCATACCACTTTCATACATTTTGAGACAAAACGCAAACGCGTTCGAATTAGTTAATGTTTCGAAAAAACTTATACTAGAGCTACAGGAGGTATCACCCTGGATTAATTGGATGATTTATTATCATTATAAAGTGTAAACAAATAATAACCACGCCCTTCGCATTAAGAAGGACCACGAAGAGATTAGGTACCGTACCCTCTAAGTACAACATGACGTAATTTACCATATTATTAACATTATAATGTTAATAACATGGTGTCAAAAATAATGTTATTATAAATAATCAATTACAAATTAACTTGACATTACGGCAGACCAAAGCCACAACCTAACAAATTGTTGATTGTTAACCAAAACAAATGCCAAGCGAACTGAATTGCGACCAAATTAATGATACTGCTTATTGCCTTAATAAGACAGACGGCACAGAAAACCAACATCTGTTGAAAATTTCCTTCGTTATTTTGCCCGTTCGGAATTAGGTGGGTTCGAAATTTATTTGCGTTCCAATTTCCAAGGATAATGATAATTTTAATTGCTATTCAGGGAGACAGGACAGGACGCTTCCTTTGAAATAGAAAGGAAGTGAACCGAGAGTCATGACACCTGTCAACTGAGAATGCAGCGTCCTCCTTCCTGACTTGAAGTGACTTGTCGACGCGGAAGCGACACGATATCAGAAAGCTGTACGCCTAGCACATAATGGCCGCGAGAGTATTGCCGGCTCGAGATAGACTATCGGCAACAGAAATACATAATCTGTGAAAATTTCAACTGTCTAGCTATCACGGTTCGTGAGATACAGCCTGGTGACAGATGGACAGACGGACAGCGGAGTCTTTAGTAATAGGGTCCCGTTTTACCCTTTTGGTACGGAACCCTAAAAAAGACGCAAAGTCTTCGAGCCGACATACTCTCGCGGCCATCATGTGCTAGGCCTACTGTCAGTGTCAACTGTCGGTCGGGTCAGTCGGTTGAGTCCGTAGAAAGAGGATCCTGATGAGGAACAGTAGCTATGTCATTGTTTCTCGTTCCCACGTGTGTTATTGTCTATGCTTAGATCTTCTTCACACACCTTTATATGTGTGTATCACCCGCTCCATCTTATACTTACTTCATGGTTGAGTCGGTGTCGGTACAGCTTCTTTACTGCGCGCCTATGTTTTAAATAGAGTGCTTCCTGACTGGCGCGATAATCGCGGTAATCACGGGATCGCGGGAATAGCGGGGCGATACGAAGTCAGTAATTCAGTATACGCCACCGCTTCGGTGCATGATATTAGTAGGTAGGTATTGTTACTTATTCTGCGGTATACTGTGCCAATTTTATACTGACAGTACGCGGTCAAACTAAGCTATAGCATTCTACATATACCGATTCCGCCCCGATAAGGCAGGAAGACTTCTAGATATTTGACCATCTTTATTACAAGATACATCAGTGACGCTACGCCACTAAAGTGTATATAACATTTATTTGTTGTGAGCCCTTTATTCTATAGCTATAGCATGCCCCATACATATACCGATTCCTCCCCGATAAGGCAGGAAGACTTCTAGATATTTGACCATCTTTATTACAAGATACATCAGTGACGCTACGCCACTAAAGTGTATATAACATTTATTTGTTGTGAGCCCTTTATTCTATAGCTATAGCATGCCACATATACCGATTCCGCCCCGATAAGGCAGGAAGACTTATAGATATTTGACCATCTTTGTTACAAGATACATCAGTGACGCTACGCCACTAAAGTGTATATAACATTTATTTGTTGTGAGCCCTTTATTCTATAGCTATAGCATGCCACATATACCGATTCCGCCCCGATAAGGCAGGAAGACTTATATATATTTGACCATCTTTGTTACAAGATACATCAGTGACGCTACGCCACTATAGTGTATATAACATTTATTTCTTGTGAGCCCTTTATTCTATAGCTATAGCATGCCACATATACCGATTCCGCCCCGATAAGGCAGGAAGACTTCTAGATATTTGACCATCTTTGTTACAAGATACATCAGTGACGCTACGCCACTATAGTGTATATAACATTTATTTCTTGTGAGCCCTTTATTCTATAGCTATAGCATGCCACATATACCGATTCCGCCCCGATAAGGCAGGAAGACTTCTAGATATTTGACCATCTTTGTTACAAGATACATCAGTGACGCTACGCCACTATAGTGTATATAACATTTATTTCTTGTGAGCCCTTTATTCTATAGCTATAGCATGCCACATATACCGATTCCGCCCCGATAAGGCAGGAAGACTTCTAGATATTTGACCATCTTTGTTACAAGATACATCAGTGACGTTACGCCACTAAAGTGTTAAAACTTCAAAGATCTCTTGAATAATTTATTCACTTATACTGGAAGTTACAATCACTCGTACACGTTTATGGTCTAACTTAAACTAAACCACGTCTTCAAACTATACTCAACCACGTCTACACTTTAGCACGGTTAACCAAGGAGAGCCCAGAAAAACGTACCCTCCTTTTTAAGACCACCCGCCATCTTTTTTTTAAGTCGTAATGGCGGTGAAGTACCCTCAAACTTAATTAAAAGTGCAACTTAAATTAAAATTAACTACACTAAACATGAAATCATTACACTCGACCATCCGACTGCGTGCTATCTCCGGAGTACGCAAACAATCATTACACTCAATACCAGTTATCAAACATTTTTTTTTTATTTATTACATACTTCTATCAAAACATATACTCCTATTCCACTGGATATTATACCCCAACACCAATGCAATAGGTTCCATCTCATAGACACAGTTTAACAAAAATAATTATATCGTACGTACCGATGCTAAGACAAAACAATGGCATTAACATCACCTATTAGTTTCAAAGTTTCGGCAACTGTTCTGTTCCTACTTGATCAATACAGTTCACTAAAACGCTGAACTACAACAGTCAACATCATTTACAATTATATAAAATAACAAATCAGTTACATATGTATACTAAGCTGATTTTACTACCCTTATACACCCACATACATTAATTGTCAACAGTCCGAATATCCATAATATACCATAACAATCATAATATATATACATATATAACCTATTTGGAATCAGCATCATTGTCGGAATCAGATGTATTAGGCTCGGAACCAGATGATTCGTTAACTTGTAATGCCTGAACGTCAATCCAATCCTATTCAATCCGCAACCTCTCTGAAGCTACAACGGTCTCTTTCTCCCTGGTATATTGACAATTTTGTATCGATCATTTCCTAAACTACACGTTACTCTGGCTGAAGGCGCAGCGTGGGTAGACCCCCCACAAGGTGGACTGATGACCTGGTAAACGTCGCGGGAGTCCGCTGGATGCGGGTGGCGCAAGACCGGTCATTGTGGCACTCTTTGGGAGAGGCCTATGTCCAGCAGTGGACGTCTTTCGGCTGATATGATGATGATGATGACGTTACTCTGTATGGGTCGACGAATTTAGATAAGAGCCTTTGCTTTTCCCGTTATTGTAAAAATTATTAGCAGGAATTCTTTTTAAATCATAAATCTCCCATGCCTTCTTTGACTAAGCTTAAATTATTAGAAGCCCTTTTCCTAATTTCGTCGAAACGTTTATCGTCGGTACTCATAGAAAGTAATGTGGATGTGCCAGCATTATTGGATGCAATAATGACTGGCTGTTATCCTCGTCATTGGTCAAGTCGGCTATATTTGCCTGAGATACGTTAGGAAGTGAACTGTCACTTACGATTGGAATAGACTGGCTATCAATGTTGTTTGGAGGCTCGTCAATTTGTTATCGATGGGGCAATTTAACCTGAACCCAAATAGTAGGTATTTCTGACGCACTTTTCTTTGTCGTAGCATTAACAGTATTGTTAATGCCCTACTGCACTCGACCCCGCTGCCCGTCCCAATCACGCTCATTACTATCAACATTTTGTGTGGACAAAGTGGTAAGAATAGTTTGGTTGTACCTCTGTGCTTGTCTATTCGCCCTGAGACAGACAACTGCATTGAGTACAATGTGTAAAGCCTTTGCTGACACAGAAGTCCTGAAATGCAGCTGAAGTAAACGCAGTGCCACGGTCAGATATACGTGGTATCATAAAATCGTTGAACAAACTGTCCAACATTCTAACTACGTTTTTTTTAAGGGTTTCCTCATTTGTCCCTCCTATTCTAACGTCACCTTTATCAAAAGGTTGTCGTTCATTTTCGTCCTGGTCAGATTGGACGACTTCACTTCCGGTACCTGGTAGACTAGCTATTAACATGCTCGCCTTGAATTGAAGAGGTGCATTAGTTAAAGAAGTGACAAATATGCAATATACTGCTAAGGACAAATATGCAATAAACCCTGTAACAACCTTGGTGTAAGTGATACTCTTAGTTCGGACTTGCTCTGGTACCTCTCTCTGAATAAACATGACCAGTATACGCGACTCCTTCGAGTGCACTGCCACCAACCCTCCTTTATCTATAGTAACATTTTAGAGACGTAAAAGTTGAGGGTCTGGTCTCGATTCTGGGGATCGTTAATAGGAGTATGATAGAAGAACAGTCGCTCATTGTCCTTCAGTAAAGTCACCGACGTCAATTCTGTGAAATCCTGTCCTATTAACAATGAGACGTGCATCCTCCACTGTCAAAACATCCAGGTCAGTATCAATCTCATCAACCCTAATTTGAAGAGTGGCCTTGAATTTAGGGATAATGGTTGAATTGCCAAAGGTAGGTAGGTATTGTAGGTAATCGATCGCCTGTGCTTTCAGTCAAACCTAATGCGACTGCATCCGAATACCGAATACTTCCGAAATCAATAAAGGCATTCAACATTGTGCCATTAAACGCACACATTATTATTAAACTTATCGTTTACCGCATCGGCCGTGCTGTTGCAAAGAGGTATGTATAGCGTCGTTAAAGTTACTTCGGATGCTCTCGGTTTCGTAATCTGGTTGTCTCCAGGATCACGCAACGGAACAACGTCATCCTCTATTATAACTTTAAGCAGGTGCTTACCCGTCTGAAAGGAAGGTTCCTTTCAGACGGGTGCGTGTTTTGGCCAAGGCTTTCACTACTTGTTTGCAAAGGCTTCCTAGTGCAATTTTCAATATTATGCCCTACCCTACGGCACTTTTCGCATTTCTCAATCGGCTTACTACAATTTTGATAGATATGTCCGCGCCCATTGCAATTCATACGGACTGCATCCGTTCCCCATTATACTCATGGCATTTCTACCAGAAAAATTACTGCGCAATTGACGTTTCTTTTAACCACCTACTGCTGATTGAACTCACGTCAGCGATCTCAGACTGCGAGGGCTGTTGTGATGCTAAATAGTTCAACAGATCCTCTAGTTCCTCACATTTAAGAGCCTGAGCCCAGTTTCTGACGGAACTGTCCGTGATCCCATAGATTACGCAATCAACCGCTTTACGACCGACAATCTTGCACCGACTTAACAACGATAACTTGTCGTAACAATAGTCTCTCAATGTTTCATCTGTACGAGATTTTCGGTTCAACATTTCGTCTAATACTTTACCATAGATTTCATCGTTTGGAAAAGCCTACTTTAATTTACTCTGCCAGACGTCCCACGACGAGCTAAGCGAGAACCAACTCTTAGTCAACTCCCGGAACTTCGGTTGACACTCCCGCTCTGCTCCTTTTGGTAGGTGTCCTTTCGCCCTCACTTGACGATGAAGATCTTTTCCGCCTCCGTCTCGATTGCTTTGGCCGCTTCGGAGTATAACTCTCGCCTTCTGTATCATCTGAAATTTGTAGCGCATTTTATGCTCTTTCTCTGAAGCATGTCTACCTAGTCTGACTACAGCGCTGTATTTTGCAACTTCTTTACTTGACTTTACTGGACTTTATTTGACTTTACTGGACTTTATTTGACTTTATTTGACTTTACTTGACTTTACTTGACTTTAATTGACTTTACTTGACTTTAATTGACTTGACTTTACTTTACTTTACTTTACTTTACTTTTGACTTTACTTTACTTTACTTGACTTTATTTGACTTTACTTTACTATACTTTACTTTCCTTGACTCTGCTTAACTCTGCTAGGCTCTGCTAGGCTTTGCTTGGCTTTACTTGGCTTGACTTTACTTGATTACTAAACTTTACTAGACTTTACTAAAGCTATACTTGAGCTTTACTAGAGCTTTACTAGACTTTACTAAAGCTATACTAGAGCTTTACTAGAGCTTTACTTGACTTTACTAGAGCTTTACTATACTTTACTAAAGCTATACTAGAGCTTTACTAGACTTTACTAGACTTTACTAGAGCATTACTAGACTTTGCTAGACTTTACTAGACTTTACTAGAGCTTTACTTGACTTTACTAGACTTTACTAGAGCTTTACTAGACTTTACTAGAGCTTTACTAGACTTTACTGGAGCTTTACTAGACTTTGCTAGACTTTGCTAGACTTTACTAGACTTTACTAGACTTTACTAGACTTTACTAGAGCTTTACTAGACTTTACTAGAGCTTTACTAGACTTTACTAGAGCTTTACTAGACTTTACTAGAGCTTTACTAGACTTTACTAGAGCTTTACTAGACTTTACTAGAGCTTTACTAGACTTTACTAGAGCTTTACTAGACTTTACTAGAGCTTTACTAGACTTTACTAGAGCTTTACTAGACTTTACTAGAGCTTTACTAGACTTTACTAGAGCTTTACTAGACTTTACTAGAGCTTTACTAGACTTTACTAGAGCTTTACTAGAGCTTTACTAGACTTTACTAGAGCTTTACTAGACTTTACTAGAGCTTTACTAGACTTTACTAGAGCTTTACTAGACTTTACTAGAGCTTTACTAGACTTTACTAGACTTAACTAGACTTTACTAGACTTTACTAGACTTTACTAGACTTTACTAGACTTTACTAGACTTTACTAGACTTTACTAGACTTTACTAGACTTTACTAGACTTTACTAGACTTTACTAGACTTTACTAGACTTTACTAGACTTTACTAGACTTTACTAGACTTTACTAGACTTTACTAGACTTTACTAGACTTTACTAGACTTTACTAGACTTTACTAGACTTTACTAGACTTTACTAGACTTTACTAGACTTTACTAGACTTTACTAGACTTTACTAGACTTTACTAGACTTTACTAGACTTTACTAGACTTTACTAGACTTTACTAGACTTTACTAGACTTTACCGGATTTTACTAGACTTTACCGGCTTTTACCGGACTTTACTAGACTTTACCGGCTTTTACCGGACTTTAATTTGACTTTACCGGACTTAAATTTGACTTTACTTCACTTTAACGGACTTTACCGGACTTGAATTTGTCTATACCAGACTTTACCGGACTTTAAGTTGATTTTACCGGGCTTTACCGAACTTTACCGGTTTTTACTGGACTTTACCGGGCTTTACCAGACTTAAATTTGACTTTACTTCACTTAAACGGACTTTACCGTACTTAAATTTGTCTATACCAGACTTTACCGGACTTTAAGTTGACTTTACCGGGCTTTACCGAACTTTACCGGACTTTACTGGACTTTACCGGACTTTACTGGACTTTACCGAACTTTACTGGACTTTACCGGACTTTACCGGACTTGAATTTGTCTATACCAGACTTTACCGGACTTTAAGTTGATTTTACCGGGCTTTACCGAACTTTACCGGTTTTTACTGGACTTTACCGGACTTTACCAGACTTAAATTTGACTTCAAGGTCCACTGACCCTATGCGCAGCACACCTACATGTCTACACATCCTATGTAAACAACACACCTACATAGCTGTCGGCACAGTCCATAAGCAGCACACCTACATGGCTGCAAACAGCACACCTTCATAGCTGTTAACTCAATCCATTAGCAGCACACTTACATGGCCGCAAACAGCACACCTACGTGGCTGTTAACTCACTCTATAAACAGCACACCTACATGGCCGCAAACAGCACACCTACGTGGCTGTTAACTCACTCTATAAGCAGCACACCTACAAGGCCGCAAACAGCACACCTACGTGGCTGTTAACTTACTTTATAAGCAGCACACCTTCATGGCCGCAAACAGCACACCTTCATGGCTGTTAACTCAATCCATAAGCAGCACACCTGCATGGCCGCAAACAGCACACCTACGTGGCTGTTAACTCACTCTATAAGCAGCACACCTACATGGCCGCAAACAGCACACCTACATGGCTGTTAACTCACTCTATAAGCAGCACACCTACATGGCCGCAAACAGCACACCTACATGGCTGTTAACTCACTCTATAAGCAGCACACCTACATGGCCGCAAACAGCACACCTACATGGCTGTTAACTCGAGTGAGTTATAGAGTTATAAGCAGCACACCTACATGGCCGCAAACAGCACACCTACATGGCTGTTAACTCACTCTATAAGCAGCACGCCTACATGGCCGCAATCAGCTCACCTACATGGCTGTTAAATCACTCTATAAGCAGCATACCTACAGCAGCTGTCTACTAAATCTATAAGCGGCACACCTACATGGCCGCGTACTTCGTTATTTGTTTTAGCGTTCCGTAATTAAATAGGTCAACGCTTCGAATATTAACAATTCCATTGTCATGTACTAAGTATTAGATTCAGTTAGGGGTTTCTTAATTGGCCACGATTGACAAGTATGTACTCTTTCAGAACGATTCTACCAATCAACGTTATAACGTAATTAATTGGAAACTGTTCTCAATAATGTAACATCATTTCACACTTGTGGGTGCAGTTCTGAATAATTATTACGAAAGTATTTATAAGACATTTAAAATTACTTAACTGCGTCCCATGGCGCGCAGGCACACGTTCACTTCTGATATGTTAAAACTTCAAAGATCTCTTGAATAATTTATTCACTTATACTGGAAGTTACAATCACTCGTACACGTTTATGGTCTAACTTAAACTAAACCACGTCTTCAAACTATACTCAACCACGTCTACACTTTAGCACGGTTAACCAAGGAGAGCCCAGAAAAACGTACCCTCCTTTTTAAGACCACCCGCCATCTTTTTTTTAAGTCGTAATGGCGGTGAAGTACCCTCAAACTTAATTAAAAGTGCAACTTAAATTAAAATTAACTACACTAAACATGAAATCATTACAAAAGTGTATATAACATTTATTTGTTGTGAGCCCTTTATTCTACTGTATCCGTGCCTGTGTATTGTGAGTGGTAGGTACAGCCAAGAACTTTAATTTAAGACCCCCTTAAGGCTGTGTTGTCAAACTGTGGTGTGTGTGTCAAATTTAAAGTTAATTTTGCGAAACAGGTCCCAAATTAAAGAACGCGACCGTATTAACAATATGCATTTCAAAGTCAAATGGGATTGACAGCTATGAGATGGGTAGACATAATTAACGATGTAAATTAATGCAAACAGACTTTTTATACCTATCTACTTACCTAATAAGAATTTTATTATTGTTTACCTAACTCAAATAAGATGTTTATTATATCAAATATATTTATAATAATTAATATACTTAAGTAATAACAATGTTGATTGAGTGACATATCCTTGCCTAATAGGTACCTACCTTCAGTGTAACATTTATTATGATATGCAAATGAATACAATTTTCCACAATTAGTGTATAATTATTTTCTTTTCAATACTTATTTTACTCGCTAGTTTGCCCCCGGGAACGAACTTTCACGAAAAATATAACAATTTAATTGTTTTTCTATATACAATACAGTACAACTAACAGTTATGACGTCACACTCACAACTACCTATGTAGGTATTATTACATCAGTATATAGGTATATGGGGCATTTTACGTTGAGTATGAATTACAGTAGAGCCAACTCAGCCAACTAGACATATGATCCTGTCAAAAACCAGGAACATCGAACTGGAAAACAAATTCATCATCACATTAATTAATACTTTGTTGCTTTTTGTTCTAACTACGAAACAGTAGTAAAAATATTTCACATATCAAGTTATTATTCATAAATTAATGTGAGGACCAAATTTTTTGACCAAAACTACAACTAAATTAATTCCGTTGTGACACGAAATTTCCCATTATAGGTAATTTTATAAATTGTATGACCTTATAATTATATATACCTAGTATAAGCCTAGGCATTTCTAGGCGACAAAATGCCACGAAAGTAATTAACGATTCATTTTAAACGATAACGAGTTCCTGCACGAAAATTTTAATTAGCTCTTAAACTTTCACCTCGTTAGGAGTCTTAGGAGGCGCCTTAAATTCGACTGGTAACCGATGCAACATCGTATCTTACTGAAACTTTAAATTTAAACTGCGAGGATATGCCGTAAAGGTTAAGGTCGCTTTTACAATGACATAAAGGAGTGGAATATGAAGTCTAGGAATTCAGGCGTAGTGTAATAGATTTAATTGGAACTTCGGCGATCTTTTTGCGTCACTGCATTTTATCGCGATACTATAGTTTGGCAACTAATTGTCCCAGGTAGGTAACAGATAGGCTAAAAAGTTCCACACATCCCCTTTATCGGAGTATAATGCTATTTTTTGACCTGTTGTCGCGCGGTGTACATCCCCGCCGTGTCATGTCATTACTGAAGTTAAAACACATTGGTTCAATTTCCTGGTACAATGTTCATTCCATCTCCATTTGTGTTAAATTAGCACGTCTAAGCTAATATTTGTATTATAGTGTGGTAAAATAAATAGCACGTGAGTAGGTACTTATGTCATCTACGTCTTACCAAATACAATATACCTACACACTTATCATTATTGGCCGTCAATTGAAACTCCTTCGACCTAAATTAAATGCTGGTGTGCAAAATACAATACAAAATATTCTTTATTGTTTACCAAAACATTACAATAGAAAAACAAGATTTAAATTAAACATGTTGATGGTAGACAACAGGCGGTCTTATCGCTAAAAAGCGATCTCTTTCAGACAACCTTTGGGTGGTGGAGACATTTAAACTTAACGGAAAAAATTTACATGAGTAGGAGAACAAGAGATATAAAAAGTAGTAAGTACACAACTGAACCATAAGAAAGATCATACACTTACATAAGTACATAAATATATAAACCTACATAAACATACAAATACAATATCGAGTAAGTAAACGATGTAACACGTCGTAACAGACTTGGCACTTGGTAGTGAGGGTGTTAAGCTAAGCTGAACTGGCGTTGTTCAATGCCCCGTACTATGACTGACTTCATTAATAAATAAATAAATATTTGTGGACAATCTTACACAAATCGTCAACCTAGTCCCAAACTAAGCAAAGCTTGTACTATGGGTACTAAGCGACGATATACATACTTATACAGATAAATAAATACTTAAATACATAGAAAACATCCAAGACCCAAGAACAAATATTCGTGCTCATCACACAAATAAATGCCGCGGCCGGGATTCGAACCCGGGACCTCCAGCTTCGTAGGCAGGGTCACTACCAACTAAGCTAAAGCGGTCGTCATATAGCATTACTTCTGTTTTTGAACCATAAATGTTTCCAATGTGTTTAATCCATACTAATATTATAAATCCATACTAATATTATAAATGTGAAACTTGTGAAAGTGTGTCTGTCTGTCTGTTACCTACCTCTTCACGCTTAAACCGCTGAACCGATTTAGATGAAATTTGGCATGGAGATAGTTTGAGTCCCGAGGAAGGACATAGGATACTTTTTATCCCGAAAATCATCCCAAAAGCGGGTATTACACTGTCCTGAATCAGGCGTCCTAACTAGTGGAGGGGAGTTGAAGCATCTCGCTCTAACGTATAGGTCGGAACCCTTCTAAGTGTCCTGAATTCAGGACAGTGTAATACCCGCTTTAAGGGGATGGAAGTTTGTATGGAAGAGCCATTAGGTAAGCATCAATTAAATTCTATCGCGATGAACGAGTTCCAAGCGGACGAAGTTGCGGGCAAAAACTAGTATTAAATACAAGTTTAGTTAACAAGCCTTTTTCTCCAACCAGGTGAAATTCGATACCTACTGTGACTACTCAAGGTAGAACATTCTTAATTTTATCTGTAGGTAAATACAAAAATAAAAACTACGAGGTTACTGTCTTCGATCTTCTTGTCTAAAATAGAGTTGGTTCCTCGTAAAAATTTATGAGGGTGCCTCTGCTCTTTCTGACAAGCCGATATCGGGGCTGATTTTTGAGTGTCGAACGCTCGACTTTTCACTCGAGATCTGTCAAAAAACTATGATGTTTTGACAGACGTCGAGTGAAAAGTCGAGCGTTCGACACTCAAAAATCGGCCCACTGGTATGAGCCGTGAATTGGTATTTAAAAAACAAAATCGGGTAAAGTAAATTTTAAGTGCAATAAAATTATTACCTAAGTACTTTTATAGGTACTTGAGACAAAATAAGATAGTATCTTATAGTAATATTGAATCATGTGGCCAATAATGATTAAGAGAAAAACGAAGAATACAATAGTACATTACTTACCAAGGGCGATAAAACAAAGAATTTCTTAGATCGCAGGTATTTTACGCCCGAGCCAAAGGCAAGGGCGATAAATATGCGATCTGAGGCTTTCTTTATTATCGCGCGTGGTAAGTACAAAATTTTATGTCACCCCCCTGGCCAGGAAGTGGGTTTTTCCCGCGCGGAGCGTGCGATAATGGCCACTTTATGGCTAGGTGTGACATAAAATTACTTTGATACGCTTCCTCAATGATGTAAGTAATATAATTTGTTGTGCTTTGAAAATTCACTTTAACACAATACCTACCTAGGAAGCTTGTTACCTAACTTATTACTAAACTTTGACCAAAAATGCTTATGATGGTAAGTACGTCTTTATATAAATAAGGAGCTATTAACGCCATATCAGAAGCGATAAGAGATTACTTTTGTACAAAAAAATATTAAAATTAATCAGTTTTGTTCACACTAGGTACAATAACATCACCACCGGGAGTCTCGGGATACGTACCGCTCTACTCTCAGCGATGGAAATATCTCCATCTCGTTCTTGCGCGCTGAATCGGGTACGTACGTACCGTTCCGTTCCGTTCCCTCATTTCGTTTTATCGCCGAACGGCTGCGCGCATGCCCACTTTCTTTGACCGCCAGTACGCATGCGCGATCAGTGTCAGCCGGCGTCGCGAAGCCCGTATCATCATAACCTAAATAGAACAAAATATCATTAATTTAAGTAGTTTCTTTTCTGTGCAAAATGGCTCAAATGGACGCTTTAAGCAAAATCGGTGTAATCGGTCTAGTTGTGTTAGCAATTTGGTTAGTGAAGTTTTTGTTTGATGTGATTTTCACCTATGTTATCGGACCTGCACTAAATAAAGTGGACTTTAAATCCAAAGGGAAATGGGCATGTAAGTAAATCAGTATTTTATTAATACTAGCCGTTTTAAACCTAATGTATATGTTGCGGAAGCAAAAACTATGTTTATTATAGTTTTTCAATGGTCATCCAATTCCAATTGGATTATAATTTTTTCGCCATCCGTCATTTTGACATTGGCCGAACGGACGCGTTCACGAATTTTTATTTCGAAAGGTGAAAGTGGAAGAGAAATTTAGGAATGCTGCTTGAATATTTAAGTTAAGCCCCATACACAGAGAAAATGGTTAAATAGGTACAGTCAAGGGTATAAATATGTATACACTTTTGGACCTTATTTCAATGGAATGAGGTGAAAAAGTGTATGACATATTGACTGTTGGTTGACTGTACAGTCGACATCATATACCTATTTATAACTATCAGAGCGAAGAAGTTCTGTACTTCTATATATGACTATTAGTATGGATGCTCAAATCTTGAAAAGTGTGTTCGCGACTTTATCTCAATTTCGTAAATTTTTGTAGCTTGACTTGATTTTGAAAGATGTTGTTGGAAAAGTAATGTTGTGTTCACAAAGCAATTAATTTCATTAAAAAGTCACATCATGTAAAATTTAAATACATTTCAGTCATTCGCTTTAGAACCCCGTTTTATTTTTGTAGTTTAGTCCTAACCATGTTTGTAGCAAAGTAGCAAAAAAAGGAAACCTTTACCTACTATTCAGCTGAACATTCGTGAACCTTATTGCGACGAGATAAGGTCTACTCATGGTCAGTGATGCTTGATGCTCATTGTATAATTTTAAATGTTTAAGGGCTAATAGAGCTAGCGTAAGAAGTGGGTTCTCTTAGATAACCTGAAGTGACATCTTAGATCGTAATTCGTATCGTGTAGTAGCTAGGAACGAAAATGTATGAATAAATTCTGGTACCTAGGTATATAAAATCGCAAGCCAAATAGGTACCTTAGTAGGCTCATGGCATTTAAGGCCGGTGCACATTGGTTGCGTGCGCAGCACGTAAGCGTAGACGTGCGCGTTGTAAAGTATGAATCTCCATAGTAGATGTCACACCGCTTGCGTGTGCACGCGCACGCATACGTCACCCACTCACCGGCCTTTAGTCGCTTTTTAGTTACGTGCGTGGAATTTGTGATCTTGCTATAGTTATTTACGTAAATTGTAGCAGGCCTATGATTCCGTCCCTATAATGGGTCTAATTTGGCTAACCGAAACTGAGGGCGTAACGCGAACCAAAAACGAACGAAGTTCGTATACCTCCCTCCTCCCTCTCTGTCGCACTTACTGACTTGAGCGACAGAGAGGTAAGATATGTGAAGTTGGTGCAAGTTTCGTTAGCCAGACCCAGATTACTTACTACTTATTTTGTGACGTCAGACAGAAAGCGTTCGTCCCTCTCGCACTTATGAATTGGGACCGTGCGCGACGACAGCGCCACGGACAGGTGGCCATTATGGACACTTTGTCATAGCTGTCAAGCGAGAAATAAGTAAATATTGTGAAAAAAATTAAGGGCCTATCGTGCGGGGTAAATTCTCAGCGCCTGTCAAATTTCAATTTTTTTAATAATTTATCCAATTAACCCACACATGCATTATTCACGCACACTACCTCATTTTGCTGGGTCGGGTCATTGACCCATGTTTATGTCAACTTATGACAATATAGATTTTGAATATTTAAAGGTTTCTTGGTGCATAAGAGAAGTGTAACATAAATCGTCAAGTTCTGATCTGTAACCAAAACTCAAGTATTAGTTGTATCTGAAAATGTCTTGAATTAGGAATTTGTGGTAGTAAAATACTCAGTTCCTTGTTTATAAAATAAAACTTGTCAAACCCCTGTTTTGTAAAATGTATTTTGTTTTGCCCTTTCCTCACAGACTCATTTTTATACAACTTAAAACAGAGAAAGAATTTTCCTAATCGGTTCGTGCATGTTATGACTGTTTTATGTTTATGACTTAGGTACTTATTTTGAGAGTTTACTTGGTGATTTTCATGATACGAGTATATGTTGTACCTTCAATAGGTTATTTTAAGCAAAACTTTTCATAAATTGATTATTTTCTGTTTATCAGTTGGTTAACTGTAAAATGGACACTGATTTAATGCAAGTTTTAAGAGAAGAAGAAGCGGTAGTTTTATTACAATATATATAATAACTACTGAAACTATTTATACGGCACGGGATAACTGCAGCAATATTGTGAATCAACTTTGTATTTGAGGAACCAGTACTTAACCTTATAGGTAGTTCTTGTTATTCACGACCTCCCGTCGTAACCCAATCCGCAGAATTGCGCATAGAATAGTATGACATTCCCTGCGCATCGTCGTTATCGTGAATGACAAGCACTATACAACCTAATGATATAACAAATATCATCAAGAAAGTCATTGTAACAGTCTGCAATTGTGGAACTTGGCCGGACCACTACTGTATCAGCTCTGACAAATTAACTTTTATACACTTCTTATAAAGTCCATAATTGAAAGGAATAATTAGCAGGATGCGTTTACATATTCTTCTAGTGTGAGCAATCGTGCCGTCGATGACACTTAACTGAACATCCGTGAACCTTATTGCAACGAGATAAGGTTCAATAATGGTTAACATTGCGTCTATTTTCATCAATAATAAATAGCAATTATTATTATTTGCTATTCGTTTACTATAACGTCGAGACAATTATTGCGATGCGACATAAGTACTTACTTGTACAAAATCAAAGCAACGGGATTTCCAACGCATGAAAGCTTTAGATAGAAACTAGCGCAGTTTAATATTATAAGTAATTACTGCATATTTGTTTGTTAGACATCGTCATTGTCACCACATCCCCAACAACTACTTGGTTTATTATTTATAAATGAAACATAGGTTTATTATTTTCATTCTAGGTATAATTATATTATGACCAGGCGGCTTAGACACTACACAATTTAAATCCACATCACTCAAACTGGCGAAGAAACTCCGATATTCTTTCTTCTGCTTCCGCTGCAAGAGAGCACTCTAGATCTGTTTCTTGGTATAACGCTGATATTTTATAAACTTCTGTTCAAAGCACCATAATAATTGTGCCTGTTTGTACAGATTCTGGGATATGTTTTGTTTATGCAGATTCTGAGATATATTTAGGTAATCATTGTTTGACGTGAAAGCGCCGTACATATACAAATAAAATATAACATTAGATTCGTTAAATTATTGAAATATAAAAATACAATTTGTTTACAAATTATAATTTGAAATAAGTATGATGAGTGACATAAATGTCATAACGTTCCGTTCTGGGTGGCCAATTTATAAAAAGTAAATTACTTTGAACTGAAATACATCGGTAACCTTTTTACGTTTAAAATGCCTTTTAGTAAAGGAAATCATTATAATTTAGTTGCATTAGTAAACATTGGGGACCAAAGATTGCATTTTTATGATATAACGAATGGCTAATACTAAAAATTCCATGTTAAAAGAATCTTCAATAGCCACACGTCAACATTTATTTACCCTACTTCAATTAATGCAATCTTTGTGTGTGGTATACATTTTGTATTTGTATACGAGCAAGCTGTCAAAAAGCGTGTTTTTATGAGATGTCAAACTGAGAAAAGCAGCATACGTCTGCTCCCATTGAGGGCCGGAGCCCATCTGCCGGCAAGAAAACTACGGCGGCCGGTCAAATTTTCGGAATTTCCTTTGCATTGTTAAAAAAATCTCCACATTTTGCAAATGTTAAACACATACGACCTAGATAACATGTAGTTTTGTTACTATTCAAAAATTGAAGACCTTTCATAAAGTATTAACGTTGTAGTTTGCGTTTATTTCCTTTAGTAGAGCTAACTTTGGATTGAATTTTTATGAAGAAAACTATAAGTAATTGTGTTTCTGAAACACATAACATGTAGAGTGTATCCTTAAATATCATATATAGGAATTACAGAATTCAAGCTTTAGTAATAATAATACAGCAAGTGATCCAACCATCGCAATTATTCAGAAATTTGCTCGGTGCAGTCTTAATGAAATCTTGTGTTATTTTACTATATTAGACAATATTGGACGATGGTAGTCTGTAACATTATTGCCAATAACATTAAAATTGTTGTTTTCAGGTTAGGTGACTTACTTTTTTTTCTTACGGCAATTATCCACTTATTTCTTTGGTCTCGTTTCCACCACGGTCTTGAAAACTGGTAAAATTTACAGTCGCTATTCTGTGGTGTTTTTACAATTCACAATAACACATTTTACTAGAGCCATATTAAATTTATCTTTACTGCAATATGGATTTGACAGCTCAAGTCAATAGACCGCGGGCCAACGACAGGTCACGATTACCAATCTCCTCTCGCATGAAAACTACATAGAGTGGTTAAGAAAGATGAATAAAAAATTACTGTGGACGTCTGCCACGATTCCGTTGGTGGGTTGAGAAGCAGCAGCCTCCCAAAGACGTAAAAAAAATAATTAAATTCAGTCATTTCCTCTCGACTGAAACTAGGTTTAAATGATACTTAGTTAAGAAAATACCTTAACGAAAATATAAATATTATATTCGGTTTGAATAAACTACGTCAAACGGTTTTTGAATAAACGCTGAAAAACTGTCTTGTTCAAACAAAACGACTTAAGCGACGTGAGTTTCCCATACAGATACGACCATTGTTAGCTGAACTACGATGTTGTTTGTAGATATAGAAATGAGTTGCAGCTAACTTGTATTAATATATTTATTAATTCTTGAGAAAATATACATAAATTAAATAGCCATTATTTGACAGGCGTTCGTCTTCTAGTTCTAATTTTTGAATAATCTCTCAAGAATTAATAAATATATTAATACAAGTTAGCTGCAACTCATTTCTATATCTACAAACAACATCGTAGTTCAGCTAACATGTTGGTGACCCTCGACAACTGAACACGAAAAGTCATAATTGGAAAAAATTGAAAATCGGCGACGTGCGGATCCTTGGAAACAAGCGGAATCCCGAAGTCCAGCCTGAACCAAGCATTTGACCAGCAAGAGCACAGAGATTACAAGGAAACCCTACGTGTAGTGTTTAACATATCCAAAATATTAGTGTTTTGTGACGAATTCATGGTTTCCTCGATCCTGCTCTGCATAAAGGTTGTATTCTTTCAAACTACATTATATCCAAACAATATTGCGTTAATTTACTACAATTGCTATCATTCTATAATAAAAATTGCATGATTTCTATACCAAAGTACAGTTCGTACGAATATTTTGTGACAAATTGTCAAATTTCAATTCGAATTCGCTAGAACAAAATAAATGTCATATATTTATATTTCAATAAAAGGTTCCGGGATAATTTGCATGCACTAGCATTTACTAGAATACATTTCCAGGGAATAGTGTGAATACCTACTGTTTTCGGGATTTCTTCGAAGTTCGAGTTTAACTGTGAGCTGGCTTTCCGTGTCTTCGCCGCCGCGTCGCGAGGACGGCTTCATCACTGCATGCGGACAGCTCTCTAGTTGCCTTTAATGTCATACAAGACTTGCATGGTTTGAGTTGCATTTAATTCGTGAGTACAGTCTGTTCAATTTATTTGAATTGTTTTCTAAACATATGTGCATTTTGTTGATTGGTTGAAAATGTCTGACTTAAAACAATTAGTGCGTAAACGTGGTGCCATTAAGGCCAAAGTAACTTTATTCGAGAAATACATTGACACAATAAAGGCAATTTCAACTGAGAACTTTACTAAATGTATGTATGGGGAACTCCAGTTAAAATTGAGCCGTTTTCAAGAATTATTGTCTCAATTTGATGAAATTCAGACGGAAATAGAAAATGTAGTTGAGGACAACAAATTCGACGAACAGCTGTCAGAACGAGAATCAATTGAGGATTCTATTATAAAGTTAATTGCATTGTCACAATTGATAGTTGAATCGAACCAACCAACGACTGATATTAAGTATGTTAGTGCTGCGTCTCGGGCGGAAGGCTCTATTGAGTCAAATGTCAACACTCAACAGCCCGTCAACTGTCAAATACGCCTTCCTTCAGTAAATTTGCCCTCATTTGATGGCAGCTATACTAAATGGATGGAATTTCGCGACACCTTTGATTCGTTGATAAACAATAATGAGTCCATCCCAGCTATAAACAAGTTTCACTATTTACGTGCATCTTTGGAGGGTGGAGCGTCTATAGTTATAAAATCCATTGAGTTTACCAGTGCAAATTACAAGGTTGCATGGGACTTACTGTGTGAGCGTTACAACAATGAAAGAATTCTGATAAACAACCACATTAAGTCTTTATTCAATTTTGAACCTATTACTAGAGAGTCACACAAGGCTATAAGGTATATGATAGACTTTTATACAAAAAACTTGCGTGCTTTACATACTCTGAAGGAGCCCACAGATAGTTGGGATACATTAATAATTTATATGATGGTAGCAAAACTAGATGGCGCCACTAGTAGGAAGTGGGAAGAACACAAGAGTACACTTAAAGTTTCACCTAAGCTTGATGATTTCTTAGGATTTCTCCGTAATCGAGCCGACGTTTTGGAAACGATCCAGTGCAGTGCTTCCACACACAAACTTGATAAACCTACTTATCAAAATAAAGATTCCAAGTATGTCAGAACAATGTTAGGCAATACTAGTGACTACAAATATACAACAAATGATAACAAATACTCAACAAATGACAATAAATATACACCTAACGACAATAAATACCATACCAAGACAACTATAACTTGTACGTTTTGTAAACAAAATCATTTTAATCACGAGTGTGCTAAGTTCAAGGAACTGTCAGTGGAATGTAGGCAGAGCGAAGTGTCTAAACATAGTTTGTGTAAAAACTGTCTACGCCCTGGCCATCACACCGGCCGTTGCCGCCTAGGCCCGTGCAGGATCTGCAATAGAAAACACAACACATTGCTACACAATGAACCGCACGGTGGTAGTAGTACAAATACAAACTCTCCTGATCATAATAATACAAATATGACTGCTATGAGTACTACATTGTCAACTTTCATGCCGAGTCAAGTGCTGTTATGCACCGCTGAAGTAGAAATAGTTAATCCTGTAACAAAGCAGCCTCATCTAACCAAGGCTCTTCTTGATGTGGGTAGTCAATCCTCTTTTATATCTACAACAATGCAAAAGCGATTGAACCTTACCTGCGTTGAAACAAACCCCGTTTCTATCAGCGGCATTAACAAATGTTCAACCAGTACTACAAAGCGCTGCCATGTTAATGTGAAATCGCGCTCTGGTGCATTTGAAATGAATGCTTCTTGTTTAGTAGTGCCAGAAATAACTGGACCTTTACCAAATGTTCAAATTGACACATCTTGTCTCAACGTCCCGGCTTCTATAGAGCTAGCAGATCCTAGCTTTTATCGTCCGTCGGAAATTCACGTTCTGCTGGGAGCTGATGTTTATTGGGATCTTGTAGGATCCAGGCAAATTAAGTTGGGAAGAAACAAACCAACCCTTCAAGAGTCTAAATTCGGTTGGCTTGTCTCTGGTCCCACAGGTCAGAACCCAAGCTCTACTACACATTGCAATTTTTCTCGGGAGATCAGAGATTCTCTGGCTAAATTTTGGGAACTTGAAGATATACCCAACCCTACTTGTGAATCGAAACTGTCGAAAGATGAAGAGTATTGTGAGACTCATTTCAAAGAAAATACGGTTAGGCTTGAAGATGGTCGCTTCTGTGTCAAGCTTCCTCTTCGCGAGGTCCCGGAGGATGCTCTAGGTGACTCCTATTACATTGCTAAGAAGCGTTTCTATAATCTTGAAAGGAAATTAGACAAATCTAACATGAAAGGCGATTATGCTGCATTTCTCAAAGAATACGAGACCTTAGGGCACTTAACTGAAACGGACCGTCCAGCATTTGGATACTACATCCCTCATCATTCTGTGATTCGCGAATCGAGCGAAACGACGCGCTTAAGGGTTGTCTTTGATGCCAGTTGTAAAACGTCAACAAATAAGTCATTAAATGACATTCAGATGGTGGGGCCTGTAGTCTAAGATGACTTAATATCAATTTTATTGCGGTTTAGGCAAAATACGTATGTTGTGACTGGGGATATAGAAATGAGTTGCAGCTAACTTGTATTAATATATTTATTAATTCTTGAGAAAATATACATAAATTAAATAGCCATTATTTGACAGGCGTTCGTCTTCTAGTTCTAATTTTTGAATAATCTTCTAGACATGCGCGCTGCGCGCCGTAGTGCCGTGCCCACAACCCAGTGATGTTCTCCAATCGGTAACAACCATTTTTGCTACGATTTATTGAATAGTGGTTTAAAATGTGAACTAGTACGTGTCGGTACGGAAACCTTCATTGTGTGTAATCCCAGACGCACTCTAGGACTGCTTGAAAGTTATTCGACATGCCTCAGGTCGTGTCTTCATAGGAAACTCACGTCACTTAAGTCGTTTTGTTTGGGCAAGACAGTTTTTCAGCGTTTATTCAAAAACCGTTTGACGTAATTTATTCAAACCGAATATTTTAAACCGATATCCAATAAATTGTAGCAAAAAAGGTCGTATCTTTATGGGAAACACACGTCGCTTAACGCGTTTAGTTTGGACAAGACAGTTTTTCAGCGTTTATTCAAAAACCGTTTGACGTAATTTATTCGAACCGAATATTTTTGAGTCTTTATTTATTTACACCCTCCCAATTTTTTTCAGAATTTTTGACCTCGCAGTTTCAAAATTAAAGAGGAGATGGAGGGATGCACTTTTTACGACTTTCACAGCGAATATCTCACCAACGGTTGATTAAAATGGAAAAGTTTTTTAAAAACCCCTATATCATTTTCAAATATCTATCCATAGATACCCCAAACGCCGATGTGCATTGTTTTTTCCTTTTCACCCCATACAATGTTTAGGCCCTTGGCAGACGGGTTTTCCACCGCGATACAAGTGGCAGACGAATTTATTTCTTCATAATAGTTCATAAACTATCATCTGACAAAATTTCATGCGAGAGGAAATGACTGAATTTTTTTTTTTACATGTTCACGTGCTTGGCAGACGGGTATTCCACCGCCCTACAAGTGGCAGACGATTTTTTTTCGTTAAGGTATTTTCTTAACTATCATTTAAACCTAGTTTCAGTCGAGAGGAAATGACTGAATTTAATTTTTTTTTTACGTCTTTGGGAGTCTGCTGCTCCTCAACCCACCAACGGAATCGTGGCAGACGTCCACAGCAATTTTTTATTCATCTTTCTTAATCACTGTACAAGTTTTCGTGCGAGAGGAAATGACTGACGATTTTAACCTTCTGGCCCGCGGTCTACAACAACGAAATGTAAATTTTAACCGTAGTGAGCGCTGTGATCGTTTAGGCTACCCCCTCCACCCGCTTTGCACCCTGCCAATAGGTACCTATTTAAGTGTAATGATGAATCCTATTCATCATATGAATCGTATTCTGCCATCGTTACTTTCACCCATTATTCCATACGGCATCAGTTTGTTGAAGTAACCAAAACACCTTACATATTTCCGTAAGACAGTCTTCCTGATAAACAACTTTCCTTTTCATTCAACATACGTGAATCATGACATTGCAGCCATTTCAGAGATGTCGCCGTTTCAAAAACCTTGTGCTTTGGCAGTAAAGTCCACTATTGCTTGTTTTATTGCGGACATAGTATATAAATCTAATCTACTAATTATGGAGCAGTAGATATTTAAGTTTGTAGTACGGTACGGGTAGTACCTATGAAACGAGTAATTTTCTTAGCTTCAAACCAATATAATATAGTATGGTTTTATTCATAAGCCGTCCTGCAAGTCAAAACTATTTTAAAACTAACTGTGTCTCTGTCAGCTGTCGACTTCGCAAGTCGCAAGTGTTTTAATTTATTGAAAAAAATCCAAAACTAAGTACGACTTTTGCCTCGTGAAAAACGATCGCGTATGCGAAAAACAATCCACACACAAACAGACATTTTACTAAGAACACGATTCACAATTTTTTCTTTTTCATGCGGCCTCAATAAAACGTGCCAGTAACAACACTACATTAAAAATCGAATTAAAAAAATAACCGACGTAAATCCAGACGCTCGCCCTTGTGAAGGTCAAATTACTTGACCGGTTCACATGGTAAACTTATTAGGTATAAATTGTTTATTGAACAGGTTCGCGAAGTCTGTGACGCGATTTGGTCGATACCGGAACTGATTTAGAGTACCTACCTACTTGTATCACTTATAGTATAGAGCTACTTATTTAAGAGGCCATTTAAAATATATTTATTAAAATTTTTGGCATAAGTATTAAAATTACAGTGATAATACTACGATTATATTGAAGAATACTATGATTATATTGAAGTTTTAGATAGTAACAGCCCTTTTTAGGGTTCCGCAGCCAGCATGGCTAAAACGGAACCCTTATAGTTTCGGTCTGTCTGTCTGTCCGTATGTCACAGCCGATTTACTCGGAGACTATAAGTACTACAATTATGAAATTTGGTAGGAAGATGTGTTCTATAAACCGCTACATAAAAGTAATGTGAAAATAGGAAAATAAAAATTATAGGCACCCCATACATGTAACCGGGGGATGAAAAAATTTTTTTAATGCAAGCAGTTGTGAGGGATTTTTAGGTATAGGCCTTTAGAAGGTTACTAAGAGGTTACTAAGAAAGTTTTCCATTTAAGTCAATCGTTGGTGAGATATTAGCTTCCAAAGTTGTACAAAATGTGTCCCCCTCCCCTCTAATTTTCAAACTATGAAGATTAAAATTTTGAAAAAAATTGAGGTGGTGTACAATAATAAATAATTTCAACAAATTTTGGTTTGAACAAGATGCGATTTTAAGAGTTTTTAGTTTTCACTAAAAAACTGTCTTGCCCAAACAAAAGGACGTAAGTGCCGTTGGCTTCCCTATAAAGATACAACCTTTTTGATTCAAGGTATTAAATAGTGTTTTTTAAAAGTGGACTGCTAGGTAGGTCTGTACCCTTACCATGAGTTTGCAATGTTTGCATTACCGTACTCGCTAGCGACTGCGTAAACGATGTATGGACAAAAGTACAGAGCCTCTGGCGGTTACGCAATAGAACTAAGAATCGCCATACTAAATCGTTTAGGCAGTAATGCAAACATTGCAAACTCATGGTTAGGGTACTGCTGTACCTCAAGTATAAGTTTTTTCGAAACAAAACACAAACGAAAACGCGTTATCGTTTAGTCTCAATTGACAATATTTCATAATTTCCAAAAGTCTTAATTCGAAAACCATTTCGGTAAAAACGTGTGAAGTACACAAAAAATTTTTTTTAAATTTTTTTCTCCGTTAATTTTGGAAAAAATCGCAAATTACTGAAAACCGAAAGTTGACGTCATCTTCCTCGCTGTATTCAGGGAGACCTTAGTACAGAGTACAGACAATCGCTGCTCTGAAGTGGCTCTGGATTCTTGTTGGGAAGATGACGTGACGTCATATTTTACTTACGCCCTTTTGGAATGACCTACTTTTCAACGTGTTTTTTTTGTATGAAATAATGAGTTAAATTGAAAAAGAAAAAATACGGGTGGCTTAAATTTTTACCTATTTTCTAACTAGTTCATAAAATAAAGTAGTTAAAAATATGAAATGTTGTCAATTTGAATGGCAACGCTAGCAGCGCCTCTGGTGGTAATTTTTTTTTGCCATACAAATTGAGACTAAACGCAAATGCATTCGTTTGCGTATTGTTTCGAAATAGTACATTGTGCATTTAGGGAGGTAAGCAGGTTATTACTAACGAAAGTCATAGAAGCCCGCGTTGTAATAACCCTTACCTCCCGTGATAACACAATGTTTTTCATCAAATTTGCGAGGAAATAAATAACTACAAAAGGCAGAAAAATCCATGTTTCATACAACCACACCAATCAAAAATTGACGAACTTGACAACTTCACCTCCATCCAGTATCACTGCGAGAGGAGCGCAACGCGCAACCAATCACAGAGCAATATTCTTGCGGCGCGCGGCCAACTAGATTTTTTTTATCAGATCACACACAAACTCCCACGGAAGTTATAAAATTCCATAACTCCCGCGGGAGGTAAATCGGCGATAACTGCTTTATACGTGACATTTGCAATGATATTATCTGCTCCTAGGAGCACTCTTAGCTCAGCGGCGGCACCCGCGTGCCACGTGCGGTATGCGAGGTTAAGCATGGATGGGTGACCGTTTTGCTTGGTTTCCCGCCCGCTGCGCTCGCGTTTTCATCTACATGACTTGATGCGTATGAAGTATTTTCCACACCTGTATCATAATGTCCGAAAGTTTTCGCGATGTTAAAAACCGGACTATATACCGGGGCGGGTTATGAATGCGAAAGTAACACACTGTCTGCCTGTTACCTCTTAAACCACCGCTCTACCGATTTAGATGAAAATATTTGGTATGGTATGGAATTATGGATATAGTTTGAGTCCCCGGGAAGGACCAAGTATATTTTTTATCCCGGAAACCATGCCTTAACGGGGTTGATGAGAGATAACTAGGTAAGTGCCTGAAATAAAAGAATAGCAATAACATACTAACGCGATGATCGAGTTCTATGCAGACGAAGTCGCAGGCAAAAGTTAGTGTATAATAAAAATGTTTGTAGGTACTTATTGTATTGTTTGGTTGCGTAATTTTTAACAAGGGGGTAAAAACGGTCTCCCGGATAGACTACAAGGGTAACGATACTGAAAAGGTTAGGAACCACTGCGCTAGGAGGATGATGATGAAGATCCGTTCTGTTAAAAAAACGCGATTATTATGATTGCACGCCATTAAAACGTGCAATCAATAAAAATTAGGCAATAAGACCATACATGGCCACCTGGCTTACTTTTGTCACCTCTGTAATGACATCGGCCTTTCGGATCAATGACGAGGGATTATCAGCCTCGTGAACTCGTGATTGTGACAGATTACGGACTTTATAGATTTATACTGTAAAATCTTATTTATATCTTTTAACGAGCAATTCTTGTATATATATATTTATTTATTTATTTCGGGGATCTCGGAAACGGCTCTAGCGATTTTGATGAAATTTGGTAGGTATGTGGCGGTTTACGGGGACGAGCAATCGATCTAGCTAGGCCGCCCAGATATTGAACACTTTAATATACGCTCGCTCGTAAATGTGCAAAAATATGTATCGAGTGAATCCTCTCATAAATAAAGGGTAGCATTTAACGAACCACCAAATTAGTTGCCGAATGATGCTCTAAAAAAATACATTGATTACCAAAAATACTAGATTCGCACCAAATTTTCAATTCCTTTTAAATATAAAGTGCAACTCAAAGAAGTAACATGTCGATAACCTATTAAATTAAATTGTTACCAAATAAATTAGTCACTACCCAAAAATACTTAATGATCACCTAATTTCAAACACCAAATTTCATATAATTTACATCCAAATATTACAGGGCTCGTAATCCTATTAAAATTATTTACACCCAAATAATTCTTTCGATACCCAGAAATACTAGATGATCACCAAATTTCACGCGGCAATTGTTTTTTAACGCCCGACTCGCAAAGCAGTTCCAATCTAGTCTAACCTCATTGCTAGCACACTGATGCGGTTTTCCATACGGTCCGTCTCGCTCGCACGTCGCACCGCGTGCGAGCAAGACAGCGCTAAATGATTTTATTTTATAGAAGCTTCAAAATTTCTGTAACTTTAATGAGACACGTACATAACATAATTTAATTTATGTCACACCTGGCCATAAAGCGGCAATTACCGCACGCTCCGCGCGCGGGAAATCCCACTTCCTGGCCAGGGGGTGCCATAAAATTTTGTACTTAACACGGGCGGTAATAAAGAAAGCCTCAGATCGCATATTTATCGCCCTTGCCTTCGGCTCGGGCGTCAAATGCCTGCGATCTGAGACATTCTTTGTTTTACCGCCCTTGTTAAGTAATGTACTATTAATATATTTTCAACAGTGCTTTCCTTTATGGTCGCATACAGCTATTTGTTCTCAGATGTTTTTGCCTCTACTCTATTCGCTGATAATCGTCAATTTGCCTAGGTAGTAGTATTTTTCTATGACATCTATTTTTATTTCAAACTAGTGGACATTGGCACTCTATTGACGGATCTCCGCTGGCGCGGAGCTCCTATTTTGAGTTGTTTTGGCCCTTCGGGCCGATGCAAAACTAACATAACCTAAACCTACCTATACCTATTTCTACCTATTATCTTCCTTTAATTTTTCCATGAAAGTCTATCTAAATTAATAAAGTAAACTCATTTGAGGACCTTTATCCATTTTCACAACAAACTAACAATTTAATAAATCAACAAAACTCATTTTCAAATAAAAGTTTACAATCAAACGCGCTCACGTCAACGCATTAAAAAAATAATAATAAAACTTCTTGCAGTTTGTAAACCATCAGCAATAGGTAGTTAGAATGAAACAACAATAGGTACCTTTCACTCTAACGACATATTGTAATGGTATTCGGCGTCACCTCTAGCTAGTGCCTAGCTTACTTACCATACTGCATGAAAATGCCAATAACTAAAACCTAACTAACTGAATGAGATAAAGGTCTGAGATGTCGGGGAAGGGTGATAAAATAAACAAAGAATTATAGTTTAAGTCAAAGTTGGTTTATTAATCAGTATTATTTTGAATTTAATCGAAACTCTTGATTGTTTAACCGAACCAAACTAGTTGTAGTTTAATTCGATGTTCGCTTTACTTGACCTAGGCCAACGTTAGGGAGGGAAAAGCAAGCGGACTCAAAGAAAAACCCTCCTGCCAGTATTATAAATATGTACACAAAGTTATCAACCACATGAAGTAAGAAAACAACGAATATAATCCAAGCTCACTAACGTAACTACGGATAAACAAAACATTTGGATTATGAACGCAATACATTCTTAAGGTAACTATCGTACATTTAAACATATCAATTACTCTTTATCTGAATCAATTTATTGTACCAAAAATTGATAGGACTTTATAATAACTTCAAAATCACTCAATGTTGAACGGTATCAGATTCACAAGACATTATACACATCGTAGGGGAAAATTAATGAATATTATATAAATTTACACACAATGGTGGTATGTACTCGTACGACGAGTGTGATATTTACAAGTCGTTACTTTCTACGTACTTGTACAGACTAATTTCGATCAAGGGCTCGAACCTTGAGATAAATTACTAGACCACACAACTTCTACTGACACGAGAATCGAACTCGTGAACCACTGTTGTACGCTATAAAAGTAACAATCTCAATGTAATTAATTATTTGGTCAATCAGTCACGGACTGAATATGTCACACAATTTACATCTCATAATATTAAATCGAAAATGTTTTTATATTTAGAATTTAAATGGCAAGATCGTCGTTTAGTTAATGCAATCGTTTATTCGAATACCAGCCAGTGATAATGTATAATCACAAAATTATTAGATCAAATTCCTTGTTCTCTCTCCCACAGATATTCACTTGTTTGTAGTTTAACCTGTATTTTATGTAGGTCACATGGGTAACCGCGTGAGTTATTTATCAGGTAACCGATTCATTATAACTTGCGACGATCTCTCAAACACCAATAAAATCAACGGTAAACTTAGATGAGATGGAAATTGAAGATCCATAACATTTTTATAAAATACAACCAAATATCAAAATTCACAATAAAACAAAATCGATGAATCCACTTAATCATTCGGTTCAATATTTATCACAAATTAATGTAATTAGCATTTAACTTCATTTGATCTGCAGGAAAAGAAACCAATTAAAAAGAAAGGTCCGAATGACAAAGTTTAGTTCATAATTTAGTAATTACTTAACTTGATTCGCTCGCCAGATCTCCAACCGCTCAGCTCCACTGACTTATAACTTTTAGATACTCAATTAAATAGAGAATATATTTATAAGAAAAAAATCTAGAATATTGCCGAGGCTTTGCGCTCCGCTCTCCACCACTTCACCCTTCCGTGTCCCAAAATCCAGTGTCCATGTTACCACCCCCCCTCACGTCAGGAAAACCTTTATTATACAATGTTATCCCCAATTTGGCTTAAAGATAATTTAAACTTAATTACAATGACATAAGGTTATCTTATCGCAGACGCTTGGTTGCTCTGTCCTGCCTCGCCTGCTCTCGCAGCGAAGATAGCGCCGTCTCGTTCACATGGCGTGGTCATTCCTTTCTCACAGCCCCAACGCTTGCGCATACGTAATTGCGAACACGTGTGAAGATTTGCCTGTAATACGAGATTTGAAAGCAACGTAATTCCTGTATAAAGCTAAACTAGAAATATCTCGTCGGTCAAGGTAGTAGAACTCAACTTCGCTTGTATATTAGTTTTGTGTGCGCAATGACTATCTTGTTTACAAACGATTCTACGAACTTAGAGCCCTTAAAACCACTCCACTTGTTCAAAGCAATAAAATATCGTGGTATTGTTTTTAGAACTATCCTAAGGGTCATAAATTTAGGATTTTATTTGTTTCTGCTATTTTTCTACAGTATTGATGTTTCCCAGAATGTGGCACTCGTTTACTCACTAAGATATCCCTTTTTTTTTCCCCTCTGAACCTATAATAGGTATTGGTACATGTAATTTAAAGTATGCTAGATAGACACCATGGTAATCCGGTACGGTTGCCATCTCATCCCCCTCTCTGTAGACAGTTAAAATGTAAACTTTTACTTTCTACACCAACTAAAATCGAATCACCTGAACTTAATACCGTTTTCCCCTATTCTAAATCAAACGAGACCTACTCCCATAGTAAACCTCCTAACTTTTCCTATCTGAATAGGTGCGCTTGTTTTACAATGACTTCTGTCGCCTTAAATATAGAGGAAAATAAAGCAATCTTAGTGACGGGCCTAATCTGTTGCTGTCTAACTTCGCCTGTATATTACTACTACCTGAGTATAATAAAAGGATAACCGTCGATGACGTTATAATGTAAGATGATCCCAGCATAAGACTGAGCATATTGCATGTGAAATGAAAATTTTGATGTGAAATATTATTATCATTGAGGCTCAAATTAAAACTAGCTTGAACAGACAATGTATTGTCTTAGCCATACGTTCCCAGAGTCATTTCCTCACGGAGCGGATCTATTTTGCTATAATGATCCTATGCCCCGTCGTGTGGGGCAAGGGTCTATTAATTCTCGAGCTAAGCTGCGTCCAGCCTAGGTGGAGGCGCAAAATATTCCCCTCCTAAGTGTAAATGTTACAACGATAACAGGGCTAGCCTGTGCCTCTGGTAACGCCAGTAAACTTCCAAAGCTGTTTCGTTTGCTACCCACGTACGGGGAAGAGGGTGCCCATAAGATAAGTAGCTACGTAGCTGGTCCCATCTCTGCCTATTGCTAGAGATCGCCATATATGTAAGGGTTGACTGAGCGCGTAGCGCTAGTGATATAGGTATGTGCAAGCACAATTTATGTTTCAGTGATTTATAGACCTCATTTGTTCCTTGATTAAGAATGCATTCTCTGTTTAATGAATTATAGATATATCTTTATAGCTTTTGTGTAAGAGGTATAGCTTTATAGCTTTTGTCTGAGAGTGGCCACTCTATGTCAACCCTTGCGCACAGAAAAAGGTACACCCAATCCACTGCAGGTCGTATAACCTCCTCGTCTTTCGGCAATTCGTCAATCCCCTAGATTAAAATAGTGGCGTCAGATTATAACAATTTATAACACTGACGTTATGAATATAATTATTCAAATTGAAAAGAGGTTAGAATGTATAGATTAAGTCAAATTATTCAATAGCTATTCAACTAAAATAAGAACCTTGTGATCTTAGAAACTTTCCCCCAGACAGACAGGAACTCTTCTAATATCACGTCAAAACTGCCGAAAGAACCAAAAGCTTTTCTACCTGACCCAACTCTGGTTGTCTATTGGATGGCTAGATTATCTAGGTATTACTAAAAGGAAAATATTTCAAAAGTTAATCATCGCCTGTTCAAGCAAAATAGCGTAATGGCTATATTTATTACCCCTTTTTTTTTGTTAAGACAACAATGTTTTTTTTTTCTTAAGTGCCTCAAATAAAATTGACAGTACTGAATATTGTGGAAATAATATATATTTGCTGTAACCGGTTAAGACATTCTTTTATTTAAAGGTAAACGAGAAATGTACGACCATGTTTTTTTTTATACTACGACTGTGGCAAACAAACGTATGATCCGCCTCAAACTCCAAAAATGTCACATGCGCGTTGCCAACTCTTTATAAAATTTGAGGATTCACTGTGTTGACAGTATTGTCAGGAAGGCGCTATTACTCTCATATGTATAAAATGGAACGAAACGAAATAATTTATTCCAGACAAAGTCCATCGATTACTTTACATTAAGAAATTGAAATTAAATTTAGATACAACAAATAAGTTAAAATTATTAATAATATATATGGCAAGAAACTTTTATGTAATTTGAATTGGTTTCCTGCCAGCTCTGACGTAAATTTTGAAATGTAATGCAGTTAAATAGTTTCATTTCCCGAGTGTTTCCTTTTTTTTCTCTTAGCAGTTTATTATATACATATTTTATCTAGCATTCAACACATTACTAACAATTATCAATAATCAAATAAATCGCAACAGTGACACGGGTGTGCTGAAAATCTGTCATTAAAATTATTGCTAATGTAAAAAATATTTCCAATGAAACTCCGCTACATGTCCTATGGTCATATATTCCTGGTCGGTGGTCGGGCTTTAGATATTATATATGAATGTAGCCTCTCTCATATGTTTGTTTATTTTTCGCAAAGAGACCTCTTAACTTATTAGTCGCCGCTAAAATTCACTTATCATACTCATCATTCATCGTCTTTCAATATACCACACAGTAGACTCTGGCCAGAGATTTTTTTCTCTTTCACGTCTTAATCTATTTTTTTTTCCTGAAGTTCTCATAACTATAATCATTAATTTATTCATTAGGTACATCCCAAAAATCATTCAATACCACATCTTAAATCTTTACACCACTATCCAGGGCGTCCAAGCCATGCGATTACTTAAGTCAAGAGGTCTTTGTCAAACATCTCTATGATAATAAAATTGTATGTAAATAATCTTCCTTCTTTCTATGTATGACAAAACATATAACGAAATGTTTATTTATATTATTAAGTATATAATAGTTCCATCTTATTTATATAAGTTACAATACTTCCACAAATTCAATACAGCCAAGTTTCATTCACTGAATTTAATATTGACAAAATTCTATTTCACGTTTGTAGAGCCTGATCCCCTTTTGATTGTCAGCCAAATACTTGGACATTAAATCTAAAACTAATTTATTGCAATAATTAATTATTTGATACAGAGAACAAATACCAAGGAAAAATTTACCGTGATCATGCACGGAGCCTCAGACGGGAATCGAACCCGTGCCGTGAAATTTGATCAAATAATCAAAACAATTTAATAAAATAATTTGATTCGTAATAACAGTTGCAATAATTATTTGAGTAAATTTAAGGTGTTTAACAATTTATATAAAAGCAAATGTAATCATTTCATTTACCATAAAATCGAGGAAGTTCTCGTAAGTAAATTGATCATGGACGAAAGGCAAATACATATACATACTTCGTTATTTCCGGATCTCCGTGTTAAATACTTAAACCCTACTTATTTACGGAGTAATTGAACTATTGCATCAGTTAAGAGCTAAATAACCACGATGCTAACGCCACTGCCCTTATTTATACACTTAGATCTACGATAAGTGCGCCTACCGTCGCAACAGTTACACCTGTCTTGAAATGCGTGTAAGGCATTATTATGTATTGTAATAAACAAAACTAATATGGTGGGAATCTTTACATCTTCTAATCTATAACTAGTGACCCACAGCTGTCACACACGTTCTGGGTTTATCTCATAATGTCATTTTTCTAGCGGCGTCTCTTCCTCAGATGTTGAACAGAATGAAGGCTTCTACCTGCCCAATAAAGTGCATGGACACATTTTAAATTACCACGCGCATCATAATGACGATACTTGGATCTAACTCTATTGTCGTTTCTTGTGTGAAATTTCTAAAATGACCAGTAAAACTAACTGCACCCAATCCTAACAGTCACGTTCACTTAACTCGCCTTACTTTACCTACTACTAAGCCCATTACGTCTTCTTGTATTGCCGAATCCCCAGAATAAAATAACCTATAGATGTAAAATACCTTGAAACCTAAATTTATACCTAGTAATAGTAACAATAAAATTCCTATTGAACAAAATTAAATAAAAGTCAACGGGTATAAAGATCTCACAAAAACACAAGTATTATATCCTAAAGGAAAATTAGCCAATGCACACACAATTCAATGATAAAACAATTATACAATGTCTTGGAATCCTCGTCCGTTCAATGATATACTAAACAACAGTTCACTTGATATAAATGTCTCAAGTCACCCCTCTCAGACCTTAAGAATAGATATACATAGGTAAAAGAGTTTTAATATGCCATTAATGTACTTTTATTCTAATGTATTTATCAAAAAATTATACTTATTGATATAAACACACCACCCCTCTCAGACCTTTAAATTATTAAAATGAACACGTGATCGTCATAATTGGTTAAAATATTAGTTTCCTACGTTGTGTTATTTTTTTATTATTATAAAAATCAATGCAAAGGTTCATTTTACTAGTTGTGTTTCAATAGTTTTGAACACAAAATCTAGAATCCTTGGGCACCCGGCACCACGTGTAATGGTATTCGGCGTCACCTCTAGCTAGTGCCTAGCTTACTTACCATACTGCATGAAAATGCCAATAACTAAAACCTAACTAACTGAATGAGATAAAGGTCTGAGATGTCGGGGAAGGGTGATAAAATAAACAAAGAATTATAGTTTAAGTCAAAGTTGGTTTATTAATCAGTATTATTTTGAATTTAATCGAAACTCTTGATTGTTTAACCGAACCAAACTAGTTGTAGTTTAATTCGATGTTCGCTTTACTTGACCTAGGCCAACGTTAGGGAGGGAAAAGCAAGCGGACTCAAAGAAAAACCCTCCTGCCAGTATTATAAATATGTACACAAAGTTATCAACCACATGAAGTAAGAAAACAACGAATATAATCCAAGCTCACTAACGTAACTACGGATAAACAAAACATTTGGATTATGAACGCAATACATTCTTAAGGTAACTATCGTACATTTAAACATATCAATTACTCTTTATCTGAATCAATTTATTGTACCAAAAATTGATAGGACTTTATAATAACTTCAAAATCACTCAATGTTGAACGGTATCAGATTCACAAGACATTATACACATCGTAGGGGAAAATTAATGAATATTATATAAATTTACACACAATGGTGGTATGTACTCGTACGACGAGTGTGATATTTACAAGTCGTTACTTTCTACGTACTTGTACAGACTAATTTCGATCAAGGGCTCGAACCTTGAGATAAATTACTAGACCACACAACTTCTACTGACACGAGAATCGAACTCGTGAACCACTGTTGTACGCTATAAAAGTAACAATCTCAATGTAATTAATTATTTGGTCAATCAGTCACGGACTGAATATGTCACACAATTTACATCTCATAATATTAAATCGAAAATGTTTTTATATTTAGAATTTAAATGGCAAGATCGTCGTTTAGTTAATGCAATCGTTTATTCGAATACCAGCCAGTGATAATGTATAATCACAAAATTATTAGATCAAATTCCTTGTTCTCTCTCCCACAGATATTCACTTGTTTGTAGTTTAACCTGTATTTTATGTAGGTCACATGGGTAACCGCGTGAGTTATTTATCAGGTAACCGATTCATTATAACTTGCGACGATCTCTCAAACACCAATAAAATCAACGGTAAACTTAGATGAGATGGAAATTGAAGATCCATAACATTTTTATAAAATACAACCAAATATCAAAATTCACAATAAAACAAAATCGATGAATCCACTTAATCATTCGGTTCAATATTTATCACAAATTAATGTAATTAGCATTTAACTTCATTTGATCTGCAGGAAAAGAAACCAATTAAAAAGAAAGGTCCGAATGACAAAGTTTAGTTCATAATTTAGTAATTACTTAACTTGATTCGCTCGCCAGATCTCCAACCGCTCAGCTCCACTGACTTATAACTTTTAGATACTCAATTAAATAGAGAATATATTTATAAGAAAAAAATCTAGAATATTGCCGAGGCTTTGCGCTCCGCTCTCCACCACTTCACCCTTCCGTGTCCCAAAATCCAGTGTCCATGTTACCACCCCCCCTCACGTCAGGAAAACCTTTATTATACAATGTTATCCCCAATTTGGCTTAAAGATAATTTAAACTTAATTACAATGACATAAGGTTATCTTATCGCAGACGCTTGGTTGCTCTGTCCTGCCTCGCCTGCTCTCGCAGCGAAGATAGCGCCGTCTCGTTCACATGGCGTGGTCATTCCTTTCTCACAGCCCCAACGCTTGCGCATACGTAATTGCGAACACGTGTGAAGATTTGCCTGTAATACGAGATTTGAAAGCAACGTAATTCCTGTATAAAGCTAAACTAGAAATATCTCGTCGGTCAAGGTAGTAGAACTCAACTTCGCTTGTATATTAGTTTTGTGTGCGCAATGACTATCTTGTTTACAAACGATTCTACGAACTTAGAGCCCTTAAAACCACTCCACTTGTTCAAAGCAATAAAATATCGTGGTATTGTTTTTAGAACTATCCTAAGGGTCATAAATTTAGGATTTTATTTGTTTCTGCTATTTTTCTACAGTATTGATGTTTCCCAGAATGTGGCACTCGTTTACTCACTAAGATATCCCTTTTTTTTTCCCCTCTGAACCTATAATAGGTATTGGTACATGTAATTTAAAGTATGCTAGATAGACACCATGGTAATCCGGTACGGTTGCCATCTCAATATCAATAGGTTTTATGCTTCAGGCAATTCTTTGTATTTGATTGAGTGAGATAGCAGTATACGTGTTATTATTTCACACAGCCACATTGCGCGTTGCTTTTTAAATTAATTTAGAATTTTACTTTCTAATTTATAACATTTTGGAAATGACTGTTAATATTTATAGTGCTAAAAACGATTAATTTGTAACTGTTTACTAAAATGTAGCATGCGATGTGTATAATATTTGGATGTAATTCTAATGAAAAAAGGTGCATGAGATTAGGTGGTAGTTTAGTGTTTTTGGTGGTACTTGACAATTTTTCTGATGCGATTATAAATTTATAGGAACGCAATAAGTAAAATAGGTGCAAGTGCTGCAAAAATAGGTAGAATTTTTTTGGTGACTCGGAATTGCTGATCGATAAAATTTTTTGAGTGTTCAACCTTATTTTAGGGTTCGAAAATTGGATGATATCAAAAGTTATTTAGGTGGTCATTTTATTTGTTCCCATAAATAAATACCGAAACCTTAATTCGCCGAATATATAACGACACATTTTAAGTATAAATTTAATTTAGGTACCTTTATTTTTGCATATGACTGTACAATGCTTGTTAAGTAGTACTTTATCAGCTTTATCTCACGGTCGCGGGTTGGCCATTGTTGTAGAATGGACACATTAACACATCGACAACGTGAACTCATACCTCCTACGCTGACACACACATAGGCAACGTGCATCTATAGCTCAACACACAACCATGGATCACCCGCGCTCGTGAGATAAAAGTAACTCTAAGGGTCGGTTGCACCAACATACGAACACAGGCCGGTCATCGTCAAATATGGCGCCGGCAGCTGTCATCCCATAGAAACTTGTCAAACTTTCCATACAATCAGATTTGACGAACACCGCTTACGATTACAGACGGTTTGGTGCAACCCAGCCTTAATATCCGTATAAAGTACCTACCATGTATTACCTAGCTGCGATTAGAGTAGTACTTTCTTTTTTGCTGTCTCGGTATGTTAATTTCCCAATCCCTTAGCTATATGCCTCCACCTGATGGAGCTCATTTAATTTCCTCGATTATAATTATAAAAGTTCCGGTTCTAAAGAGATTTCCCGATACTAATAAGAAGTCGAACAGAACGAGTAAATTGAAAATGACCGCGAAGCTCCCAAGATCCGGTTCTTTGTCAAAGTTTCCGTTAAGCTATCAAAGAGTTCTGATTTTAGACTATATTCGTAATTATCCGCGTTTTTGCTGCAGTTTCCTGTAGGAAATTAATGCTGTAACTTTAAAATTAAGAAATTCAACGGTTGCATAATTATAATTGTTTTGTTTCACTGACTCAGACATCGCCGTGAAGACAAACACCCCAAATCATTTGCCCGCAAATGGCATATCGGTATCGTTTGTTCATCGTTAGCTCACGTTTTCTCAGTAAGTTAAATCGTTTGGACCCGATTCTAACATCTTTTTTTTTAAACAATATGGGGGTGGTCCACTTCACGTTAACTGAGACTGAGGACTGAGTGATATCGAAATCTTTGGACTTACTTACAAATACTTGAACGTCACACCACACAACACAGAGATCCGAAAAAAAACTGCTTACAGTTCGTGAGCACTTAAAACAATCTTTGAGCCCGTACTTACTGTTTACTGTGTACCGCTTACTCGCTACACGTTTCTTGCCAGAATAAGCGACGAAAAATCAAAGAACAGAAAAAATGAAAAAATATCGACATGGCAGGACTTAATCCATTTCGCGGTCTGGAACCGGTCCAGTTACTAAGATGATAAATTTTGTTATTCGTTTCTTGTTAAATGACTTTTATTTATTTATTCTTATGGCAGGATTTACTTGTATACGACATACTTGACCTAACACGCCTTCAGATTGAGTGTTGGCTTGCTAGTGGCTAGATTGTATCTATCCCGATAACAAAAGTCATGCATGACGTTATAGGTAGTACGCGATTGACAAATGAGACAGATGACCTATTGTACACCTGACATTGGCATTATGAGCGTTCGTGAGAATATGCTTTACGAGCACCAGTAGCACCTTTACTCCCACGGAATGCTTTCTTATTGTTTTTCCCTACAATAACCTTATTTTGTATGTAACAGTAAATCATATATTGGATATCTATTCACTTCCCCAGTGTATCTGCATGCCCATGTAAACGACATGCAAAATGCAACATTGGGCAATGGTTAACGGGAAAACAAGGATCCTATGTTTTTGCCGGAACTTAGTAATATTGATGCTAAATTTTCTTACAATTATAGTACACTAGCTTTTGCCCGCGACTTCGTCTGCGTAGAACTCGGTCCATATCAACTTCTATACCGTATTTCGCCGTCGCCAGTGTACTGCGGGCCGGGCAATCTCATTAAACATCGCGCACGCCGGCTCAACGCGCCCGCATGAAACACATGACAGAGGATTTAATATATGGATGTAGATCAAGTAACGTAGATGAAAATTAATATGATGCAGGTGCGGAAAAAACTTCATACGCATCAAGTATGGAAACGAAAACGCGAGTATAGCGAGCGCGAAATGTTTCGAAAATTATGATGCACGTGCGGAAGAGACTTCATACGCCTCAGGTGTAGGTAGATGAAAACGCGAGCGTAGCGAGCACGAAATATTTCGAACATTACGATGAAGGTGTGGAAAATACATGATACGTATTAAGTAGCGTAGATGAAATAATTTCGAACGTTATGACGCAAGTGCTGAAAAGACTTCATACGCATTAAGTAAAAGATGAAAAAAAGACGAAAACGCGAGCATAGCGAGCGTGAAATGTTTCGAACATTATGATGCAGGTGCTGAAAATTCCATCAAGTAATGTAGCACGAATGTAAATAATTTTTAATCATTTGCAAGCCTGCTTACAGGTTAGATAGACTGTAGTACCATATCTGGTATTTTTAAGTAACAACTTTGAAAGCTATCTTAGCAAATAAATATTTCTAAGTGCCAAAGTATTTCAATTTTATTTTATTTTATACGCAATTTATAGTACCTATTAATTGCTCTAAGAGTAACAGACATTCGAACTAAATCTGTCATAATAAAGGTTGACACACACATAGTTAAAGCTCGGCACCAGACCGGCGCTGCCTCACCTCACGTAAATCCTCAGCAGCGCCGAGGTGGCCGCGTGGCGGTGCCGCGCTTGCCGCGAGGTGTCCACTGGTTGAGGGCTTTTTACGTTTGAAGTAGGCCGTTTCGCTTGCGTCTGTTCACCATGGCTGGTGGTCCTGTGCCGAGCAGGGGCGATGCCGTTACGTAGTGGATAATGGCTGGAGCACACCGCTGCATCCGCACTCATCTGGTTTGCCAAAACCTTAACTGTGCGTTGCAGTATGAAGTTTCTAACAAAGAATTGGGGCGGCGCCGGTCTGGTGCCGAGCCTTTATGTGTGCGACAACCTTAATTATTATATTTTATTGAACCTAAAATGTCCCACTGCTGGGAAAAGGCCTCTCCCCTCTTTTTCCATTCCTCGCGGTCTTGTTTATCTGCCCAGTCTCCTTTTTAAAGAGTCCAAATTATCACGCCACCACCGGCGTGGTCTACCGCGTCTCCGTTTTGAGTCGTGGGGCATCTACTCTGTGGTCTTTTTGGCCCACAGCTCATTCGGCATCCGGTAGACGTGTCCAGCACAGTCCCACTTTAATTGGGTTGTTTTCCGAGCTACGTCAACTATTTGAGTTTTGAAGCGCAGTGTGGTGTTCCGGATTCGATCCACCAACTTTACACCTAATATGCTGCGCTCCATAGCTCGCTGGCAAACCCCGAGTATGGATTTCTGGGCTTCTGTCAAAGACCAAGTTTGTGCACCGTAGGTGAGAACTGGAAGTATGCTCATGTCCATGAGCCTACGTTTAAGTGAAAGAGGTAGGTCGCCTTTCATTGGGTGATTCATAGACCAATAGCTCTTCCAGGCGTTTACTGTCCTCCTATCGACCTCTTTTTCTTGTCTTTGTCGACAATCTTAATAGCTCATCATAATCAAGTGGTGGCGAAATTACTTAGTTTTTATAACTACGGTGGAAAGAATAAATAAATCATATCTAAATCATGCAAATACCTATTTTATCTTGCCTCTTTAAGACTCAAATTAGTAAATTGTGCAAGTGTAGTTCTACATTAGCTTCCTTCAACTTTAACGAATGACATCTGTATACTGACCAAGGGGCTGACACGCTTTGCTAGAGAAAGAGAGTCTTATTGCGATTCCTATAAGAGAAAATAGAAAAGAGTGGCATGTTTTGTCCCTATCACCGACCGAACATTTTTTCATGGTCGGGTTATAGGCAAAACGCAAACTTCCATAAAGCTCAAGCCACACAGAGAGCGGGCGGGCGGTGGCGGCGCGGGCGCGGGCGGCGGCGGCGCGGGCGCGGGCGGCGGCGGCGCGGGCGCGGGCGGCAGCGGCGCGGGCGCGGGCGGCAGCGGCCTTTGGCGGCAGCCGCCACCGCCAAAGGCAGCTCCCGCGCCGCCGCCGCCCGCGCCCGCGCCGCCGCCGCCCGCGCCCGCGCCGCAACCGCCCGCCCGCTCTCTGTGTGGCTTAAGCTTAAGCAAATACATTGGACATGCAAACCGGCCAAATTGCGTAATACAAATTATGTATGAAAATTAGCAAGTATGAGAAAGACATAGCACCGGTCGCTCGTTGGCGCATCTATAACTAAAGAGTTTATATTATATCTATGATCTGTACACTTGACACACGTCTCTGACATGTCAAACGTCAAATAATATCGTAACATTTACAAATGTCTAGACTCACCTCACCATACGTCCCAATTGTATCTTGAACCTGAGATTCGTGAAAACTGTGAGCATGTTCGGAGGTCAGGCTTTCACTGGTTCTGCAGAGACGAATTTTCGTGGGCATTGTAAATACCTAACATGGATCCGGTTCATAGATTGGAAGTTGAATCTAATTTATCAGTTTGAGGGATTATTTCCAGGATAAAAAGTATCCTATGTCCTTCCCCGGGTCTCAAACTATGTCCATACCAAATTTCATCTAAATCTGTTCAGCGGTTTAAGCGTGAAGAGGTAACAGACAGACAGACAGACAGACAGACAGACACACTTTCGCATTTATAATATTAGTATGGATTGCTGTAGAGGCTAGAAAGTAAGCAATAGATGGACGAGTTAGTTCGAGGGCCGACGCGCAGCAATCAGCAGCAGAGGTATCAATAACCTTCTTTTTCATAACATAGTCGGCGACACCAAAAAATACCTAATTTTAACGAGTTGTGATTGGTTGATTTTGTATCATATGAAGTACGGGCGTGTTCTGATTGGACGATAGCACTACTATAACCGCTACAACAATATAACATTGTTGTAGCGGTTTAGGTGTGGTTTAGATGTGGTTTAGGTTCATAGTTGTCCTGTTCATGAGTCTACTACTATTAACAATTTGGACGCCCCAATTCCCGCCATCTATAGCCATATTTCCGAGCAGTGGCGTGAAAAGAAAATTATAAGACCTGTATGGACTTGGATTAAAATCAAAAAAGACCATCCTTCACTGTTCAGCTATACCATACCACAATAAACATCTCCCTTAAACGGTAGACCGCAACAGTATGCTACCGCTCTCTCTATCTCTCTCATTGTGGAGGTATGCGCAATGTGAGACAGATAGCACATCTATTTTTGAAAACGAGACATTCGATGAGAAATCGGAAGATTTAAAAGTTTCCAAAACCGAAGTCCAGGCTCGTAACACCTTAAGATGCGAGTTGCGTTGTGAGCACTCCACTTGTTCTACGGTGGTCTATATGAAGAAATATTGCCATTCCAGATGTATTAAGTAACTTTTCTCTCAAAATCCAGAGATGACAGCTCATTTCGCCACTTAGGTTCGGTTTTTATAGGTCCATTACTTTTGTATTGTGACATTACTGACCAATCTTTATAACACTTGGCCGTAATCATTTAGCATAAATGCACAGTTCAAAAATGTATTTCACTGGCTTTTGTGTACAATACTATTTCTTTATTGTATACACCTCACAAAATACAGTTGGTACTTACAGAATACAAATCTGGAATGACCTGAAAAGTTAGGTAAATAACAAACATGGCCAAAGAGCGATCTCTTCCTAATAACTGCGAGAAAAAAAAATAGAAGAAAAACTAAATCAAAAACAATTTGTTTGTAGAGCAACTCGGAGCATAATGGCAGTTCTGCTAGAATGCTAGAAAGTTATAAATTTTGCACTAAAATCAACTTTAAAGACCGTAACCTGATGTGCGAGTAGATAAACAATCAGCGCGTGATAGATGGACATACTCGTACACCGAGTAATCTCATAAAACTGGAACCAATTTTGCTACGGAACACTAAAAATTAAAAGACGAAGATTTGCAATATCAAAGTGACCAAACTGTCCTCTCTGGACACCAAACTGAGCTGCCATGCGTTCTGTTTAGCTTAGCTTCGTTATTTGCACTTTAGAGGTATTTAAAGTTTTCTACACCGTAGAGAAAGCTGCTCGCTTATAAACTAGACTTCTGGGTCCGGTATGTTTCAGCACAATTAGTACCCGGAGACCTGAAGATGTGAAATATATGGAGCGCTTTTGTGTGAACTTTAGTAAGGTTTATGTGGCTAAAGTATTAGTACAATATTCTTTACTATTCCGCTCAAGAAATTTTAGAAAATTGTCACTGAATAACGCAACAGGTACCGTTTCCATCAATGATTTAATGGGCGCTTTGCCCCGAATTATGCGACAGTAAATTGTATAAATTCATACCGTCACAGACGGAGCTATATTAAGTATAATAGGAAGGCATCTATTATATATTTTCGTACATTTTGCCTATATTAATAGAAATTATTTTTGCACAAGATAACATATTCCCACTGTCATGTTTCTTTTTCTATCTTTCAAAATGACAGAGAAACGAGCAAGAGGAAATCAGAGAGAAACGGATTTATGTAAATCGAGCTATGGTCGATTAAAATTACATAAATTGTAACGTTCTTATCTAAATTGGATATCTGAACCCAAGGCGCCCAAGGACCAACTAATTTGATACTCCAAAGCAATTTTATATTTTATAACCTTGTCTCTTTCGGTTGTTTGTTAGTATAGTAATGCCGTCTACGTAGCTGTAGCACAAAACTTAACATTTTTTTAAAGCCTTATGAAATGAATGTGCCACTGCTTGGCAAAGGCCCTTCCCAATGTTCTCTATGCGTCCCTATATTGAATCCTACTTCCCAATTTCTACCAACTGCATCCAGGTTATCCCGCCATCTCCTTCTAGGCCTGCCCCGTCTTGCGTCACCAGTCATGTGGCACCCACAACTACATGGTAGCTACATTAGCATGCGTGCGACAGACGCAGTAAGTCACTCTGTAATTTTGTGTGCGAGTGTAAATGTTACTTCAATGGGCGTTTCAAACCTATTTTAAACTTCACGTATTTCAAACTTCAAGTGGGGTTGGGCAGTACATATTGCCAAACAGAGTGGTGGTAGGTGGACAAAAATGATATCAGATTGGTGGCCACTCAAAGACCGCTGGTTACTCCTGGGTGACACTAGTAAGGGAACCAACGAACCGGGATGAGTGGCGTACAGTCGAGGTCATTAATATATATATATACACTTTTTTACATAATCGAATGCGGCCGCCTACAATTTGTACGCAAACGCATTCGATTAGGTTAAAAACTGTATACATATTAATGCCCTCGACTGTACTAGAAGTGAGGCCTATGCTCGGCGGTGGGCGATTACAGGCTGAAAATGATGATGGCAGGCGTAAAATTTTTCGTACATTTTCAATTTCGCTGAAATATAATTTCCCAAACGATCGAACTGAAAAAGTTCACTTTGCCTTACTTGCAACATTTTCGTTCCTTATCAGTGTCACTGTGATGTTCCATTAAAATTCCCTTATTTTCAAATTACAAGGGAGGCCCTTGAAATACGGCGTCGGAATTTTAGAAATTTAATTATCTTCCGATGTTAAATTTTTGGAGAAGGATGTTCTTTGCTCTTTTAATCACTTCACTGATTAATAATTTACTTGCTAATTTTTGGGGACTCTTTATAGTCCACGAGCTGGAATATATAATCTATGTTTGACTGTTTTTGTGACCATTTAGTTCATTATGTAACTTGACGATCTTACGTTCAGTAGTTCTGTCATTTTAATATGAAAATTTACATTTTGAACGATCTTACGGTCGTAAACTTTACGTAATCATCCGTCAGCTGACTTATCATCAACAAGTTACATGAGCTAACGTTCTCTATATACTCGTAACTCGTGCTGAGTATTTATCTGTATAAGTATGCATCTTCGCTTAGTAGTTAGTACCCATAGTACAAGCTTTGCTTAGTTTGGGACTAGGTTGATTGATGTAAGATTGTCCACAAATATATTTTTTTTCCTCAATACGTCGGTTTATTAGCCGACCGGCGATCGAGCTGAGCGATCGAAGCGAAGTTTGGTTTCTAAGGTAAAAATGTCCGCTTGCTCTCCTTCGTCCAAGACGAACTTCTCAATCGATTCTTGTGAAGTTTTGTGATCTGTAAATTTTTTAGTCGATCCAGTTCATGGATGTTTTTTAAGTGCGAGCCATGGGGGTGGTGTGGAAATAGAAATAGAAAAAAGTTTATTCATGACGTTTTACTTAGGCTAATACATAAGAAATAAACAATTCATATAACTAAGTATACCTGTTGCTGCCTGTTGTTTGCCTCTACTTACTGTGATTTTGTATTGTACTGTATCCTTTAATTGAGGTGTGCAATAAAGAGTATTTGTATTGTATTGTATACCTATATAAAATTTTTGAACATTGAAATGGCCTCCACTCAGCTTTAATGTCAAGGTACCTTGTGAGTATCTTGACGCTGGTCTTCCGTGGATACCTTTCATGGCCATGCAGACAGCTCACAGAGTCACATCACAAGTCTATAATTTGACAAATTCTCAGTCAGGAAGAAAAAAAAATTGTGGACAATCTTACACAAATCGACCTAGTCCCAAACGACCTTGTACCTTCTGGGTACTATGGGTATATATGGGGAGGTAAAAATGTTAATGTTTTTTTTCGTTGTGCGTTGTTGGATGCTCATCCGTCCACGGAACCTCAGAAGACGTTCTCGGGACTTCAAAAACGCCGATTTCACAGTTTCATCCTACTCATATCCTACTCATTCCTACCTCGTTAACCTGCAGCACAGCAATGTATGGTCATAAACAGATTTAGGTTCGCGTCTTTCCTGTGGACATATTAAAAGTTAAGGGCTACAAAGCTTAATTTTGGATTGGTCTAGTAACCCGCATAAACGCAACATCTATGTAATAAAATCATAACTCACATGCTCATAAGCCGTTAACTATTGACCACAGGAGAGACTACTTTTGTTTTTGCAAGTGTTTATGACCCGTAACTTACATGCAAGAAGAGCAAATGTACATCGGCCTTATTACACTGTACACTCTGATGAATATTACAAGTTATCAACCGAGAAAATCCTGGCCGTCTGTGCCTAATCGTAACGGTGTTCGTAAAAATCTGAATCTATGGAAATTTTGACAGCTCGGGCGCCATATTTAACAATGTACGGTTTGTAATCGTCAGTTTATTAGACTCGCGTAAAGAGGGTAGCTTTTTTCACCGTGCAAAGCTTGATATTTGATGTTGGCAGAATTGTGCTTGAGTTGCACAGTAGCCATAAACAATAGAGTGAGTGGTGGTAGTTATTGGTAATTTTGTCCATCAAGCAAATCAAAATGCATTGCCTGCAATACATTTACATGTGTAATGCGAAAATTTATAATACTAATGGAAACGACCTACTCTGTTGCGCTCTTGATCACGTTAAAATACCTATGGCATAACCTATGGAAGTTTAGCGCTAGACGCCATAAATTATACTCGTATTTCCATAAGCTATTTATTATATTTTAAAATACCATACTCCACAAAAACATACTTACAATTAAAATGCATAAGGTCCATTTCCATCTGCAGCCAACATCCAGCGAGATACGCTGATTCATACGCCAGCACGCTTTCACCTCGCTAAGTTCAAGGTGAACTGCCTCGTAACGCCTGCACGCAAGGACGTTTTTACTACGCCACGTGCTTCGCAGCTGCGATGACAGGTTCCATTGAGAAAGTCGGAACATGACGTGTTTTGAGGTTATTAAAAAAGTTTTTTTCTTAAGATATGGGTTTTATCAATTCGATCGAGGACATTATGGTGCATAAGTACCTACCTAACTTAGGGTATGTAAATGTTGGACATTAGAATGTTTTATTAAAATTATTATGTATTTATTATTCTTCTTTTGTAGATATTACTCGATATTTTTTTAGTTAACTGATGAAAATGATTTTCTTTCGGGAAAACTCGGATCTCAATCGGAATACGATGGCACCCGAACTGTCAATGAATGATTGTATTAAATGAGTGACGTTTTCATATCCATTATTATGGAACTTTATTTTTAGTGTCAAATGTCAAAGTGAAAAATGTCAAAGTTTCAAAGTTACTCCTACGGCTGTAAGTTGGGTACTGAAGCTAATTGAGAGAGCACGATAAATACGAACATTTCCGATAAAGTACGAAGGAAAATCATTTTGCACTCAATCTGTAAAATGGTCTATGTTTGACCATCAAAACACGTCAACAAAATTGTAACGTCACTTTTATGTATTCCCAAACGTTATACTAAAAGAGCGATTTAAATGTTGCTGATTTATGTGACTATCAGTAATCATCCCTATTCGGTTTAACAGCGCGCATGTAAGATCTTTCATTATTCAGAAATCAGCGAATTACCGTTCCCATCCCCGAATTTAGCCTATCAATATCGAATTATGCAGATTCAGAAGCACTACCGTACCGACATAAATTCGTTGACTTAGCGCGTCTCTGATCTTATATTATGTTAGTTTATGCTGTTGCCGTCTGCATAGTCCTGAATTCCTGATCTATATTTACTGGAAAGGTATATTTCACGGAGAACAAATATTTGCATATCGGTTGGATAATCAGCATGTGCTGTTTGAGTTGCGCAAATGCACATGGAGTTGAGTCTTAGGATGTTCGCAAAAAGTATTCATTTTAATACTACGACGATGGCAGATAAATAAGCAAATATACGGCCTGCCTGCCTAGCTAGGGCGTCTATGCCGGACATATAGCATTCGTCTCTCTCGCACGAATGCTCCGACATAAACGCGATCATCTGGTACTAGAGTATCTGTGGCTGCGTTTAACACATGCGTAATTTCTCTCTTTGATGCTCCATGGCGCTGGCGCCTAAATAGAAATAGAAAAACATTTATTCATGACACACATAATAACAAATAAACAACAACAAAATATGCCGTGAATGGTCTCTCTCAGAACTCAGTATGTACAATACAATTCCGTTCATTCTGTTTTCAGAATGACAGTGCTTTGCGAGCGTGATGGCCCACGGCCTTAATGCTATGAATAAACACATAAACCTCCTCCAATAACGCTTTCAATAATGTTCATCAATTAAAAAACACATTCCAACGCTGGTTTTTATTATTTTTATTCCGTGTTCCAACGCATACAACAAAACGCAATTCAACAGAAGTAATCATGTATATAATTAATGTTTATTAATGATTGTTTCAGTGGTCACCGGCTGCACGGACGGCATCGGCAAACAGTACGCGAGAGAGGTAATTAATCATGTTTATTAATTAATCAATAAATATCACATTTGCATGTGACAGTCATCTGTCAATATGAAGCCTTTTACTGGCATATTTACATTAAAATTGTGTCAACACGGAATGGACAAAATCTATCGGCCACATTATTTGCTCCGTGGCCTTTTTTCCCTGTGGTCATTTTAGTTCAACGGAAATAATGGTTAGGGGCCTAAAGGCCTATGAGGACATTTTTCTCTGAGGACCACCCGATTCGAATTGATTCTAATTTCCACAATTCGAGTGAGGCAGTAATCGCTAAGTGGCGCGACATTTTACTTGGAAGGAAAATTGTGCTAGCCATCACCTAGCCTCCTGTTTCCAACTAGCACAGTGTGCGAGAGGAACAGGAGTCATATTATCGGACTTGACAACCAGTGGTCTTTCAGCCCCCAGGATTTCGCTTAGCAAATCTATTCATCCATCAATAACTTACAATGTAGCTACCGCTAAACTATATTATGATAATTCACTCGGAGCTAACTCGATTATTAACGTAATACAGGGATGTCAATATTATCGTCGATTTAAAAATTGTTAGGATTTTGCTCCAATATTTTCGTTGTACCTACCTACTTACGTACTGTGACATGACTGTATCGCGTTTTATCATAGTAATTACCTCGTGTAAATATCCGCTTTGAATTGACGGCTATACCAGCAGACTCAAATAACTTTCATAAACAAAAAGATGAATGAAAACTGTTTTCGGACATTTAAGTCCGATAAGATGCAAACTTTTAATACAATATTTTTTTTAAAACAGGTAAGTAATTACTTTATTCTTAGTCTGACTGCCATGATACTGTCACTCTAAATACCTTTCTTAATCATAAAGTTTTAAGAAATGAATATTAAAGTATTGCCCACGGGAGCTCAAAAGTCTAGTAAAGCCCTGTCTTAATGACACTTTTAAATTGAGATATGTCTGCACGTCGTTCTTCTGGGGGAGATTATAGTTGAATTATGTAAATACTAAAAAAGTACGTGACCTGAACGAAGCAGCCAGGAATGTCAGTAAAGAACTACTATAGCTAAAAGCCGCAAACCAAATTTGACGACCAGACACTGACTTCTCTCTGACATGAAGTATAGGGGACACACAGTTTGAGAGATTGTGTTATTAGCTCAGTTATAAGTTTGGTTTGCGGGTTATAGGCAGCCACATATACACGCGCGAGCATGCTGTTGGCTAAGCACGCCGCAGTAGGTACCCGCCGCACCCTCTCTTCGCTCAGGCGGCCGTGAACGCGCTCACCTCCTACCCGTCCTCCGCCGTGCTGCTGTACATACCGCAGCTGGTGCAGGCGCTCCGCCACGGCACGGTCAATGTGAACAGCTGGTCCACATGTGACGTGGGCGCGGGTGAGCCCAGTGGAGACGCTCGCGTACTTCAGCCGGCAATACCCGCCGCACCCTCTCTCCGCTCAGGTGGCCGTGAACGCGCTCACCTCCTACCCGTCCTCCGCCGTGCTGCTGTACATACCGCAGCTCGTGCAGGCGCTCCGCCAGGACACGGTCAGTGTGAACAGCTGGTCCACATGTGACGTGGGCGCGGGTGAGCCCAGTGGAGTCGCTCGCGTACTTCAGCCGGCAGTACCCGCCGCACCCTCTCTCCGCTCAGATGGCCGTGAAGGCGTGAACGCGCTCACCTCCTACCCGTCCTCCGCCGTGCTGCTGTACATACCGCAGCTCGTGCAGGCGCTCCGCCACGACACGGTCAGTGTGAACAGCTGGTCCACATGTGACTGGGGCGCGGGTGAGCCCCGTGGAGGCGTGAGCATGCTTCAGCTGGATGCTCGTCCGGCTGGCTGTACATACTGCAATGAGGAGTTGTGGACGGCAAAATCAAGGTCACACCGTACTGTGTCCCAGGGCCCACCCCCTTTACCTTACTCGGCAGTCCGCCATGCTCGCACGTGCCTTTTAGGTTTCCGTACCCGAAAGATCAAAACGGAACCCTATTGTTGGCACTCACGCGTCCGTCCGTCGTCTGTCACTGTCACACAGGTTTACAGCCAAACGGTTGAAGCTGTCTTAAAAAATTTCACAGAATAAGCGTGGTGGCCCAAAGCCATACCCAATAGTCGTAACTTTATTTGCTGGTATTTTTTTTCTTTATCAAACGCATTTATTTAAAATGCCCTCGTTTTCTGAGACTTTCATCTTTGACTCGAAAACATCGTAAGTTTGTCAAATGTGGTTTAAGGTATAGTATATTTATATTCGTACTTACTCGGTAAAACATCGTTTTACTGAAAAAGTGTTGCATGGCAATAGAATATGAGGAAATATTTCATGTGCAAGTTGATAAATGCAATTCAAATGCCGCCGTAAAATTTTATGTTCATCCTAACGTCTCATTCCTGTATATTTCATACTCGGATCAAGTTCGAATAAATAGACAAAGCTTTTTCCAGATAAGGCACAATTCAACATAATATGACGGTTTTGTAGATATGCGCTTTCATAATGCAACAGTTTTATGCATGTCTTTGTATTCTACTTAAACACAACAATGAACATTATCTAACTTCTTCTTATGTAAGGTGACTTTCTGTCTTGGCAGGGCCGTATCGGTATGTGGTATTTTAATCTTTGACATGAGGTTACTGATGTCGCGCAGATCTCTTCACTTGAAGGGATACGGTCAGCATAATATTTTGTGCAGTATATTATACGCGGCAGCGGGACAATAACTACCGCATTTGTAGATTAGTATCACCCCGCTTCCGAGCTTCGCACGGGAGTCAGGAGGGCACTAATTTAAATTTGTATAGGCGCGCAGTAAAGTAGCGGTACTGATTCCAAAAATGACAGTTGACACTGACAGCTTACTGATGTTGCAACTGCCGGCTCCGACCCGCCAATTCAAGTTACCTAAGATACTTACACACTAGAGGTGAGACGTACTAGGCAAAACGCGTACTGAGTCTTGCGAGTATGCATGCGTCCACAAAAAGACTAGATCCAAAGACTAGGTCCACGAGTACTTACGAGTACGGGACTCGAGACCCATTAATCAATACTAAACAATACTAAATTAAACATAAACGGAAGAATCTCGAAGTTTAATGCAAAGTGCAACGCATGGACGCAATCAGTTAACTATTTCTTTATAATAACTATTTCTTTTGGTTTTAAAATTGCTCAATTCGAAGTACCTACTCAAGCGGGTAATATCACATCAAAACAGAGAGAGTGTGTAATATACACATATCACACATCTTAAACTTACAATACCCCTGGTTGCGCTGGGGGTTAAAACATGATAACAATTTGTCGTGTCTAAATTTAATTCCATCTTGAAATGTGATGCCACACAGATCATTGTATTTTATGCAGTAACATGCAGTAAAACTCCATGATCCGGACCGTTACAATACAGATGTATGTAAATCTAAACGCTAAGGGAATGTTTTATTGAAATATTTCATCCGGTACGGAAATAATGGACTTCACTGGATTTTGTTATATATTACGCTGAAAGATTTTTCTATTTTATTTTGGCATTCTATAAACACATTCAGGGTTATCAAAGTTATAAAACTCAAGAGGAGTTGGGACAGGAGACCTTGCCAGCCAGAGTGATGACAGGTGTCATCGCTCTGGCTGGCAAGGTGGACCAAAATAGTGTCAGATTGGAGGCCACTCTGGGTAAAAGGAGCGTCTGACGTCCTCTAGTTTGATGGGTTGACACCCTACCTTGCCAGCCAGAGTGATAACAGCTGTCATCGCTCTGGCTGGCAAAGTGGACCAAAATAGTGTCAGATTGAAGGCCACTCTGGGTAAAAGGAGCGTCTGACGTCCTCTAGTTTGATGGGTTGACACCCTACCTTGCCAGCCAGAGTGATAACAGCTGTCATCGCTCTGGCTGGCAAGGTGGACCAAAATAGTGTCAGATTGGAGGCCACTCTGGGTAAAAGGAGCGTCTGACGTCTTCTAGTTTGATGGGTTGACACCCTACCTTGCCAGCCAGAGTGATAACAGCTGTCATCGCTCTGGCTGGCAAGGTGGATCAAAATAGTGTCAGATTGGAGGCCACTCTGGGTAAAAGGAGCGTCTGACGTCCTCTAGTTTGATGGGTTGACACCCTACCTTGCCAGCCAGAGTCATAACAGCTGTCATCGCTCTGGCTGGTAAGGTGGACCAAAATAGTGTCAGATTGGAGGCCACTCTGGGTAAAAGGAGCGTCTGACGTCCTCTAGTTTGTTTGGTTGACACTCTAAATACGACTGGCGTACCTACACGAAGAAAGTCCTGGCCTCAGCACGGGGACATTACAGGCTGAAAATGATGATAATCATGATGAAAGCATACTTTTTCCATACGAGTGTGAGGCACTTACTCTCTGCCCACAGGTCTATGTGGTTTGTGGTGGAATCGTTTTGGTAATTAATGGTCATATCTCGCTTCCTCGCGCTTCAAGCTTAACGTGCGAGAACGAGCGGGTGAATACCATTCGAATTTGTATAAAATACGTTTTGTTTAATAGACGGGGTTGACGATTATCAACGCAAAGATTACCTAAACATCAACCGAACATAGATTCTACTTCACCAAAACAATCACACTTAGTTATAATTATCTTGATTGCTATTATTTATGAGTAAACACAATCTCAGGGCGTGTTTCTTGTGACTATCTTCGCAGTATATTTACATTACATTAATAGGCAATTTAGATCGCAAACTTATCCTATAGAAGTATACTATATGTTGGTAATATTCAAGGTAGTCTCGTCAATTTACGATTACATTTTGCACATTGTATTAACAAAGAAATAGCTTTTTTCAAGTTTATTTTGTTATGAATAGTTTAGAAATTTAATATGATCTCGTCTTTTTCTCGTTGCCAAGAATAAATACATAAATAAATAAAATACATACTTGATAAGTTTTATTAGGCTACTTAGATGGTGACCTAAGACCTAAGTCTATAAAAATATATTTTACTAGCTTTTACCCGCGGCTTCTTCCGTGTAAAACTCGATACCATCGTACCTTCAAAATAAAATAAAAATAGTTGTAGTAACGTTTCGGAATAATCAATAACTGAGAAATGTTTTACGTAGGCCACACTGAAAGTTTTTAGAAAAATAAAAACTAAACTAACTAGCAAGTTATTTAGTGTAATTTTGTTTCATGGATTATTTTACGATTCCATCAAAATATCGCTGAATTCGATGGAGTCATAAAAAAATATCGACCAAAATTTCTCACTTTAAATTCATCTTAACGTGAAACAAACAATTTTCAATTTGACGCTAGATGACAAAAACAAACGACAGACTAATGAAATATACTCCATAATATTACCAAAGAGTTCCACTTCAAAACGGCATTTTTAGTTTTTTAATGTATGGTTTCTAAGTAACCATTTCTAAAAACTTTTAGTGTGGCCTACGTATTAATCCTTGACTATACCACTAAACTAGCTAAAGCTCTGTTGTTTTTTTCAGTTGGCTGCCCGTGGCTGCGATATTGTTCTAGTCAGTCGATCTATCGACAAACTGAGGGCCACTGCTGAAGAAATAGGTGAGACTAACATTGTTTCAGAGGGTCTAGTCTTAGTGAAACGGTAGGCACCATTGTAGCATATTTACATAGTTACACGTGAACAGGAGGCGTTATCTATGAGACGCTTGTGTTCAACGCTGGGTCGTTTTTATGCTGATGATAATAATAAGGCTCAAAATTGTTTACATATTAAACTGACCATGTTAGAAGTAGCCTGAACGAGGCCTAAAAGCAATAATCCCGTATTCGGCCGGCACAAGCGGGCGTTCCTGCCGGCTATAAGTCATTTTTACGCGGCCACGCCGGCATGTGTCGTACATTTTTCATGCCCATCTCCATTGGAGCGTTGTTGGTTCTACTTGTGGGATAGCCTTTTGTTTAATGGAAATAAAGGCAATACGTTTGAATTATTTACGAATATTCAAGACTCACCTCACCATTCGCTTGCCATTTTTCCATTTATCTGGGGTCGCAGTATGTCATAATTATTTCCATACTTACCAATATTCAGGATTTAAAACCTCAAAGGTTGTTATGGCACTATCTGCCAGCACGCTGATATTAAGTTATCATACCTTCGGGTTTACCGCGACCAGGCCAAGGCGATGCAATTTATTGAAAACAGTATACAATTTTCGTTGCTAGAACGTATCGCATCATCGGAAGACAACTTCAATAATCGTCTCATAATCAACCAATTAAAGTAAGGACGATTAAACATGATGGTGGATTTTCACACATAGACCTTCTTAGAGAGACCCCACACTAGCGTATTTTGAGCGTCGGCGTCCTGTAAGCGCCCGTGTCCTGTAAACTGTGTCGTGACGCCATGGCGTCTGTTGAACTTCCAGCGTCTCACCAGCGCCCACGAGACGTCTGTAACGTCTTTCGAACGTAGGCGTCTTGCTTGTCTCGAGGGTGGTGCGTCGTGGATGCAGGTGGCGGGGCGAGGCGATTGCGTTGTGAACTTTACGTCACAGTGACGCTGCGTGGGCACTGGTTAAGGCGCAGGGTAGGGCAAGGCCTTCCCCATACAAACTTTGTGCACGTTTTATTCGTCGGTTTTGGCAATAACAAATATAAAATTTTTTTTGGTGTTAAATGTTAGATATGCGAAGATCGTGATGTGAAATTTCTTAAATATTTCAAAAAAATTCAAAATTAAAAAAAAAAATTATAATAAAAAATTACATCACGAAATAGCTATCAGAAAAATAAGCATACTGACCAAAAATCATAACTTTAATGCAAACACAAACGAAGTAAATCCTGCACAAAGTTTGTATGGAGAGAACTTGCCCTACCCCTCCTCTTAAACGCCGCTGGCGTCGCGCCGACATTGCGTTGGCGCTGCGCAAAAGTAGCGTTGCTGCTGCCTGGGCGCTGGGCGCTGGTTGGACGCCGACGCTCAAAAGACGTTAGTGTAACAAAACCTGAGTGGACGCTCGGTGCATGTTAAACAATAGGGATGTCGACTCAAATTTTTTTATTACTTCAATAGAAAGAAGACATAAAACTCTGCCAAATAGAGAAACTCCTATTCAAATATCTCAAAAAATAACGAAGCTACAACGGTTAGAATGTTCGTAGTTAGAGAGAGAAAGTGCTACCTAACCGTGACGTCACTGTTAAAGCTTAAGCCACACAGAGAGCGGGCGGGCGGTGGCGGCGCGGGCGCGGGCGGCGGCGGCGCGGGCGCGGGCGGCGGCGGCGCGGGAGCTGCTTTTGACGGTGGCGGCTGCCGCCAAAGGCGGCTCCCGCGCCGCTGCCGCCCGCGCCCGCGCCGCCGCCGCCCGCGCCCGCGCCGCTGCCGCCCGACCGCTCTCTGTGTGGCTTAAGCTTAAGTAGCGCCATAGTAAATGACGATCGTTCAATACAAAGGTGCGTTTTTCGGAAAAGGGACAGAACATACCCACTCTTAAAACTTTGAAGACTTATAATTACGTAATTATTTATTTTTTTGAATTACTTTTTTCGCCATTTGATTGAGAATTTGAGCCTTTATGTAGAAAATTTGGATTTATTGATTTTCTTTTATAGTGTCGTCATCCCTATTGAAACTCATATTGGTGCCCTGAGTCGCCGCTGCACAAATAGTATGCACGCTCGCCCGCCCCGTTGCACTCCCCGCCGAACGCTCCGCTCCGAGCGTCCACTCAGGCCTTACACTAATAGTGTGGGGTATCTCTATATCAGGGCTGCTACACATACAAAGTAACAGTGTTTTTTGGCTTTTCTGTAGTACGGGTGAAAAATAACTGTCAATTATTGAGAATTGAGATGTCAACATCGAGACGTTTACCTTGATTCTTTTTAAATTATGACTGTTCACATGATCCTTCTTATTTATCCAGAGAAAGACTACAAGGTATCTACGAAGGTCATCCAAGCGGACTTCTGCGAGGGCGATGAGATATACTCGAATATCGCGCGGGAGATCACGGATTTGGAGATCGGCACGCTGGTCAATAATGTCGGCATTTCGTACTCCTACCCTGAGTACTTCTTGGATGTACCTGATTGGTGAGTTAAACGAGAGATTTGAATACTTAATTGATGTCTTTTTCTTAGTCTAGTGTCTTAGTGCTCGAAAAGGCAGCCCCCTAGCCTAGTTGTTCGCTCGTACCTCCCCTTGTCCAGTAAAATTGCCCCGGTTTAGAGAAATTTCCTCATTCAATATTAAATATGTTTAGGTAGACTTCTCCTCTGTTAGAATACTTTTTTCTCACGAGCTCGGGTGAGCCATGGTTGTGTGTTGAGCTATACATGCACATTGTCTATGTGTGCGTGCAACTACAAGAGTGGCCAAACCGCGCTCGTCATATAAAAGTATTATACTTCATTATACTTTCTCACTATAAATATTACAACCAAATAGCTAAATAAAGACCCCAAATTCCACTTGAAAAGTCGTTCCAATACCTCATGCTTTCAAATCTTCCGCTAATATCGCGGCGTTGTTGAAATTGAACGCAGCAAGCCGCACCTTTCGTTCCGAAACGATTTTCAAAGGGAGCAGGTGTTCGAGTATTGCCACCGTATGAAATAAGTGCCGTTCAATTGAAATATTATTCCAACTATCGCCGGTTTATCGCGGGATTATTGTGACGCTCGGTCCGCCTCTCGATATTTGATTTTCGAACGTGAATTCGAACGTTTAAAATTTACTAAATTGTATATTTGCTCCGCGTCGTTTTGTTTGCGTGAATATCATATTTGACAACTCGCACGCGTGACTGCTTGTTTTCAAATATACGAAAACACAAGCATAATACCCAATGTATATTCAACCTTAAGGTTTGCTCCTTGACATGTTAATAAACGATGGATAAACGTAGATTGATCAACCAGAGACACCCTTAAAATTGCTTATTGAAAACAGCAGACTTAACGAAAGGAAAAATTAAATGCATTGCTCTATTAAGAGAAGTAGGCATTAAAAGGTCACTATTTAAACGTTTGTTACATTCGGAAGAAAAACTAAATATGATTTAAAACTCGGCCTTAATTTCCTTGAAATTTTGTCACTTGGACATTATGACCGCTTGGATATTAATTATGACATCTCAGACGTTCTGACACCTAGGCCAATACACCCCGAAGGGATGCATACAAATGGACGCAAAATGGATGGATGGATGGATGGATGGATGGATGGATGGATGGATGGATGGATGGATGGATGGATGGATGGATGGATGGGATATTTTGATTCATAATTGATCATATGTGATACCTAGATCTCACAGTTAACCGAGATCTACCATATAGTGACAACGCTTTCCAAAAAACCCACTTGAAAACAATGAATACATGAATTAATGTCACAAATAGACTCCTCATTTAGGCTTAATCGTCACTTTAGCTAAACCCCCATACACAATCATGCCTCCTCCTATCAGAATGTCTCCCTCCCGGAATTAATATAATTACTACGACATTACCACTCATTAGTCGCAAATATATTGACTTGCCTTGCCTAATGACCCCCCAATTACCTTACCTTACCCCTAAAAGGGCCTAACTAATCGAGACTCAAAGACTTATACGGCTTTCTTCACTGGTAAACCAATAGAAGGCTTTCTCACTAACTGTTAGACTATTATGTTAAATCGACGACAAAGACGAATATAGACGAAGACGTGTGCGGAGGTGAGCTGGAATATTGGAAAGCAGGAAGTCTGATGAGACTTAGAGCACGTAGCTATTCGATTTCATATAGCGAAGAACGAGTAGTACTTACTCTAAACATTAGCTTCACGTAGCTTTTAAATTCATATTAATAGTTCGTTTGATGTGCTTTTGTTGTATACAGGGTTGGGCATATTAAGTGTACTAGTTTAACATGCCATAAAATTAAAACAAATCTTCTAATTTCAATTTAGGCATACCCTATATTTACAAAATTAATATATTAGGTCAAATAGCTCACTCAGAGAAATCTAACGTATGTAATATCTTAATATAGTAGGGGAAGTAGTGTCATGAGGTCCACATTTTGGTATCGGATGAATTCACTTGGCACAGATGTAATATAGGTAAATCTAAGTTAATTTAGCCCGGTAGCCATTCGCCACCCCCTGGGGGGTAGGAGGGGGGGGGGGGGGGGGGGGCTTCGGTTTTTCATGAAAAACTCATAAACGGTGACCCATAGCGAAAAACATTCTTAGGCTTAAGTAATCTAAATAAAATTATCTACATAAAAGGTTCTATACACTTTGTCGCTAGGATTAATATTTAATGAGATTTTAAAGAGGGAATGTATAAAATTATATGAAAATTTAAGTGGCTATTAATTCCTTTGTTTTTCAATATATTTAAAAACCAAAAATACTACAATTATGTACTTAATGAGCTCTATTCATTGATACCCCACTCGATGGGGTGGGTCAAATTTTTTTTTTCGCGCCCCCCTTTATCTGTATGGGAGCCCCCCTTGAAAAGCTGTAATTATATTTTTGATATTTTTTTATGGAAGCTTAAATGGTGAAAATTTGAAGACTATAGCTCAATCCGTTACCTTTTAAGGGTGGCCCCCATGCAGCTAAGGGAGAGCATGTATGAAAAAAAAGAACTACCCCATAGAGCCCCCATCAAAGAGCAACATTTAGAGCAATAGTTTTCAAATTTTCACCATTTAAGCATCTTGTTGACCCAAGGCTGTACAATTTTTTCAAAAATATTTTTGCTTGTTTTTAATGGGGGCTCCCATACAGCTAAAGGGGGGCGAGAAAAAAATAATTTGACCCACCCCATCGAGTGGGGTATCAATGAATAGAGCTCATTGCGTGCATAATTGTAGTATTTTTTGTTTTTAAATATATTGAAAAACAAAGGAATTAATAGCCACTTAAATTTTCATATAATTTTACATTCCCCCTTTAAAATCTCATTAAATATTAATCCTAGCGACAAAGTGTATAGAACCTTTTATGTAGATAATTTTATTTAGATTACTTAAGCCTAAGAACGTTTTTCGCTATGGGTCACCGTTTATGAGTTTTTCACGAAAAACCGAAAAATGGGACTTTCAAGCCCCCCCCTTTCCTACCCCCCAGGGGGTGGCGGATGGCTACCGGGCTAAATTAACTTAGATTTACCTATATTACATCTGTGCCAAGTGAATTCATCTGATACCAAAATGTGCACCTCCCATACATTGGGTGACACTAATTCCCCTACTAATAATATAGGTCAGGCTCACTGCCTTCATGGGATGAAGAGGGTAGATACACATAAATTTTTAATGCACCCTAAATAGTATTTATTTGCACTAGTCTTGTAACCAAGTTTAGACTCAACAAAAAAATAAGATTAGTAACTTTAAGATTAGATAAGAAGATTAAGTTAGGTATAGCAAAAACATTGTTTAATATGTGAGCGCACTATTCGCCAACAAACTGCCCTCAGTTTGGCGAAATTTGATCTACCACCTAAGTTTGTTTTAGAATATTAAATAAATAAAAAATAAATAAAATTTAGCCTGTATAAGTATATATAACTGTACGCATTCTACCATAATATAATGAGTTGCACGCGGCACGCACTACCTTATCTGGTATATAGTCCCATATCTTGACCAACTCATGCTTGAATGAATTTAAATTCATTCCCTGTCTGCTTCCAACCCTGCTCAGCATATATCCCCATGATATGATATGATATCAAAAAGTCCAATGAATTCGAGTCTGGTGAAGATACAGGCGATTCTTGCCAAGGTATAATATCTGTCAAATTTTTTCGACACCTCTTAGATTAGATTAGATTCTTTATTTCATGATAAAAAATAACATTTTAAATTTGCATGTCAAAATTATAAGAATTGTTATCATGATCGTCAAAACAAATAAAAATAAAAATTACAGAAATGTCAACAAATAAATAATAATAAACAGGAAAATCATACTTAAAAAAAAGGAAAATCATATTCAAAATATGTCTATCCCAATACTTAATAAATGTCAATCTCAAATACATATAAAATAAAATTAAAAAGGTATACTATTTAAAGAATAATAAATATTTACATTTCAAGGTCAATGTACCCTTTAACTGAATTGAAGGATGTTTCAATGAAAGGCAATTTGAATCGCTCGAGTCAAGATACTGTAATAATGCTTGTGTTATAACAATCGGTTACAAATTAATCTGTCATTATAGACAAATGATCATTGGAATAGGAGGCATCAATCAGGTACCTACTCTTAATTATTTCGCATCAATAGTGTACCTCTCTGAAAACGGAGATGTCGATATTTGTTTGCTGAACTAAACGTGATTGCTTTTACTAATTCCTGTTTTAATACAAATTGTGTAATTTGAATCGGATTTTGTTATTGTTAGTGTTAGAAAATTATTTGATGGTAAAGAGGAACTGATGCGGGAGTCGTGGCAGTCATGGGGAGAGGCCTTTGCCCAGCAGTGGGACACCCAAATAGGCTACGGAAAAAAAAGAGGAACTACCCGTCTGAAAAGGGGACTTCGTGTGAATATCTGCTGTAGAAATACGAATATGTGTTAAGAATTCACACATCTATTAATTTATTACAGACATAATAAGCAGTACTCAGCTTACTTACACAGGGTTGCCCAAACCTTGACATCAAATTTTTTTTGGCTATTAGAATATACCCCATGTATGTTAGCCGATTTTTCGTAGTTTTCGAGTTATGCATTTTTAAACTTTTCTTGTTCAAACAGTCTTGTATAGACAGTCTGCTTAGTTGACACTTTGATATATGTATATTTATCGATGCGTTGTTCAAAAGCGGGCCAGTGCTTCCCGCACCCATCAGTATTAAACTTATCACTCACAGAAATGTAGGCACGCAGTAAACAATCTGTAGCAACGACACTGGCAGTTCGCTGATTTCGTACCGAACCCGCACTGCTAAATGTGGAAGCAGCCTAAACTTATCCAAACTTTTATTCCAGGGAGAAGATGATGTCCAACCTCATCAAAGCCAACGTGGCGTCGGTCACCAAAGTGACCGGGCTGGTGTTGCCAGGGATGGTCAAGCGAGGCAAAGGCGTCGTCATCAATATCGGTTCCGCCTCCTCCATTATACCTAGCCCGCTACTGACCGTTTATGCTGCGTCTAAGGTGAGAAGATCGTCTTCTTTATTCTCGACCTGACCGTGACTTTATAGGCTGGGCCCATGGTCGAAGAAAACAACTTCAGTGACTTCAGATCGTGACACAAGTGTCGGCACTATCGACGCCACACCGCATACCATCGATTGGGTCGATAGCAGCTTGTGTCACCCACACTTGATACTCACCGATGTATCGGAATGCCATACCTACCTAGCGCAGTAAGATAATTGTATCATGGCTGCGCCCAATAAAACAAGAGAAGATCGTCACCAACTTCAGTTCTGCTTCTTCTACTATAATTAGCTCGTTACTAACAAATCCCTGTTTAAAATCCCAGTGATATCAGTCACTAGAGACAACACGCTCCTCTAACATACCAAATCCACTCAATTGTTCATGTCAACAGATTTTTATGTTAATTTACTTTATTCGTTAATATTGAATGCTATTATCAGATCAAGATTTATGATGTGTATGTCTTAATTTGTAACGCTTTTTAGGGTTCCGTACCCAATGGGTAAAACGGGACCCTATTGCTAAGACTCCGCCGTCCGTCCGTCTGTCCGTCTGCCTGTCGGTCTGTCACCAGGCTGTATCTCATGAACCGCGATAGTTAGACAGCTGCAATTTTCACAAATGATGTATTTCTGTTGCCGGCCGCTTTAACAACAAATAAATATTTAAGGGGGCTCCCATACAACAGACATGATTTTTTTGCCGTTTTTATAGATGGTACTGAAACCTTTGTGACTCCGACTTGCACTTGGCCGGTTTTTTTTATACAATGAGTTGTATATCAGCAGAAATGCAATTCTTATACGAGAATTTTGTTTTATATAAGAAAACCTTAGCCATAGCCATACGCTATAGTATCTTAACCCCCAGAAAAAGGGTCTATCGATAACCGTTCCAACGAACTTATCCTTCACGAGCATCTATAACGTATTCATACGTCACTAATCATAAAATATTACTTCCAGGCTTACGTGGACAAATTCACAGAGGGCCTCGACATGGAATACAGGAAAAGGGGCATTATATCCCAATGCGTAATGCCCGGTTTTGTGTGCACGAACATGTCTGGTATACGTCGGAGCACGTTCTTCGCGCCTACCGCTAAGTCGTTCGTTAAATCTGCGATCAGCCTGGTCGGTACCGTCTCTAGAACCACCGGGTATCTCCCACACGCGATGTTCACTAATGCCATCAACTTCATCAACGGCCTCAGCGGTAACTTCGGCGTGTGGCTAGTGACGAGGTCCATGGAGAACAGCCGCAATCGGGCACTGAAAAAGTACAAAAAGCAATAATTTAACGCTTCTGGACTTTGGAGCGTATTAATTTTCCTATAACCCTATAGCGTGATGCAACAAAATAATTTCACTTGCTTTTCATAGTCTGTGAGCACTTAGAAATAACTATTTTTCCCTCTAGCTAATAATACATATATATTATGAATCATAAGCAATTTCAACCGAATCTGTTCTAAGAGTTGTTATTCTGATTCTTACATAATATACAATTTCCTTCCTCCCCCTTTTCTAATTTCTTAACATTCGTAAATCATAATTGAAGTTTGATTGTTTTAGTTAAATAACCCATTTTTTTTTTAATATGAACATATTTTAATATTTAATTTAAATCCTCTATTTTTTTATCTTATATCATGCACCATTTGGCTTCACTTTCTATTTCAAATGTTTGTTTCTGGTTATAAAATAGAACAGAGTTTTTTTTTCTTTTCGTTAATCAATTTATTAAGAGGCCTACAAATTAAATATTCAAATTAAATTTGTCAAGCGGATGCGTCCGCTAACGAAATTACAATTTCCAATTAAAGTAAAAAATTAAAAAATTCAACCAACCTGTGGCGTTGAATTTTTAAAATTTTCACTTTAATTGGAAATTTAAATTAAATTAAGTATGTGTGAAGTCTCCGAATATTCCTGAACTGAACATTTGCATTTCCAGCTATGTCAAGCGACTATTTAACCATTTAACATAAAAATAAATACCTATTTACTAAACTACCTTGCTATAGAAAGCAAAAAGTGAAGCTGAATGATCTAACCTAACCGACGTGAAACAATGAAATAAAAACAATAACAATAGATTTGCTAATAAATAATTACTTTTTTGTTGCATCACACTTCCTTCTTCACATTTGCATGCCATTATGCCTTACACCAAAGACATTGCGACCGCAACAGTCAATATCAAACCCTTAACATGTGATTTAGATAGTTTAGGTACAAATGCGTTACCGAAGCGCTGTTACTATTTGCATTTAGGATTGCTTTTATTACATTGGACTCAAAATGCATATGTCGAACTGACACATTCACTGTTCAAAAAAAAACATATCTACGTTATCACAAATTGACAAAAATCGCACACTTTACCTATGCCGTTCCAATCATATGCAACATGCCTAAACACTTAATAAACATGAGGGCGCCAAATGTAACAAATCAGTTAGAACAAGTATAGGTCATACTATCGAAGACACAGTTAACTGACCGTCTGTGAGCCTTATTGCGATCGGCATAAGGCGTACTTATGGTCAGTGAACTTTGACGATAGTACAAAGAAATTATTGGTAAAATATCTAATCGAGCTTGCCTTTGCTAAAAGTCGCATTCCGATATTTCTCACTGAAATTTCATTTCAGTAGAAACCTTAAGTTCCGTATAAGTAGTTCCGGACACAATCTGATTCAGAAAAAAATAATTTTAACATGAACAGTAAATGTGTTGAATGACTAAAAATCATTTTATGTCACACCTGGCCATAAAGTGGCCATTATCGCACGATCCGCGCGCGAGAAAACCCACTTCCTGGCCAGGGGGTGACATAACATTTTGTACTTACCGCGGGCGATAATAAAGAAAGCATCAGATCGCATATTTATCGCCCTTGCTTTCGGCTCGGGCGTAAAATACCTGCGATCTGAGACATTCTTTGTTTTATCGCCCTTGGTAAGTAATGTACTATTGAGTGCCAAATTATTATTAAGGTGTTGTAAGAATACGATTTTTTTAGTTTAAAAGGGATAGCAATACATTTTAATGATGTGTCACTGATTGGTGTATACTAATAAAATGCTTAATAATTAACTCTAGTTTTATTTAAACAAGGTGATGGAACTGATGGACCTAATAGGGCGATAATTATATTACAATTGTAAATAGGCTTGTATAAATAAGGCACTTGGTTATTGTGTAAAAAAATACTAACATTTTTAAGGTAAATGACTGAGTCAATGTCATTTACAGAAGCGTCAAATACATGTTAATAACCTAAAAGTGGTTTTATGACACTGACGTATATTTAGCTTGAAATGAACACCTCTCATTTAGTACCTAAATAAATATTGTTTCAATGGGTAAATTATATTGCTCCACCCTAAAGGGACGTTTAGTTTTACGTCGGGTAAATTTACACACGAACAAGTTAAACGTTCTGACGAGTGTTTTATCCACATTCCACTACGATAAAAATAACCATTATAGTGCTAATGACGAAAATGTTTATTTGCGAGAAGCGAAACATTTTTCAAAAGGTAACTGGACCATTCTCATTTTTGTGTACACTAACATCCATGACCCATGACACTACCGTGGATGAAATTATAGCCATTTATTATGCTAGTTTGGATGAATTTAAGTATTGACAAATGAATGGAGAAATTATTGAATTCACCATTAAACAGCATCCACAGCAGTGACAGCCGGAGGTCCCATAACGTTCAAAATCGATATCTAAGCCAAAGCCTAATATTAAACTAAAGAAGCGTCCGAGGAGACACTTAGATCGAATCTGACGTCAGATTTCTAAAAAGTGGCGGCTGTCTTTATTTTGCTTATTTCAATTTTGAACGTAATAAGCAAAATCAAGATTCAATCAGAAGTCAAATTCGTTGAACAAAACAAGATGGCCGCCACATTTTTTTAAATCTGACGTCAGATTCGTTCAATGTGACCTCTCGGATATACTGGAACGGTTTATTTATGGCCCCGCGAGGTGAGAATAGTAGAGTATCTATTCTCCTCGGGACGGCCACCACTTCCTTGAAATCGAACGTCAGATTCATTTTTTTTATACTACGACGGTGGAAAACAAGCGTACGATCCACCTGATGGTAAGTGGACACCGTAGCCTATAGACGCTCACAACTCCAAAAAAGTCACGTGCGCGTTGCCGACCCTTTATAAAATTTAAGGATTCTTAGTGGCTTCTCGGACGCTCAGATATCGATTTTGAACGTAATCGGACCGTAAATAAACAAAACAAGATGGCCGCCACATTTTTTAAATCTGACGTCAGATTCGTTTAATGTGACCTCGGATACACTGGAACGGTTTATTTATGGCCCCGCGAGGTGAGAATAGTAGAGTATCTATAAAACTGGTTTTGTCTTGGGCGCGCTTAACCCTTTGACCGCCATGAACCTATAAAGTGGTTGTGTGTCGTCGTGCCCACCACGCCAACAACCACTTAAAAGTGAAGGTGTACTTTGATCATGAAAAAAATCATTTATGAATTGGTAAATAATGGCGACGACGACACACTATCGCTTTGGCGGTCAAAGGGTTAAATCCCTCACCTCGCTTCGCTCGGGTGTAAAATCTGTAGTCCTTCGTTCCGTTCGGAATTCAATACCGCGCCCGTGACATAAAAACAGTGTTTTATCCCCTAGGAGTATAATGTACTATTACTTCATCGTAATAAAATAAACTATACCAACTCATACTACGTTAGGTAAAGAAAGAGGTAGGCAGGAGGAGGTAGGTAGATAGAGGTACATAATGGAGGCTGTGCTAAAGTAAAGTTAACGAGGCAAAATATACTAACATACTCCTTCCTTGTCCTATTAGGTAGGTATGTCATTATTTGTGCTGTGCCTCAATTTATTTCGTCTAGGTGGCCTAGAAGTATTTAACAGCCATGGCACCGCCATTACTAACTAACTCATATATCAATTTTTTTTCAGGAAAGGGAAATTGGAAGCCTGATTTCACCACGTGTTCATTATCACACAGACATTAACTTAAGACTTATTTAGTGTTAAGTGTTTGATTGTTTGTTATTTCTAGTTATACTAATTATATAGGTATAAAGTAAAGCCAAGATAGTTCTGAAATGTTAAAAATATCCCCCACCACCACCACCCACCACTTCCTGCCACTGCAGCGCCGGCCCTAGCCCTAAATCCGGGTGGTGCGAGATGGTCTTTGGGCGCCCTTTGGTTAAATTTTTTTCCACGTTGCCAGTTTGGCGCCCCTCGACATCCGGCGCCTGGCGCCCCTTGACATACGTGGGCCGGCCCAGAACATAGAGCTCAAAAAAGTAAAATACCTAATACAAAGCAAATAAATGAAGATATGATACAGTGGGGATAGCAAAGTGGTGAAGACTAGATCGTGCTGTGCTGACATATCGAAATTAGTATCCTTGTATACTTCGTTCCAGATAAGGTTACGAAAAGTTCTCATACTATTCTATTGGAACTTTTTGTCATCTAATCTGGAACGAAGTATAATACTTGTAATTTTCCGTCTTTTATTAAGTAATACAGATGTGCAAGTTGCAGAAAGTTTCCAAAAAGTCGGGAAAGTTTTCGGAAATTCCTGGAAACTTACCCAAGAATTTTAAGAAAGTTTCAAATTTAGAAATTTCCCATATAAAATATGTTCGCAATTTTTGAAACTCCGTCGGCACTTGATTATTAAGTTATCTCAACCTTACTGAACTAACAGGAGGGATCCAGTGTTTAGGCGCAATACAAAGAAACTGAAATAACAACTAGGAGAGAGGCGTCTATTTTAATAACATTGGTTTTACTTTACCATCCTTTGTCTAGTCTATAAACTGTAAGATTCTGTCAAACGACTGCAAGCCTAGACCGACTCTATGTTAAGAGTGTAATGTAGTATTTTTGCTTGCGTTTTTTTTTGATAGAATTTACCTACCTACCCTTGCAGTTCTATCGTATCTGCTAGAAAGACAACCTTTTTCAATTCATCCAAAACCTCTTTACATCCTAAACATTCGCTCTCACAAATGACAAATGTCATTGTTTTCATCAATCAAGCACCAAATTTTACTCCTCTGAAGTATATAAAAAATACATAAAAATGCGATACTCCTGAGCCTTATAAGTTACAGCAAACTGAACAGCAACTGACCCGAAAACCATGAACAAATCTTAGAGAAGAAAGACCTGAGGATATGAGACATGGCTAAATCAGACGCATGCGACCTGACATTTAACTTAAACCAGCTGTTAATGGTTATAGGGTCTATTGTTATCCTCATGCTACTATTTCTGATCGTGTGTCATGTGACCAGCGGTAAATGATATGGCATACTACTTTGACGCCGAACAAATAATTTTACTTGCTTTGGCATTTATGACTGCTGTCTTGGTGGTCAGTTGGATGTGCTCTTACATAGAATGTCCTTCTTGAGCTTGTTAACATCAAAGTTTATAATCATAAGAACGTTTCTGAACATTTTGAAGATAACTATGCTGGATATTGAAGATGTCGGCTTTCCCATACATTTATCTGTGCCACCTGACTATTATGGATGTGAAGCCGTACCTACAAGATAATGCAAATAAAACATGTTAAAGAGCGGATAAATTCAATTTAAAGTTCATGTACCAGCAAAACCTTGTTCAATCCTTTAAAATATTGTCAAAGTAATTTATTGATAGCCCTGTTATGCATTAAATTTTGTACAAAACGAATTCCTTGTTTTATTTCTTTTGAAGCGTTAGGGGTTGATAATGACAACTCAAGACTCCAGGATTTTAGGTAATAAAAAATAATAAAAACCGACTTCAATACTTAAATGTACAAATTTAAACTAAAAAGTAGAAAATAATATATTTTTTCGTAACTTCAAAGTAGAGCTTACAGGACAATAAATTAATGTGATTAGTTAGTTACTTATTTATATACATATTCACAATATATAATCAGGTATTTTTGGAGTCGGTGTCAGCTCAGGAGGATACCTAGTTTCCTGCTTTGCCACAAACTTTCGACACTCTCGGAGCGGCGGCGGCGCGCGCAGCGGGGCATCTCACTTCGAGCTCCCCAGTTAGCGTGAATAAATAGGTATTGTAATATAAAGTTATGATTCCGCAGCCGACAACAGACGGCAACTGCACGTTCCGCTGCACTCCAAATTGAACCGTAATCATAAGACTAAAAGTCCCAATTTAGAGTAAGCGGCGTGTGCTGTTGCGACACTTCTCCGCTCATTTCAAATTGAGCTTTTTATGAATTCAACAAAGCGCCTAATTTCTATTTCTAGCTGTCTGTAGATATGTTTGTTGTTTGCGCTTTGAGCTCCTCGCCTCGCGTGTATGCACCTCCTTACAGAAGACCACAACCAAAAGACCACCTTGCTCTTAGAGTGGTGAGGCTTAGGCTTCATTACATTTCAGTTTGCCCTATACTCCAATACCTTAACTCTTATAGATCAGATCTTATACGAGATTAGCATGGACAGTTGGACACACAGATATGACACAGATACACATTTTAAACATAATAGGTACCCCACTTTTGCGTCGGTGGTTAAAAAAATATTACAATACAAATAGTACTCTTCATTGCACATGCACACCTCATACGAATGAATCAGTTACATACAAAATCAAAACAGCAACGGGTAGGTAGACAACAGGTGGTCTTATCGCTAAAGAGCGATCTCTTCCAGACAACCTACCAGAAATGGAATAAAAAATTATAAATAAATAGGTAAGTACTAATGTTATATGACTTTTTTTATTAATAAAGGTGCTCTTGGCCAGCATCTAGTCAGGGGGCAAAGATAAGGCCAACGGTGAAGCGAGCTCACCCAGAAAATGCCTATTCACTCTTGCCTTAAATAGGTCCATGTTATATAAACTCGGAAATACAGACGGCGGCAGGGAATTCCAACCCTTAGCAGTACAGTGCTTTGCAGTGGTTGATTTAAAATTATACCTACATCGTATGTGTAATACCTATGTACTTACCTACTACCTAACTACACGACGTAAAATTTTCACTTACCTACCTAATCGATCGATTATATTCGCTTAAAAGCAAGTCTAAACGAATTCCTGACCAGATTGAACTTTTCAGCGGTAGCAAACAGGGGAGATGGAATTGGATTTTAATATTAATTAGAGATTGCACTAACTGCATTTCAGAGTTCCGTGGTTGTCACAAAACTCAGCGCTCATTTAAATGTTCTAACTTTATTAAAATAGCGTTCTGGCTATGTCTGCTGACCAGGTTGCTGTTCCGCAGAACTAGTGCAGGTTCGATTCCGTGGCCGTGGGGTCAGAATCGACAGTGGCAAACAAGCATTTGGCCTGAAAGGACTGATGGTACTTTACGATGGTAACTCTAGGTGTAGACATATGGCGAACGCACTGCTGCACCTTTTTTTTGGTCAGTTATGGATTTGTTGCCCCAACCACACCCATATTGGCCACGCACAGATCCTAAAGCATTGTCATGAAGTTATGCTCAAACCTTAACTTCGGCACTTCGATGGAGTCCAAAGCCCGAACAGCGGCCAAAAAGCTGAGTATCCTAAATAAGTTTTTATACAAAGCCCAAGTTCCATCGGGCATGGAATATTGTAGTCACCTTTGGGCTGGCTCGGCTGGGTACCAACTTGCCGCACTTGACTCGGTGGATCGCAGAGCCAGGAGGCTCATTGACGACAGAGTACGCTAGTAGGAACTAAGTTGCAGAGCTTAGCACAAAGCATAGACGCAAAGTAGCGTGTCTGTGCGTCTTCTACAAACTGTACTTAGTGTGCTCGAGCTCCATTAGCTCATTCCTCCTTCCCCCTTCCTCCATCGGACATCCAGACGTACCTACGACTGACTGACACTGACTAACATCCTTAGGTACTTGGTAAAAATTCCTCTTATTCCAACCAATCACTTTTCATCATCTTTTATAATGCGCAATGCTAAGGTTTGGAACTCCCTGCCAGTGTCTGTATTTTCTGAGTTCTAGACCTTGGCACAAGTAAATAAGCATCTTCTGCGTGTGGTCGCTTCACCGTCGACCTCATCTTTGGCCTCGGCTAGATGCTGGCCAAGAGAAAGAAAGAAAGAAAAAACATTTATTCGTGGCACAAATACAGCAGCGGAGCAAGCAGGAGAGGAGATTGCAGTGGAGAAATCCCATTTTTAATTCATCATCATCCTCCTAGCGTTATCCCAGTACAGTTGCATCCTGAAGGATGCCTGGGGTCCGCTACCTAATCCCAAGATTTGGCGTAGGCACTAGTTTTTACGAAAGCGACTGCCATATGACCTTCCAACCCCGAGGGGAACTAGACCTTATTGGGATTATTAGGCTTTGTCAAGTGAGTGGGCAACTTGACTGTTAGAAGTTCTCAAGCCACCTTGCAAGCCACTTGGCTTAACGACTGCTGCCATAGACTGCAACCGGGATCAACGGCTTAACGTGCCTTCCAAAGCACGGGAGCGCTCAGTTAGTAATTAACCACTCAAAGCGGTCACCCATCCAAGTCCTGACCGCTGCCCACGTTGCTTAACCTTAGATACCGCAAGCGGTACCCGGCGCCGCTGGACCACGAGCGCTCCTATGGTCGCCTAAAGTGTCGCCTGTAAATAAACGCGACCTAAAGATGTAAACCACGACTCGCTCTTGACCGTGTACATTATTTTGCTTTACGTAATACGAACGTGCACTTTGTTTGCAATTTGAATAATAAACTCGAAGCTATCTTTTTGCGGTCAGAGTGGATGTAACATTAATGAAAGCTTTAAGCCGTTGTTATCGAAAACGACCAAGTGTGAGTCGATCTGATAAAAGGAACACACCGTCAACCTTGTAATTTGTACATTCCGCTGTGGAATACCTCTCTCGTTTTAGGTACCTACCTCTACCATCTTTTCTCTTCTTCAAGTGTCCTTCCCACTTCTACTTCACTCCAACCAGCACCGAACGGTGCCATGAAGTGTCAGTAACAGACATTGCAGGTCCAACGGAGTTCTAGGCGTCCATAGGCTACCGTAACCAGGACCGCTTACGTCCTGGTGGGTTTTTTGAGTTTTAGCCACGCCACCATTCAAAATCTTCATATAAAATATAGGAAAAGTTAGCATATTCAGTATTTCAGCCAGTAAGTAAAAAATAACTGAAAGCTTAAAAGTGTCGAATTTTCGCTCCAACCCTCTTTTGCGGTATGCCCCCAGCTACGCTGAGCTTTGTCCAGAATAAATGAAAAAAGCTCGGCCGAGCTTTTATCTGTGTTCGCTTTAGTTGAATGTTGGACATCAAAGAAATTCTCATAGTGTAGGTAAGGTTCTTTTCGTACTAGTGTTGAGTTCATTTTTGGAGTAAATTTGATGTCAATTATGAGGTGCAGTCGCTTCACCGTGCAATAACGTGTACGTATAATGATTGAAATCGGATGAATTCCTGCTACATACCTACAATAATAATTATAAAACTACATAATTCTGCGATGATGTCTATTGTCTTTCAGCTTGGCTTGGTACAGAGACTATTGGATGAACAAACGGAGCGAAAACTGCCTTGTTGATTCGACTAATACCCTTATAGCCCCGTCCGGTCACTCGTTAGAGTCGTTAGCTATCGGAAAACATGAGCCCAGGCTTTAATGAACCTACACTATAACGTTAGTAACCACAGACGTATGTCTGAGTAGGTTACACAATTTCTTAGCTTCACTCAGCAAAGAAAGTCCTCTACCACTTTTGGACTGTAACGTACACATAAAAGAGTCGAAAAGTTGTAGACCACTTTTTTGGTCGACCTACCTACCTACTTGATCAACGATCATGTTAAAATTAGGTATTAAGTCTATTAGCTGATGTGATATAAGCACTGATAACTCTCAACTTTTGGGTTTTTGCTTACTTAATAAAACTAGTGGTTCATCCTGGATTCTGGAATGTGATTCGTGATGTACCTACTCGTAGATACGTCTAGTGGTGTTCAGAAAACCATGTTTTTAACATATTACAATCCCCTATGTCTCCGCAACCCAATTAATTTGACAGACTTGGGATCTAATTGAATTTAAACTTTCGTGAGACATGTTTCTTATAACTTTATTTTACTAAACGGTTAAAACTCACGTATTAATTGTCACTTCGGGCGACATGTTTCGAACTCGTCGGGAGTTCTTCCTCAGGATGAGTGCGTCTGCGACCCGCGCCGATTGCACACTGTCGAACTACCCGCCGCCCGAAGTGACAATTAATGCGTAAGTTTTAACCGTTTAGTAAAATAAAGTTGGGATCTAATTTCGAATATCGCGGTCTTTCTACAGTCGAGGGTCGAGGGCATAAACATGTATACATTTTTGGACCTTATTTCAATGGAATAAGGTGAAAAAGTGTATCCATATTGGTGCCCTTGACTGCACAAGATCCTGGTCCGTGGATTTTTAGGAGATAGAAACAGACATAAGCAAAGCTCGTACTATGGGAACTATGTAGACCACGATATACATAAGTCCGTAGAAAACGTCCAAGATTCAGGCATATTCGTGTGCATAACATGAATAATGCCCTAACAGGGATTCGAACCCGGAACACCGGCTTCGTAGGCAGGGTCACTTAGCAACTAAGCATTCGTAACCAATTTCATTAAACTCCGAAAATTCGAGGTTTGACAATATCGACTGAATTATCACTCGGGATTAAGAAACGAAGATGCGAAATCTAGTGCACAATATGTCTGTGTAAGTATCACTATCCTATAGAACCCAACCCTAATGTTACATTCTTCCACAAAAACGGCTTAACCAGCGCGATTTCCCAGTTAACATAAGCCATAACTACCCTAGATAAGGAAAGGATGATGTTATCAAGATATCGAATGATAACTTCTGCAAACACGTATCAAGATATACCACTTCCCACAAATTTCAACCTTAAGGAAACGTGATTATAAGGTTCCGTTTATAACGTCATTGTTTTTAGGATACCAGTTTGTAAATTTGTAAATTACTAGTGATCAGAGCATCAGGGCTGCTACAAATTATAGAGGTCTTAGCTGTGAATGCGTTGTGTGAATTTCAATGGCTGATCCTGATTGGATCTCAAGTTTTTGTGGACTGAATTGTTCATTGAGGCAAGAGACAAATGTCTTTTTAGGGTTCCGTAGTATACAAGGAACCCTTATAGTTTAGCCATGTCCGTCCGTCCGTCCGTCCGTCTGTCCCCCGTTTTTCTCAGTAACCGTTAGTACCTCCCCTACATGTAAAGTGCCGGTTTTTTTTAATATTGTGTGGATAGAATGCTAAATGCTAGATGTAAATATTTGTTTACACAAATTTTATAATATTTAATTTATTATACACCGCTAAAATATGATTAAATTACCATAAATATAGGGACAAAGACTGGGACAGTTAAAAAAAACCGGCCAAGTGCAAGTCGGACTCGCGCACGAAGGGTTCCGCACCATTATCTATTAAAAATTAAAACCGGTCCAGTGCGTGTCGGGCCACGCGCAATGTAGGGTTCCGTAGTCGTCCAGCCGTTACATAATGTGGACAAAAACTTCGCAAACCTATATTTACTATGTTTTTGGCAGAATTAACAACATTATCTAACGTATCAATAGACATAGTACGAAAGTTTACTTTTGTAGAGTACATTTCCTATGTTCGACTGTTACTCGTCAACTAGTAATGTCTAATAGCTGTGATAATTTTCCTTTAAAATTCTTAATATGTATCTACTATTACCATGATTTTTTTCACAGGCAACGATACGCCACACTATGGGTTTTGAGAGAAAAAAATTGCACCACAACTTCACGCGTAGGGGAGGTAGGTACCCTAAAAACAATTAGCCGGCCATCTGGCCCCAATACCAAAAAACTTTACACATATAATTTGACAAAATTGTACAATTTTCCATAGAAAAAGATCACAACTTTGTCGAATTGTATGCTTGTAAAGTTTTGTAGTACCAATACTTAGGCCCCTGTTCACCAGTGGTCTCTATTAGGTGTTTCAGCAACACATACGGTGTTTAAATCGGTTGGAAATACAATAGCGTTCTATTCATTCCAAAAGACAATATGTGAACTCATGTCCACAACACATAATACACTTTAAGGCTAACTGTGAACACAATAGTGGTTGATTCTAATTGAGGCACATTGTCGCCAATACGTGGCGTGCCTTCCAATATTGTTCGATTATAATTATTTACATACATCAATATGCAAAACTGAGGTCGCAGGGTTAGGCCGTATGCTAAGAATGTTGTGGTTAAGTCCGAATTTAGGTAATTTGGTCTTGAATAATAATCATTTTGTACGAAGGGAGCTGTGGAATTTATTGAGTTTCAGTTTTATTTGTCGCTTTTAATCCTCAAAGATAAAACGACTGTGTGATTAATTAATCACATTTTAATTTTTCGTGCGTAGGTCCCAGCAACGCGTAGAGATATCGATTTGAAATTAAAACCATATACTTACTCAGGTTGACAGAAGAAGAACTTGAAGTTGTGAAAAAATCTAACTTCTAAGTACTTAAACGAAAAAAAAGATAGTGTACGCCCATTTGTGTATATTTTGCCACTCGCTGACGAACGGCGCAGAACTTTCAATATTTTATTTTATATAGAACATAGTCAAATTTATATTTACTGTTAATGTTTTTAGAATCTGCATTAAATAGAATTGTAGACAGTATTTTTAATAAATCAAGTTTAATACAAAAAATATGAAATTATGAGGATATGTTTGCATTTCGTTACTATACTAAAAGTCTCTTATTTTAAGTATTGCGTCATATTTTAAAACTAAAAACTGGTATTAATTTGTTGCCAGAATTTTGTTTCTGAGCGCTTGGAGGTCTGTACTTTGCAGGCATCAAGTAGGTATCTGGCCAGTGTATAGCACTAGGAAGTTGACCTTAACTTTTAATTGATACTGCATAGAGCCGTGGGTAATAGTATCTACATTACTTACCAAGGGCGATAAAACAAAGAATGTCTCAGATCGCAGGTATTTTACGCCCGAGTCGAAGGCAAGGGCGATAAATATGCGATCTGAGACTTTCTTTATTATCGCCCGTGGTAAGTACAAAATTTTATGTCACCCCCTGGCCAGGAAGTGGGTTTTTTCGCGCGCGGAGCGTGCGATAATGGCCACTTTATGGCCAGGTGTGACATAAAAGCTATTATGTACCTGGGTCATTGTCAGATTTAGGTGCGCGTCTTTTCGGTGGACATGCCAAAAGTTAAGGGCTACAAAGCTTAATTTTCGATTGATCTGATAACCCGCATAATCTGTAATTCCGTGTCTATAAATCCATGTAATAAAAACGTAAATTACATGCACACAAGCCGTTAACTATTGTCCACCGAATGGACAACTTTTGTTTTTCCGACTGACAATGACCCACCTACAACTTAATGATTGTAATAATGTGCTTTACACAGGTACAGTCAGCATTAAAAGTAGCGCCACATATGACGACGTCAAAAGTCTTTATCACAAAGGAATAAGAACTTTTGACCTCTTCATATGTGGCGCTACTTTTGATGCTGACTGTACCGTACTTTTATCTCACGAGCACGGGTGAGCCATGGTTGTGTGTTGAGCTACACATGCACATTGTATATGTGTTACGTTAAGCTATGCGTTCACGTGGTCTATGTGTTCGTATGTGTCACAACCACAACTATGGCTAAACCGCGCTCGTGAAATAACGGTACTGTAGGTAACGTCTGTAACCCAAGCATGAAAAACAAAGGAATTCACTGCATCAACTAAGTCTAACTGACAACAACATGCAACAAATTAAAGGAACAAACTCATAGCTAGAATATTCTGTGTTCCCAGTTGTACGTTTCGCAATGGGTATTGCGACTCGTCTCTGAATTCATCTCTAGTTTAACATGCTCTATGTCCTTGTTAACGTCGGAATGCGGGCGGTAGGTATAAAGGATGATTCACGCTAGACCGTTCCGTGTACGGGCCGGCCCGTTTTGTAGTACAAGAAATCGCCGGACGCGCGACGGCAAAATCATCCTTAAGTTGATCTATGTATTCATTGAATTTGTCAAGGTACCAAATTCTTGTCGAATGTAAACCGATATGAACACAAAAAACAACTGTTAAAATGATCTGGCGTTTCGAAAGCTGCAACTGAAATTTTGATCATTCTTGCCCCCGTCTGCTGGCAAGTTTATTAGAAGCAAGCAAGCAATGTCCGACTACGACGGTGGTAAAAACGTATAAAGCATGCATTATAGACATGCGCAAAATGTGTCACTAAAAAGAAAAGAGTGATATACTTCATTCCTTCACTGTGAAGTATATCACTCATTTAGTTCACTAGTTCATTTCGTTCAGTAGCTCAACAGATCCATCTACGATATAGATTGGGTAAACATATCAGTCATTCATTCAATTTTGTCGTCTATGTCACTCTCGGAGCGAATGAGTAGGCAAAAGATGACTGAACTGAACGAACTGAAGTATTGAAGTATATGAATCCGAACTGAACTAGTGAATGAAAGAGTTACTCTACTACTTCATTTCAATCATTCATTCGTGAACTACTCATGTCTAATGCATTGTAAGCAATACCAGCAGCCGATGAACGCTTGCGATTTCAGAGGAGTCAAAAGCTCGTTACCGTACCGACCCACTACCTATTGAATATGGCCAGTTTTTGATCTCTTCGAGGTCGCATTAAAAATTTAACGAGAAACCTGAACTTCGAGGTCGCCTCAAAAATATACCGACAAACCTGAACTTCGAGATCCTTTCAAAAATATAGCGAAAAATCTGAAACAGCTATTTGATGCGGCCCTCTGAGGTTCCCCAAAAACGGATATTTTTACTGAATTTAGCTTTTTGGTTAAGAAGTTTGCCGATTCCTGACCTATTCAAATAATTGTATTTTTTTATTAATCGTTTATTTCGAATACCAGGATTCATATATTTACATTTTAAAAACACTGATTATATTAATACAATGAAATAAATTAAATAATAAGTTAAATAAAATTGATAAATTAATAAATTAAATCATGATAAATTTGATTTGATTTTCTATTGATCTGAGGAGTTGTGTGTGTGTTGGGGAGCTTTCTGTGGAGTTCTGTCGACTTTACCACCAAGAACACAACATCACATAATTCACATACTTATGGTAAAGGGGCTGGTGTCTCCCGTAAGGTGAAGGCTGATGGCGGGTGCCTCCAATCGGACTGCTCAAATATGCCATAGCTGGAATATGATATAGGAATACTATGATAATAAACTAGCAATAATAAATATTATTTTCTCTTCCGCTGAATAACTAAGGCCTAAGTTGTCCTTTACATTGGCAAGTCAGATGGTAATCGCGTATTCGCTTTCCTAAAAGTAACTCCTACGCAAAATCTTCGAATTGTGTCACAGCGGACTCTGGGATGTCTTGTTGAGATGTCATGGCTGCGCTGCGGTCACACTTGCATTGGTTCACATGTAGTGTTCTCGGTGTTTTATGAATATACTAGTTCTCGTGTGTCAGATGCCATTAGGCTAACGACGGACAAGTCTGCATTTTAACAAAATTCCAAACAAAGTCTGTTTAAATTTAACATTGTGTTCACCTGAGAACTTAGTAAAAATGGAGATGTTAAAACTACACAGCAAAACTTGATGTAGATTATTCTGAGCTGTTGTGAGCACGAAGTTGAGGCACGAAGTGGATGTATTTTTGATGTGGATCTAATTTGTAAGCAGTTAAGATTTTAATACCTAATTTAAAAAAAATAAAGGGAGGTATTTTTTGCTTTAAGTGTTGTTATTATTGCTTGATATTATTCGATTTTGAGTGATATTAGAAAGGACAATTTTTATTTGAAAAACTACAAGAGCCCGCACAGTCCTGTACGTAACTAACTAGTAATGAAGGGAAAATGCCAAGATACGTGTTAAATCCCAAAAAAACTAGCCTTAAAAGATAAGCGTTTTTGAATTGATAAGGGCATTTAAGATATTTTAATAAATACAAACATAATTTCATAAGAAAATCATTTCAAAAATTCCGATACGATATTAATATCGTATTGGAATAGCGGAGTATTGTGCATTTATCTTTTCACTTTATTTATTCAGTTACTTAAGCTTAAGCGACACACACTCGCTGTTTAGTTCAATTCTCTGAAAACACATCTCTTCTTTTCTTATAGACAATATTGATCCCTATTCTAACTGCTCAAGACTTACTTTGCAGTAATTGCTTAGATAAGAGGTTGTGGAAGTTGTGGATTTAAGGTGACGCCGTGATAAACTATGAAACTCAAACAGTGTGCTGAAATCCCCTCACCTCATCCACCCCGGTATTTCTTACGCGGCTCGCGATCGAATAGCGCATGACAGAGTTGACAGACAGAGCGCCGCACGGAACATAGACATCAAAGGAGAGGTATTAATTTTTTTAAATACGACGGTGGGAAACAAGCGTATGGTCTACCAGATGGTTAGTGGATACCGCAGCCTACAGACGCGGGCAACTCCATGCGCGTTGCCGAGTCTTTATCAAATTTGAGGATTAATTTGTGCTTTCCACATTTCTTAAATATTTTCTAATTATAATATTACTTTTTAGAATTTGTAATACCTATAAAGATTAGATTAGATTGTGTTTATTGTGTACCTAATTAGAGATGTATGGGTATTTAATAATAAGAATTTTATCGGGTAAAACTTGATACAAATATGTAAAACTATTCGTGCCGACATTATTACCGATGTCAGATTAGGAGGTAAGAAATCAAATATCTATTGTACATGTTTACAGTTAAACCCTGACAAGATTGTATTTGGCCCTGAAATTAATAATAATGAGTGTAAGTCATGTACAGTCGGTACAGTGTAGCTTCATGTTAACAATGTAGAATGTCCAAAAGTTTCCAAATAACCATCCCGCTCTTTACGGAAGCTCTGCGCGTAAAATAGTAAATAAATTATACTACAATAATATTGAAATGAAAAAAAGTGTGGATTATTTGTGAAATATGGCTCGTTGGCGGTTTAGGTATGAATATGTTGACTTTATGTTTTTAATTGCAGACCCATACGTAATAAAAATAAAGATATAGAACCGTTTAATGATGAATTTAAGACCAATCTTTGCAATTATTTTCTATCGAGCCGATTTCGTCCAATTATGTATCGAGTCCGTACAAGGTCTTTGAAATATGATGAATATTAACATATATTTTGATGTGCTAGAATAAATAGTTTTTCTTAAAAAACTGCTTAAATAACATCAATTTCAACAAAATTAGGTCTTGACAGCCTCTGCTATGCTACCTATTCATCTAAATCTGATTCAAAATATTCTTCAGATTCGAACTCCGATGATGCTTCATTTTCGTCAGTTGTTGAAGTGTCACTTTCAGTATCACCGACCTCAATTATAAAATGTTCGGCCAGTGATTCGATTATAAGATCTTTTTGCCTATTTTCGTAGTTTGGTGGACGTGTCCCTTAATACGAAAAAAAATACCTATTGAGTTAAACCCCAAACCAACAAACCAGTTAAATACAACGGCACTATAAAATGTCAGTACCGGACATGTCAACAACCAATAAGCAATCCAATACCCGCAACACGGCGAAGGTAAAATAAATTCTTATCCAGGCTTTAAATACATGAATATAATTAAAACTTAACGCCGTGGAATACAAAATTATTTCTAATGAAAATCTGGCAAGCGAAATTATACTTACTGTATAAAATTCTGGCAATCCACAGAGAACCCATGGCATATCGAGTTGCCACTAGCGAGTTAGATAGGTATAAAACCCTACATTGGCAACACATTTTGTAAGTCTTTATACTTCAGTAGCATTTCTCGTGTTGTACAACATATAAAATAATGTAAATTAAAACGATGTATAGAAATTTATAATACAGCCGAAGTAGGAACCTCCTCCTTTATAGGGTTCCGTACCCGAAGGGCCAAGCGGAACTCAATTGTTGTCACTTATGCGTCCTTCCGTCCGTCCGTCCGTCGTCTGCCACAAAATTTTGTTCCGAAGAATTTGTCAACTTCCGTTTGACCTATGAACTTGAAATTTGGTGATCATGTTTATTATTACGTATATTTTACCAATAAATACTTAATAAAACACATTTTTTGAGGTTGGTTTGGATCCCTAGATGTGCGAAGTCCGACTCGCACTTGGCTAGTTTTTTGAAATTGGTTAAAAATACTCTTAAAACAGTTTATCAGTAAGACGGTTTTATATCTCAAATACTAAGTATTCGATTATCAAAACTTATATATAACATGACATATTTTCGTTTTCGTTTAAATCCGGAGACGACTCCATGGCATTGTTTTCTTTTCCAACTAGAACATTGAATGACATTTACGAATGTCGTTGAATAAATCTATTTGCGTTTTTACTTACCTTTTATAACCATATTTTTACATCAATCAATTAAACAAGCTTTCCTTTTTCGTTTTGAGTGCTTCCTCGAGTTTTTACGCGAATAAAATAACATTTTAAACATATATTTACGTAATTTTGCTGGTCTCGACGAGCACGGGTCCAACGCTGACAGCGGCCGTCGGCCGATTGACTTGACATCTTGTCATCATTCTTGTATAGAAAACACGGCACGCGCTGGCTTAAACTATAAGGTCGTATACGACAAAACCGTGTTTTTCGATTTAAATAAGAGTTCTAAGTTATTTTATAAAATCCAATTATAATTTTAAAGTGTTTGTTAAGATGAATCTATATTGAAAACTAAGAGGCTTTAACAAGTGCCGTTTGTCTGTAAAATGCGAATCTCTGTTTAAACAGAGGTGTTTCTGACGAAGAAAAGTCTGTTGCAAAAGTTATCCAATCGTGAAAAGCAATTATAAAATTAAAGCTAAAGGTATGATTGATCATGTGAGTCAATTTCGTTTTCATCAGTTGCTTGGTTGCTGAGAAAAATGGAAATCCATGCAACCAATATTTCCAAAGCGTCGTCTTAATAACAGCGTGTTAAACGCTAAGTAATGTAATTAATCAATGTTTGTTTCGGAGTAAATGGATTATTCCATTGGGATATGGTTGCAGGTGTGTTAGATATGGTTAGGTTAGGTTAGACATCCCTTAGACATCTCAAAAAATGTACAGTGTTACTTAAATTTGATCTGATATTTAAATAAAAGCAAACTAAATGAAAGCAATATATTAGCCTTATAATGTTCAATAGGAGCCCAGAGGAACTGTGATTGCTCATAATTAAAAAAAAAACATTTCCATAAAACGTTGTATTTTCTCTTGTTCAATATAAATGCAGGAACCAAAATCACGCATTTGGCAAAAGGCACTTGAATCCATTAGACAAGAATGACAAGCTGAGTGAACAGCGCTTATTGAATTTGCCTTCAAAGTCCCACAATCCTTCTCAACCACAGTATTTACGTTCATAATGACTTACATTCACGTTTCTGTGTGGCAAAATTTAATTAAGGATTTCCTTTACTCGTGAGAAAGAAATATGTCATCGAATTTCGTAAGAAGTTACGCTCTTCTTGCGACATGGCAACATTTACGGAAGATAAATGGCGGCGGAGAAGAGGAAAACATTCACGCGGTGGTTATAAATATCACACGTGAAGTGGTGTTGCCATAGCTGAAAGGAAAAAGAGAATTTATCTAATTAATTCGAGATGTTTACATTCTGTCAATCAAAAACTATGAAGTAATTTAATATGCGATCTTGGCTCATACACTGCCGTTTCCGTTTATTTACCTAGATTGTTTAAGAAAACTATTAGGAAAATGAGGTTTTGCATAGGGTAACTTTATAAAATCCTAAAAGTTGACGCTTTTCAAAATAGGTTTGCTAAGTATTGATTTTAATACTTAGCATGTTTCTCGAGACATGTTAAGAACTATATTTTACTAACACGCTCATTGTATGCTGCAAATGTTAGCGAGTTTACAATACACTGCATATATTAAACTCTTATATTTTAAAATTGACGGTGTTAACAATGTATTTTAAAAGGAAATTACGTTATGTCAGGCTGGCAACCCTGACTCGAATTACGAATTACGTGTGAGATTAGCGTGTGAAATGAGTGATTTCATTATTACTGCTCCTAACAAACTGAAATTATTGTTTACTCGTACCTTTGTTTATATATTAATTATACGGGAACTATGATTTACTATAGATACCTCGGGCCTCAAAGATGGCTTATTTATTGTAACTTTGGCACTGTAATTTTAATAATAATTTTAGTATTTAAAAAAAATAATTTAATATGTAATTATTTTTAAATGGATGGGTAAATACTTGAATAAAGAATTTATTTATTATTATAATAGTAAATTACTTAACAAGGGCGGTAAAACAAAGAATGTCTCAGATCGCTGGTATTTGACGCCCGAGCCGAAGGCAAGGGCGATAAACATGCGATCTGAGGCTTTCTTTATTACTGCCCGTGTTAAGTACAAAATTTTATGTCACCCCCTGGCCAGGAAGTGGGATTTCCCGCGCGCGGAGCGTGCGGTAATTGCCGCTTTATGGCCAGGTGTGACATAAATAATATTACCCATCCCCACATTTTTATTTTCATCTTTTAAAATCTTTTAGAATCTTGAAATAAAAAGCGATATCTAAAGGCGGTTCCATGAGCCAGATATGCGTAAATACCCCAAGAATTTATCCCAGGATCGTTCACATTTGTAGACGTGGGAAAAATATATTGAATTATTGATTATATTATTATTAATAACACAGCTTTCAATACACGATTCATAACACTGCGCTCGATACAATTAATTCCCAAAGCAACGTCCAGTTAGTTTTTTTTTTCAAACTTTACTTGTTTTTACTGTGACACTCTTACACGTGATGCCTTTCATTATATTGGAGTATCTATCTTATTGGAGTATCTACTGTCAAGGCTTGCACGAGTTACCGGAAATTAGATTAAAGTTTACATGCGGTCAGAGGCTTTGATCGCAACCTAACTTAAACCGGATTAAGTGTATTTGTTGTTATTGGCCGTACTTATGATGTCGCCTGTGTTCGTAATTTAATTATACGGAGTGGCTTCCGTGTCCTCGTAGCATTTTTTAACTTACTTTAGAACAAACTTCTCTTGCATTTTAAACACTTCGTTCGGTACATTAAGGCCTCCCCGCCAGCCTTTGTCAATAAAAATTGAATTTACACTCTTTGTACGACTCGCCTCGATTCTGTATCATTTTGTTAAGCAAATTAGATTTTAAGGAGCTCTAGAAAGTTCCAGATTTTAAGATTCTGTGTTGTGTTAACTTTAGAACTAACACAATTGCGTTTTTTCTTTGTAGGATACATACTGCTTTGAACTTCTTTTATTAATTTATGTAAAGGTGAATATACTAAGCTAATGACTTACCTTAGGCAGCAATAGGGACAGATAATGGAATTCTTGAATAGTTGATGTATTTTCGTCGAAAATAGGGTCTTCATTTTCTTTATTAGTCTTATCTCAAGCACACCTCAAGGCTACTCAAAAAATAAATAGATACTTTGTTAAATGACACATGAAATTTAAATGATTGTATTCTACTTCATAGAAAATCACATAGGAGTAAATATAAATCCGCAAAGCTTAACATTTATCGCGATTACTTAATCCAAAAAAAGGCTTTATCACAAGGAGTACTTGCAACTCGTTTACTTACTCGAAGGAAGACATAAAATGTCATAGGAAACAACCTGATACTCATCCCTTTCTCCGTATAAACTTGAGGAAGTGGTTTAGGTACTGTCAACCAATTTGATTTTTGGGGCCTATTCGTACGTACCTTGTCACAGTGAAAATCAATACCTGAAAGCCGCTTGAGATAGATATCATACCTAATAATGGCACTGTGATAAGGTACGAACGAAGTGGCTCAAAGATCAAATTGGTTGACCGTACACGCATTGAGGCATTCCGTTAAGGGTCCTTATCAGTTGAAAAAGGCTTATAAATTTTGCCCCTTTTTCATCTTGATATTTTCTCAATATGACTATCTAGAACAGGTCTATTGCGGCCTGTTTTAAATGTATTTTTTGCCTTATTCACTAAGGCGACTTCCTGACTTGGCGGGGCGGGATCGATATGTGACATTTTCTTCTTTGTCGTAAACATACTGACGTCGCAAAGATTCCCACTTGACGGAATACTGTCAGTATTACATTTGCGCAGTAGTAATATCATGCGCAGAAGCGGACCAGTACTGTCTTCGTATCGTCCCGCTACCGCGCATCCCGCGCCAGTCAGGAAGCACTCATTTAAATGTAGGGGCGCAGTAAAAAGCGGTACTGCCTCGACTGACAGTTGACACTGACATTTGACAGTTTTCTCATATCGTACCGCCTCCGCACCGACAAATCAGGAAGTCGCCTTAGAAATATTGCATTAAACATCACTTCAAATCGAGCATTTTCGAGCTAAAAATTGATTATTCCCGCTTAAATTCTACTCTACATACAGTGAAATCAAACAAAACCGGCCAAGTGCGAGTCGGACTTCGCACATTTAGGGTTCCGAACCAACCTTAAAAATATCATTCATCAATATATTAGTATTTGTTGTTAAAATGTACGTAATAATAAACATTGCAACAAAATTTCAAGTTCATAGGTCAATGGGAAGTCAAAAAATTCTTCGGAACAAATTTTGTGACAGACGACGGACGGACGGACGCCTGGGCCACACCAATAGGGTTCCGTTTTGACCATTCGGGTACGGAACCTTAAAAAGAGCTAAGTATATTACTATCTAAAGCTTTAATAAAGTCATCGTATCCTTTAATAATTTTATTGGGTATTATCTTAATACATTTGTCAATCAATCAATTTTAAAACTTGAAAGGCCTATTAACAAGTTTTCGGCATCCAGCGTTAATAGTTTTATTATTTTCTAATGCAAACTCAACTGTTAACTAAGTATAACAATTTAAATGGTGTTATGGCTATTTTTCGGGACAAAGGGTCCGGCCACTGGGCCCAAAGGGTCAGCTAGTTATAAGCCCACTGTTGTAATTAATTTCTAGTTTTACTGTTAATTTGCTCTATAGGGATTTTAATGGACACACAGACGTGAAGTCACAGAATAAGTAATAATAATATGGACAGAAGTTGCACTGTTAACAAATCGCCAACTTACAAACCCAAATTATAATAGGTAAATAACAAACATTGACCACACCAAGCGAATGACGAGACGACGCGACCGGTAGCAATTCGCCACTGAATGTACTTGCAGCGGCCCGGGGTTGTACTTGCAGCGGCGCGGCGAACTGACGGAGTGAAAGCCGCCTGGTGAAGTCTGAAGAGTTTTTACTTCCGACCTAGATTTAGGGTGAATATTCACCAGAGTTATAAGAAGCTGGTTTTCATATATGCTGTTAAGATTATAGTTGTCTCAAAATTTAGTATTAATTGAGACCTGAGATTCCTGATTGTAGTTTTTAAGTTACCCTTTCTTCTTCCGTGCCCATTCCCATTTCATTTGGGGTCGGCCCAGTTTTTAATGTTCAGATCAAAACAAGAAGGTTTTATATATTTGTGTCAAAGCCTGGCATAATAGAAAAGAAAAAAGTTGAAGAGAGAGAACAGATAGAGCTGATGACGTGAGTTGAGTTGTGATTGCAGCATTACGCAATATTCCTATCAGCATTTACCTATAAAATACGTCATATTAAAACTAATGTAAATCCAGCTGACTTTCTATCAAGATCGGTAACTGAGGGGATTAACGAATGCTGTGACGTGGATATTCACTCTCTGTGTTTAAACGCAAGTTGTAGTGTGTTCAGTTATACTAGTGAGGCTGACATGGTATCGCTAGACTGGAAAAAGATTCAACTGGAGTCAAAAAAAGATGTAATATATTCAAGAATATTAAGATATATGTCGGATGGATGGCCCGAAAGAAAAGAACTATGTAAGGAATTGTTACCATTTTACAATAGAATGAATGAATTGACTATAGACAGAGATTGTATATTTTGGTTATATCGTATACTAATACCTCACAGCGTTCGTGAATCAGTTCTGCATGAACTGCATAAAAGTCATTTCGGGATAGTTAGAATGAAGGAAATTGCACGTTCATACTTTTGGTGGCCTAACTTAGACAATGAAATAGAAAATATTACTAAAAAATGTATAATTTGTTTACAAAACAGCAAAGCACCCTCTAAAATACAGAAACCATGGCCTGTTCCTCCTTCAGTGTGGTATAGGATTCATGCTGATTTCCTGGGCCCATTTTATAACAAAATGTTTCTGGTAATTGTAGATAGTTTCTCAAAATGGCCCGAAATTTATGAAATGACAAATATCACGAGTTCTCGTACGATAGATGTGTTTACCAGTGTATTTAGTCGGTTCGGGTATCCAGTGCATTTAGTTACCGACAATGGTCGCTCGTTCACGAGTGAGGAGTTTAAACATTTTTGTAGTAGTAATCACATAAAACATACATTTTCACCACCATACCATCCAGCCACCAACGGCGCGGCTGAGCGATTTGTGGAGACCTTCAAATCAGCTGTAACTAAAATAAAAGATAGTGGACTTGATTTAAAAAATTCGGTGAATTTGTTCATGTTTGATTATAGAAGTACTCCACAGCGCACAACTGGGGTTTCACCGGCTCGTCTTATGTTGAGTCGAGAAATAAGAAATAGGTTTAGTTTTCTGCGCCCCCCGCCCCTGTCAGATATAGTAGCGGAGAGGGTCGAAAAAAGGGAACAAGGAAAAAGAGAGATACAATTTGAAATAGGTCAGAAAGTGATGGTAAGGGATTTTAGGAGAGATAGCAGGCCTTGGGTTCAGGGTATAGTAATAGAAGAATCTATACCAGGTACTACTTATGTAATTGATGTAGAAGGCTTGAAATGGAAGCGTCACGTTAATCAAATGTTATGCTGCTCTAACGAGTTAGAAGAACTATGTTAATTAGTTATTCTAGTTTATATTTTATTCTTTAATTTATTGTTTTAAATAAGTGGGGAGAGTGTGAGAATTGGAACTTTTTAGTTGATATTGTCTGTGACGTTCCCAACTGCCATTACTGCACAAATCTGTAACAGCTTAATGTCTTGATTGGAAATAAACACCAATTAATTAATTTGGGAGTTTTAATTCAAGATATTACAATGATGCTGATTTTGTGGACACAAACTATTTGTGTAAGTTGTGTCTGAATAGTCACCGAGGAAGGTGTCTATTAAAATTAAGATGTGCGGCATACTATATGCTGCATAATACCTTGCTGCATAATGCTATCCCAAGATTTGATATCCCAAGCCAGAGTGTAAATAATAAACCTGTTGCTGCTGATGAAAGTTATGTTGCCAAGGCTTCCAATTTGGTCTCTAATATTTGTGCAAAGCCACAAGCCCATAGTGTCTTATTACCGACTGCTATGGTGAAATTGATTAATAATGATGGCACATTTACCCGTGTTAGGGCATTGTTAGATTCAGCCCTTCAAGCGAATTTCATTTGTGAAAAAGTTGTTAATAATGTAAATAGTTGTGTATATAATACAGATGAAGTTGTGACTGGAGTATGCAATGGTCAGAATAATACCTGCCAAAAGGCTGATGTAGTTATTCATTCTTCTGTGAATGATTTTAAAATCAATGTGTCATGCTGTGTGACCAAAAATATAACGTGTCCTCTCCCGCAGCAAACATTTGACATTTCACAATTTAATATTCCTTCGAATGCTAAGCTAGCGGATGAAAATTTTAATGAAACAGATGAAATTTCACTGTTATTAGGATGTGATGTATTCTTCCAGGTGCTACAGAGTGAGTCATACCCACTAATGCCTTGTGGCCCATTTCTGGTGAATACTAGTTTCGGTTATGCTGTTGCCGGGACATTGCCAGTATCTGCTGGCAAGATTTCATCATGTAACCTTTGTGTTACTGCTGAAGGTAGCTCTTTAAATTTTGAAGACGAATTGCAGTCACCATCCTCATGACAAAGAGGTGAGAGGATATCTACTGTCAAATGATGTACCTATGTAAATAGTGATGTGTTTATATCTATATTTTGGGAGTGTAAAAAGTTGCCTTATGTCATCAATGAGTTAGGTACTGAGCAACAATTATATAAGCTTTGTCAGGAATCCTACAAATTAAAAAATGTTATTGAGTAGTTTAAATAAACAATATTGTATTATAAATTCAAATAGAGAGCTAAAGTCCGTGTTGTAAAAATGTATAAAATGTTTTAGATGTAAGGCAAAAATGCTGTAATAAATAGAATAGAATAGAATAGAAATACTTTATTGTATAAAACTGTGTAGGTACATATACTGTGTAACGAAGGCTTATGTTGTTTTCTGACATGACAACTAAAAGAATACTTTGTTAGCTTTACCAATTGATTACAATTAACTCTTATATTTGTTTTTATATGGGAACAAATAAAATGATCACCTAAATAACTTTTGATATCATCAAATTTTCGAACCCTAAAATAAGGTTGAACACTCAAAAAAATATATCGATCAGCAATTCCGAGTCACCAAAAAAATTCTACCTATTTTTGCAGCACTTGCACCTATTTTACTTATTGCGTTCCTATAAATTTATAATCGCATAAAAAAAATTGTCAAGTACCACCAAAAACACTAAACTACCACCTAATCTCATGCACCTTTTTTCATTAGAATTACATCCAAATATTATACACATCGCATGCTACATTTTAGTAAACAGTTACAAATTAATTGTTTTTAGCACTATAAATATTTTAGTCATTTCCAAAATGTTATAAATCAGAAAGTAAAATTCTAAATTAATTTAAAAAGCAACGCGCAATGTGGCTGTGTGAAATAATAACACGTATACTGCTATCTCTATCAATCAAATACAAAGAATTGTCTGAAGCATAAAACCTATTGATATGTCGTTAGAGTGAAAGGTACCTATTGCTGTTTCATTCTAACTACCTATTGCTGATGGTTTACAAACGCAAGAAGTTTTTTTTTTTTAATGCGTTGACGTGAGCGCGTTTGATTGAAAACTTTTATTTGAAAATAAGTTTTGTTGATTTATTAAATTGTTAGTTTGTTATGAAAATGGATAAAGGTCCTCAAATGAGTTTACTTTATTAATTTAGATAGACTTTCATGGACAAATTCAAGGAAGTTAATAGGTAGAAATAGGTATAGGTAGGTTTAGGTTATGTTAGTTTTGCATCGGCCCGAAGGGCCAAAACAACTCAAAATAGGAGCTCCGCGCCAGCGGAGATCCGTCAATACTGTTCCAATGTCCACTAGTTTGAAATAAAAATAGATGTCATAGAAAAATACTACTACCTAGGCAAATTGACGATTATCAGCGAATAGAGTAGAGGCAAAAACATCTGAGAACAAATAGCTGTATGCGACCAGTAAGGAAAGAACTGTTGAAAATATATTAAATTAAATTATGTTATGTACGTGTCTCATTCAAGTTACAGAAATTTTGAAGCTTCAATAAAATAAAATCATTTAGCGCTGTCTTGCTCGCACGCGGTGCGACGTGCGAGCGAGACGGACCGTATGGAAAACCGCATCAGTGTGCTAGCAATGAGGTTAGACTAGATTGGAACTGCTTTGCGCGTCGGGCCACAGAATAAGTAATAGTTGGTCGGGCGTTAAAAAACAATTGCCGCGTGAAATTTGGTGATCATGTAGTATTTCTGGGTATCGAAAGAATTCTTTGGGTGTAAATAATTTTAATAGGATTACGAGCCCTGTAATATTTGGATGTAAATTATATGAAATTTGGTGTTTGAAATTAGGTGATCATTAAGTATTTTTGGGTAGTGACTAATTTATTTGGTAACAATTTAATTTAATAGGTTATCGACATGTTACTTCTTTGAGTTGCACTTTATATTTAAAAGGAATTGAAAATTTGGTGCGAATCTAGTATTTTTGGTAATCAGTGTAATTTTTTAGAGCATCATTCGGCAACTAATTTGGTGGTTCGTTAAATGCTACCCTTTTTATATTAAGTTTTGGTTTGGCCGCCAATATGTTCAGATCAGAACAAGAAGGTTTTATATATTTGTGTCAAAGCCTGGCATAATAGAAAAGAAAAAAGTTGAAGAGAGAGAACAGATAGAGCTGATGACGTGAGTTGAGTTGTGAGTTGTTATAATTGAAATAAAATAATTTGATGAGAAAAAGTGAGTTGTTTTATGTTCAAACACGATAATAAGAAGAAAGGCAGTGTTTGTAACATTTAAGTTACCTTTATATATAAAAAAATGCTATTTTATATATCAGGCGCTTATGTAGTCATCGCTCTTCCATACAAACTTCCACCCCCTTCAGGGATGATTTCCGGGATAAAAACTACCCTATGTCCTGCTCCGGGACTCAAACTATCTCCATACCAAATTTCATCTGTGTGGTAACAGAAAGACAGATAGACGACAGACAGACACACTTTCACAATGTATGTATAGTATGGATTTATGGGCATTTTCACTTCAAAGTGTACCCCCTACTTTTTTTTCGGATCTCGGTGATTTTGGGTATTCTGACTCAGAATCACTAGTACTATCCATTTCCGCGAAGAAAAAAAGTGTCCCCCCAAAAAAAGGCAGTTTTGTTACGCTTTTTTCATACAGTTTATATGGCTCGTCACAAAACTGACACAGAAAATTTGTATGGAAATTCAAGGACATTTTTTCTTCATCTGAATCAATAAGTACTCGTGATTCTTAGTCAGAATACTCAAAATCACCGAGATCCAAAAAAAAAGTAGGGGGCACACTTTAAAGTCAAAATGCCCTTATACCAGTTACTTAAGTAGATAACCAATACAGCAGTGTGTCTCTTCCCTGAATGAGGGTACGTTATTTGAGTTTTACATCTAAGTACCTACAACTTGTTTAGCATTTGTTGGAGGGTAACGGCATCAGCAACTTCGCGAATTACACCGGCCATGGGCGGTGGCACGTTTATTGATTTTGTATGAGCTTTTTAAAGGGTTTAATCGGGTTAAAATGGCGTGTTGGGTTGGGTAAAGTAGGAATGTTTGGGTGGATTTGGGAAATTGGTGTAGATAGTGAGGTGATGAGGTCTTTTTATCTGAATTACAACTATTTGCTCTTTAGGTCCCTATTGTAGTGTTGTATTCCTGTAGGTGTAGGTGAGAAACGTAGCCGGAATTCCCGGGGAGCTGTAATATGTCTCGTTTTATCATTACGGCCAATCCTCGGGTCAATAAAGGGTCGGAAACGCGCTTGCGATTCTTGTGGAGTCGCAAACAGTCGCAGCAGCAGGCAGTGTTATCGTCAGGCACAAGTCAGGCAATCGTTGTTGTAAAAAAAATGCATGGTCAATTGGTTCTACTCGTATGAGTATAGAGACTTTTAAGCTTCAGTTTTACCCTTCTGCGTGGTGTCAGTTAAGCGGTTTTTAGGGTTCCGTACCCGAATGCTCCAAACGGAGCCCATTGCTGTCACTCACGCGTTCGCATGTCTGTCTGTCCGTCGTTTATCACACAGGTTTCACAGCGGTTGGAGCTACCATCTTCAAATCTTTACTGTAGGTGAGTATAAACATCTTGTTGACCCAAACTCATACAAATTGTTAAAAAAACATTACAACCCATTTTTTTAGGCAGTCGTGTAAAAAAAATACAAATAATGGCTGGAGCCAGACTTAGTTAGTGAAGCTTAGTTCTAAGATCATAAACATTCTAACTACCCAGTTCGCATTCGGAGGGTGCATTACCGATAACGGGATTCAATTCGCGCGATAAATTCGGTGCACTTTATGCATCGAGATGTGCAGCGTTTTCAACCATTTTCAACACTCTTTAGGTTGAAGTAAGACGGAGTATCTGACATTATAGGATCTTGATTACTTCCGTATTTGGTGGTACATACGAGATCGGTGCGATATCAGTAAACTGTCAGTGTCAACTGTTAACCTAGTAAGTAAACTGATTATTTACTGCGTGCCTACATTTAAATGAGTGCTGCCTGATTGGCGCGGGATACGCCGATGCCTCGCGATATCAATTTAGTACTGCATTGATTTATACCGTTTGCTTCAACGCAATATCATAAGAGCTATACTGCCCAAATATAAACTAACAGTATGTATAGCGATAAAGAAGGAAATCTAGGCGACGTCAGAATGCTGTCGTGAAAGTAGAGGTAGAAAATACCGCATGCGTTGCGTACTTTGCTTAGACATATTTGTTAATATGATTTTTCATAGATGGCGTTAGTAAGATAGGTACGCATCCTATGAAATACATGAGACAGATACTTAGCTATTAGAGTAGGCCCATTTTTGAAGAAGTAGCATACAAGAAGCAAGTCATGTAACAGTTGGGGTGACAACGTTATCAGAGGGCTTAGACCCTGTAGAATACGGTTCTGCCTGTCTCCATACCCAAATTTGAGCCGGAAGTCTGTTATACCGGATAATGTGCAGCCCATACAAATTATTTCGTTGTACATTTGGTAAATCGTGGTTTCGGTACCCTAATTATGGTCGAGTATAATGACGATTTTTTGAAAAAAAAATCGTCATTATACTCGATCCCGACTAATTCAAGGATAAGGATTTCAAATTTTATATTTATTTTGAATTTTAAGCAAAAAAAAAATTTTTTTGGCAAAAAATCGTCATTATGGTCCGATTGTTATAGGTTTTTGATATGCCATAAAGGACAATATTTGTCATTGTATCCCGAAATTTTCGACCCTCCAGCTCCATATCTTTCTCCGCCATCTTGGAAAATCTGTCACTTTTTCAGTGTTTTCCTTGTACTGTCGCTAAAGTTCATTTTAGTGCTAAACATGGTTCGGCAATATTGTAGAAGACAAAATTTGCTAAAACTTTTGGCTACAAAGATTTTTTGTATGACCCCTAAGGACGAAGGTATGACAGGAGATATTTTTAAAACTGCAATTTTTTTTTAGTATTCCTCCCATATTTACGTTTTAAGTGCATTTTAGCGCTAAGTATAGTTCTGCAATATTGTAGATCACAAAATGTGCTACAACTCTTCTATTGAAATATTTTTTCCACGATCATCAGGAAAGAAGATACGAAGTCATCTATGGAGTACTACCGTCGATATTTGCTTCTTTTTACAGTTTTCTTCCCATATTTGCGTTTTAGTGTATTTTAGCTTAAGTTCTAGGTCTGTAATATTACAGAAGACAAAATTATATGCAAATGATCTTACTAGGTATCGTGGAAACAGACGATTTTATCTTTTGAGGGATTGAAGTGTTATAGATCGGAAAGTGACAGATGCTTTATCTTGTCGTCTATCCCGCTATCACTCGACTATCATAGATCCCCTACAGATTGCGATTAATTGCACTCAAACCTAAATATGAGAAGAAAACTGCAAAAGTATCTAATTTCGACGGTGCTACTCCATAGATGGCTTCATATCTTCTTTCCTAACGGTCGTGGAAAAAATATTTCAATACAAAACTTGTAGCAAATTTCGTGATCTACAATATTGCCGAACTATAGTTAGCGCTAAAATGCACTTAAAATGTAAACATGAACGGAAAACCAGAAAAAAGTGGCAATTTTTAATGATATATCCTGTCATATCTTTGTCCCTAGGGGTCATGGAAAAAATCTTTGTACCCAAAAGTTTTAGCAAATTTTGTATTCTACAATATTGCAGAACTATGTTTAGCATTGGAATGAACTTTGACGACAGTAAAAGCAAAGAACTGAAAAAAGTGACACTATTTTCAAGATGGCGGCCAAAGTTATGGAGCTGGAGGGCCGAAATTTTTAGGTTACCATGGCTAATATTGTCCTTCACAACATACCAAAAAACCATATCAATTGGACCTCTTTTAGAGTACCAGAGCAACAATTTACTAAATGTACTACGAAATTTTTAGTATGGGCTGCACCTTTTCCGGTATACCGTACTTCCGGCTCAAATTTCGAGATGGCGACAGACAGATCCGTATTCTGCAGGGTCCAAACCCTCTGATAACGTTGTCACCCCAACTGTTACATGATTTGCCGCTTGCATTGTTTAGAGACGCCTTTTCCAATTCTGTTCTCTAACTATATGTGATACCACCCACAATGAGCTATTTTAAAGGAACGCGACTTTGTATAAGCAGGAACCGCTCCAGCCAAGTTGACTTTAGATAAAGTATAGGTTATCGATAGGCGATAAAATTTTATATACCTAATGTTTAATATTTACGTTTAAATTATTATTAAGAATATGCTAAGATAATGTGACTGAATTAAAATGTAATTTATCCCTATTTATAGACTGAGTGAGAAAATCACTGACCTAAGTTTTCATATGCCTGACCTGGCTGAATATATTATGGGAAGAAATATGTACCAGTACCTACTTAAGACCTGATCTGATGTAACCATATATTCATTATGAATAAACCATTCATTCATTCATTCATTCATTCATATCCATCATTTGCCAAAAAACTATACTATTTATATTAATTGTCATCTCGCATTAGGGTGCATTACAACTGTCTGTAATCGTAAGCTACAAATGCTTTCCTTAAATTCTTAACGTCTGATTGTTTGGAAAGTTGTATAACTTTCTATGGAATGAGCTGCCGGCGCCATATTTAATGTTAATCGGTCCGTAATCGCAAGTTGGTGCAACCCGCCCTAAATCATGGTACATACTCGTACATTACGATTACTTTTGAGTTTGACACTGACATATATGTCACCATATATGGTCTTGTTTCATTGGATAATATACTTTAATTTACATTGGATATTATAGAGCTTCTATTACAAACATACGATTTTATTTTATTTTTATCATTTATTGCACCATGGTTTAATAAGGTTGTTACAACATGCAAAAGTATCTCATGGACCCTGGTCGGGTGTAGCAAACTTAAATACTAAAATATAAGTAATTAACAAAATGTATGAAGTTATATAAAAATAAGTAAAATTAGAAACATAGGATAACTTATTATCTCAATATCACATACGTTAAATAAGATCCACATACTTCAGAACATAAATTGAGAATCTTAATAATCTTATCACTACAACATCATTTATGTGTAAATAATCTTAAAAATCTAATCACTAAAAAAATCTTCTAATGTGTAATAGCTTTTGTTTGCAAGATAGGACCTTAATTTTTTTGCGTATTTTACTTCTTTTTTTTCAGCTTTTATGTGGCAGTGTGTATGTAATAGAAACTTTATAACATTCAAAGTAATTTAAACCTTTAGCTCTCGGAAGCATGAAGTGTTGCACAAAAATATTCAGGACGACTTGAAACCACGTGCATTCCTATTTTATTCGGTCCATATACAACACCACATACCGGGTGTTAGCGGTGGACAGCCAGGAATTTATATTCAACGCCGCCGCCGTGCACAATCTAAGGCTGTAGGTGTACATGAAACTTTAATAAGTAGGTATGTGTTTTAGAAACACCGCATGTGAAGACCACATGTATGGACAATAGTAAGGCGACTTCCTGATTTGTCGGTGTGGAGGCGGTACGATATGATAAAACTGTCAAATGTCAGTGTCAACTGTCAGTCAACTCAGTACTACTTTTTACTGCGCCCCTACATTTAAATGAGTGCTTCCTGACTGGCGCGGGATGCGCGGAAGCGGGACGATACGAAGGCAGTACCTACTGAGGCCCGATTTTTGAGTGTCAAACACTCGACTTTTCACTCGAGATCTGTCAAAAAACTATGGTGTTTTGACAGATGTCGAATGAAAAATCGACCGTTCGACACTCAAAAATCGCCCCCCTGGTCCGCTTCTGCGCATGATATTACTGCTGCGCAAATTACCTAGTATTCCGTCAATTGGGAATCTTTGCGACATCAGTAAGTTTACGACAAAGAAAAAAATGTCACATATCGATCCCGCTACGCCAAGTCAGGAAGTCGCCTTAAGGTAAATTCGACTACCTACAATTTAGTTGATTCCTTTTTGACACGAACGTTACCCAGTGGTATAGAGATAGTGCCATTTATGAAAGCACAGCCCTAAATACTAATAAATAGAAAACAATACTTAAAATAACCTAACATTATAATATAGAAAATTTATATTTGTAAGTAACGCTGTTAAAGTTTGCCTATTAGGTCAGTCAAAGAGTTGGACTTTTAATTAGCACCTACGTTTAAAAAACCCTTCACAAAATATATCTAAGAAATTTCTCCACCATCAAGGCTTTCGAAAACAAACCCAAATCGGGACATCGGGTTAAGAGCTACGATGCCACAAACAGATACACATGTTAAACCTATAACATCCTTCTTTTGCGTTGCGGGTCAAAATGGACTTTAACAGAAAGATCACACCGTAAAACTAAATAGTTTAAATCCGTATGACGATCCAGAATAAAACTTTTTAATCCAGCAAATGCATAAATCTTGAGTCCCAGTTCTCTTGCTTATCATAACAATACTTAGAATTTGTTTATTCATTGTACGCGGCCACTACTTAAATGCAATTCCCGGCATTCAATAAAATAAAGTAACTTGAAAATGCCAGTTTGTAAGCTTAAATAATTGTGTTTCGGTTTGTTTAAATTAGTGTATATTCAGGAAGACTAAATGAAACAATGACAAATGCTGGCCTTTATGTGGCACAAAGATTTGAGCATTGCCATCCAACGTGGCAATGCGGCCAGCATTTTGGGAACGTTACCTACTGGCAGCGGTTTTTTTAGATTAGGGTTTTTGATAGGTATATTTAGGTTCTTTTTAGGTTAGTTTCATATTAAATTGTAATTTTATATTTATATCTGTTAATTATGACAAAGACAACTAATCATATAATTATATGTCGGGATTATATGGTAGGACTGGTGGGATGAGAGGTTAACCCTGCTATCATATGCCTGCCACGCACGATATTTGCTTCCATCAGGCAGGTATATGTAACTGTTTGCTGGCAGTCAAAAAAAAATGTTATAGTTACACAAATTTCAAACACGGTGAACTAAAATCGGTATTACTGATCAACTGAAAGGGTACTTCCCCGACCCAGGTAGTATTAATTTGTCCATTTAGACCTCCTTTGTCAGGGCACCCTCCATTACGACTTGAAATTCTGAAATGAAATTTTAAGATTCCCTTTGAAGTAGGTAGGTATGATGCTGAAACAGTCAGTTTTAATAGTAAATTCGAAAGCTGGTCTTTTCATATTCTTTAATATTTTGATTATAACAGGGTACTTATTAATGATTAGGTCTTAATTATTATATTGGTTAAAACGTGTCGTTTGTTTACCTCATGTCCTCAATAAATGACTGAATTTCTAATATATTAAAATGGCTCGCAAATAATATAAACGGTCAATTATTAGCCAATAATAATGTGCGCCAAGCTGAGATTTTTTTGAACTTAACTATGGCTTTATAGGCCGGGCCTAATAAATAGGCAGGAGTGCGCGGTTGGAGAGTGGCCTGGGTAAAATCCAGGGAGAACTTCTGACACGACCACTCGGGCGGCTTAAGAGGATTGTGTAGCAAATTTTTTCCATACAAAAACGTGCTTCAGGCGCCAACGTTTTCCACCCCACTAAACTTGAACCGATTTCCATAATTTTTGGAAATGATGTAAGTATCATTAAATGCTAGGTTTATACGTTTTGATTTTTTGGAAATATTGCATACAATTTAAAATATGAACCCTTAAAGTTTCGATTTTTTGATACGAAAACTTCGTCCTGGGTTTTTGTTATTATTTCATAAATTAGAAAGAAGCAAGCAAAACGTATAAACCTAGTTATGGATGTGAGGAATCGATCAAAGCCAAAATGGTCTCATTTGATAAAGGTGTGGAAAACGTCGGCGCCCGAAGCACTAATTCTGCTTGAAATTACTACTGTCTCTATCGCACGCAAGAATGTTCCGGAATGCCTGTTCTCGCTCGCACGATAGATAGGTTCACAATAGTCTTAATCACTGGAATACTCTTAGAGTTTGCGCTCCAGTGAGATAGGTTGAGCGGCTTCAACGAATCGAGCTACTTACTAGGAGTTTTGTCATAACAACACTAAACTAAACAACACTAAACTGGTTCACTAAACAAGCTGCATATGAATGAACGAACGGAAAATTGTGTCCTTTATATTTACGGCACAAGTCCTTGTTTGGGAGTTCCATTACATTACCGGGGCTAGCACGTGAGTTCCGAAGAGTTCGATACCCTGCAGTGTAATGAAAGTTGCATGCAAGTTGCATCTGGTACCGTGTAGATGTGTAAACAAACATGCCATCAGAGTTAACCTTTGACTAAAAATACTTGCATTTGCCGATATTTCGTTCTCGTTTGCAGCCAGAGAGACAAATAGGCAATAATGTTCCACTACCAGACAAATGCGCAAACTAACATTGTCACACGTCACTAGGGAATAATTTTTCTCACAATACGCTGATCCATCGCTCAACTCGTATAAATGGATCTCATTCATGGTTATAACTCATTTATATAGCCCATTGCAACTGGCCGAATGTTTGGTATGAGAAAGCGGTGTATGAGAAAAAAGCAAGTTAGTTGTGAGGGTTCGGACTTTGAGTAATGACGCCACATTCGTGAGGTCGAACGCATATTGCGCTGATGGTCTAGGGAATGAGTGGAGACGTCTTAAGTTATATTATAATTATTTTGTATATACGTAACCTCACGTCCACAAGGTGTAATGATGACCTGGTAAAGATCGAGGGAATCCGCGGGATGCGTGTGGCACAGGACCGGCCATTGTGGCACTATTTGGGGAAGGCTTATGTCCAGTAGTGGACTTCTTTCGGCTAATATGGTGATGGTGATTAGGAACCTCACTCATGTATTCGCAAAAAGGGTCGGCAGAGCTCATGAAAGTTAATTGGAGTCCTCTCAGCAATTGTAGGTTTAAAGATGGATAAAATATTGAATTGTTGCCCATCAGCCCATCACCTACCTACATCAGATTTCAACCCAGTTTCTATATAAGCCGGCTCATACAAACCCTACGGGATGAAAGGAGATGGTGCTATTATTATGGGCTTGATGAGAATGCATAACAAAGTTAATTAAAACTTTAGCAATAAACCGCTTTTAATGAAGTGAGTGTTGGCTTTTTGAAGGTGTGTGAGGGCGTTGTTTGTTTCGTTTGGGACTGATGCTATTCAAATTCGTTCTAAATGTAAGGAAACGGGCATAATTAAGAATTTATGTTAATACTTAGTTAGTCTTTTAGATACAAAATGTTTTCCGGAACAACACCTTGCTACGAGAATGGAGAATGTGATCCTTTCAATCGGTAAGTATTAGAGTAATTAATTAATTTAATGCATACAAATGACAGTTACAAACATGACTTACACTAGGGATTAGTAAATAATGCCCCATCTATGTCATTATAATTAATGAAAACATATATATGCTGCCAAATGTTGTAAGTAGGTATCGACAACAGCAGAAATTTTCACTTTATTACATTTTCATAGGGTGCAAAAGTGTCAACTTACATTTTACATTGACTTTACCATACGAAGGGAACTACTCCTTATTGATAAGTAATATTGTTAAATATGACATGGTACGTTAAATATGTAAATATGCATGATGACAAATATGTATGTCTCTATGTGTAACTAAGTTTTTCCGACTCGACCATGCGGGCGGTTTTAAGTTTTAACACTGGTATACTCTAAGAGTTTGCTGTCTAGTGAGATTGGTTGAGGCTCAGACCTCAACCAATCTTACTGGACAGCAAACTCTTAGAATGGCTTCAACCAAATCTGATGTGGGGGAAACTAAAGACAGTAGGCTTATTCTATTCTAAGGAACATAGATTAACAGCTTTTGCAATTACATAGGTAGTAGCAAGTACCTACCTACCTATCTGCTTATACCTTGCTAAATGTATGAGTGTTGTGGGTCTGAGTGAGACACCTGGCAAGATGTAAATGTGCTATAGATAAGATCAGATAACCGTTTATTGTAATGTTATGAACTATATACATTAATAGGATGTAATTTTAAACAAGTGGTTTCAACAGCTAGCCCATTTCGAACGTACAATATAAATACCTAACATTTACAGTAAAACATATCATTCCGGGATTATCTCAGCAACTGATATAATATATATTATATAAGGTGTACTGTTACCGAACAAAACCAGTTACATGCCTACTGTCAATACTGTCATGGCGTCGTTACCGAACGACGTCTTTTGTACCTACAAGTAATTGGCGAAATCATCATAAATTTGATGGAAACCCATTTTTAAACAAAATAAAAAAAAACATTGCTAAATAATTATTTGGTAAACAAGAATTTGCCAAACCATACATTTGCGAAAACAGAAATGTGCTAAATGTAGTATTGCTAAATGATCATCCGCCATGGACATGTAGTTTGGGACATGATAATTTGCTATATTGCTATTCATTGTTCGCCGATACATTAGTACACACAGCATACAGCCTATCTGTCTTATTTGTAAAAAGTTAATCACATAATTATTTCACGTATTTCAATATCTTTACACTAATAGCCTCTCCGGCCCATTCTGTAACCTATCCAAGCGTGTCTTAGCAGAATTTCCCAGTAACGCAAGCTATTTTCATTTTGATCAGTCATTCCATTCATCAAACTATGCTATTATTGTTGTATTAAATGCTTTATTTGCACAGGCTGTGATTTTTATTAGACAGGTTTATATAGTTATTGATTTTGCTCATTTTAACGTAGGTATAGCATTATTCAAAGCGGTGAGCGAGTTTTCTTAGCATAACTACATTTATTTGAATGCGTTAGTTATTTTACAGGCATGAGAAAGGGACATCGAAGATGTTCCAGGGTGTGTAATATAGGTAAGATCCACGGTTAATACCTCCATATGGGTTCAACAAAGTAGGTATCTCTCTCTCTAGCGATAGGCATAGGTAGGCTCTTTAGCGATAAGACCGCCTGTTTTTTGCCCCTACTTAGTGTGGTTTTTTTTGTATTGTACTGTGTCCTTTCATTGAGGTGTGCAATAAAGAGTATTTGTATTGTATTGTGTCTATACTTATAATTACTTACGATTCATATTCATTAGAAACAAAGATAAATTTACTCAAACGTAAAATGATAAGGCATTCATTTCTCGTTTTGAATTTTAATTTATTCAGTTCCGTTATCCTTTGTATTTTTCTTTAGTCTCCATAAATAATGATAAATAAAGAAAATATGCTTGATATTCTAAGAAAGCTTGAGTAATTTCTAAAACCTAAGTTGACAGGCCGACGAAGGCATAAAGCATAGAATTATTCGACGAAAAAATTAAATAACTAGTGGCTTTGACGTCTGATTCAATGCCACAAGTTATTGATTTTTTTTATGTTGTGATTTTAATCATCTCGGGCGGTTTTTGTGAGAAATTTTTGACAATATCTACGTATTTATTGCTATACGTATTCTATTCCGTGTATACTTTTATCTCACGAGCGCGGATGAGCCATGGTTATGCGTTTAGCTATACATTTTCATTGTCTATGTGTGCGTCAGCGTAGGAGGTATGAGTTCACGTTGTCTGTGTTCGTATGTGTCACAACTACAACCTATATGGCCAACCCGCGACCTTATTTCAATGGAGTAAGGTGAAAAGTGTATACATATTGGTGCCCTTGACTGTACTATAAAATAATATAGACGCGGACTATATAGGATTTACTTTAAGTATTCTATGTAAGCTCCATTAAAACATCGACATGTCGGAACCGAACCGAATCAGTGAAGCCTGAAGAACGTTTCGGGAGCCATTAGCCTGATGCATGGCTCGTCAGGCCTCATTGCTGGCCGAGACAAATGGGCCCCGCACAGCGCACACGCGTACCAATCATGCAACTATAATGCATGCAACTATAAGTACGAGGGTATTTTAATCAGTCATTTAGTAAGCCCGCTACATGTTATTGTTATGTTTTGTTTTTAGGGTTCCGTACCCAAAGGGTCCAAATGGAACCATATTGCTGTCACCCACGCGTCCGTCCGTCCTTCGTCTCCCACATTTTTTTTTAACTCCCGATTGACCTATGCACTTGAAATTTGGCAATAATGTTCATTATTACGTATACATTACGTATATTTTTTACGTATACTAGTTATTGTGTGCAATAAAGTGCTTACATACATACATACTTTCCCAACAAATACTAATATTTTTGATTATTGATAAATCAGAGATTTTCTTTGTTTATTTTTTCTTATTAAAACCAACTAAATTTTGCGGTTGGTTCAAGTGCGACACGCACTTAGGCGGTTTTTTTCTGGCAGACGACGTGTATGTTTTAGCTGTCTGCTTGAAATGCTGTATTACTAAACCTCCTTTTTTGTGCTTATGGGTCAAATAAAAGAGGGTAATATGTATAGAAAAACGCATCATAGTTCATTGTTCTGCTTAAATTGTTACTTTCATATCAGATAGATATTAAAATATATTATGATAAATCTTGTATTAAATTTGGTAATGAATATTTTTTGGGTGATTTGGTAATGAAATATGCAGTACGAAAAATTTAGAGTGCTGCCCGAGTATCATTATTGTTTTGTCGCGCTATACATAGTGTTTTTTTTTTAATTTACCACTAATTTCTAGTCTTAACTTCGTTAACTAGACTCTAAGACAGACCCAGATCACGAGTAATTTGATTTAATTTTAATTCTTAACCTAGTTGACCTCACCTAAGACTATTTTTTGCTCTTGCCCTCAACCTCGCGTCTCGAATAAAATAAATCGTTCCTAAGGGACGCCCTAGACACTCAGGCGGAAAACTAGCAATAGCGGGCAAATTGGTCTATTTGAATTCTCATTCACAACCTTCTTGACAACGTACAATTGTGTCCAAACTAAAATTATAAATCCTTGTTTTAAGGCGATATATCGATTGAAAGAGACACCCTTTGTTTTTCGCTCACGACAAAACGGGATGCAACCCACTCCGAGAATGACTTTTTAGACAAATTTCGTTAAATATCTGACTGTGTGCAGGATTATTAAATTTCCTCTTGTCAGTACCTAGATGAGGTAAAATACCATCGTATTAACTTAATCGTGTCTTTTAATAATGCGTTGTTTTAGTAGGTTGAGGAAAAAAAGGAAAATATAGACTCGACTTTGGATTTATTTTCTATAGAGAAAATTTTAAGCAATCATGTTTCGCTATTGTCAGTACCAAAATCATATAGTCAAGAATCATATATCTGAAAATCAGCCCCTACTGTTTGCTAGTCTGGGCAGGACAGCGTTTCAAAGTCTCCAAATTTCTCAGTGTAGCGCCTTAAGGGGGGAAGGGGGGGGGGGGGGAGAGTTGGCTGGAGAATACTCTAAGCCTTAGAGTATTATATCTTATCTCAAATGAGCCAAAAATATGGCACCAGGTCTGTAGCTGCAGGTAAGTATGCTGTACTCCGAGTAAGCAATTACTATGGGGACAGACTCATCAAAAAGCGCTTACCATATTTACTTAACGCATTACCTGCGGCTATTAGAAATGAGACTAACAAAAATAAATTTAAAAGAGCTTTGTTACGACATTACCTCAACAGTATTTAAATATCTTATATTTAGCTACCTGTCTACTTCTTTGCCACAACATTTAAGCCTACATTTTTAGCACTTCAAGTACTGTTTATTGATTGACCGAGTAAAACGAGGTCTCTGTTTTAGCTTCGACAAAAATGCTTTCGTATGTCCGGCCGGATTTTTGTATGTCCTCCTCTACAGGTCGCATTTATCAACCGATTTTCGTGAAATTTTGTGAGCAGGTTCGGTAACTATATAGAATTTTTTTGTCGAGTCACTTTTTGGAATTTCAAAAAAACAAACATTATATCAATGATTTCGTGTTTTTCTGCGGCCGTTTTTTCCTCTACAGGTCGCATTTCTCAACCGATTCTCGTGAAATTTTGTGAGCAGGTTCCATGACTAAATATAATTTATTTGTAGAGTAAATTTTTGTAAATTTTTTAAAAAATTTTTTTACGTCGTTGGCTGATCTCCTCTACAGGTCGCATTTATCAACCGATTTTCGTGAAATTTTGCGAGCAGGTTTGGTAACTATATAGAATTTTTTTGTCGAGTCACTTTTTTGAAATTCGAAAAAACAAACTTTGTATCAATGATTTCGTATTTTTCTGCGGCCGTTTTTTCCTCTATAGGTCGCATTTATCAACCGATTCTCGTGAAGTTTTGTGAGCAGGTTTTATGATTACATAGAATTTTTTGGGCAAGTAAATTTTTGTAAATTTTTTATTTTTTTATTTTATTCATTGGTTTGTTCTCCTCTACAGGTCGCATTTATCAACCGATTTTCGTGAAATTTTGTGAGCAGATGCGGTATATCTACAGAATTTTTTTATCGAGTCACTTTTTCAAAATTTAAAAAAACAATTTTTTTTATCAATTATTTTGTGTTTCTGCGGCCGAATTTCGATATGTTCACCTCTAAGGGTCGCATTTCACAACAGATTCTCGTGAAGTATTGTGAGCACGTTCTTTGATTACATCGAATATTTTTGTCGAGTAATCTAAAAAAAAAATCTATGGTTTGTCCTCCTCTACAGCAGCGGTCGGCACCAGGCGGCCCGCGAGCCCCTTCCGTGGGGCCCGCGAGCCTCCCTGGCTTTATTGTTTGTAAAGGTAAAATTTGAAATTCTTAACATACTTAAAGCGTCTGTATCGCCAACCACGAATATTTTCACAGTTGGTCAGGACGAGATATGTGTTTGTAAGTATATTTTACAGTTAAATCTATCTAAATTTTTTTTCAAAAATTTCGCGCTCGCCGCGTTTGCGTTAGACAGTATGAAGTATTTTCCACACCTGCATCTTAATGTTCAAAAAATTTCGCGCTCGCTGCGCTCGCGTTTGCGTCTACATGACTTGATGCGTATGAAGTATTTTCCAGACTTGCATAATAATGTTCGCAAAATTTCGCGCTCGCTACGCTCGCGTTTTCAACGAGATTTGTTATGACTTGGTGCGTATGAAGTATTTGCCGCGTTTGAATCAGTGTTCGAAAAATTTCGCGCTCGCGTTTACATCTACATAACTTGATGTGTATGAAGTAGTTTCCGCACCTGCATCATAATGTTCGAAAAATTTCGCGCTCGCTGCGCTCGCGTTCGCGTCTACATGACTTGATGCGTATGAAGCATTTTCCAGACCTGCATAATAATGTTCGCAAAATTTGGCGCTCGCTACGCTCGCGTTTTCAACGAGATTTGTTATGACTTGATGCGTATGAAGTATTTGCCGCGTTTGAATCAGTGTTCGAAAAATTTCCCGCTCGCGTTTACATCTACATAACTTAATGCGTATGAAGTAGTTTCCGCACCTGCATCATAATGTTCGAAAAATTTCGCGCTTGCTACGCTCGCATTTTCATCTAGATGTGTTATGACTTGATGCGTATGAAGTATTTGCCGCATTTGCATCAGTGTTCGAAAAATTTCCCGCTCGCGTTTCCATCTAGGTGTGTTATGACTTTATGACCCGTCCCCCCCTTAAAGTTTCTATATCTGCTATTCTATATCGCGATATTTAATCGCGAAATTACGATGCGGTTGAAATGCGAATTATCTGGGTTTGGTAAGGAAACTAGCTGGTTTATCTGTGAAAAGTCGATTTTTTCGTCTTTCTCGTTTTTCACGTAAAAAGGGGTGCGAAATTTTACTACGTTACTGTCGCGTACGACGTACCAATTTGTTTCGAGTTGATATCAACAGACAGTGATCATTATTATCATCTGCGGTCCGCGAAGATTTTTTTAGCTACTATGTGGCCCGTGGGTGCAAAAAGGTTGCCGACCCCTGCTCTACAGGTTCGATATCTAACATAGTTTTGGAAATAAAAAAACACTCACGAGGTCTACAGCTCACAGAGCCGCTAGTTTATATTCTTTAGCACTTTAAGTACCTACCTCCGCATAGTTCCTAACATTAAGTTATATTGTAATAGAATAGACTCATGGATCCCACAGTCAAACTGTGCAAACAGTTTTGCGGGACGATGTACTTAGACATAAGTTTTTGTCAATTGTGTTTTTAATTAATAAATAATAATAATAATAATAAATAATATTCCCCAGGCTTAGAGTCTGAAGGGCCTTACGAGAATCACGCTTTCGATTTGCAGGCGAGTTGAAAGCGAGGCGAGCGCGCAGCGAGTTCGCTGCGAGTGCGCAACGATCGCCGCGAGCGCGCAGCGTGATCGCCGCATCTAGAGATGACTAAACGCTACGGCGCACTGCGCTGCGTGACGTTCGAATTTCAAAATCACTTTACACGCTAGCGGATAAAGTGGACTTTTGCACGCACATTTAAAACGATAAAAACAAGCCTTTCAGTAAGCCTAGCACATGATGGCGGTGTCAGTTTGTCGGCTTATCTCAAGCTATCCACCACTTTCTAACAGCACCTATCAAAAAAAGACGCGTAGCTCGAGAAAAGCCGACATACTCTCGAGGCCATAACATAAGGTGAGGTGAAAATATACTTCTTATTTTTCTTATTCAATTGACAAGCGCACAGTGCTTGTCGTCGGCTGTGCGTGAACGCTGTTTTACTATTGTTTGAGATTACGAATTATTAACGAAAGCCAGGCTCCCAAGATAATCTAATTCCCTTCTAAAATATCAAATATCTTTTCTACGAATAGAGCTCCTAAGCTGCGCTATAACTCAGGCTAGTTGTAGAACGGTTCAATTATAAGAATTTACCGCACCCCAGGCGCCGCTGACAGGGCGGGTGTAAATTATGCATTTACCCCCTTGGTCGGGAAGACGTGAAGTTACAAGTTATAATCGCAGTATCTTGTGGGTTACCGCCGAATTTGACTGGTAGATTTGTGAAATCATGGGAATCCTGGGATATAAGTAGTATTCTTTATATTTAATTTAAAATTCTCGTGCTTTTTGCGCATACCTACCTATAAATATTTAGTACCTAGCTATAGTTTAGGTAAGGCTAAATATATGCTAAAATAATGGGGAATAAATTAATATCGTGTTATTTGAGCTGTGTGTGTGACCTCATATGTCTCTCGCTGTCAACACAACGAATCCTCAAAACAATAAAGAGTCGGCAACGCGCCTGTGTTTCTTCTTGACTTGCAAGTGTCCATAGGCTGTGGTGTCTGCTTACGACCAGATACTGGTTCTCTCTTGATACTCTCTCGGGCACAAATTTCTTGCCCTATTTTTAAGACAACAGTAATATAGGTATTCACGGTAGATTATTCAAAATTTGTAAGTAGTTTATTTTTATCGATTTTGCCATTGGCGGCAAATGATAAAGTATACCTAGAGTTACTAATCGATTTTAATACTAAAGTACCTGGGAGACCGAGCCTTGCTCGGTGTTTTCCCGTAAACCAGGCAGACTATAGCTCTACAAAGATCTAAATAAAGATATTAAGTAGATAAACAGACCTATATAAAGCTGCAACCCGACACATTTCTATTGACATAATTGGGTCATAAACAGATTTAGGTTCGCGTCTTTCCTGTGGACATATCAAAAGTTAAGGGCTACAAAGCTTAATTTTGGATTGGTCTAGTAGCCCGCATAAACGGCGTCTTCCGGTTCTATAAATCCATGTAATAAAATCATAACTCACATGCTCATATGCCGGTAACTATTGACCACAGGAGAGACGACTTTTGTTTTTTGCAAGTGTTTATGACCCAATTGTTCTCCTAGTGAGGTCCCTCAGGTCTAATACGATGTCTGGGAAAAGTGTAGGGGGTGGCTCCGTGACTACCAGAGAAATACCTCTGAAAACCTCTTTTATATCTTCTAATGTACACCATGTTTTAATGTAAAATAAATAATTGATTGATTGATTGAAAACCAAAAAGTTGGCCAACGGCCTGGCTAAACCGTGGGGGATGCTCGACCAAATGTCATAGAGAACTGCAAGCCATTTGGTGAGGTGCCTTTTTTTGGCGATTGTCCCATCAGAGCGCGCTCTCCATGCGAGCCCGAGAGCCGCTTGCGGCCCGAAGGGCGTGCCCACGCAAACACTCACTATTCCTATCATTGTTACAATCGAACCTGAGGACCGAAGGGCGAGCTGCAGGCCGCCAGGCCGCAGGCGTTCAAGTGGTCAGGTGCGTCCCCCCCCCCCCCCCCCTCCTCTCAAATGTTTGGCGAGGCCGAAGGCCGAGCTGCGGGAGTACCAAACAACCGAAAATCCTATATAAATATACAAGGTTTCGCTAGCCCGAAGGGCGAGCTTCAGGCTGCGAGGCCGCAGGCCAAGCTCGGCGGAGGGCCGAAGGCCCGGAGCCCCATCCCGAGTGCCCAAGCATCCCCTCCCCCCAGTATTTTTTGCGAGACCGATACGGGAGGAAAGGGTTGCCCAACTATTCATGTGCCCCATGTATGCCTCGCAGGCCCGAAGGCCCGAAGCGTCCCTTAGAGCGCGCTCTCCACGCGAGCCGGAGAGCCGCTTGCGGCCAGAAGGGCGAGCCCACGCAGACACTCACTATTACTATCATTGTTACAATCGAACCTGAGGGCAGAAGGCCCGAAGGTGAGCGGTAAGGTTTAGCGAGGTCGAAAGCCGGGCTCACGCGGACACTCGAACCTGAGAGCCGAAGGCCCGCAGGTGAGCGGTAAAGCTAAGCGAGGCCTGAAGGCCAAACTCACGCGTACACTCGCATACACGCGGAACCTGAGGGCCGAAGGACCAATGGTGAGCGATAAGGCCGACCTCACGCGTACACTCGAAGTTTAGGGCCGAAGGGCAATAAAGGACAACTAAGGACAAATACACAACAACAACACAAATGTTTTTCCTCAGGTCTGCCTTGGATGCGTACATTAAACGTTTTTCTCAAAGGCTTCCTAGGCATTTCAAAGTCCTCACGACACTTGCATATAGGTACACATTTTAAATAAACATTATTATTGAATTCCTGGCTACTCGACTAATTCCTTCTCCGATCTGTTTTAATAACGCATTCAGTAAATAACTGTCAGTGCGAAATAAAATGATAACAATTTCTTCATCGAGATTCATAATACATTTTTTTTAAACCGCGATCAAAATAAACTAAAAAAATCAAAATAAACATAAATAAACGTGAAACCCGACCACATAATGGGCTATGATGGTGCGAGAAAAGGACGCAGCTATGCGGTGGAACGAGACAAAATTGTAAGCATATAAGAACGATTTTAATACTCATTGTAAGAAGCTTAGGGTTGCGTGCCGAACATTCGTTTGAAGCCAGAAAATATGGCTTTGAATGACGTCACGTTATATTGCATCTCTTTCATTCTAATATACGATGGATCTAATGAAAGAGATTAAATATAACAGTGACGTCATTCAAAGTCATATTTTCTGGCTTCAAACGAATGTTCGGCACGCAACCTTCAGGATGTAGGTATCTAAACTTTTTGATTCATTGAGATTATTTGACACCGCAGAACGTGCCCATAGATATAATATATACTCTGTAGTTATAGATGCGCCAACGAGCGACCGGGGCTATTTCTTTCTCATACTGTTACTCATATTCATATAAAATTTGTACTACGCAATTAGTCCGGTTCGCATGTCCAATGTATTGCTTATGGAAATTTGAATTTGCCTGTAACCCGACCATGAAAAAACATCCGGTCGGTGATAGGGACAAAACATCTCCCCTCTCTCTCTCTCTCAGCCTCTTTTCTATTTCCTCTTATAGGAATCGCAATTGACTATCTTTCTCTAGCAAAGCGTGTCAGCCCCTTGAACGTGCCTGATAAAAAACCTCGTAAGTCGTTGTCATGTGTCATTCTTTATAAATGCTACAAATAACAAAATATAAACTCGCCTCACCATACGTCCTTATATATCTTGACCCTGAGATTCGTGACAACTATGTGCATATTCGTAGGTCAGGCTTATACTGGTTCTTCTGACACTAATTTTCCGTACGTCAGCAGCCATTGTAAATATCAATCACGAACAAATTTAAAAACATGAAAACTCGAAAACACGCATTTTCTCAAATATAAAACTGAGCTAGATCGATTGCTCGTCCCCGAAAACCCCCACATACCAAATTTCATCAAAATCGTTAGAGCCGTTTCCGAGATCCCCGAAATAAATATACATATATACATATAAATAAATAAATAAATATACAAGAATTGCTCGTTTATATACATATATATATAATATATAATATAAATAAATAAATAAATATACGAGAATTGCTCGTTTAAAGATATAAGATGTAGGTATTAAGTAAATAACGACGTTGTAATTCGAACTCGTAAATGTTTTGCATTTTGATATTTAAATAAATAAAAAAATAAAAGAACATTTAATGTCGCAAAAATGATACAAAAATTGGCAATACACAAAAAAAAATTTTTGTGTTTTAGGCGAAGTAAAAGTAATTGTGTAAATGTTTGTAATTTTAGGTGGAGTTAATTTATTTTTAATCACCGCATTGTATATTTTATTCGAAATTTTCGTGACTACCAAGTAAATTTTACAAACCAACGTTCTCGTATTGCAATTCTCATTTTCCCGCACGGCCGCAATGTTTAAAAATTAAACAATATTTATTATGCCAGTATATCCAACGGTTTGCTCTGGAGCTTTATTAACACTTAAATCAAGGGTTGAACAATGCGTGGTCCATTTATCATGGGATGTCTCACATTACACAGTGCTGAGTCCGGCACGAACACCGGCCGACGCTCGGTCTCCCAGATTTTTTATACCGCGGCAGTGGTAAACAGCCCGGTGGTACAATCGCCAAAACATTTAACTGGCCATTCGTGCACTTTATGCGCGTTATAATAAGGGTCACGAGTGGTCAGTTAACTATGTCGGCGTTTTTTTAAGCTGACTGTGGCTTTATAGGCCGGGCACAATAAAGCGATAGGAGTGCGCGGAAAACCTCCGACACGACCACGCGGGCGGTATAAACACTGGGATAATCTAAGAGTTTGCGCTCCACATAAACACAACTTAGGCCCGACCTGAGTCGGACTGACTCTACCCGGTATGCGATGGTACCGGGACGAATAGGGACTATAATGTGTCTGTGGTGTGATCGCGCGGTGCAGGTCCCCGCGCAGTAAGCGCAATGTTCCATCTTTCGACAAGGCCCTTATGATCTATTTTCCCTACACTAGAATTCTCTCTGTCTGCAATAACTGAGTACATACATATCCATATTCTGAAGAGTCGTCCATCACGTAATAACATTATACCGCCCCTCAAAAAGCTGGTGAAATATCAGAGCAACTCTCAAATACGAGGGCAAACAATATGTCCGAGCCGTAGTGCATACATCAACTTGGTTCATTCCAATATTGCTACTCAAAGACACAGTGTAATTGTATTTCAGTATGTTAGGTAACGGCTCGATTGGGTCGATGCAACTTCAGAGCGGTCACTTCTTTAATTCTCTCCCTTACACCCATACTCGCTGATCGGATCCAATCGGAACTATGCGACTGTGATACAATTCTATGTCTCAGATGGTTTTTAAAAACTCGAAAGTGGTAATACCCAGCCTTAAGTCTATTACTTATTCTGTGGTTAATTATTGCGTCGACCATGGGTTGGGTTCGGCACGGTGTACTGATAGCCAGTACGTCCTTTATTGTTTGTATTTTGGTACATCAAGCTGCGCGGTCGACAGTTTAGCTAAACTTGATTTATTTGCGCAAGTCGCCAATGAGCTGTAAGTTCGCAAAGAGTATCAAACAGACAGGCTGTACCTGCCTGCTGCTTATTTTTCACTTTCCTACTAATTGCAATATTAATAATGTCTCGGGCCCAATTCAAACACACAAAAACATATGACATTGGTTTTTAAAAATTAATTTAAAAAAATACTGTGTATACTTAAAATTATTTGAACTGTCCGAATTGTATCAAATTAGGCCGTTCAAAAAGCGAATTTACTGTCCAAGCGTGAAGATTCAAAGTCCAATGACAAGTTTTAAAAAATGTCGGACATTTTAAATAATTTCTACTATAGTAGATTAGAGACTTACTGGTCCTGACATCGTGATGTTGCCGGAGTTTATGTGCGAATACAGCCTAAGGTTCCTCTTGCCACTTCGGCTAAACTGGGATCTTAGACACCTTCGGGGCGTTAATTCACTTGATCGCCGACACCGCCTGACGTTGACACCATTGTTCAACTAGGTTATGTACCTAAACTCGACACTATACTGACGAGCAAAAATAACGGGTACACTTTCTATGGAACTTCCATACAAAGTGTACCCGTTATTTTTGCTCGTCAGTATAGATGACGTTGACGCGCAAGTGAGATAGCACGGTGTTTTCTAGTTATCTTGTTCAGTCGAGAATCAGTAATTAAGTACTGTTAATTTTATTCTGTACTAAGGCCGTCGGGGGTGGAGGCGCGAAACGTCTTAGGTACATGCAGTCTTTACGTAAATGCGGCGAAACTAAGGTATGACGAAATTCCGAAAAATTGTGCTTTCTGCAAACCAATACACTCGCTACTCTACGGTATATTCGTAAATCAATTGCGACCAACTTCGCTGTCCACTGCTGTGGAAATCGCGCGAAGATAATGCCCAAACAATGAACTAATAAATATCGCTGATAAAACTATGGCCCGACTAGTCTATAGTTTGCAAATATCGGCTATAAATCTACGATTATTTCATTGCACAGCTTTTATATCGTGTTTTCTAAAAGTTTGGATTGAATTTCAGTAATTATGATGAGGGATTCTAATGAGGTGAATTGATTAATCATCATCATCATATCAGCCGAAAGACGCCCACTGCTGGACATAGGCCTCCCCCAAAGAGTGCCACAATGACCGCTCCTGCGCCACCCGCATCCAGAGGACCCACGCGACCTAGGGAGGATTCTTCGCGAGAAATTCTAACGAGCTAAATTGATTAATGTTTTATTTTTCTCCAATTCTATAACACACATTAATATGTGTCAGTTCGCAACACAGAGTACCCTAAAGCTTTATCGGCGATTTTTGACCTAACAGTCTTTGTCGTAACCTAACAGTTTGAAAACTAACAGTCAAGTTGCCCACTCACTTGACAAGCCTAATCCCAATAAGATCAAGTTGCCAGGTCAGATGGCAGTTGCTTCCGTTAAAACTGGTTCCTAGTCCTACGCCAAATCTCGTAATCCAACTGTACTGGGATAAAGCTAGGATGATGATGATGATATTAGTAAAGTGCCCAATCATTGACTCAATAGTACACCTACTGTTCATCTCTAGCCTTATGAATTGCGATAAAAATGTGCGTTTCCAACTTCCCTAATGTTATTATTAATGCCTCCTCGTAACACCCTCATACTCCATACACTGGCTCCTTTTAGTAAATTCGTATCCTGAATATATGCTTATTAATTTATAATTTTCGTGCCTAAAAAGGCTGCTCCACCGGTATCCATGGCTAGGGGAGGCTAGTCATAAGTATGGTGAATAAATCCTGAAACCGAGCAAAGTGACCACTGTACCGATCACTAATAAATCACTTTTATGTTGTCGGTATATGATTTTATTTTAATTCTTCCTGAGATATTTTCATGTTAACATGTAACTTGGTGGCTGGAGACTTTAGACTCCTTATCTTATAAGGTCGTCAAGAAAATTTTGTCACACAAAACGGCAAATTCGGAGAATGCTCAGTATTTTTCAGCCATAAAGGTATATTTTATTGGATGTCATATATCAAATATTTTGTAGTTATTTTTTAAACAAGTGAATAATAATAAATATAGAAGAGATACGTTAATAGTACATTACTTAACAAGGGCGGTAAAACAAAGAATGTCTCAGATCGCAGGTATTTGACGCCCGAGCCGAAGGCAAGGGCGATAAATATGCGATCTGAGGCTTTCTTTACTACCACCCGTGTTAAGTACAAAATTTTATGTCACCCCCTGGCCAGGAAGTGGGATTTCCCGCGCGCGGAGCGTGCGGTAATTGCCGCTTTATGGCCAGGTGTGACATAAAATATTATTTTAACCTACTGTTTCTTATTGATACACTGTTGTGAGTCGTCCGCATAGAGGAACCGGCTTTCACGTATCTTACTTATCTATTTGCATTTGGCCTTATAAAATCCTTTAGAAACTTTCAGGACGATTTTTCCTCAAGCAGAGATATTGTATTATTGTGAGGCCACTGCGGCTGAATTGACATTTTGCCTAATGCTTGAGAAATACGCCAGAGAGCAAATAAACCACTACGCTTCATTCCGAATTTCGATGCAGAATATACCCGTTTTATTTATGCTCTTGACTGTAAATTGAGATGGGATTTCTGTAGTATCTTAAAAATAATAAAATAATATTTTTAGGGTTTCGTACCCCGAAAGGAAAAAACGGAACCCTTATATGATCACTTTGTTGTCCGTCCTTCTGCTGTCAAGACCCTTTTTCTCAGGAACGCGTGGAGGTATCAAGCTGGAGTTTATATCAAATACTCAGGTCTACTGTCCCTTGGAGCTGTCACAAAATTAAACTTCTAAACCAACGCAATCAAAAGATACAGCCGTTTTTGCCGCAAATTTTCGACACTCACAAGGTAATCAAAACCTACAGGGTACTTCCCGTGAACTCAGAATCTTTAAATTTGTTACGAAGCAACGTCTTTTAGCACAGATAAAGGAAAAATTGCGAAAACCGTATATTTTTAGTTACATCATTATAATAAAAATATTTTTAATAATTTTAAACTTAAGTACTACCTCTTTCCGTTATGTACGGAACCCTCGGTGCACGAGTCCGACTCGCACTTGGCCGGTTTTTTTTACCATTGTTAAAATTCTATTCAGTACACTTTCGCTAAAATACTCTCCCCAGTGACAGTGTACCGTAACAATGTCTGCTTAAGTACCCTGCAGCCATTTTAAAATCCAAGTGGGCTATTATGGCATCCTAGCTCTAAATTAAGGAGAATAAATAAAGCCGTACACTGCGTTGCCGTTAATTTGTACCTTCTGTTGGAATTTTACGAAGCCATCTATGTTACTAGAAGTGGCTTGAATATAAATAAAGAAAAGCGTCGAAACTATAGGCCCATAGGGTATAGGGTCTCAGCGTCTGGTTGACGTAACTGGGGGGCGATTTTTGAGTGTCGAACACTCGACTTTTCACTCGACATCTGTCAACCAAAACACCATAGCTTTTTGACAGATCTCGAGTGAAAAGTCGAGCGTTCGACACTCAAAACTCGGCTCCCTGGTGACTGAAGAGCTGGCGATTTCCTCGCACAACGTATCAACATTGCGATACAGCGAGGAAATGCCGCCAGCATCCTCCTCAAGGGCCTGTTTTAGATTTAAGTTAGCTTTCATATTATTTAAGTTATTGTTGTATTCTGGTATATGTTTTCTTGTAAATAAATATTTTATACCAATAAAGAAAAAACCGGCCAAGTGCGTGTCGGGCCATCAGGTGGATCGTACGCTTGTTTGCCATCGTCGTTGTTAAAAAAAAGAACAGTACTTTTATCTTACGCCATAGCTTTACTTTTGACATGAACACACAGACAATGTGAATTCTTGACTCTTACGCCGACGCACACATAGACAACGTGCATGAATAGCTCAACACACACATAGCTCACTCGCGCTCGTAAGTGCTGTGCCAATCCTACAGTCTTGTATTGTAAGCGAAGACCCGATAGTTTTATTTATTTGGCATATTTCACGGTAAGTAACAACAAAAATAAAATTAAAGCTCTTCTAGTTCTGGGTTCCCAATGGCTCGTTCAGCGAGTCGCCACGCCGTAAATCCACGTAATTGGAGGGGTCTTCGATCCTGCCCTTCAGGTGAGTATACGGCCTACTTATGATTTTATTATGGCGTTTGTTAACCAGTGAAATACTGTTTTGTTTTGCTGTAGATTATGGTGGGCAGCTATATTTAGTTTTTTTATAGTAAAATTGTGAGTCAGATGCGATTTGAAGGAAAACTTGCTTGAATTAAATGAAATTAATATAATATTTAGGTTTTACCATCTGATAATATTCTAAAGCTAGGCGTCCACAGTTCCGCATCGTACGCATCGCACGTAATATTTTGTACTGATTCACATCGTACACACGGAGTTGCGGATCAGTGGACGCACTTGTATCACTTTCTATACAAAGAATACTAAAATCCGTTGCGTGCGATGGAACCGTGGACACCTTAAAACAACGAGGTATATATGTGGGGAAGAGTGGGTTTTTTTAAACAAAATAAGAAATATACGACCGCTTTAGCTTAGTTGGTAGTGACCCTGCCTACGAAGCTGGAGGTCCCGGGTTCGAATCCCGGCCGGGGCATTTATTTGTGTGATGAGCACGAATATTTGTTCTCGGGTCTTGGATGTTTTCTATGTATTTAAGTATCTATTTATATCTATATAAGTATGTATATCGTCGCTTAGTACCCATAGTACAAGCTTCGCTTAGTTTGGGACTAGGTTGATTTGTGTAAGATTGTCCACAAATATTTATTTATTTTATTTATTTATATCTACAAAATTGTTGAAACAAGAAAGCTTGTATGTGCTATGGGCATTAGACATAGTTACTTATATTATATAAACAAATATGCATAGTAAGAAAGTGAATTTAAATATAAATAATTAACTTGGCAATACTAAAAAAGGGTGTTCCAGCCTCTAATGTAATTGTAATTCCTAGCATCTTGTCGAAATAAAGTATTTTTCTATTATATTCTAATACGGTAACGAGAACAAAAAAATTATAAAATTAATCAAAAAGGTTGCTAAATATTAATAAGTGCTTTCAAGATACACCTCCAGGTTAAGGAGACACGGCTCTTATCGAACAAAAAAGCATTTCGTAGGCACTAAATAGAGATGTGAAATGACCATAGATTACACCGTCCAATAATAATAATCTGCGAGAGACCGTAAATCTAAGTTATTGCTTTATTCGCCGTCTCCTACCGGACCTTCCGTTTGGCATAATTAACGCGCCCGGGTCCATTCCATACATAGATTTAGCTTCCAAATTAACTTTTCTTTACTTATGGTTACTTCCGTATTTATCGATAAGGGGTCGGTGCGATAGCTGTAATCTTTATTAGCGTAGGTGTGAGGTACCTATGCAGAACAGCATCGGTATCGACTCGTTTCTCTACAATATTATAAATATACTACTGCGCATTTTTAGGGTTGGTATCCAAAGGGACGCTATTACTAAGACTCCGCTCTCCGTCCGTCCGTCCGTCCGTCTGTCTGTGAACAGGCTGTATCTCATGGGCCGTGATAGTTAGACAGTTGAAATTTTCACAGATGGTGTATTTCTGTTGCAGCTATAACAACAAATAAAATAAAATAAGTAAATAATTAAGGGGCCTCCCATACAACACACAAATTCATCATTTTATTTAATACGTATAAAATCAATATTGAATAAGATCAGTATACTGTCGGGAAAGTAGAAAACACCGCATACGACTTCCTGCCGGTGCCAAAGTTAGGAAGTCACGCGTTGTAAAGTAACAGTTTAATTAATTAAAGGATTACATATTTTCTAAGAGGACCTATTGCGCAAGTTCCTTGAATTCTCCTTATTTTACAGCTGTAGTGTATAGGTGTATAGAACACCGTGTCTCTTATTACATTACATATTCTAGAATATTGCTCCGGTAAACTGCCTAGCAACGACCCAAAACCTGCATTCCCGACCTCCTCATTCGCTGTGTACGCGTTCAGCTTAATAAGGAAACTGGAATGGCTTTCACAACATAATATAAACATGTCATAGCGTGTGGATTTGGTGGGAAAATATACATTTTATATTGGAATAAGTACCCATCCGCTTATGTATTTTTTTATGTAAGGGTTGCTGTAGCAGTGGCTTTGCGTCACTACCGTGAATTTCGGGCTAGCTGAAAATCAGCGCTCTAAACTCGCCAAAGTGGCAAGGTTTAGAGCACTTGGCTGAGCTTGTCCCTTTTATCACTTTTTTAAACTACGTATTACCTATGGTTTTTTCAAACGTAAGTATTTCACCAGTATTTCACTTCATTTCATTTATTTATGTAGAAGCACTAGTACCTTCCGAAGATATTGCACAATACTTCAAGAATGGCTTTTTGCTAGAAATTCGATAAATATGCATTGTTTTTTCTCGTATGAGATTTTAGTTGGGGTAAGTACAATAAGTTCCATATTTTCATTCGACTGTGTTGCTTATTGTTTGAGAAGGGTGATGTAAAATATAGGTAATGTTTTCTCTTTTACCGCAGCCTATTCTTAAACCCAACTTGTGTTTTGTTTTTGCAAAAATGCTTTCGTATTTCCTATTGATTTCCTCTACAGATCGCATTTATCAACTGATTCACGTGTAATATTGTTACAGGTTCGATAATTTTATAGATATTTTATCCTGGTTTATTGGAATTACAAAAAAAAATCTCGCGAGTACAGCCCACAGAGCCACTTGATAAACTGATTGGAAATGCCAAGTTAAGGAGACTTACTGACTTGGCGGGGCGGGATCGATATGTGTCATTTTCTTCTTTGACGTAAACTTACTGACGTCGCAAAGATTCCCACTTGACAGAATACAGTCAGTATTACATTTGCGCAGTAGTAATATTATGCGCAGAAGCGGACCAGTAGCTCTAGTATAAGTTTTTTCGAAACATTAACTAATTCGAACGCGTTTGCGTTTTGTCTCAAAATGTATGAAAACGTTATCACCGAGTTTGAAATACTCGCGTTCATCGGTTAGCAACAAATGTTATACTCGCTGTTTTAGTTTCCACTAGTGACCACCAGAGGCGCTGTTCACGTTTTCATACCACTTTACATACATAAACGCGTTCGAATTAGTTAATGTTTCGAAAAAACTTATACTAGAGCTACTGTACTGCCTTCGTATCGTCCCGCTTCCGCGCATCCCGGGCGCAGTAAAAAGTAGTACTGAGTTGACTGACAGTTAACACTGACATTGGACAGTTTTCTCATATCGTACCGCCTCCTCACCGACAAATCAGGAAGTCGCCTTTGTCAGTCGCTGCAGTACTAGTAGCTAATCTCTTTGGATCACTGTAAATCCACAGTAACCGAGCTCCATTGCAACTTGTTTAACTAGTGCCCTCTTAGGGCCGCATGGTCGCAACTCATCGGGGACCGCTTTTCATCGTTGTTGAATAGGAACGCACAACCACGTCGATTCGAGACATTTACGTTAGGTATTTCAATGCGTTTGGAATATCTGTCTTCCACACATCTCCGCTGGGCACAACGGAAATTCAACTTGCGTGTTACACGGGAAGGGGAAAAAATGGCCGTTTTTAGGGTTCCGTAGTAAACAAGGAACCCTTATAGTTTCGCCATGTCCGTCCGTCCGTCCGTCCGTCCGTCCGTCCGACCCCCGTTTTTCTCAGTAACCGTTAGTGCTAGAAAGCTGTAATTTGGCATGATTATATATATCAATGACGCCGACAAAACGATAGAATAAAATGTTTTAAATAAATTTTTTTTAGGGTACCTCCCCTACATGTAAAGTGGTGGTGCAATTTTTTTTTCTGCCAAACCCCATCGTGTGGGGTATCGTTGGATAGCTCTTTTAAAAATATTATAAGGTTTCTAAAAGCATTTTTTGATTAAAGAATTGGTTAGCGTGATATTAAGCTTTGAAGTGATCATTTTTGCAATGGTCAAGTGTCCCCCCCCCCCTGCCAGCTAAACGGTGGCTACTAGGCATGTGAAAAAAATCATGGTAGTAGTATATATGATGAATTTAAAAGGAAAACTATCACAGCTAAGTAGACATTACTAGTTAACGAGTAATAGTCGAACGTCAGAAATGTATTTTGCAAAAGCAAACTTTCGTACAATTTCCATTGATACCTTAGATAATGTTGTTAATTCATTCAAAAACATAGTAAATATAAGTTTTCGAACTTTTTGGTCCATATAATGTAACGGGTGGACGACTACGGAACCCTACCTTGCGCGTGGCCCGACACGCACTTGGCCGGTTTTATTTTATAGAGCCACAGACGCCACAGTTGACGAATCTGGCAACGTAAAACATAGTTTGATGTATTCAAAAGGTACTTAAATACAAAATACAGTGCATCCCCTTTGTGTAAATATTATATCGTTAAATTTAAATAATCACAATTATTCACGAATGGCGCTAGTGGACCCGTTCAAGCACTTAACATCAAACATACGATTATGAGTGTGTACTTATGTAATAAAAACTATATCACATTAGTATTTAAAGTAGAGTATCCAATGGAATAAAAACATAACGTCAGTATAAAACTTAAAGTAATTTACCAGTACTTACATCATTTTACAGCTCAACAGCTGATTAGTGAAGCAGACCGCTAAGTCCTAATTAATTGAATAAGCGCTCGCCACCGATCTGACTCGCTGCAGCTGGCGGCAACTTCCGACACTTCTCAAACCAATCCGTGCAATGTCCGCTTGTCTGCAACGATTTACATAGTATTTACAAAATGTCCGTCAACACTTTATAGATAGAACTAATACTCAAATGCCGCCATCATCAAGTGCGAGTCGGCCTCGCCCACCGAGGGTTCCATTCCATACGTAGATCTTACAATTATGACCGCGCATACCGTTGCTGAACCTTGAGAATTGATCAGATACGTACCTACTTTAATAAAGACTGTACATCTTCCCTCTGTCTCAAACATTCAATTCATCCATCTCTTTCGGAGAACGTAATAAGGAGCGAGTTCTCCTTATTACGTTCCCTTTTGAGCTAAAATAAAACTATCCTAAAGTTTGAAAACGGCGGCGGCGCGCTATTAAATTTACTCACCCAATTTATAATGTGCATCAAGCTGCTATATCAATTTCAGGCGGGGATCTAGTCTGAAATACCTAAAGAGAATAATGCACCTCGTAGCTTCGGTGTAGAAAAATATAGTGCTGATTTTGCGTCTTAGCGGGTGGCGATACGTTTTTCCAAGCTACTTAGACATCCGTTCGGTCTGTCTACCACAGATGTGTCTCTTTCGATTTTTCATTTTTATAAAAGAATATTCTTATGATGCTAACACACCTTCTAGAATAAAAACAATCTTAGGTATACTAGGTTAGGCCAGAGTAAACGACTTCATAACGTGTACGATAAATCACACATTTTGCTTCGTTTTATATCCATTTAGATATGAGGGATCCGATTTCGAACTAATGTTCAATTCGCCGCATGGAAGTAATGGCCGGCTTTTTGTTCTAGACCAGTTTTCATCTCTTTCACAGACATTTCAATCGCATTTGAAGGCTACTGTATCTAACGGTGCGTTATTTTCCGGGATCTATAAGAAATTCCCGACAAAGGCCGCGGGAACGCTTGTTGTCCTTGTTAATCTATGTTATCACTGATTGCCTATTTTGGCGCTGGTTGCCTGTGTTGCTGCTAACCAGTAACATGGGCAACGTCTATGTTACCGCTGGATGCCTATAAACATAGCATACCAGGGGAAACCCCCTGGTTGGCTGTGTTGCCGCTGGTTGCCTTTGTTACCGCTGATTGCCTATAATACCGGTGGCTGCCTGTGTTGCCACCGGTTGTCCATGTTACCGCCGGTTGCTTATGTTGAAGCTGGTTGCCTGTTACCGCTGGCTGCCTATATTGCCGATCGCTGGTTAGCAGATATGTATTTGACAGCCGGCTGATATCGCATAATTGCAGAGCGTTACACAAAGTAAAACGCTTGCAGCTTGGGAAGATACAATAATATATATGTATTTATAAACTCACGCCTATATTAACAACAGGAAAGCTCATATTTCACTTCTAGCAATGGTCGGTGATACAACGTGACGTGGGTTCGAATCCCGTTCAGTGCATTTATTTGTGTGATGTTCAGTTGTTCACGGATAGTTGTTCTTGAGTCTTGTATGTATTTAAGTATCTATTTATCTATATAAGTATTATATTTTCACTTAGTACCCATACAAGCTTTGCTTAGTTTGGGACTACATTAGGTCGATTTGTGTAAGATTGTCCACAAATATTTATTTCTATATTTTTATATTAATGTCAGAGGTTGCTAATCACAGTAGTCAAGTCTTACGATACCTACAGGAAAGATGTGGTGCTACTTCCAGACACAATACGAGAAAAACAATAAGTAACCGTTTTATAAATCAACAACATTCGCTATTTCACTGAAACCGAACACACACAAAGACCAAGCACCCATAAATACGTAATCAAGCAATTTAAAATCAATGCACAAATGGTCGTGATCCGGCATCAACGTCTGTGAAATCAACCCTTCTCTAATGCTTCACCCAATACAATACCCATATTATGCAAACCGTCTCACTAAGGCGCGTCTCAGCACAGTCTTTCACCCATTTTATGAGCTCCCAGTGCTTCGTGGGGAATATTTAACCGATAAATATCTCTTAAGACATTTCCTTTCTGTTTATCGTTAGGATTTCGCTGATTCCTTTAACAGTTTTTCTTTTAAACCGACCTTTATCTCGGCTGTCGAGATTGTGAGATACTTTTCCGACTGTATTGTTTTTGTAAAAACAAAAGACTGGCGAGAAGTTTCTGCAAATTGGTAGGTACTACCAAAGGGATTTTAAATCTTGTGTTGTTACTTGTTACTATGTAATCGTTGCTGAAATTAGGCACAATGCTTGAGTACTAACTGTACCTATTGTTTTATTTTTGAAATGATTATTTTAATATCCATTAAACAATATAATTATTTATACAGACCGAAAAATTAGTAAGTTATATATGCATTTTGTTTAATTAGTAGTTTCATTGGATTAGCATACGTAACGAAGTGCTGACCCAACGTACCAGCGTTCATTGATGTCTTATGTTCTGTATCACGACGTCCTATTGGTCAAATTCATTATAGTTCTTTAGTTTCTTATGAGTTTTTACTCGTATAGTTGAGTTGGTGGCTAAATAGAGAATATTACTTATGTGATTATTGTTTGTAGATCGAAGTCCATTAAACTATATATATAGCTAATCGCTGGATATATATCTACCACCTCATTTATACCTTAGAATCCTTAGATGTCATTTTCTTGACGATAACGCTCTTTTGTTTTTTCATAAGATAGTTGGCTAAGTATCTGCAAAGAAGGCTTGATAGTCGACAGTCACGGAAACCTACTATCATCTAACAAAAGGCATTCGAAGCTATGATTGAATCAATTTAGTGGTTACACGTCTTGAGATAAAAATACGGTAAGTGAATTCGTGCTATTTTAGATTTAACTTCGGAAAAAGAAATGAAGAAAATCTTAGTAATTTTTAAAGTAATGGGAATGCCATTTACAGTTGGTGTGATTGAGTAATATTTTTTGCGATGTAATGACGATACTTTTTTAGAAGTCTCTAGAAAAACTATCGTTGACTGTAACAATTTACCTTTCGCGTATTGGATTTAGTTGCTGAATTGCAGAGTTAGATACCTTCATATACCTACTTACTAGTACTGATAGTACTGATGCATAGTGCAGTCAGTATCAAAAGCAACTACGCATATGAAGAGTTCAAAAGTCTTTATTGTAACGGAATACGACCTTTGACCTCTTCAATTACGAAGTTGTTTTGATGCTTACTGTATTGTAGCCACCTAACACTATACATTTCAATAGGAACATACAAGCACCCTCCACTCAAGACTGAGTCTAAGTATTAAGTAATATTATAACAGAATGTTAATTGTTACTTAGCCGTTTTGCATCTTAAACTAAGATTTCAAAATAAATATAACTGGTCACCATTTGTGCCGCCGAGTCAAAGGTAAGTTCCAAATTGTATTTTTTTTGTTTGCATAATTTTACGTCTTGAGTTCGTGAGATCGAAAAACCCATACAATATCATTAGAGAACTAAGTTTCCTCGATCGTTACTAAATTAAATAGAAATCCAACATTTAACCAGATGTCCAGGAAAACGTCCTTGTTTTTATTTCATTTGTATCTTTTAAATAAATTGGGAAAAGGGTCTGTTCAGCAAACCACATACCAATACGTCACGTTTACCTTTTGTGCGGGGACTAAGCCATAAGCGATGATTACTAAACCAGATTCTCATTAAAGATAGAAAAGAGATGAAAAAATATTGCACCGAAAACAATATAATATATTGAATATTGGTTTTACAGGCTAGGCTAGGCCTGTATCGCGGGAGACCAGCTATATATTGATCGAAACTAGACTAGGTAGGTATCTAAATCTAATTTAATATTAATTTTACAATTAGGAACTGCATAAGGAAATCTGCGAAGAAATTTTAAAGGATTATGTGAAATGTGGCACACTCTATAAAAGGATAATTTAAAAAAGTGAAATCTCCAAACTAGCAGCGGGCCAGCGTCCAACTCTTATCCATGAAACATGAGAGGAGATCAAAGGAGGTACCGAAATATACGAGTGAGCTGATGATGAAGTTATATAAAATAGGTAAGCAACGTACTATTGTACTTGCATGTGCTTGCAGCATACAGACTTCGCCCCGCTGAGTAACGAAGTACAGGACAGTTTACAAGCTCTTTTCTCTTATAACTAACACCACACGTGCTATGAACAAGGGAGAGCAGACAAATTCCCATTTCATCAATATGCAGAACCTCGGTAATCGTACCTGATCGCCTCATACACTCCGGGACCTTTCCCATTCCTCGCCCGAAACAGGATTATCGTCCCAGCTCCGTGAATATATAAAAGATTAAGATTATCCATGAAATAGTGTGAAAGTCAGCTTAATTTAAACTTTGCATACCAGCTTTTTACACTACATCACAGAATAGTATCATAGTATTACATACAGAACGGACACGAACCCCCCGCACCGAGGTAAGTTACCTCGTCCCTGACAGGCCCATGCTGACAGGCCGGGTTACGATCGGGTTATCGTCGCGTCTCGCGATTCGCCCACGCCACGCGCTACGCACTCGCGCAAACGCACGCTCACATACTTACCCACAGCGCTCACTTTCCTTCGCGTGTCACCCCCGTGACTACATACTGTCGAAAGGTAGAGTAACACCAACGTCATAACGTCGCGGGAGTCCGCTGGATGCGGGTGGCGCAAGACCGGTCATTGTGGCACTCTTTGGGGGAGGCCTATGTCCAGCAGTGGACGTCTTTCGGCTGATATGATGATGATGATGAACTTCATAATGAACATCGCACCTCACCTATATACATAGGTACATATCGTTAAACTTGGAGATCACAGCGATGTGCCATATAATATAATAACTTTTTTTTTTAACCTGCCTGTGGCTTTATAGGGTGCGCGGTTGGAGGTTGGCCTGGGGAAAGTCCAGGGGAAACCTCCGACACGACCACGGGGGCGGTTTAAATACGGGAATACTCTAAGAGTTTGCGCTCCAGTAGCTTGGTTGAGTGGTTTCAACCGAACTGAAGTGTGTCAGTGGAATCGAGCTACTGGGAGTTTTGTCGCTGGTTCACTAAACCTAGCCTAGCTGAGAAGAGTCCAGCAAGAAACTCAGCCAGGTCCGACCTCCCACACTATGCCCCTTGCGCACACTAGTTTGCACCTGTCACCTCACAGCTCAAACTGACAAAGAGTGAAAAAATTCAACGAGATTTGACAGTTTCCATATAAAAATAGGTGAGCTGTGAGGTGCCAGGTGAGAAGGCTGAGTACCTAGGCTAGAAAACGTTACATAATCACCTCTCTACTTACCTATGAATAAGACGTAAATTGGTAAAACATAGGCCACATATAAACTCCTTTGGAGTTTTGGACATCTCAGGGGTGTAACCCAATAGTTGATTAAATATTAAAGAAACGTTTTCTTTACGGGCCCTGTCGTTTATTTAAGCCGATGATACCTTTTAGGTGTATTTGGGATAAACAGTGACGGCAATGGGATTAATGTGTTGTTAAACAATTTTGTGCCTTATTTCTGAAGTTAAACCAATGCAATGTTAAAGCAATGTAAAACCAATTAACTATATGTAATATTTAATTTTGAGGCCAAATATTTGTACACCCTTATGGGTAGATCACAGAGCACTGTATAATTCATTTTACTGTCATCCTATTATGTACGTGTGTATCACAAATGAAAATACTTACTTAACTTTTTCTTCGTATCTATTATATTGGAAAAACTTAAAATATTTATATAAGGAGGATTTATAATTACAAAGTGTTTATAATTTTTATGCCATAAAGCGGCAGTTACCGCACGCTCCGTGCGCGGGAAATCACACTTCCTGGCCAGGGGATAACATAAAATTTTGTACTTAACACGGGCGGTAATAAAGAAAGCCTCAGATCGCATATTTATCGCCCTTGCCTTCGGCTCGGGCGTCAAATACCTGCGATATGAGGCATTCTTTGTTTTACCGCCCTTGTTAAGTAATGTACTATAAATACACGAATGTACTTTATACATCGTATATTTACCGCTTATACGGTTTAAGACCTATTAGGAATAGTGAAATATGTGTACCTACTGATTATAATAAAAGAAGTATTTCTTTAATACACGTGTCAAATAAAACATTTGAAACTCTCGCGTCTTATACACATACTTAATTAAAAGATTTGCTGTTAGACACGTTTTAAAATTTAAAAATCTACCAACCCACACTAATAATTATTTTCAATTGAGCTATTCGAAAAAAGGCTTTTCTAGGCCGTTTACATTCAGAGCGAGCAAAACTCCTCAAAACTCGTTGGAGTAGCTCATATGCAAACATCCGACAATTTTCAAATAATACCAACGCAGCGTTCGCATGTGTCCAAACTTTAATATGGATTTATTACAAAATATCGGGTCGTTCGATCTAGTGATGGACACAGCTCGAGCGTGTTCGAGATGATCAACTCAACATGTCGAGATTTTATGAAAGCGTACGTTTAGCAGTTTGTGTTAACAAATTTTATAGTGCATGATCCGATCAATACACGAAAGCTTGCAGATGGAGTTAAGAAAAGTTTTACGGTAGCTTTTTACTTCGTCTACAATTATGTAATTTATTGATTCCGAAAGTTAGGTCCAATAAAGTCTAATCATAGGTATTGAATTGATGTTTGCGAGGAAAGTGGTGATTGTTTTATCTAAACTTTTTCATTCTACGTGGACTTAGAATAAATAAGGGTTCCTTGTTTACCACGGAACCCTAAAAAGTAGACTCATACTAATACTGCTAAAGATGATTCACAGTAGGTAAACCGTTCCGTGTCCCGGCCGGCTCGTTTTCTAATAGAGGACGCGTGACGGCCGTCGATTTCTTGTACTACAAAACGGGCCGGCCCGGACACGGAACAGTTTAGCGTGAATCATCCTTAAATGGCGACACTTCCGGCGACTATGGAAATATTTGCTTAGTTATTTGTTAGCACCAGTAATTGACATTGAATACCTATGCTTGCACATCACTAGCGCATTCATAGTTCGCTCAACAAAACAAATCAGCAAAGTTCTGTTGAAAAATTCATTGCTAACCGGGCGGAGATGTTTTCGCATGCGAAATATTATTGAAACAATTTGTCCCAACATAGATAGATAGATATCATTTATTGTATTGATCATACATTGTCAAGAACATTATCAAATTATAAATAACTCGTACATCATGTACAACTATTGTGTAAATATGGTATTTTTATTTACATCCAGTTTGATTCAGTGGCTTTAGGTCCATAGCATAGAATTAAGATTTAAGGCCGTGTATTACCACTTTTGAGTTTTTAAAAACCATCTGAGACAAAGAATATAGTGTCTTAAAATCTAAAAAAAAAAAATGTGTTACATAAGGATCTTGTCTAGTCAAAATCGCAGTCAGTTACATGACCTGATGAATTTCACTCGATAGAAAAAAATCGCGAAGTTACCCCTTTTTGGAATGTATTTTCAATACTACGGCTATATTACTGATATTTAACAATTAATTTTTGTACTCAATTAAAGATCGTAAATAGTTATAGACATATTCGCAGGGTTTGCTTTGATAAAATGATTGGCTTAATGACTATAGCTAAATATTTACAAAACTGCGCGCAGAGCTTGCGTAGAGAGCGGGATGGTTAATTGTAAACTCACGCGTGTTAGAGCGGGACATTTGCGTTGGGGATACCTCCCCTTAATTAAGATTCAAAAGGTCTAATTGATGGAGCAAGCGAAGCGAGCGAAGTTTTTCGGGTTTCACGCACAATTTTATTTATTTATTTATTTAATCTTTATTGCACAAAAATAAATTCAAGTACAAAAGGCGGACTTAATGCCATGAGGCATTCTCTACCAGTCAACCTCCAGGCTAAGCAGAAAGATTGTAGGCGGTGCAACTAAATTTAAAAGAAAAGAAAAGAAAAAATACCGACTGGAAAATGTACTATACATACAGAATATATTTACATAGACCTACACAAATAAATAAATATATACATACATAATATAGATACATAATATTCTATATAAATAATGATGAGGGCTTGCTAAACGGATACTCAAAGAATTACTTACTACCAGCAATAAAATTACGTACAGATTTTTTGAAAGTAAATTTGTTGGGTACATTTTTAATTTGAAGAGGAAGATTATTCCAAAGGCGGGCCGCCTGAACGGCGTAGGAGTTTGATATAAAACCGGTACGATGAAGTGGTATGGCCAGAGAGAGATTGCTAGAAGAGCGAAGATGACGGTTGTGGGAAGCATCAAGATACTTAAACAGGGATTTGAGGTAATCAGGACAGAGAGGATCTTTTAGAATAGAGAAGAGTGTGCAGAGAATGCGAATATCACGACGTTGACGGATTGGGAGCCAGCCAAGCTGAGATCGGAATGAGGAGACATGATCAAACTTCCTGAGGCAAAACACAAAACGAATGCAATTATTAAGCAAGCGATCCAGCTTATCGAGAAGCTCTTGACTAAGGTCCGGGTAACATACATCGCCATAGTCAATTATGGGGAGAATCAATGTATTAATTAGCGTGACTTTAGTTTTAATAGGCAAGAAATCTGGGGTTCGTAGGTATTATGATATTATATGTGAATGTGTATATATGATAAATCGATCGGAAGTTCGGAACGTCGTGAACAGTAGGCGACGAGACAAAAACATGACAAAAAGTTTTTTTTTTTCAGTTAAAACATGCATGAGTCAATCTGTCAAAGGGTTGTCAAGATGCCTATATAGGTAAAAGGTTGTTAACCCTTTGACCGCCAAAGCGATAGTGTGTCGTTGTGCCCAGTACGCCAAGCACTGTTTTTTTGGTGTAATGTCTAAACCAATAAAACCAAATTAAAACAGTTCATAAATGATTTTTTTCTTAGTGTGGTTGTTGGCGTGGTAGGCACGACAACACACAACCACTTTATAGGTTCTTGGCGGTCAAAGGGTTAAAGGAGACCGAAAAAAATTATAAGTAAGTATATTACCATTTTTAAAACGAGTACTTTGCTATTTACCAGCGAAGTGACAACTTTAGGCTGGGTTGCACCAAACCGTCTGTAATCGTAAGCGGTGTTCGTCAAATCCGATTGTATGGAAAGTTTGACAAGTTTCTATGGGATGACAGCTGCCGGCGCCATATTTGACGATGACCGGCCTGTGTTCGTATGTTGGTGCAACTGACCCTTAATGTTTGATGAAACAGTAACTACCTATACTTAGACGATAAGGACGATTTCGCATACTAATTTAACAACCATAACTTATCGAACAAAATACATCAAAATATGTGGATAAAATCCGATGTTTATTGTATCAGTCAGAACTTTTATTCCCTTTCATCGCGTAAACTACAAACACCTCACATTTCAGTAGCAATAAACGATCAAAGCCGAAAATATTAATTTCAATTCAACCCAGCGTTTCGGAAATAGAAAGAATTACAATAATAACAAGCACAATATCCTGTCCCAAGTTACAGATTCTCTCATCTTACTTAGGGGTGTCATTGGGAAACCATTCGTTGGTCGAACATTTAAGGTATACTCTCCAGTAAAAGTTCACGAAAGATATGAGGTTTTGAGAGTATATTCAATAACCAAAAGGTGCAATAACAGCAGCTCAAAAAGCTATTACGGAGCCGCGGCGCAATTCCGGCCATTTTGATGTGAAAATCGTCCGCCATTTTACAATAAATCCGCGCGACACGTCGATGGGAGGACCTCGCCGATTTTTAATTGAACATTTTAGTTATTTCAGCGGTTGTGAAATAAGTCATCTTTGTCTTTTACCTAATAGGTACCTACAGTTGCGTGGTGGTCTGAAGCAATTTCATTACGTACGAACCTTAGGTAACTGATTAAAGTGACTCTACCTACTCGCAGTTTGGCCAAGTACTACGATCACTGGAGCGGAGCTAGATTAGAGATCTAATATATTTCTAATGAAAAAAAAAACAAGGAAATAAAAAGCAAAGTTAACAATTAAGGATATCGTAAATTATTTCTTACATGCAAGTTTCTCTTGTATCACGTTTTGTCTTGTTATATTTTGTAAATTCTTAGCATGATTTTGTGTTACCTATTTCGAAGTTTCGTTTCTGGTCTGAGCAACAGAATTTGTATTAGTCAGTAGTGGAAACTGTTTGGCTTATGTTTTATCTGTACACGGCGCCGTACGCCGTACACGGCGTCGTGCGCGGCACCGTGCCGTCGCACCGTACACGGCGCCGTACGCCGTACACGGCGTCGTACGCGGCACCGTGCCACGGCACGACGCCGTGCCGTCGCAACGTACACGGCACCGTACACGACGCCGTGACGTCACACCGTGCACCGGTGCCGTACCGTGGAGAAGTACTGTGTTTGTATTAAATGTTTAAAAACTTAATTTCCCTGCATTGATACCTTTTCCCCGTTTGACCTTAAATGCGAGAGGGGTTTTACTCACTTAAGTTTTTCATCTATACCGCAAAGAATGAAACTAGTATAAATATATAAATTTACGACTTCGGTGGTAACATTGTACATTATTTGGGGGTCAAACTGTAAGGAGTGTAAGGCCGTGTTTAGGCACAGCCGTAAACGCTCGCGAGCGCAACACGTGTCATCATTGGTCTATCGACGAAATGTAAGGAAATTCAAAACAATTGACAGCAGTTGCCCTGTGCATTAACACTGCCTTAGGTCTTATATTTTATTTAACTAATCTCAATCTTCCTCGAGTCTATGTAGGTAGTTATTATATCAGAAATTCACACAATTTTTACGTAAAGTTTACCAAAGTATAATTTCTCCTCAACCCAGCTTTAAACCAACAAAGTTATATTATTCTTAATACCCTCTCTAATTAACGGGGAGGTAAAAGTCAAACAGTTTATAATTGAAATGTTTCTTTAGAACAAGTTTCGAAATTAACTCCATAACCTACAGTTAGTTTGTAATATTCATTTCAGTAATTTAATCGCGAATTCATGTGCTCATACTTACCGTAATAATACCAAAAGTAAGAATCCATATGTATGCACGTGCGTGCCTGCTTTCGGTCGAACGAGCGGGCGAAGCGAGCTTAGCGAAGTTGTGTTTTTATTCCCTTGGTTATTATAGATACTCTAACATGTAATCAAGGGCCTGAGACGCTTTGATAGAGAAAGATAGCCTTATTGCGATTCCTATAAGAGGAAATGGAAAAGCGTGACATGTTTTGTTTCTATCACCGAAAAAAAAACACCGACCGAGCAATTTTTCGTGGTAGGGTTCTACAACTTGCGTTTCTACTTCCACTATATACGTTATATTATTCCCTCCACGTTTCTACTACTAATTAACTACTATTTCTATACTACTTCACACACAGTCACACAGTCAGACACACGACACACGTCCACCGCGCGATCGCGACAACGCAGACACATATAGTCCCTATTCGTCCCGGTACCGCCGCATACCGGGTAGAGACAGTCCGACCCAGGTCGGATAGCTGAATTTCACTCCAATCTTGATCAATGCGCAAACTCTTGTATTCCAGTGTTTAAGCCGCCCGCGTGGTCGTGTCGGAGATTTCCCCTGGATTTTCCCCAGGCCACTCTCCAACCGCGCACTCCTATCGCCTTATTGGGCCCGGCCTATAACGCCACAGTCAGGTTCAAAAAACCTTGGTGTCAAGCAACTCAACGTTTACCTTCATTTTATGGAAGTTGCATTGTGAAGTAACTGCACGTTGTAATACAATAGTACATTACTTACCAAGGGCGATAAAACAAAGAATGTCTCAGATCGCAGGTATTTTACGCCCGAGCCGAAGGCAAGGGCGATAAATATGCGATATATAAATCTATTTATGTCACACCTAGCCATAAAGTGGCCATTATCGCACGATCCGCGCGCGAAAAAACCCACTTCCTGGCCAGGGGGTGACATAAAATGTTGTACTTACCACGGGCGATAATAAAGGAAGCCTCAGATCGCATATTTATCGCCCTTGCCTTCGGCTCGGGCGTAAAATACCTGCGATCTGAGACATTCTTTGTTTTATCGCCCTTGGTAAGTAATGTACTATTATGTATTTAGCCATTTTACTTGAACATCTCAAAATCCTTTCAATTAGGCATCTAGTTTAAATCTTGCTTTATCACACAAATTCGTCTCATCATTTACACACCAGTTTCAAGCAAATTCAGCGGACATTTTGGGCGATGCATCAGTGTTCATAATGAGTAACGTGCAATCATTACATGTCCAACAAATGTTATGGTACAACAATGTTATAAGTGCCTTTAAGTTGAGTAGTCTCTTACGATATTTTATGAAGGTGTAGTGTTTTATGAATGCTTTTTGTGCAATTGAGTAATTGCAGGTTTTACTGGTGCTTTTAAAAAGGGTAATATAGCGCGTAAATTGTAAGTAGTATGAATTATTGTGCTTTGGAATCCATGACTTCATCTTTTAGGCTGGGTTGCACCAAACCGTCTGTAATCGTAAGCGGTGTTCGTCAAATCTGATTGTATGGAAAGTTTGACAAGTTTCTATGGGATGACAGCTGCCGGCGCCATATTTGACGATGACCGGTCTGTGTTCGTTGGTGCAATTGGCACTTATTGTAGGTTTCTCTGTTGTTTTATCGGTTTATTGGGGGTTGTCTCCTGCTTTTCAAAAGGAAGAAAAATCAAAAGGAAGTCAGGCCAGAAAGCTCCAATCGGCTCTACGTCTTTTTGAAATCTTGCTTTCCTTGTCCTGTGGTCAATCGGGCAGATTACATAGCTGAAAAGGGCTCGAAAAGGCTCGAATGTATGATGAATTTTTGAGCGGTTAGAAAATATTTGTAAGAATAGCTTAGGTATAACTGTATAGGGACAATAACTTTAGGTACTTATGTTCTGGTAAGCAACACATATTCTCTTAGTAACGCCTCTTATTAGAATTAATTATTTTTAAAAAATTGTAGAAGTAGTAAAACTCTTGAATACTAATAATGTAGTTACAAAAAGAAAGTGTTGTACAAAAGCGGTTTTATACCTTTGATCTCTTCCTTTCGGAGAGATATCTACGTCTTGTGAAATAGGTATTCAAACGACATTGTGCTTAAAACTGTTTTATTATTCTATTCACAAAAGTCTATCATACACTTCATAAAATTGCACAAAAACTGACACTTCAATTCACACTTTGTATGAACTACTCAACCTATTCAATTCATAATTTAAAGTCTTCTGATTACTTATAAAATTAATCATTAATCTTAATGGGGCGTTTTCAGCACGATCTTTGTCCGATATTTGACTATTTTAGATTTAATCGTGCGGCAGTTATACTGGATCAGACTACTTAGTTCTAAGTTTGAAAACGTGGACCATCTTTCTGATCTTTAGGATTTCAACTAAATCTACATTGCTAAACTCAAAAATCTTGAACTTGGCTGATACTCTTCAGAGTATCTAAATTGGCAAGTCGCACTATGTTAGTATACAATAAATTGAGCCATAGAAGACATTTTTATATGTAGGTATGTACAACTGCAATTAATAAAACATTACTAGTTGAAGAATTTAATTATAATGTAAAACGCACACATTAACTAATTTGTCTTAATAACAGTCAAATTAATTTAAAATTCTTAAACCTTGATGAAAACACTAGTTTATTATATAACCGATGCCATAAACTTTACATAAAATTTCTTAAAAAGTAGAATAGTAGGTTATATTAGCCTTAATTGGACTTCCAACACAGCTCCACGAGTATCATACTAAATAATGAATCTAATTGTATATCTTTCCTTCCGCTAGTCGATATAAAATAATTAACAAATATGGTCAGTCGTTACATTACTGAGTATTGAAGTCCTCTATTTATACTACACATCAGCGATGCAATTCCCTTGGTTTTTATTTATTGAATGCATTAACAATCATCGTCATTATCATGATTAGCTAACGTTCGGTCCACTGCTGGACACACGACTCTTTTCGTGGATGAGAGGGAACCGGCAGTAACTTAAACACCTTGGCCTGGTGCGGATTGGAGACTTTACATATACCTTTGAATTCCTTCGCAATGTCATCAAATTTCCTCTCAATGTTTTTCTATCACCGAAAATACTTAGACCATGCATGTAGAAATCGAACAAAGATAGTAATTGACAAACCAAATATAATTAACAATAGAGAATCACACCCGGCTACGTATTATACTCGTATGATAAACGACAAGATATAAACCGTCCGTCACTTTCTATCAAGTCGTGACAGAAAGCGATAGATGCTTTATTTGTAGTTTATGACGTGATAAACGAGACCATCATAAGTAAAAATTTCCAACACGATATACCTACCACGGCTACGGCAACTTTCTGACTTGTCGGTGAGAAGGCGGTACGACACCAAAAAGCTCTCAGTGTCAACAGACAGTCGAGTTAGCACAGTCGGCATCAAAGCTACGCATATCTACGCAAAGCTACGTCAAGTCTTTATATTGTAAGGGAATGAGAACTTTTGACTTCTACATATGCGTAGGTACTTTTGATGCCGGCTGTACCATCGCTATGAATAATGATTGCTTCTTCACTAGAGCGGGATACGCGGAAGCCAGGCGAAAGGAATGCTTCTGCGTATGATACTACTACAGCGCCAATGTGATACCGTCAAGTGAGGAAATCTGTGCGGTACATCAGTAAGGTCACGGCTCACGTCAAAAAACAAAATACAATTTACCGATCTCGCTCCACCGAGTCAAAGAGTCGCCTCAGTCAGAGAGTAATGTTAGTGATTATGAACTTCTTAATCTGTAGGTTGTCTATTGCTTATTGAAAGAAATAGGAATACATTTTTCTATCAATAAACAATCACTCATATCTATACCTAAAGGGAAAATATAAGGGGTAGATACTATCTGAGGCCAAACTTCTACATTACATGGATGTTGTTCTATCCGGCTGTTTTTCCTCTCGCACCGCGTATATTGACCTGCGGATGGCTCCTCCTTTACATCTTCCAGAAACATGATGAAGAACTTCTGGTAACGATTCTCCTTCAGAATCAATCATAGTGTCTTCAGTAAGATCAGCACTTTCATCTCGTCAAGACCGATGCAAGAATTCTGGCGTCAGCATCTTTTGAGTGCTCTTCGCGATTTTCTTGTGGTGTCTTAGGCGGTGGACTATCTCGTCGTGGAGAACATTGAAGCACATTGCAGTAAGGGCGAGACCGGTCATTATGTAAATCGAGCAAAACCATACAGTTCCGGTAGATGCACCACTTTTCTGAGTAGCCCCAGGTGCCAGGTGACCAAAACCGATTGTGCTTAGACTCATGAAACAAAAATAAACTCCGTCAATAGGACTCCAGCCTTCCAACTGATAAAGAACTAGCGCACCAAAAAATATATACGTAAATATGGCTGCTAGACATAAAGATAGAGGAGCAAGAATCGAAAAACCACCCAAGGAGACTTTTGAATCGGTATCTGTGCAGCTTAAGGAGTCACACTCACGGAGAAAACTTAAGCCTTGGTTTTTATCTTTTATAGAAGCCGTGCTAACGCTGTGCGCTTGAGACGCCGAAATGATGGTACCAGATGGTGATCGCACGTAATACGGCTCTTGCAGGTGTAAAGATGGGTTTCTGTAGTCATCTTGTCTTTTTACTTTGTCTTTCTTGTCTTTGCCACCAATAGCTCTCTCATCAAGGCAGCAGTACCCACATTTAGTGCACAGACAGCAACAAAGCGCTCTGCTAAAAATGCCTCTTGCGATTCTTGACAGTAACGCGCCAACAACAGACAGGTAGAGTAGGGTTAAGGGTATCCCGATGACAGCGTACCCGATGGTGACAGCCTTCCCTAGAGCTGTCCTTGGGGACACACTCCCATAACCTGCGCAAACAAAATTTTAAAATTAAGGTACAAGGTACGTCTTATTACATGTATCCTGAAATGGACGGATCGAAAATCGAAACAGGTACGTTTTTCACTCTCACAATGACAATACGGGATAAAAATGTAGATGTTAATGTTTCCTTTATTTACTAGTTTACTGTACCTATGAAAGTAACTCACCTATAGTCGTCAGAACTGTTAACGAGTACAGGAAGGCTTTCGCGAAATTCCATTCATAATCATCGACTATCAGAGCTGGGGCGGACTCCAGTGCCCTGGCACCTCCGTACTGAGCTGACACATCTGCCGCAACTCTTGCTACCAGTTTCTCCTGAAACCTTGCGATTTCCTGAGCAGCTAGCCTCGTCCAGTTTTCTTTGTAAAGAATGTTAAGAGACACAGTTATCTCCCAAATGCTTTCTACGGTCTGAGATCTGAGCTCTGCACTGGCTTGCGCAATAGTTCCGTTTAGTTTTGAAATAGGAACAGTCTTTTGGACCTCATTCGCTTGGTATGAAGTTGTAGCCAAGGTTTTTTGATGGACTTTTGAAGCATTCCCTTCTATGGCAAGGAACACGAATGCTCCTAGAAGGGTGTATGCGAGGAGAAGAGCAAATATTCCCAGGTTTGTGACGCAGCCAGCAATGAGACTCTTTTTCTGACTCTTCTTGGTTTTGATGCAGAAGCAGCAAGTCGTATCGATATCATCGTCGAGCCTATAGTTTTCTGTCTTGACATTCTTTTTGTATTTACCATTGGCGTGATTCTTCTTCTTAGCGTTCTTATCCATCTTTATGAATAAACGTTACGATGCATATTCTTATCAATTTTTAAGAGGACGTTTGATGCGAGTTCGATATTGGGCACATCCATCTGAAAAAGAAAGAAAATTCCTTAAGGGACATTTTATATGCAAAGCTGTACGGGTGAAGTTTATCTTTCCATAATGAAATGTCAATTTGCAAGGTTCTCAGTGGCTTTTATTATGCCGAATTCGGCAAACCAAAATAGCTTGGCGATAGGGGACTTGAAAGAGGCGGGTCGCTTAGACTAGGGAGAAAAACATTTAAAATAAATAATACTATACATATCATCGTCACAGTATATTCGAGACGTTTTCGAGAACTCAATTACAAATAAATAAAGGTACAAATATTGCTATTCCAGTACAATTATTAACGTACGCTTACTATTCTTGGAATTGTCCCATATTCTTAAAAGTTCCAAGAGTCAGAATTACCATTTTACTTTATTGAGAATGATGAAAGAGAAAATTACCCAGTATTTTTTATATTATGGTATAACCAAACGCTCATAATAGATACTCATTACTTCCAGCGTTCCCATCTATAAGCCATAAAGCATAAAACACACTTAGGCTGACGTAAATCTCTGTAGGCGTCTTTTATCTCCTGGCTCGCGGCGATCTGAACCATTTGATCCGATATTACAACCTCTAATGTAGCGGAAACGAACGAAAAATGATCTTACATCATTTAATTTAGTTCAATGTTAGTCTGGCTTTTAAAAGAACCTTTTCTGAGCATTAAACATGATTAGGAGGACAGTTGCGTAGGTTGCTTAAAGAAATTCCAAGAAAATTACATCTTGTAAAATGTAAGTAAAATACTTGAATAGGATATCTATGGGAGGATATTTAAAAATAACGAAACAATACTAAAAATCGAGGTATTTTCAATTGCTGATTGATGATTTGCGAAATATTTGTAATTGAATGAATTAATGAATGAGAATTCACAAACTGCTTTGTGCTTTGCTGCTGTTGTTTCATATTCTGTTTTTTAATGGGATTTCTCTTGGACGGCATCTAGCCAGAGGGCGATGATGAGGCCGACGGTAAAGCAAGCTCACCCAGAAGATGCCTATTCACTCGTGCCTTAAAAAATTAGGTTAGGTTTACTTTAATAATAAAAATGAAATAAAATTCCTTATTAACGGGTATGGTCGGCCTCAGAAGGCGCTTATCACCTTTGTGTGTCGCTTTAATGTCATGTTCAAACTGTCACACTAAATTTCCAACAGATGAAAGTGACAAAAGTACCAAGTCTCCAGCTAGTTTTGAGCCGACTGTTCAAATGTGGACGAAAATTCCATTTTTATTTTATCTAAGAGTGGTTATAAAACCAGCCTATAAAGGCTGGTTCCAATAAAGAAGTGTGTGGTTGGAGAGTGGCCTGGGGAAAATCCAGGGAAAACCTCCGAGACGACCACGCGAGCGGTTTTTTTTAAATCATCATAGGCCTTTACGTCTATTGCTGACGATTTAAGCATTGCTGTGTGCATTTTCTGTACACCGTTTTGGGTGACTGTATAGACCTATGCGGGAACGGCACGATCTTCCACAGTTATTGCAGTAAAGGTTGACGTCAGAAGTTGCAGTTCGGAATTGATGTCTGCGCAACCTTTTGTTTGCTAATTCGTCAAACTAGGCTTCATCACACAACTTTCTGCCGTCCACAACGCGTTTGCGCCATCCGTCTCTAAAAAAAACACTGGATAAAACTCTAAGTGTTTGCGCTCCAGTAAGATTGGTTGAGCGGCTTCAACTCAATCAGAGGTGAGAGTAGAATCGAGCGACATGGAGTTTGTCGCTGGTTCACTAAACCTAACTTAGCTGAGAAGAGTCCAGCAAGAAACTCAGCTAGGCCCGACCTGGGTCGGACTTCCAATCCAATCAGTTATTATTATTTATCGTATGGCATTTATTTCGAACCGTGAGATCTTCGAGAAGACAGTACGGTTGCCAGTTTTTGTTGCACTTTTAGAACCACCCAGGGGTCAAGTGTAGGGTAGCGGTGGGTACTTTCCCTACGGACGTGGTGCAACTTCGACCCCCCTTTGTCAAGTGAGTGGGCAACTTGACTGTTAGAGAAGTTTTCAAGCCGCCCGAAGGCCTCCAACTTGGCTTAACGACTGCTGCCATAGACAGCAGCCGGGATCAACGGCTTAACGTGCCTTCCAAAGCACGGGAGCGCTCAGTTAGTAACCACTCAAAGCGGTCACCCATCCATGTACTGACCGCGGCCCACGTTGCTTAACTTTTTAATAACGCTTGCGGCACGCAGGCGCCGCTGGGCCACGAGCGCTCAATCAGTCATTACACTCTTATTTATGGCTCCATCAGTGGTAAGTTACAACTATTCCGTTTCTTCCTCATAACATCCTCCTATATTCATCCTATATTAGTCTTTAAACAAGCCCCAAAACTTGGCGACCTTGATCCGCGCGGACCGTGTTTCCACGAGTTTCCAGCAATAAATATTTTCTTCGAAAATCCAAGGTCGCTCCGTCCTAGGGACCTGTCGGCGACCGTCTGCATTTTTTAGCCTATTTGGGTGTCCCACTGCTGGGCAAAGGCCTCTCCCCATGACTTCCACGACTCTCGCATCAGTGCCTCCTCCTACCAGTTGATGAGGAAGCCGTCCAAGTCGTCCCGCCATCCGTTTAGTCTTGAAAGGCGACAAGGCGCTACAACGAGAAATTTAGAAACTTTGAAACGCTGTCCTGCCCAGACTAGCAAACAGTAGGGGCTGATTTTCAGATATAGGTATGATTCTTGACTATATGATTGTGGTACTGACAATAGCCGAAACATGATTGCTTAAAATTTTCTCTATAGAAAAAAAATCCAATGTTGAGTCTATATTTTCCTTTTTTTACTCAGCCTACTAAAACAACGCATTATTAAAATACACGATTAAGTTAATATGATGGTATTTTACCTCATCTAAACTCTGTCAAGAGGAAATTGAATAAACCTGCACACGTCAGATATTTAACGAGATTTGTCTAAAAAGCCATTCTCGGAGAGTGTTGTAGTTGTACCCCGTTTTGTCGTGAGCGAACCTACCTACCTACCTACCGTCTTATTGTACAAATTATCGATTAAACTCGTTTTATCTTTGTCGCGTTCATTTATTCCTCTTCTGTATTTATTAAGGGAGGACAAAATTATTACTAAAGTTTGTTGGACATTATCCTACGAACCAGTGGATACGTCTATTTAATTCCAGTACATTTGCTGTGAGACACCCACAATTATTGATTCTGTTAATATTGAGTTTGGTAAGAATCAGGGAAGAGAAATGAACAATTTCATCAAGATAGCATCAGCTCTCGAATGCCAGACAGTGGCAAAAAGATAAACGTCCCATTACTCGACACCTCAGTACACCTGTTAAATCACCACTGTCACCATGAGATAAGATAAGAACGTCGGCGCGACGACGAGCTGAATCCACTACCGAACAAAACCAGTTGGCTACTGTCACGGCGTCGTTACCGAACAACGTTTTTGAACAAGTATTGATTGGCGAAATCATCATAAATTTGATGGAAAGCCTTTTTTAAAGAGTGAAACGACACATAGCAGGTAAAGTAATTGTTTTTAATATGTTCGGCACAGCCATTAGCAGGAGTCACCGGTTTTCTGTTTAGTCGGACAAGTAGACAGACGATGTTATTTCATGTAATTGTGCTCGTTGTGATCACAGAACACATGGGAGGAGCTATTTCGATAGCTACAAAGCCAACTTTGTCTTATTAGGACACACAGACACACTGTTAGGTTTATTTTCTAAATTTTAATTTTCAGTATCAATGAGTATGAAAATGCCTGAAACGCCACAAACAGGTAAAGTAATTGCTGTCACTATGTTCGGCACAGCCATTAACAGGAGTCACTGGTGCTCTGTTTAGTCAGGCGACTAGACAGGCGACGTTATTGCATGTAATTGTGCTCGACTGCGGACACAGAATACATGTAGGAAGCTACTGCGATAGACAAAGCCAATTCAGTGCAGTCAGCATCAAAAGTAAACTATACGTAGTGTGAACACGTCAAAGGTTTTTTATGTAAGGGAATAAGAAAAGAAAAGAAAAGAAACATTTATTCGTGACAAACAAAACACTTACGAACAGGACATTACAAAACCGAATTTTGCCACGAAATGGTCACAACTCAGCGTTATGCTGGCAGAGCCAGCACTGGTCTTTTGCACCTTATCCCATTGCGAAAAAAGGACATACATAGTTAACCACGATAGCAATATCAATTTGTATTATATTTTCTACATACCTATTGCAGCTAGATTTCACACAAATATTTAAGTTATTTTCAGAAATCAAATTAATTTGGTCTTTTAATCTATGAATAAAAAAAACGGTCATCTTTTGTTACACGGCAGTTGTTTTGTTATACTTACTTCTGTTATAGGTACGTAATATGCCAAAGCAAACGGAAGACCAGTGAGTGCCAGCCACATGCTGAGTCGGGACCATTCATGGCATGTTTTGTAGTTGTGTTTATTCGTTATTATGTATGTGTCATGAATAAATGTTTTTCTTTATTATTCTATTCAAAATTCTATGTGAACTAACTGTTGTATTTTCTGTGGTAAATTTTGTCAGGAATGCAGTGCACCTCCCGGCATCTTGCGGCGGTGGAAGCCTTAACGAGCCGAGCTTGTTTACAGCTCTTGTATTAATTCGCCGCGGTCACAGTTCCACTGTTCCAAGTGTTCCAACTGGAACTGGAAATGGAATGGAGATAGGTGAAAACATTAGTGGTACAGTCGACAAAGTAGCAATGAAATTTTTCACCTTATTGCATCTCAGTAAGACTCAAAATCAAAAGTGTACCGTAGAATCGTATAACTTTGCCCGCTTTTTACAAACTTCTTTTTTCACACCTGCCAGTATACTTAGAGTCGGATGTTTTCTTCAAAGCACTTCAAAGGCTTGTTAGCTCGAAAATATGTGAAATATGGTCCCATCTGTATACGGGACAACAAATGCTTTCTCAATTTCTCATCAGATGGGACCGTATTTTGAGCTAACAAGCCGTACTAAGGGTAGGGGCCAAAAATTATTACAACTTAGCAGAGTGTAATGATTGAAAGATGCACCGTCACAAGGGATTACCACGGTGGCTCAGTTGGTTAGGTTAAGTTAGGTTAAATCCCAACTGTGGCGTTGAATTTCTCAATTCCTCACTTTAGTTGGAAATAATTAAAAATCATCTCACATCTGTAATACTTGTAAACTATTTAATTGTGAAACAAGGAACAGAAATAAATTTCAACCTTCTTCGCTACCTAATTTTTAAGTTAGAAGAATCCCACTTTGCCCTGATCCAGAAAACCGATCTGTGCCGCAAACTTCGATGTTACATGACTGTTTTTAGCAGGCAGAAACTAATCTCCAACAAGCTCCGATACTGTAAAGTTAGTTTAATATCACGCTCATAGAACATGAGATTGCCAAGTTACCGATAACACTTACTGATTAGAAGTCGATAAGTTGCGGGTTATTATGACGCTTATTATAGTAGGTACCTATTAGATGTAGTTATCGAGTACTTAGAAACTTGTAAGTGTGGTTTGAAATACTGGCAGTGTTTATTAACGGTTTTATAATCACAAGTAAGGTAAACTTGCTCTGACCCAATATATTGCTCTTTCAATCTTATGTCATGATTGATGGTGATGATTTTAGTGATTTTCTATTGGGCACTAAGGTGTGAAGCACTGGTACATTTACTTTACAGGCCAAAAGGTGGCCGAAAGGTGGCCGAATGGTGTCTTATTCCGGCAGTTTCGCCGCCAGCTATTCGACACCCAGAGTAAGCGCCTCGCGTCGTCGTCTCAACGTTCAATTGTTTAATTTTAAGAAATAAAAAAATATTTTGTATGTTAGTCTTCAAGGTATTTGTAATATGAGATGCCTGAAATAAATGATGATTATTTAATATAATGATGGTTTCGGTGTGATTATATTTATTTTGCTCACTTCTAAGGAAGACAAGAGCAAGAATTATGCGGCTTCCCGACTTGGCGGGGCGGTATCGTTAAAATGTGGTATTTTGTCCCTTGACATGAGCTTAGGTACTGATGTCGCCCAGATCTCCTCATTGAGCGGGATAGCATCGCTAAGAATGTATAAAACAAGTGCTAGATTGTATAGTTCGGACACAACTGTAAGGCTAAATTCTGTCAAACGAACGCAAGCAAAACTAGACTTAGAGCTTTGACTGTAAGGTAGATTTTTGCTTTCGTTAATTTGACAGCACTTGGCCGTACAGTTTTGTACGAACTATACTTATAAATGAAAACTCAAGATCGACGAGAATTCTGCATTATTCAGCTGTCAAGTTGGTTTTTCAATGCCATTGTCTGGGTATCCTGAGGTTAATAAACGCGTCAAAGTACCTCTCGTCTAGTGGCTGACTTGAGTGTTCTTGAAGCCACCCAGTCCTTTGTGCTACCTTGAAACTAAACCCTGGCTCACAATATCTGGCGTTTTTTGATGTCACGTTAATCGTTTGTCACCTATCATTATCGTTATATTATTATGTATATTAAAGGAGTACTTAGGTATATTATTAAGATTTGGTAACATTAACAATGGTAACAACAGGCGGTCTTATCGTTGCACTAATTACTAAATCCGAACTGTAAAAACACCTCATGAAAATCCCCAAATACCCGATATATAAAAACCTCATTCCGACACCCAACGCTGACGATACCGAAATCCAATTCCAGGTGTCGCCACCGATAAAGATTTTACATAAATCAGTGATATAATCCAATATTACCCGCATTTTAGCCCCCACCTAATGCCCCGCCATTGAAATCTCTATTCCAATTTAAATGACTTATTTCATTACCCCGCGTACTGAACGAATTCAAAACGAACTGTGGGCATAAATTCTCAAATTGATAATAAAATTTTACTAGGTATTACTTGGGGCTTATTCTATTGGATTGTGGTTAAGTGCGGGTGTTCGGTTAGCTGTTTGATACGAACGAGATTGCGGAAATTAATAAAAGTTTTGTACGGTGCGATTAGTTTGAGTTAAACACTGACATATTATATTGGATAGTGTGCTTTAACTCTAATGTAATAGAGTATTACAAACATGAATATTTGGACAGTGTGTATGTAATATAAACTCTATTTCAATAGTGTTAAAGTAGAATATCCAATGTAAAACATTATATCAGTGTCATAATTAGGTAAAGTAGGCATACATAGTATTATGGGCCACAGATGCCTGAAATAAATGAAATAAATGATTAAATAAATAAATAGTATATACAAGTAGTAGTTAGGTAAGAGAAAGAATGTTCATATAAAATTTATATACTACGCAATTTGACCGGTTTGCATGTCCAATATCTTGCTTATGGAAGTGTGTCTGTGCATATAACCCGACCACGAAAAAATGCTCGGTCGGTGATAGAGACAAAACATGGCACTATTTTGAGCGTTTTTGATGCCACAATTTTTGGTAAGGCTCGCTACTCACAGCACAACTTAAGAGTGTAAAGATGAATCCATAATTTACAGTAACTGTCTGTATGTTTTGTATCCTGAGGAAAGATATTTTCAAAGGGTGTTAAACGGAAAGGCGGAAGTTTGTACAGTAGCTCTAGTATAAGTTTTTTCGAAACATTAACTAATTCGAACGCGTTTGCGTTTTGTCTCAAAATGTATGAAAGTGGTATGAAAACGCGAACAGCGCCTCTGGTGGCCACTAGTGGAAACTAAAACAGCGAGTATAACATTTGTTGCTAACCGATGAACGCGCGTATTTCAAACTCGGTGAGAGCGTTTTCATACATTTTGAGACAAAACGCAAACGCGTTCGAATTCGTTAATGTTTCGAAAAAACTTATACTAGAGCTACAGGTAGTACTTTAATCTCACGATCGCGGGTGAGCTATGGCTGTGTTTTGAGCTATACATGCACAATGCACATTGTCTATGTGAGTGTATAGGTCGTTACCGTAGGAGCTATGTCTTCACATTGTTTATGGGTTCGTATGTGTCACAACTACAACTGTGGCTAAGCCGGGCTAATTTTATCTCACATAAAGTTACTACATCTAAGTAGGTAGGATATATTTAACGAGCTCAGGGCGGAGCAAGTCGCGGGCAACACATAGTTTTTTTTTTTCAAGTATACATTTAAGTATACATTATATATCCTTGAGTATCTTGACTCGAAGCGACCAAACATAAACTTCTGAAAAATGTTTACACAACTTTCAGATCCCATCGAAAAGATATTTCTGCATTTGTTCATACAAGTATCCGGCAACTCGTTGAAAACAAAAAAGGATATTCGTTATGAAAAGTTTCGAATCCCAGTGAAAAGTTAGGAAAGGCATACTTTACTGCGTACACGAATACTTTTTGACTGCACCAGAGTTTTTTCGGTGTACGAATTCTTTCGCGAGTTTTAAACGGGTTGTTTCATTCTACCTTGCTGTATTTGTTTTGGCCTTTATTCATGTCATCATCATCATCATCATATCAGCCGAAAGACGTCCACTGCTGGACATAGGCCTCCCCCAAAGAGTGCCACAATGACCGGTCTTGCGCCACCCGCATCCAGCGGACTCCCGCGACCTTTACCAGGTCATCAGTCCACCTTGTGGGGGGTCTACCCACGCTGCGCCTTCCGGTCCGTGGTCGCCACTCGAGAACCTTTCGGCCCCAACGGCCATCGGTTCTACGTGTAATGTGCCCCGCCCACTGCCACTTAAGTTTAGCGATTCGAAAGGCTATATCGGTTACTTTGGTTCTGCTGCGGATGGCCTCATTTCTGATGCGATCACGCAGAGAAACTCCCAGCATAGCCCTCTCCATTGCCCTCTGAGTGACTTTGAGCCTTCTTATGAGGCCCATGGTGAGCGACCACGTTTCCGTACCATACGTCATCACTGGCAACACACACTGATCAAAGACTCTCGTCTTGAGACACTGCGGAATATTGGACGAAAAGATATGCCGTAGCTTCCCGAACGCTGCCCAGCCGAGTCGGATTCGACTTTATTGTGTATTGGGAATTAATAAGCAAATTTTGAGCCGTACATTTTATTTTGGGATAAATATTATTAAAGTGAGTCATATTTGACAAGTACTAACTGTTCGCCCCGGCTCTCGTGTGAGTCAAGTGTACGACTGTACGTGTACTAATAAAGAAAATAACACTTAATCTTCCTACGGCCTCACTCACTCACTTTATCATATACTGGGGCATTTTCACTTTAAAGTGCACCCCCTACTTTTTTTTCGGATCCCGGTGATTTTGGGTATTCTGACTCAGAATCACGAGTACTATCCATTTCTGCGAAGAAAAAAAGTGTCCCGCCAAAAAAAGTCAGTTTTGTGACGCTTTTTTCATACAGTTTATATGGCTCGTCACAAAACTGACACAGAAAATTTGTATGGAAAATCAAGGACATTTTTTTTCTTTATCTGAATCAATAGTACTCGTGATTCTGAGTCAGAATACCCAAAATCACCGAGATCCGAAAAAAAAGTAGGGGGTGCACTTTAAAGTGAAAGCCCAATGGAGATTTTTAAACCGAAAATTTTCACCTCGCCGTATAATTTTGTTCACGCATGTCAAGGCTTGTCAAGTGAGTGGGAAACTTGACTGTTAGACGTTCTCAAGCTGCCCGAAGCCCTCTAACTTGGCTTAATAACTGCTACTTGTCATAAACAGCAGCCGGGATCAACGGCTTACTGCCAAAGCACGGGAGCGCTCGGTTAATAACATCCATAAACAATCCATAAACTGACCTGAGCCGACATTGCTTAACCTGAGATACGAGCGCTGGGCCACAAGCGCTGTGTTCTAGTAATAGATACCATATTAAAATCAAGGTAAGTTTACTAGTAGACATTATTTGTATGTATTGCGCATATGTGCTTACGTTAGATGTAAACAGAATCACATTGAAAGGGCGATTTTTACGATTGATTTCACCTATTATCTCTGGAAACTAGACTAGACTAAGGCGACTTCCTGATTTGTCGGTGCGAGTCAGTACGATATGAGAAAACTATCAAATGTCAGTGTCAACTGTCAGACGACTCAGTACTACATACTTTTTACTGCGCCCCTACATTTAAATGAGTGCTTCCTAACTGGCGCGGGATGCTTCTGCGCATGATATTACTACTGCGCAAACGTAATACTGACAGTATTATGCCAAGTGAGAATCTTTGCGACGTCAGTAAGTTTACGTCAAAGAAGAAAATGTCACATATCGATCCCACCCCGCCAAGTCAGAAAATCGCCTTAGGTAAGCTAATGTTCAACAAAATTAAAATGAAATCCAGCCTATTAGACTGAAGTAGCAACAACAGGGTAGCTCCATGTATCCTAGAACGTTGGCATGTTTCGACACAACCCCGAATAACTGGAGGATGCTCTGCATCGAACGTGCTTGAGGTCCTATTCTAAAATAGAGACAATATTTGTACTACAGCTAGTGGTTCTGAGCGCTGTAGATCTCGCGAGTGTGTTTTTTCTTCCAAAAATGTGTGTATTTTTTGTCGAGTTACAACAACCGAAGGCAAGGGCGATATTTTCATTAAATTATTTTTATTTTCATAAATATGTGATCTGAGGCTTTCTTTATTACCGCGCGTGATACGTTTTTTTTATTTTGTATAATCAGTGGTAAACAAGCGTGCGGTCCATCTGATGGTAAGCGGATACCGCACCCTATAGACGCTCGCAACTCCAAAGGAGTCACGTGCGCATTGCCGACCCTTTGTAAAAGTAGCGTGCGGTAATTGCCACTTTATGGCCAGGTGTGTCATAATAGGACATTATGATACAAGTGAAGTACGTTGATCATTACACTGGCGACCGCAATAAGATAGCCGAGAGTGTAATGATCAAGTATTTCACGCGTATAATACGACTTTTTTCAACACATTTGCGAAGAAAAATCAATTTAATACGTTAAAAAGGTTATTAATATTTTTCGCAATTGTTGATGGTAAGAGGTTATTACTTACAGATTATGTATTGTATTATTTATTTAATCATTTATCATCAAGTATGTCCATGTACGTTATCACGTGAATAATATTTAATATCACACTTGTTTTTACCATGAGTTCACTATTATTGAACACAATTAATCAGTTTCCGCACTCGTCAACTATATTTACAAATATTAATTTAAAAAAATCTTGACTTTGCACTAATGCGCGCGCAGCCGCAACTAATCCAGTAACTTTATACTTATATTAAAAGCGTGCGTTAAATCTGGTAGTTCTTATTTTTTGCAGACTTGTTTATGATGTTGGCCCAATGAATAATCCAACTTTGTGACCTCGAGCGCCAAACGCAACTATGTCGAAAATAGAAAAAAAATGACATTAGGTACAATCCTAAAGTGCTAGTTGCTGATAGTGTCTTAAATTTTAAAGTAGACTACATGTGCTATAATATGAGAGTAGAATTGTATCTGTAGACCTAATAGTTTCCGAGATAAATCATTTTAAAGTTTGAGAATGTCGAAAAAATTATGAAATTTGAAAGGCCTTTGTACCTCGGAAACTATTATGTGTTTAATATCCTGAAGTATGAGCCTTAAAGCAAAGTAATAATAGCCACTTTACGAGCAAATGTGTTGAAAAGCATACTATCTAATTTTGACACCGCTCTCAAAAAAGTGACATTTCCTCTATCGTGCCATTTGTCGAAGACTAGAGCGCACTATCATAACTCCGCAGATCGAGTTAGTCGGAATAAACCCCGTGCACATACAGGGTGCTTTAATTGAACAGTGCGGCCGACACTAGACTGGAGCGCTCAAATTGAACGGAACGGGCGTCTCTATGGTTATTCCGTTGATTGGCGCCGGATTAAAAAAATATTTTGAATTTTGCACAAAGGAATCAGAGTAAGTTTTTACTAATTGGTCGTTAATCCGGTGAGAAAGGAGATGGGGGTCTATTCAATGGTTACGTAGTAAAATTTAGTTTGATTTTATTTCATTGAGATTTGCTTACTAACTACCACATGAACTTTATTTCGCAAAATAACTTATTCTACATACATAGTTGGAACCATCTTTGCTATTAAGGTTATCGATACAAAAACGTAGGTAACTAAAAAAAGAAACAAGTTTCAAGATAACGGACTTAAGGAAATCTAGTTCGTTTGCAGTCGGGGGGACTTAATAATAGATTGTCTTAAGAAGATCCAAACAAATAGATTTTCTTAAGTTTTTTATTGTGATGTGTAAACGTAGGTATTTCTATCTTTTTTGTTCACTTTTATGCAGTCATTTTCTATTTTTTTTTTATTTCGCAAGTTTTGATTTCCATTTTAAATTAACTGAAGCTGTAAAATCATATTTTAAATATGAGCATTATGTATATTTTTAAAATCGTGTTTTTCAAATTCTTCATTCTGATATGCCACTTGATAAAAACGCAAACATTTTTTTCTTCAGATCGCCATGTTGTTTTTATTGCAACGTCCATAGCTTTTGTTGCTCGGGATGACCTAAGGATTCTAACGATACCTTGATAACTTCTGTAGCTCTAGTATAAGTTTTTTCGAAACATTAAATAATTTGAACGCGTTTGCGTTTTGTCTCAAAATGTATGAAAGTGGTATGAAAACGTGAACAGCGCCTCTGGTGGTCACTGGTGGACACTAAAACAGCGAGTATAACATTTGTTGCTAACCGATGAACGCGCGTATTTCAAACTCGGTGAGAGCGTTTTCATACATTTTGAGACAAAACGCAAACGTGTTCGAATTAGTTAATGTTTCGAAAAACTTATACTAGAGATACTGGAGGAACAAAGAATCTCACATGCGTACACACATAACCCTGAAAACATTACACTCCGTTTTTTGGGCCGTTGTTTAAAAACCGCACTGTTCATCATTAGGGAGCTACGAATGTCACAGACAGGCACAAACATACACAAATGTTAAACTTATAACACCCTTTTTCCACATTGTGCATCGGGGGTTAAAACAGGCTTTTTGTTGATGGTGTTTTTAAATGAAACCTCATTTTCGTATATGCAATTGAAATAAATTTCACGAAGCTCTCGAATTTTAATCGCGATATATTGAAACCACAAATATACTGGGTATTACTTAGTGGTGGTTTATTGGGTATTTTTGATATATTGCTACACGATGCATAATTCATTCAACATATTATTGGATAGAACACAAATTATAGCTTAGTCTTTTGTGAGAATATTGGACCAACGTTTTCTGAAATGATGTTTAGTCTGTTAGTTAAGGTGTTCAAAGAAAAGAAGTAGGTTTATAGTAACACACGGTTTAAACGTATTGGCACTATCTACACAAAAGTACAGGTTGTAAGAGTTGTCGGAATTGTGAGCATCGTAAATAGAGTAATAGGGTTGACAAATAAGTTATCAAAGCTATTTTATGGGGGGAAAATTTATGGCTACTCAAAACGTTACCGCAAACATTCACGAATTTGAATGTCCGACTTTTATAGATTATGCAGTAAAGCTGAGGTAGGGTTGGATATATCTTAATTTTTTACATTATATAATATAGTATATACGACATAGAGACGACGACGGCAGACGGGCAGACAATAGAACATGTCGACGAGTATCCGTACTTGGGCCAATTAGCTTCTTTCAGCCAGAGACAGGACAAGGAAGTCGAGAGACGGATCCAAAACGCTTGGAAAAGCTATTGGTCTTTGAAAGATCTACTGAAGGGAGACCTTCCAGTAGCTCTGAAGCGGAGGCTCGTCGGCATGTGCATTCTGCCTGTCCTAACCTACGGTGCACAAACATGGTCACTCACCGAGGCACAAAAGACCAAATTGAAGGTTTGCCAACGAGCAATGGAGCGCAGCACGTTGGGAGTCAAACTGATCGACCGCGTTCGGAACTCTGTGCTGCGTTCCAAAACCGGTATTGCAGATGTTGGAGCTAAGACTGCCAGGCTGAAATGGGACTGGGCCGGCCACGTCTGCCGTATGCATCCACAGAGGTGGGCAAAATTAGCAACAGAGTGGATGCCGCAAGATGCTCGGAGACGACGTGGCAGCCCGAGGCGGAGATGGCGGGATGACCTGGACACATTTCTAAACGACTGGCCCGAAACAGCCCAAAGCCGGGACGAGTGGAAGTCAAGGGGGGAGGCCTTTGCCCAGCAGTTGGACACCCTATAGGCTTAGAAAAAAAAATAGTATATAGCACGAGTTGTACTACCTACTATGCTCAAAGTAAAGCGCCAGTGGCGTAGCTAACATGGTCTTCTTTTTTTACATTATTTATTTATGGCATGGCATTTATTTCGAACCGTGAGATCTTCGAGAAGACAGTACGGTTGCCAGTTTTTGTTGCACTTTTAGAACCACCCAGGGGTCACGTGTAGGGTAGCGGTGTGTACTTTCCCTACGGACGTGGTGCAAATTCGACCCCCCCTTTGTCAAGTGAGTGGGCAACTTGACTGTTAGAAGTTCTCAAGCCGCTCGAAGTCCTCCAACTTGGCTTAACGACTGCTGACATAGACAACAGCCGGGATCAACGGCTTAACGTGTCTTCCAAAGCACGGGAGCGCTCAGTTAGTAACCACTCAAAGCGGTCACCCATCCATGTACTGACCGCGGCCCACGTTGCTTAACCTTGCATACTGCTTGCGGTTGGCACCCGGGACGGAAATCATGTGGGTGTCACGCAGTGACTTAATGGGTAAAGGGTGTCAAGTCAACCCCAGAAGGGTGTAATGTACACCGGAGCATAAGATGCACAGTTGACAATAACAGACTTCTCATATCGTACAGTCGGCGTCATATTGTAGTAGGTATGTAATGTAGCAGCCAAAGTGGCCAAATAGTTCGGTACACCATATATTTTGTTGACGTTAACTTGGAGCTGCATCCTATTTAATGGAAATAAAATTATAAATGTATAAAATAAGTCTTTAATGTATTTAGTGAGGCAGTTTCACGTGGTAATGTGGACACGCTGGACAAAAGTACCAATTTTTTTTCCAGGGTCTAGTTGGGCCTATAGCTTTATGTTTTTGATTAGGAACCGGCTCCTCCGTCGGCCATCTTTAATTTAATAGGAGTGGAAAGTTTGTATGATGATGTATGATGCATGTTCTAGCAATCTGCCCCACTAATTTATATAATGGGCCACAGCAGATGCCTGAAATAAATGATAAAACACAATAACCGGGGTCTGCTACCTAATCTATAAAAAAAACACAGTAATTCAGTTCTTTGTATTTTCGTTTTCTTTTCAGAGATTTTATAAAAGGAGATAATTCCCGTGTTGCTTTATGATTATGAGTATCCAGTAACAACACTATTACCTCTAAAATGCTCATATCGCTTCGCCAATACATACCCATAAACTGAGAGAGATCTACTCTTCGTATTATATCGAACTTTTTACGGCAGCTACGTATTGGTTAATTTAAGAACCGAACGGTTATAAACCGGTTAATACCACAATTAAGATGGATATTGGTCAATGAATTGTTTTATTTTCCGATGCTGATAAATTGTTATAGTCGCAATAATTTTGTTTGAACACAATTAATTAAATGGTCTCTCTCTCTGGACTCTGGAATAAAATCTGGTTGTACTTCTGCGTAAAAAAATTGGAGAAGACCTGTTAATAAACAAATTCTGCCAATTAAATCAAATTAGGTATTTCTGCAATTTAAAAAAAAAACACAAAATTAAATATCTCTTTTGCTATTTCGTCGGTCGTATTTTTCTGAATTTTGACTATTAATCAAACTTGTAATAAAAATCCAATCAATGAGATAAACTAGATTTATTAAAAACACACTGAAATTGTAAAATATATTATTCTCATTCTAAATGAGTACACGTAAACAAACATTTAACCGTTGAGGAAACGAAATATTGAGAATGAGTATAATCTAAATTCAATTAATTTATTTTGCTCACAGAAAATTCCATGCAAAAAATGTCTGTTACAAAAAATATATTACTACACTTTTTTCAATTCATATTATGATATTCTATGAAAGGTATAAAATGTAGGGCCTTACAAAAGGACGACTTGATAAATAATTCAATATGATTTTGTCTTTTCGATCTCTCTTTTTTTAGGGTTCCGTACCCAAAGGGTCAAACGGGACCCTATTACTAAGGCTCCGCTGTCCGTCTGTCACCAGGCTATATCTCGAGAACCGTGATAGTTATTGCGTTGTGCCGTGAATTTGTCAAATTAAAATGATTTGTAAATCTTATTATTTATTCATAATTAAATGACTAAACTTCATATTTAATATACTACTTTTGTCCCGCTTAATTAGACGTTAATGACTGTCAAGTTGAAATTGAAAGCTCACAGATTACAACATTAAAATAAGTCTGTGAATATTTAACGTTATACTTATCGATATATACCGTCACTATTTTTTTTTTCTCCTTCTGGCAACATCTTATCTGTCATTTTACTTCGCCGAATTGTGGATTTCAGTTTAGAACTGTTTCATTTAAGTTTTGTGCCTAAAAGCTTTACTAAGCTCCTCCATCTATGAAAAAAAATTTTTTGAAGCAGTGAAAATAAAATCTATTTTCAATACCGAAACTCATTACTGGCCTGAAAACCGAAGCGGTATTATGTTAACGCAAACACAAACTTAACCTGACTCATAATAGAAATGCTGGGTTTATCTTTTAAACCCGCGCCAGGCACGCCTCTATTTAGTACGAGGGATAAGCAGAAGCGATTTTAATGGATTCGAATCTGGCAAATGGTGAGAAAGAAGGGATCTAGTAATACGAGGCAAACAATCTCTGTGCCGGCCGACAACCGCAAAAAAAAAATTATAAAAAAAAATTGTAAGGATCTACTAATAAAACATGCGCTGCGGCAGCCTTCATCGGAAATGTCATAACACTCTGGCAATAGGGATGATGACACTATAAAAGAAAATCAATAAATCCAAATTTTCTACATAAAGGCTCAAATTATCAATCAAATGGCGAAAAAGGTAATTAAAAAAATTAATAATTACGTAATTATAAGTCTTCAAAGTTTTAAGAGTGGGTATTTTCTGTCGCTTTTCCGCAAAACGCACCTTTGTATTGAACGATCGTCATTTACTATCAGTAGCACTTTCTCTCTCTAACTACGAACATTCTAACCGTTGTAGCTTCGTTATTTTTTGAGATATTTGAATAGGATTTTCACTATTTGGCATAGTTTTATGTCTTCTTTCTATTGAAGTAATACAATTTTTTGAGTCAACATCCCAATTTCGTATACATATTCCATTCCATTACGGACCTCTTGAACCTGCTCCTTGCATCAGTCCCTGAGTGTGTTGTATTTGCGAGCGGATGGGCAGTAATGCGAAATGAATATTTGAGGTTCTGCGAGAAGATGGATGTGTGTGCGTGTTTCGTCTGTGTGATTTCTGTGTAAAATTACTTGTCTTTGTGTTTTTATGATGTTATTTGTTTCTTGTTTTTTTTTATTGTAATTTCATAGCGCTTTTTTTATTTCTGTAATGCTCTGCCACCTTCCTCTGTAATTAAATTGATTAAATAAATAAATATAACAAAAAATTCGCGACATCCCGCAACGACGGGTTTCGCAGTCTATTATCGCGAACGTAAGGTCTATTTTTCCGAGCATGTTTGAGAAAATATTTTTATACTAACATACAGCGACATAAAATGTTGCCCCACACCGGTGCCACTGTGGAGCCAGCATGTGTGTATTGGTTGTGGTAACAACCAATACAGGTCTCCACGGCCTCTCCTGCAGCAGGAGTACCGGAGGAATCGCGCGACGTGTCTGGTATACTTGTAATCCTTTTTGTAGAACGGGTCTTATCTTAAGGGTCCTTATAAGGTAAAAAATGCTCATCTATTTAGCCCATTTTCAGTTTAACTGCTAAGTTTCTTGACATTTTATCAATGTTACTATCTAGAACAGGACTATTGTGACCTAATGACATAACTTTTAAATGTATTTCTTGCATTTCTCATTAAGATATTTTGTTTCAAACATCACTCCAAATCGACCATTTTCGAGCTAAAAACTGCTTTATCGTGCTTATATTCTACTACACACCATTAAATCGAAAAAGGGCAATGTTACTATCTAAAACTTTAATATAATCATCGTATCTTATAATCATTTTATTGGTATTAACAATACTTTTGTCAAAAAATGAAATCATAAAAATTATAAACTTGTAAGGCCTCTGCCATAAATGCTTCGAAATGAAAAGGCTGCTCTACGGACACTACTGCTGTGTTATATACAAAAGGTCAACACTGATAAGTCGTATTTTTTAAACGTATTTTACGTTCGTTACGTATTTTATAAACGACATCCTGCGCCGAGCCTTTGCCAGCGCCGGGACACCGATACAGCCGAATGGATTTACTCGAAACGATAGGAAGAGGCCAGATGGCATGACCCTGATACCCTGGAGTCGGGACAGCCACTAGTCTGAAACGCCACATGTGTGTGTGTGTGGATACCCCGTCACTCTCCCATCTTCCAGGGACCTCGGTTAAGGCTGGGGCTGCCGCCGACGCGGCTTAGTCAAGCGGCGCAAATACGGCCATTGACGGTGGCTGCATGTTTGAGCCGTTTGGGTTGTACGGGCCGTCGGAACTGTGGCTTATTGCGTATTTAAGGAGCTGGCGAAGATGCAACGGGTGATCAGAAGGGCTGGTGCATACGTTGCTTAGTGGATCAGCATTGCTGTTCAGCGCGGCAATGCGGCCAAGCTTCTGGGCACCTTACTGCCGAGCTCCGAGCTGGTGCAATTGCTACTTGTGCTTTGTATTTAGTTTTTTTTTTAACTTATTATTTTATTTTATTTTTATATAATATATATCCACCCCTTTTATACTAAAGCTGCCCGTCCCGTCTTTGCGCAGGTGAATTAATAAAGAAAATAAATTTCACCTCAGATTCGGCTGAAGCCGCTCAATCAATCTCACTGGAGCGCAAACTCTTAAAGTATTTCAGTATTTGAACCTCTCGCGTGGTCGTGTCGCAGGTTTCCCTGGATGTCCCCAGTCCACTCTCCAACCGCGCACTCCTATCGCTTTATTGGGCCCAGCCTACAAAGCCACAGTCAGGTTTAAAAAAAAGGAAATAAGACCTAATCTTCTTTTCGCAGTGCCTATGTGGATCTGAAACACTCGTTTCTAAATCCATTGTTGGCTCAGGATTACCTAAACAAAAGGTAGATCTGCGAGAACTTCGACCAAATAAAACTCAGAAGCGGTATTGGTTTAACCAAAGCTAATTCTGGTTATTATGTCTTTTAACTTCATTTAATGAGACGACAATTACGAAAACGTTAAATATTCCCCCAATTACGATCATACTATAACTTAATACCTATACCTATATATTTTTTTTCTATTTTCACAACACTATTTTAGAAGTAAAACTAAAAAACTGAACTTGAACATCAATGATAATCTTGTAAATCATTTTGAAGCTCTCTGTTTTTATAAGGCGCACAGTAAAAAGTCTGGACGGAATTGATTGACATTTGATACCGACCGCTTAATTTGACAACTCAGACTTAAAACCAAATCTCTCTTGACTTAAATCGTGGCATGATAAAAACAAAAGCATGGCGCTAACAAAAGCGTATTGTAACGCGGTTAAATAAGACAGGGCTGTTGATCAATTCCATTAATAATTCATTAGAACACGATTTAACTGGGTAATTTACGAGCTAACTTCAAAATTTCATCCGATTGGGCTACACCTTCATCATTATCTCGCATTCAATGCCACGAGTTTTAACTCTTTAAATTAATCTTCTTCTTTTAATTTTTTCTTCTTTTAATTATTTCTTCTTTTAATTTTTTTTCTTTTTTTTTAGGGTTCCGTACCCACAGGGTAAAACGGGACCCTGTTACTAAGGCTACGCTGTTCGTCTGTCCGTGCGTCTGTCCATTTGTCACCAGGCTGTATCTCATTTTCACAGATGATGTATTTCTGTTGCCGCTATAACAACAAATACTAAAAAACAGGATAAAATAAATATTTAAATTTTTTAAATATTTAAATAATTTTGCCATTTTTATAGATAATGGTAAGGAACCCTTCGTGCACGAGTCTAACTCGCATTTGGCCGGTTTTTATTAAACCTACAATTGCTAGAAGTGAATACCTGCAGGTGCAAGGGAGCACGCGAAGTACCATTCATATACAATTGAAATTAAATTTAATTCTGTCTCGAATTGATCCCCAGAATTAAGGTGACACAGGTCCAAAAATACCGAGAATCTTTTGACATTTCAAATAGACTTATAATAGATAATCTTCCAGTGAGGGATTTATGTATGCCTCTTGTTGACTTTTAATGTTTGTATTGTGCATACAGTCACCTACAAAGAGATTTCCTTAGAGCTTAAGCCACACAGAGAGCGGACGGGCGGTAGCGGCGCGGGCGCGGGCGGCAGCGGCGCGGGAGCTGCTTTTGGCGGTGGCGGCAGCACAAAGGAGCTCCCGCGCCGCTGCCGCCCGCGCCCGCGCCGCTGCCGCCCGCGCCCGCGCCGCTACCGCCCGCCCGCTCTCTGTGTGGCTTAAGCTTAAGCTATTGTATAGGGCGTGTCATTCTCGAAGGCGCGCCCCTCCACGGCCCAATCCGTACAATTGCGTATAGCTTAAGGTAAAATCCATAATTCGGCGAAGTAAACTGGCAGATAAGATGATGAGTTTTCAAGTATCTGGCCACTAAAGCCACATTAGTATTTAAATGGTAGTATTTAAATATAAAGTTTAGTCCTTTAAATATGAGTAAACCATAAAATTTAAAAATCATTTTAATTTTTCAAAATCAGAGCATATTAGTTCTCGGCAGGCACCTAGGGGTACCCGATAAATTGGGCTGTAAGATCGGTACGTCTAGTGAGGCCTTAAATAATATCGATATGCACAGCACTGGCCATACTGTAGCAACAATTGTGCATTGTGACTTGTCAAACAACTTCGCCTAATGGTGGACCAGAGTGTAGTATGAAATTCGCTGTGAAGGGGCGCTTCGTAGTGGATGACACGTAGATACTCGTACTATAATAAAGTTCAAATTGCATACATATCATTGGTGTCGATTGTACCTTCTGCATTTCTTCATCACAACATACACCGTGTAACTGTAGTACCTAACAAAAAATCTGAATATTGTTTTGAATCTATTGGCTGTGTGCTCTGAGTATACAGTTTGAGCATTTCGATTTCAATGTTGTAAAACTTACTTTCGTACGAGCTATGGTTGGTTAGAAGAGCTATTTTTGATTTATAACTACGAGAAGTGAGTGGATGAAACATATTACTTATATTATTAGATATTTAAAAAACAAGGAACGCGGAAAGCAACCATTGGGTCCCAGTTAATAATGGTGACAAGTCGTCATCTCGATACTCCTCAGGTTCATTAACGATCATCTTGAAAATAGTCAAAGGGTGGTAGTGGTGGTGGTGGTGGTTGGTGGTGGTGGTGATAGGATGGTGGTGGGTCGTAATTCCAATTGTTTGACAATATTACGTAAATCTTTCATTGACGGCACTCGGCCTAACAATACTGTCCATTCATTTGTTGTTTTGTTAATATTGAATACTAGACAAACTTACCTTCAAACATTATCTGCACGTGTTTAGGTATAAAATACATAGTGAAACATTTTTTTTCCATCCTAGTTAAAAGAAATACCCACAATTTTCTATGAATTCGAATGATTTAGTTAATGAATAAAAATTACGTTAAGTACGATGTTACATCACTTATGATGTTAGCAATCACAACAAAATGTTTTACTGGTCGTAGTTTATCTACCTAATTGAAAAAGATTTAAAGTACTAAGCAATTAAAAAATATATCAAAAATGTACCTTTCGCATCCAGTGTTCGTTGTCAAAAGTCCAACATGGTCCATTTTTATCTCACGTAAAGTCCTTTATCCGACGAAGGATCGCCCCGCTGGCACGCTATATTAGTACACGGTAAATCAGAGCAAATTCCAGATAAGCCACATAAAAAAATTGCAGTCACCCATCTCTGACAATTGTCACAAATCTGTCAACACTGTCGCGTATCAGAATCCGAACGCAACCTCATATTAAGGCCTCGAAACAAAAACACGAGTTATATTTATAACTATGGATTAAATTAGGAATGAATTATTCATTTTATACCCTGTAGGGTGTGTTCATAGCTTATGTTTTGATTTACGATAAAAATACGTCACTACAATGGGTTAAGAGCCTGGCAGTTTCCGCCATCTTTTCTCGATATTCGCGCGTGCGCGGTCCGTGGGCGGCTAGGCATGCGCCCTGGTGGTTTTAATGAAAAAATAAAATCGTAGCATAATTTTGGTTAGATATTCTTAAAACATATGAAGTAATTAATTTTTTTACACCTCCGTTTCTAATTAGTATTCACTCCCTTTGATCTAGGTGGCATCTTAAAAGTGCCCGGGTTTCGTTCTCAAGAATGAGCGGAGGCACTGATTTTTGTAGGATTGACTTTCCAACAAACAAAAATTATTAAATTAAACAAAAATTAATTTTGTTAATGATTGGGATTTGAGGCAGTCGGCTAAATAAGTACTTACCTAATTACTAAAACAATGTCATTAGGATTAACGACTATCTTAAACTCTCTGTCTAATTAACGTAATGCTGATTATTTCGTAAAAAAATTGACAACGGTAGTGATATGTTTTTTTTTACAAAAGGGTAGCTTTTTTATTGTGTAAGTGTGTGTGTGTTCTTTATAATAATTTTGATTCAAATGGCATAAACACATTGTAGGCACGTTCACTTTATGACTGCTTTCACTTGACTTAAAATGTATACTACTTATACTACTTAATAATATTTGGGAACAAATAAAATGATCACCTAAATAACTTTTGATATCACCAAATTTTCGAACCCTAAAATAAGGCTGAACACTCAAAAAAATGTATCGACCATCAATTTCAGGTCACCTAAACACTCATACCTATTATTCCAGCACTTGCAGCTATTTTACTTATTGCGTTCCCTGAAATTTTATAATCGCGTCAAAAAATTGTCAAGTACCACCAAAAATACTAAACTACCACCTAATCTCGTGCATCATTTGTTATTAGAATTACATCCAAATATTATACACATTACAAGCTATATTGTAGTTAATACATACAAATTAAAAAATGCGTTCAGAAACCGTAGAAAATGACTCGCATAATAACATTCAATGTTCTTACGTGTGGAGAAGGTTACAGCAGTAACATAATGATTATGAATTAAAATTGTTCATTATGTTATTAAATATAATAACAATATTTTTTTTTTTAAATTTTTACGAAAAATCGTCATTATACTTGATTTCGACTAATTCGGGGTTAAAAATTTCAAATTTTACATTTATTTTGAATTTTGACAAAAAAAAATTTTTTTTACGTAAAATCGTCATTATACTCGATTTCGACTAATTTGGGGACAAGGATTTCAAATTTTACATTTATTTTGAAATTTTAAGTAAAAAAAAAATTTTTTTTACGTAAAATCTTCATTATACTCGATTTCGACTAATTTGGGGATAAGGATTTCAATTTTTACATTTATTTTGAATTTTAAGTAAAAAAAAAATTTTTTTACGTAAAAACGTCATTATACTCGATTTCGACTAATTCGGGGATAAGGATTTCAAATTTTACATTTATTTTGAAATTTTGACTAAAAAAAATTTTTTTTTACGTAAAATCGTCATTATACTCGATTTCGACTAATTTGGGAATAAGGATTTCAATTTTTACATTTATTTTGAATTTTAAGTAAAAAATTTTTTTTTTACGTAAAATCGTCATTATACTCGATTTCGACTAATTCAGGGGTAAGGATTTCAAATTTTATATATATTTTGAATTTTAAGTAAAAAAAATTTTTTTTTACGTAAAATCGTCATTATACTCGATTTCGACTAATTCGGGGATAAGGATTTCAAATTTTACATTTATTTTGAATTTCAAGTAAAAAATATATTTTTTTTACGTAAAATCGTCATTATACTCGAGTTCGACTAATTTGGGGATAAGGATTTCAAATTTTACATTTATTTTGAATTTTAGGTAAAAAAATTTTTCTTTACGTATAATCGTCATTATACTCGATTTTGACTAATTCGGGGAAAAGGATTTCAAATTTTACAATTATTTTGAATTTTAACTTTAAAAAAAAATGTGTATCAAAACACTCGTGTTTTAATGCCCGAACATGTCGCGTGTTAGTCCGAAACATGTCGCATAACCCTTAAAAACACTCGTCGACGTCGACCCTATTATGAAACTCGCCTTCGGCTCGTTTTATAAAACTCACACTCGTGTTTTAATGCCCCTCATTATGTACCGGTTGCATAAACTACTATTAGCATTGAATTATAAGTTAAACTTCCAATTAAGGTAAACGTCGCAATGTTTGACACCTTATGTTGATATTGTTGATACCCAAGACTCAAACGTTAGCGTGTGTATATAATATACATATATATATATATATATATATATACAACGCGCGAGCCGAGCGAGCGAAGCGAGCGTGCCGCGGCAGCGGCCGGCGAAGCGCCAGAACCAACACATGTTCAGTCCGAAACATGTCGCTGGGTGAGTCCGAAACATGTCCCTGGATGCGTCCGAAACATGTCGCTTGATGAGCCCGAACATGTCGCGTGTTAGTCCGAAACATTGTAGCATAACCCTAAAAAACACTCGTGTGACCCTATTATGAATGTCGCGTGTTAGTCCGAAACATGTCGCTCGGTAACCCTAACATGTCGCGTGTGAGTCCGAAACATGTCGCTCGATGAGCCCGAATATGTCGCGTGTGAGTCCGAAACATGTCGCTCGATGACCCCAACATGTCGCGTGTGAGTCCGAAACATGTCGCTCGATTAGCCCGAACATGTCGCGTGTGGGTCCGACACATGTCGCTCGATCAATCCGAAACATGTCGCTTGCGTTCCTTACATTGCGCCATTATGTCCATTGCGTAGATTCGGCATTAGACTAGATATTAAATTGAATAAACAAATGACGATTGAAATTTGGTGATCATGTAGTATTTCTGGGTATCGAAAGAATTATTTGGGTGTAATTAATTTTAATAGGATTACGAGCCCTGTAATATTTGGATGTAAATTATATGAAATTTGGTGTTTGAAATTAGGTGATCATTAAGTATTTTTGGGTAGCGACTAATTTATTTGGTAACAATTTAATTTAATAGGTTATCGACATGTTACTTTTCTGAGTTGCACTTTATATTTAAAAGGAGTTGAACATTTGGTGCGAATCTAGTATTTTTGGTAATCAATGTAATTTTTTAGAGCATCATTCGGCAACTAATTTGGTGGTTCGTTAAATGCTACCCATAATATTTTGTTATAGTTACTACTTATTAATAATTTTCTTACTTATTAATTTACTCATAATTACTAAGTATAGTTAAAACACAACATCATAACTAAGTTCCAAGTATATTTATTCTTCTATTCATAAGTATTGAACACAGTATACAAACAAAACACATTACTACTCGAAACACAATTTTCGGAATACTACAAACCAAATCGAAAATAAGTTTTTCACAAAGCAAAGGATATTGAACAGCACCTCAGAAAGATTTCCTTTGAAAGAAAAGTTTAAAAGAGTGAACGAAGTGATAGCGGCAAGAGCTTAGTCCACAAAAGTATTCACTTTGCATTGCGCGAACGTATATAAAAAACCTAAGCCAAATCGACTTTTAAAAATAAATAGAAGAAGAGCATGTAACTAGGTACTTAGGTTTTAATAATAAAACTAAGATAAATATAAGAAGAGTACTATAGTAGGGGTCCTAGCGTAGAGGTACGGTTGAGGGATCTAGGAGAAGGGTTTAGATATCTGGAAGGAAATACGCAATCCACATACAAATTATAATGTATTCATACTATATCCGAATACATTCACATTCAATTGTAATCTAATTAAAATAACACATCAGTTGTGACTCCGAGCGAGTCCCAGGCTACAGTCACTGGAAAACCATTTGTTTCCAGCAGGATGCCGCTTTGACAGGCATTCCAGAATATATTCAAATACGAATATGTTACTTTATGATTCTAGACCAAACATGGCCAGCCTCATACAGTAACAACCTCTACAGTACCTATTGAAATATAATAAACGGGCCACTCACGTCTGTATCGTCGAATATCGCTCGACATGCTTTGGGCCAATACGTGGTCCTTAAACATGTCGAGCGATAGGTATTCGACGATACAGACGTGAGTGACCCGTTTATTATATTTCAATATGTCTGAGACTTACGGAAGTTTTCTATAAGAAGAGCACCTATGTAGGTACTTTTTTTATAGCCTATTATGTGTCCCACTGCTCTCAGCTCAAAGGCCTCTCCCCATGTTGTCCAGACGTCCCTGTCCAGAGCCTCTTCCTCCCAGTTGGAGACAAATACGTCCAGATCATCCCGCCATCTCCGTCTGGGCCTGACCCGTCTGCGTCGTCCGTCATGTGGCACCCACTTGGTAGCTGCATTAGCCCACCTATCCGGGTGCATGCGACAGACGTGGCCGGCCCAGTCCCACTTGACTTGAGCCTGGCTGTTGTGCTGTTGTGTGTTGTGTTTCGGTATTATTTCTCCCTATACCTACATATTTTAACTAGAATGGAATATAAGAGTTAGTTCCAACAAATCCCACAAGTCTCTATCATCTATCTATCTATCTATCATAATTCTGCACGGGCTTAAAACTTAATTAACACAGCTTTCTCCTGTAAGTAAGCTTAATATTCATCATCAAGTTTTGTAAAAGCTCCCCGAATACTACCGGTCATAAAACATTACGTAACGAAGCGGGCTTGTACTTGACAGTAATATTAAAAGCTTAGCATTGTAAGTTCAGGGCGAAGCGGAAACTTTATAAACCAAGTATATTGAGCTATATAATACTAATTTACGTAAGGTTACTCTGATATATTACGTCTAGTTATTGCCCGCGACATCGTCCGCGCGGAACTTGTGTATCGCGATAGAATTAGCGCATTTGCTATTTACTTATATCAGGCGCTTATCTAGTCATCGCTCTTTCATACAAACTTCCACCCCCTTATGTCCTTAGCCCTATGTCCTTCCCCGGGATTCGATCTATCTCCGCGCCAAATTTCATGTAAATCGGTTCAGCGGTAACAGACAGACAGGCAGACACACTTTCGCATTTATAATATTAGTATGGATATGTAAATAGTCATACACGTAGAAGTATACATGTAGTACAAAAGCCAATGCTTTTTAAAGTACCGTAAAATGGGGTGAGTTGGCACCCCATTTTACGGTACAGTTACTCAGTACCGTACAAACAGTGTCTACAAATATTTGCTATGTGGTATCAATATCAAAGCTTTTTTTTTATATACTACGTCGGATGCAAACAAGCTGACAGCCCACCTGATGGTAAGTGGTTACTGCCGCCTATAGACGCTTGCAACACCAGAGGCGTCACTCAAGCTAAAGAAGAGCACACCTTGTTAATAATAACCCGACTGAAAAAGCTGAAAATGTTCTCAGGGTTCGACAAATCGACAAACAGGGCAAACATCAAGTCTCGTAGACATAAGACTTATCTAAATCTAAATTGGTTGCCCGAAATTGAATCTTATTGTACAGACACATTCCAAAATGTAGGTAGATGTAGCCACTTCGTTCCTCCTTACGTATGTGATCGTGTGGCTTTCTATAGGCATGGGTAGCTCATACTTGTTTACACTTTATCTCACGCAACGCTCTTATGTCGCGGAAGTTCTAAGATTGGAGATGATATGAAAATTACGATTTTTGAAGTGAAAACTTCTTTAGCGGCGCTGAGCACTTTTTGTGATGGGGAAAAATGTTTATACTCGCGTCAGGGTCACGTGACCGTCAGATCGTCAGACCAGCTAAGTGACCCCTCCTAATATCGTATGAGAGATGGACACGTGACCTATAGAAGTTGGTATTGGTAACAGTGCCACCTATGAGCAAACAAGCGAAGTTTCTCACAGTGCAGGTTGTGTTAAGTTACAACAGAAAGCAGCGTTCTGTATATTTAGTGTCTTGTATTGTTTGTAGGTGGCACTGTTATCAAAAATGTATTCACTTCTGCCGGCACATACGTAACATACGTACCTACAAAGTGATTCAGTCGCGCAAATTAGTATTTTGGAATAATGTGTGGACTCGAATTAAAAATCAGAAATTAGGATATTTGCTTGTCATTACGCAGGCTGTAAACTTGTTTGCCACCGTCATTGTATAAAAAAGTTAATGCAAAATGTTTAGGTACTATGCACACGCACAAGCCTTCTCCCCGTTTCGTAGCTTGCTGTGGGGTATTATTGCCATCCTGTCAGTGACGGGAACACCTCTTCCGATCTCTGATTTACGGGGACAATGCCACACCCCAATATATTTCAAGTATGTAAATCCTAAACCAAGTACCCAACGATGTAGGTACCTATTCGATTGGTTAAGACTGCACCGAGCAAATTTCTGAATAATTGCGATGGTTGGATCACTTGCTGTATTATTATTACTAAAGCTTGAATTCTGTAATTCCTATATATGATATTTAAGGATACACTCTACACGTCATGTGTTTCAGAAACACAATTACTTATAGTTTTCTTCATAAAAATTCAATCCAAAGTTAGCTCTACTAAAGGAAATAAACGCAAACTACAACGTTAATACTTTATGAAAGGTCTTCAATTTTTGAATAGTAACAAAACTACATGTAATCTAGGTCGTATGTGTTTAACATTTGCAAAATGTGGAGATTTTTTTAACAATGCAAAGGAAATTCGGAAAATTTGACCGGCCGCCGTTGTTTTCTTGCCGGCAGATGGGCTCCGGCCCTCAATGGGAGCAGACGTATGCTGCTTTTCTCAGTTTGACATCTCATAAAAACACGCTTTTTGACAGCTTGCTCGTATACAAATACAAAATGTATACCACCCACAAAGATTGCATTAATTGAAGTAGGGTAAATAAATGGTGACGTGTGGCTATTGAAGATTCTTTTAACATGGAATTTTTAGTATTAGCCATCGTTATAACATAAAAATGCAATCTTTGGTCCCCAATGTTTACTAATGCAACTAAATTATAATGATTTCCTTTACGAAAAGGCATTTTAAACGTAAAAAGGTTACCGATGTATTTCAGTTCAAAGTAATTTACTTTTTATAAATTGGCCACCCAGAACGGAACGTTATGACATTTATGTCACTCATCATATTTCAAATTAAAATTTGTAAACAAATTGTATTTTTATATTTCAATAATTTAACGAATCTAATGTTATATTTTATGTGTATATGTACGGCGCTTTCACGTCAAACAATGATTACCTAAATATATAGCAGAATCTGCATAAACAAAACATATCCCAGAATCTGTAAAAACAGGCACAATTATTATGGTGCTTTGAACAGAAGTTTATAAAATATCCGCGTTATACCAAGAAACAGATCTAGAGTGCTCTCTTGCAGCGGAAGCAGAAGAAAGAATATTGGAGTTTCTTCGCCAGTTTGAGTGATGTGGATTTAAATTGTGTAGTGTCTAAGCCGCCTGGTCATAATATAATTATACCTAGAATGAAAATAATAAACCTATGTTTCATTTATAAATAATAAACCAAGTAGTTGTTGGGGATGTGGTGACAATGACGATGTCTAACAAACAAATATGCAGTAATTACTTATAATATTAAACTGCGCTAGTTTCTATCTAAAGCTTTCATGCGTTGGAAATCCCGTTGCTTTGATTTTGTACAAGTAAGTACTTATGTCGCATCGCAATAATTGTCTCGACGTTATAGTAAACGAATAGCAAATAATAATAATTGCTATTTATTATTGATGAAAATAGACGCAATGTTAACCATTATTGAACCTTATGTCGTTGCAAGTGTCATCGACGGCACGATTGCTCACACTAGAAGAATATTTAAACGCATCCTGCTAATTATTCCTTTCAATTATGGACCTTATAAAAAGTGTATAAAAGTTAATTTGTCAGAGCTGATACAGTAGTGGTCCGGCCAAGTTCCACAATTGCAGACTGTTACAATGACTTTCTTGATGATATTTGTTATATCATTAGGTTTTTTAGTGCTTGTCATTCACGATAACGACGATGCGCTGGGAATGTCATACTATTCTATGTGCAATTCTGCGGATTGGGTTACGACGGGAGGTCGTGAATAACAAGAACTACCTATAAGGTTAGGTACTGCAGGTTCCTCAAATACAAAGTTGATTCACAATATTGCTGCAGTTATCCCGTGCCGTATAAATAGTTTCAGTAGTTATTATATATATTGTAATAAAACTACCGCTTCTTCTCTTAAAACTTGCATTAAATCAGTGTCCATTTTAGAGTTAACCAACTGATAAACAAAAAATAATCAATTTATGAAAATAACCTATTTAAGGTACAACATATACTCGTATCATGAAAATCACCAAGTAAACTCTCAAAATAAGTACCTAAGTCATAAACATAAAACAGTCATAACATGCACGAACCGATTAGGAAAATTCTTTCTCTGTTTTAAGTTGTATAAAAATGAGTCTGTGAGGAAAGGGCAAAACAAAATACATTTTACAAAACAGGGGTTTGTCAAGTTTTATTTTATAAACAAGGAACTGAGTATTTTACTACCACAAATTCCAAATTCAAGACATTTTCAGATACAACTAATACTTGAGTTTTGGTTACAGATCAGAACTTGACGATTTTTGTTACACTTCTCTTATGCACCAAGAAACCTTTAAATATTCAAAATCTATATTGTCATAAGTTGACATAAACATGGGTCAATGACCCGACCCAGCAAAATGAGGTAGTGTGCGTGAATAATGTATGTGTGGGTTAATTGGGTAAATTATTAAAAAAATTGAAATTTGACAGGCGCTGAGAATTTACCCCGCACGATAGGCCCTTAAATATTATAAAAAAAATGATAACCAGTTAAATTTTGTTACATTGATAAACCAATAACGGTTCTTAGTCTTATTTAATCAAAGTTCTCGCGATTTGTCTTACCTACCTTTGATGAGCCAACAATGACATTGAGACACGTGCGCTTCAAACTTTCGGAGATTTCTAGTGAAGCCCTTTTACTGAAGGAAAACGCGTTCACCAGAAAGCCTTCAAATGAAGCCCTTCAGTTAGACTACTCGTGTGTAATCAAGACTTTATCACAAGCCCAGTTTGCGGCAAAGTTGTAAATTGCTACATTTCCTTGAGGTACATAGACAATGTCCCACGTACGCCGATGTAATTACAGGGAGTAATTAACACGACTCCTGAGGGAGCGACTGGTTAATATCTATCACAACTTGTGAATCCGTTTTGACAAACTTGTAGGTGTAGGTATATTTAATGCTGAAAATTACCAACAACTTCTAGCGTGGTTAAATAGCGAGTTAGTACTACGATTGCTTTGAGTTTGCCACTGACGATGCTTTTAAGAGTGCTTGAACGGGTCCACTATAATTTTGATTGTTTAAAGTTAAGGGTCCTTATAAGGTAAAAAATGCTCATCTATTAAGGCCATTTTCTGTTTATTTGACAAGTTTCTTGAAATTTTATCAATGTTACTATCTAGAACAGGACTATTGCGACCCAATGACATAAATTTTAAATACATTTCTTGAATTTTTCATTATGATATTTCGTTTCAAACTTCACTCCAAATCCACGGTTTACGAGCTAAAATCTGCTTTTTTTCGGTTAAATTCTACTACACACAATAAAATCAATAAAGGGCAATGTTACTATCCAGAACTTTACTAATGTCGTCGTATTCTATAATCTCTTTATTGGTATTATATATATACTTTTGTCCCAATTTGAAATCAAAAAAATTTAAAACTTGTAAGGCCTCTTAACGATAGATTACAAAAGGGTTTCGTCGAGCTATGAGCTCGAAAATAAAACGGCCTTTTTATTTTATAAAGCCACAGTCCACGAATCTAGCTACGCGTAGGTAAACTTGTTTGATGTATCAAAAGGTAATTAAATACAAAATACAGTGCATAGCGTTCCCCTTTTGTACATATCTATCGTTAAAAAATTAACACAATTATGTATGTATGTATGTATGTAAGCACTTTATTGTACATAAAACAGGTTAAAACAATAACATGTCACATAAGATTAAAGTATAAAGGCGAACTTATATCCCTATTATTCAAGTAGTACTTCCATACTAATTTACTGACTCTCCCGTTTTGCTCGATACGTGTGGTCCTGGCATTTATAAGGCGCTTTCACTCAAAAGTAAAATCGCCCGAATCTTTGTCTTTTTCTATACACTTTTAAGTGAACACAGACATTGTATTTCAATTCAATTTATCTATTTACAAAGTGGTACTTTTGATTATACGGATGCGAAACATGGACGCTAACACAAAGAGATGAAGAATACTTGAAAGCGTTCGAGATGTGGTGTTGGCGAAGGATGGAAAGGATAAAATGGACAGAAGGAGTAACAAACGAAGCCGTCCTGAATAGAGTACCGGAAGAGAGAAGCTTAATAAGCATAATTAAAACAAGAAGAGGAAGAATGATAGGCCACCTACTACGACACGACAACTACATCAGAAACATTATAGAAGGGAAAATAAATGGGAAAAGAGGAAGAGCAAGACCAAGGAAAAGTTATATGAACCAGATAAAGGAGGATGTGGATGTCGTGTCGTATCAGGACGTCAAGAGGCTGGCCTCGGACCGACAAAGATGGAGAGAACTGCATCAAGCTGCACCGACAAGAGCTCGGCTCTTAAGATGATGATGATGATGACTTTTGATTAATTGCATGTTTCTTTACATTAAAATAGCAACCTACCGACGTTTGTCTTTTTTTATTACAACTTCAAGTTTCCCTGTGTCGTCTGCACTAGGCTTGGCCTGACTCGCAGGTTGACACTTGATCGATTGAAAAACATCTTCACTTTGAAGATCATCTTCCTCCTAGCGTTATCCCAGTACAGTTGTATTCTAAAGGATGCCTGGGGTCCGCTACCTAATCCCACGATTTGGCGTAGGCACTAGTTTTCACTTTAAAGATGGATGTTGACGTAGGCACTAGTTTTCACTTTAAAGATGGATGTCCATTTTAATGGTTTTACTCTGAGAACATATCTAAGATCTTCTTAGGCGACTTCCTGACTTCGCGGGGCGGGATCGATATGTGACATTTTCTTCTTTATCGTAAACTTACTGACGTTGCAAAGATTCTCACTTGATATAATACTGTCAGTATTACGTTTGCGCAGTAGTAATATCATGCGCAGAAGCGAAACATTACCGCCTTCGCATCGTCCCGCTACCGCGCATCCCGCGCCAGTCAGGAAGCACTCATTTAAATGTAGGGGCGTAGTAAAAAATGGTACCGAGTCGACTGACAGCTGACACTGACATTTGACACTTTTCTCATATCGTACTGCCTCCGCACCGACAAATCAGGAAGTCGCCTTAGAGTAAAACCATAAGATCTCATCTTTACAAACTTTACAGAATGACCAGTAACAACTCCAAGTATTTAGGAAACAATTTACCCCTTCCAGCTCAAACAGAAACAGATAGAATAGATTAAAATTAAAGGCGTCTAAGCCGCCGTTTTACACTCGCAAACAACATTAAAGCCCAGTTTTAGGGCTCATCTAATAAAATTGCTACGGGTTGAGACACACCGGCCGGCCGCGTGGTAAAAGTTTGGGAAAAACTTTTGTAGTGAACCTGGAAGAGATTTGGTTGGAAAAAGGATTGATTCACGCTAGACTGTTCCGTGTCCGGACCGGCCCGTTTTCTACCACGACGGTCGGCCGTCGCGCGTCCGTCGATTTCTTGTAGTACAAAACGGGTCGGCCCGGACACGGAACGGTCTAGCGTGAATCATCCTAAAGTCGTAGCTTTTGGTCAAGGCAGCGTTGGATGGTGTGGTACATTTGGCATCGAATATATCTATACTTCTCAGGGGTCTATTAATATCTGTTAAGCCAATTTCAGCAACTTTCTGTACAACGTGAAAATGTTTTGGTTTGGTATGACGTATCTATTGAAATACGTAAATACCTAATAGCTTGTTGTAGACCATAGATGGTCACACAAATTTCTATGGTCAAACTGCGTAGTTTTTTTTTTCATCTAGTTAGATATATATGTTATCCCAGTAGTAAGTACAGGGGCATCCTGAAGGATACCCGGGGTGGCTAGTGGCTACCTAATCCCAAGATTTGGCATAGGCACTATTTTTACGAAAGCAACTGCCATCTGACCATAAACCCGAGGGGAAACTAGACCTTATTGGGATTAGGCTTGTCAAGTGAGTGGGAAACTTGGCTGTTAGAAGTTCTCAAGCTGCCCGAAGGCCTCTAACTTGGCTTAACGCCTTCTATCATAGACAGCAGCCGGGATCAACAGCTTAACATGCCTTCCGAAGCAGGGGAGCGCTAAGTTAATAACCACTCAAAGCGGTCACCCATTTACATATTTGTAAATTTTTAAACACCTACCAAATATAGTTTGAAGTTTGATATTTTAGTGGTGACCAGAGGGCTGGCTTCTATTTCGCTCAGCGAATAAGTATTGCCGTGCAGCGAGGCAATGCAGCCAGCCTTCTGGGCACCCTTCCCAATGACAGCGATTTGGGCCAATTTTTTTATTTGTAATTTAATTTTTTAAGTACGTTATTTGATTTATTTTGTAAACTTGTAGTATGTAGTGAGTTTTGTTTATTGGTGACAAATAAATAATATTGTTACTGTTAATATTAAATACCGTGTTCTTCCAGTAGATTCAGTATCATTGAAAAATGCAAAATTATCAAATCTCTTCAGTTAGCGAATAAAACGGATACCCGACACTCGGCGTCTAATTATTTCACAGAAAATCATTCCAAACTCATTTCCATACATTTAAATTAATTATCGAACTACCTTCCTTAGATTTTAGGGAGATCCCAAGCCTCAATAAAGAGGTAATATAATTTAATAAAGCCCTATCTCTAGGCTTCAATTATTCAGGAATTTCGATCAAAGGCGGGCAAATAGAGGGTAATAAACATCGCGGATGATATACAAACTTGATATACTTACTTATGGATCAATAAATTCCTTCTTGTTCTTGTTTTTTACAATGTCAAACTTAGCTTTTTATGTCCTTCTTTTATTTTAAGTTAATTGTGCATTATTATTATTTTTTTCTCTCTTTGATTTTCTTTAATTCATGTTTGTTATTTTTTATTAATGTATATTGTTTTTTTCGGTTTTCGTGTTTCTCACCGTGAACTCACTCGACGGTTCCATCGGAAGACCAGCGCTGGCATTTGCCCGCATTATGCTGAGATGGAACCGTTTCGTGACAACACAACTTTCCTGTTTTTGTTCATTTTTATTTTTGCTTTCTTATTTGTTAGTTGTTTTTGTCCTGAATAAATATTTCTTATACTTATTCTTATTCTTAAATATCTTGTCATCATCCTCCTAGCGTTATCCCGTTGCATGCTTGAGTTCCGCTACCTAATCCTAAGATTTAGCGTAGGCACTAGTTTTTACGGAAGTGACTACCTTTGACCTTCCAAGTCGAGGAAAAACTAGACTTTATTGAATTAGACTTGTCAAGTGAGTGGTCAACTTGACTGTTAGAAGTTCTCAAGGCGCTCGAAGGCCTCTAACTTGGCTTAACAACTGCTATCATAGACAGCAGCCAGGTTCGATGGCTTAACGTGCCTTCCAAAGCAAAAAGTAACCCCTCAAAGTGGTCACTCATCCAAGAACTGACGTGGACCGACGTTGCTTCACCTCGCATCCGCACGCGGCGCTTGTGGCCCGGAGAAAGTAAAAATCATGAGTCATTGTGACGTGTCCCCGGTATTGTAAACGGTTGTTGAAAAAACGTAGGATAAGTATAAGGGCACCCTCATATCCTACGTTTCTTATATTTCCGAACAGACTCTACCGCCATGAAAACAATATCACACATACAGAAATTAATAGTCAAATCAAGCACCACACATAGGTACAGGTATTAAATCAATAAAACGAAAGGTTTTTGTACATTAGAAGCAATTCAGACCTAGAGGCACTGAAAGTAACTAATCAACCTTGTCTTGTGAAGCATTTTGTGAAAATACATACCTAATATTAGCACAAAAGGCCTAAATCAATCAATTACCTACCTAACTCAACCTGACCTTTATCTTGCAACTAAAAGTTCAATTACAATTTGATCCCAATTTTATAGTTTTGAGTGTGTCCCGCTCACATTATTAGCAAGTACCTGGGAGACCGAGCCTTGCTCGGTGTTTTCCCGTAAACCAGGCAGACTATAGCTCTACAAAGATGTAAATAAAGATATTAAGTAGATAAACAGACCTATATAAAGCTGCAACCCGACACATTTCTATTGACATAATTGGGTCATAAACAGATTTAGGTTCGCGTCTTTCCTGTGGACATATCAAAAGTTAAGGGCTACAAAGCTTAATTTTGGATTGGTCTAGTAACCCGCATAAACGGCGTCTTCCGGTTCTATAAATCCATGTAATAAAATCATAACTCACATGCTCATATGCCGTTAACTATTGACCACAGGAGAGACGACTTTTGTTTTTTGCAAGTGTTTATGACCCAATTGTTCTCCTAGTGAGGTCCCTCAGGTCTAATACGATGTCTGGGAAAAGTGTAGGGGGTGGCTCCGTGACTACCAGAGAAATACCTCTGAAAACCTCTGAATACCTCTTTTATATCTTCTAATGTACCTTGGCAAAAATTTCAAAATGGTCCTAGCGCGTTGAGATTTCGCATGCGGGGACTCGGGGGGGCAAAACAACTTTTGAGTAATTTTTGCGAGCCCGAAGGGCGAGCTTCAGGCCGCCAGGCTGCATGCATTCAAGTGGTCAGGTGCGCTCCCCTCCCTCAAATGTTTGGCGAGGCCGAAGGCCGAGCCGCGGGAGTACCAAACCACCGAAAATCCTATATAAATACAAGGTTTCGCGAGCCCGAAGGGCGAGCTTCAGGCTGCGAGGCCGCAGGCCGAGCTCGGTCGAGGGCCAAAGTCCCGAAACCCCACCCCGAGTGCCCAAGCGTCCCCCCCCCCCAAGTGATTTTTGCGAGATCGATACGGGACGAAAGGGTTGCCTAACTATTCATATGACCCATGTATCTTACAAGCGAACCTGAGGGCCGAAGGCCTGAAGGTGAGAGGCAAGGCTTCGCGAGGCCCAAGGCCGAGTGTCCCATCAGAGCGCGCTCTCCATGCGAGCCCGAGAGCCGCTTGCGGCCCGAAGGGCGAGCCCACGCAAACACTCACTATTCCTGTCATTGTTACAATCGAACCTGAGGGCCGAAGGGCGAGCTTCAAGCCGCCAGGCCGCAGGCGTTCAAGTGGTCAGGTGCGTCCCCCCCCCCCCCCCTCCTCTCAAATGTTTGGCGAGGCCGAAGGCCGAGCTGCGGGAGTACCAAACAACCGAAAATCCTATATAAATATACAAGGTTTCGCGAGCCCGAAGGGCGAGCTGCAGGCTGCGAGGCCGCAGGCCAAGCTCGGCGGAGGGCCGAAGGCCCGGAGCCCTATCCCGAGTGCCCAAGCATCCCCTCCCCCCAGTTTTTTTTGCGAGACCGATACGGGAGGAATGGGTTGCCCAACTATTCATGTGCCCCATGTATGCCTCGCAGGCCCGAAGGCCCGAAGCGTCCCTTAGAGCGCGCTCTCCACGCGAGCCGGAGAGCCGCTTGCGGCCAGAAGGGCGAGCCCACGCAGACACTCACTATTACTATCATTGTTACAATCGAAGCGTGAGCGGTAAGGTTTAGCGAGGTCGAAAGCCGGGCTCACGCGGACACTCGAACCTGAGAGCCGAAGGCCCGAAGGTGAGCGGTAGGTAAAGCTAAGCGAGGCCTGAAGGCCAAGCTCACGCGTACACTCGCGTACACGCGGAACCTGAGGGCCGAAGGACCAAAGGTGAGCGATAAGGCCGACCTCACGCGTACACTCGAAGTTTAGGGCCGAAGGGCAATAAAGGACAACTAAGGACAAATACTCAACAACAACACGAATGTTTTTCCTCAGGTCTGCCTTGGATGTACGCGTACATTAAACGTTTTTCTCAAAGGCTTCCTAGGCATTTCAAAGTCCTCACGACACTTGCATATAGGTACACATTTTAAATAAACATTATTATTGAATTCCTGGCTACTCGACTAATTCCTTCTCCGATCTGTTTTAAAATAACGCATTCAGTAAATAAATGTCAGTGCGAAATAAAATGATAACAATTTCTTCATCGAGATTCAAAATACTTTTTTGTTTAAACCGCGATCAAAATAAACTAAGAAAATCAAAATAATCATAAATAAACGTGAAACCCGACCACATAATGGGCTATGATGGTGCGAGAAAAGGACGCAGCTATGCGGTGGAACGAGACAAAATTGTAAGCATATAAGAACGATTTTAATACTCATTGCAAGAAGCTTAGGGTTGCGTGCCGAACATTCGTTTGAAGCCAGAAAATATGGCTTTGAATGACGTCACGTTATATTGCATCTCTTTCATTCTAATATAAGATGGATCTAATGAAAGAGATTAAATATAACAGTGACGTCATTCAAAGTCATATTTTCTGGCTTCAAACGAATGTTCGGCCGGCACGCAACCTCCAGGATGTAGGTATCTAAACTTTTTGATTCATTGAGATTATTTGACACCGCAGAACGTGCCCATAGATATTATATACTCTGTAGTTATAGATGCGCCAACGAGCGACCGGGGCTATTTCTTTCTCATACTTTTGCTCATATTCATATAAAATTTGTACTACGCAATTAGTCCGGTTTGCATGTCTAATGTATTGCTTATAGAAATTTGCATTTGCCTGTAACCCGACCATGAAAAAACGTCCGGTCGGTGATAGGGACAAAACATCTCCCCTCTCTCTCTCTCAGCCTCTTTTCTATTTCCTCTTATAGGAATCGCAATAAGACTATCTTTCTCTAGCAAAGCGTGTCTGCCCCTTGAACGTGAACCTCGTAAGTCGTTGTCATGTGTCATTCTTTATAAATGCTACAAATAACAAAATATAAACTCGCCTCACCATACGTCCTTATATATCATGACCCTGAGATTCGTGACAACTATGTGCATATTCGTAGGTCAGGCTTATACTGGTTCTTCTGACACTAATTTTCCGTACGTCAGCAGCCATTGTAAATATCAATCACGAACAAAAGTAAAAACATGAAAACTCGAAAACACGCATTTTCTCAAATATAAGACTAAGCTAGATCGATTGCTCATCCCCGAAAACCCCCACATAGAGCCGTTTCCGAGATCCCCGAAATAAATATATATACATATATATAAATAAATAAATATACAAGAATTGCTCGTTTAAAGATATAAGATATACTTAAACTAGAATGAGAGCGTAGACTTAAGACGATTCACAGATGATTTCAATGCGTCAAAAACACATTCCGGAGTTGAATCTTAGTTCGTTTCATTGATAAGGGTACGTTGTAAGCAGGCCTGTACAAACACTTCTGTTATTATTTCTTACTCCTTGCCTATTACCTATACCTTGCAAAAACAATGAATATTCCATTGGAGGTTAAATTACTTGAGTCAGGGACAAATGTGGTGCAGAAACGCGTGATTTTCACAAATTTAATTCCATATCGGCTCCGACACCACAAATCTGTACCTCTGGTAGATATATAAGTTTTTTTCGTAACAAAACACAAACGAACGCGTTTGCGTTTAGTCTTAATTCGTATGGCAAAAACTTGTCACTACCTTATACCTACTAGAGGTTCAAAGCCGCGACGCGGTTATTTCACTTAAGTTTTATGGCAGTGGCGCGGAAAAACCAAAAGTACTTAAGTATATTGATAAAATTTACAATAAAGAAACAAAAATACAATTACAAATACCTACATACTAATACTTACATACATCTATTAACTATAAAATAAAAAATTATAAATAAAATAAATCTAAAAATGGCCCCTTAAGTATTGTGTTTTCCGCGTGCGTTTTTTCTGGTGAGTCAGATCTGACAACTTTCGATGCTGTAGTTCAATTGACGTTGTGTGACGTGGATAAGCTTAAAGGTTTAATTCCGCAGCCGACATCAGACAGCAACTGCACGTTCCGCCGCACTCCAAATTGAACCGTAATGGTATTCATAAAAAGCTCAATTGGAAATGAGCGGACACTGAGCGAAAAAAATACTAATTATTAGTAAGTTTTAGTGAATCCCAAGACAAGGAGATTATATAGGTACTAACGGTTACAAAACAGTTTAGTAGTTACAAGGACAATTTTTTTGGTATAAGTAAATAACTACTATTATCAAAAACTGGTTTGGAACCGTCAGTATATAATCTTCTTGTCCTGGGATTCACTAAAACTTACTAATAATTAGTTTTTATTTTTTCGCTCAGTGGAGAAGTGTCGCAACAGCACACGCCGCGCACTCTAAATTGGGACTTTTAGGCTGGGTTGCACCAAACCGTCTGTAATCGTAAGCGGTGTTCGTCAAATCTGATTGTATGGAAAGTTTGACAAGTTTAGATTCTATAGGATGACAGCTGCCGGCGCCATATTTGAAGTTACACACCTTCCAATACAAAATAACTTAGCAAAGCAGCCTCTAAGACGAAATAAAACAATAATTAATTCACTTTCAAGCCGGTTGTCGTGCCAAATTCCATTCCACCAGCGATGTCGAAGATGTGCTTTCTTAATTATATTTCGCAGCTTTCATGGAAATGAGGTGTCAATGAACTTTATGAAAACATCCTCTGCACCGCTTTGCAGGATATTCACCCTTAACGTCCGCCCTAAATTCTTTGTTATTTAAAACCTCAACGAATTCCTACTCATTCCTATCGAACACAAAACTTATCGTTAAAGTTTTATCAAAAAACCGCCGTGTTTTTCACAAGTTAAATAAACAACGAAGAGCTCGAATCGGATTTTTGCTCGGGAGACGAAAAAATCGGCAAAAAGCCGAATTACGAAGTCCCATTTTTACGGAGGCAGATATTTATTTACTCGCTCACTGCCCTCCGTCCAGGAATCGTTACTAGAGCTCTGTCTTCGAATTTTCTTCTCTACTAAATCTTTGTACTACCGCTGTACTACCTCAACTTTCATCACAATCCATTAAGCCGTTTTTGCTAAAGCCCGACCAGGAAAATAATATGATGCGCCATGTTGCGGAATTTTATTGCAACCAATTTCTTACACTGGCAATAATTTTAATGACAGAATGTCAGCTCGTCAGTGTCACCTGTTGCGGTTTATTTGAATATTGGTAATGTGTTGAATATTAAATTATTAATGTGAAAAATATACCAAAAGGACTCAATGGACTCATAGTCAAGAGCGGAACATTGACAATGATGTGCCTAATACCGTGTGGTGTGTTACTTGCATGCGGGCTTTTCTTTGAGTAGTGTATTTAATCGTAGTTTGGACTTTACTTAAGTTCAAACAAAATTTAAATAGCCAGCAATGTACGAAAACGCAGTACAAATGACAGCCCTTAATGTTCTGTTTGCTACGACGTTATCTTAATCAGTGCACCTAGTACATTGCGGAGTTAGGAACATTAATTTTGCAAGTTCATATAATTATTATTTATTAAAATTCACATAATTATGATTTGTTATACATGGAAATGATTGCAAATGGAACATATTATTATCAGTTCCAATGGTTAAATGCCCGCTTGCCGGTAACGCACTGTATAATAAACTAATGAGAAAAAAGCTCTCGAAATAAGACTACTGCGCTGCAAAACATTTCAAAATTTACGTCAAAGCTGACAGGTAAACAAGTCAAAAAAGTGATCTTATAAGGATTCCGTTTTTTCCTTTTCAGGTTCGGAACCCTAAAAATGACAAAACAGTCTCTTTTGACCTTTATACGTACCGACTAATCATAGACATAGACACAGAAATATTTTATTCAACATCACAAGGCACGAGTTGACACAGTAACATTACACACAATTACACGTACAAGTATCTTAAAATTAAACTTAAGATATAACTTAAAATAATCATGCATATTAAATTAGTTTTTATTTTTGTGATGCTATAAAGGGGCTTGCCTCAGCATAATGTTGCAACAAGTTTACTGACTTACTACAACGCTGGTTTTTAGGCAGTCCCTGGTAACTACAGTAGAGCTTGTTAAGTTGTCAAATCAAAACTTCTTGTTTCAAAATCGAAGACAGTAACCGAGTAAAGGTTCTAAACACCAAACCAAACCGCATTGTGAACCAGGGCTGGCACAAACGGATATTTGTAAATGGGCGCCATTTTAATGTGTCACTAAAAGAATTTAATCGCACGTCACAATTTCAACTTTATCACAACTATGTAAGCTTCAAATTCATTTGTAGATCGAATTGATTTTGAGTGAAACAACTTTGATTCGCTCCAGTGAGCGGGCATTAGCTACTTGTTGGGAGTTCGGTACGAGTAACTCTGAGTAAGTACTATACCTCATTTGGTAAACCCTTTTCAGTGACTTTAGCTCCGTTGAGTGGTAACTGAGTGGGTAACAAAGTGCGTCATTATATGTTTGTAAAGTTTATTAAATTGGCTATGTAGAGTAAAAGTACTAAGGTAGCGCTCGTGGCCCAGCGGCGCCTGCGTGCCCCTTGCGGTATCTAAGGTTAACCAACGTGGGCAGCGGTCAGGACTTGGATGGGTGACCGCTTTGAGTGGTTACTTACTGAGCGCTCCCGTGCTTTGGAAGGCACGTTAAGCCGTTGATCCCGGTTGCTGTCTACTGCAGCAGTCGTTAAGCCAAGTTGGAGGCCTTCGGGCGGCTTGAGAACTTCTAACAGTCAAGTTGCCCACTAACTTGACAAAGCCTAATCCCAATAAGGTCTAGTTTCCCCTCGGGGTTGGAAGGTCAGAAGGCAGTCGCTTTCGTAAAAACTAGTGCCTACGCCAAATCTTGGGATTAGGTAGCGGACCCCAGGCATCCTTCAGGATGCAACTGTACTGGGATAACGCTAAGAGGATGATGATGATGATGTAGAGTAAAAGTACTAAATCTAAGTCGTCTGCATACCCTATCAGCCTATGTTTTCCGTTTAAGGGGATTCCGGAATCCTGTGAAAGCAGTTTCTGGGTGCTTTAGGAAAAATCCCTTGCCGTGCCGTGCCGGTAGTGGGCGCCTGGCTTGTGGTAAAGGGTAAAAATCGTCTCTCCTATGGTGAATAACTATTTTGTTAGCATCGAATCGCAATTTCATGATGCTTATATAGGAAATCGTAATTTTGCGTAATTTTTTCTTCGACATTAAACTGGTATACCTAAATGCAATGAATTAGGCTTTTGTAGCCCACAGGTCAAGATGCGAACCTAAATCTATGTATCTATGGCCATGTCGTAAAGTAACAATACAATACAATACAAATACTCTTTATTGCACACCTCAATAACAAACAAACAAAAAACACAATAAGTAGAGGCAAACAACAGGCGGTCTTATCGCTAAAGGAACTTTAACCTTTTCAACGTCATTTCAAAACAAAAGCTTTCACTCACATGTCATGACATGGAAAAGTCCGCGAAGCTAAACTCTATAGAAATGCATGCTAGGTTGAATAGCCGGCGGCACATTGTCCCGGTATACCGCCACATACCGGGTGTAGAGTCAGTCCGACCCAAATCGGGCCTAGCTGAGTTTCTTCCTGTACTCTTCTCAGCTAGGCTAGGTTTCGTGAACCAGCGACAAAATTCCCAGTAGCTCGATTCCATTCACACCTCAGATTCGGTTGAAGCCGCTCAACTCTTAGGGTCAGTTGCACCAACATACGAACACAGGCCGGTCATCGTCAAATATGGCGCCGGCAGCTGTCATCCCATAGAAACTTGTCAAACTTTCCATACAATCAGATTTGACGAACACCGCTTACGATTACCTACAGACGGTTTGGGATTTTGATCGTCGCCGCGTTGGTGAGCACACGTGCCCGGGGCGACGACGAGCAGAATCCATTTACCGTACAAAACCTTATCTACTGTCATGGCGTCGTTACCGAACAACGTCATTGAACTGGAGAGACGGTTTGGTGCAACCCAGCCTTAGAGTATTCCAGTGTTTAAGCCGCCCACGTGGTGGTGTCGGAGTATTCCCTAGGATTTTCCCCAGTATACTCTGCAACCGCGCAGTCCTATCGCTTTATTGGGCCCGGCCTATAAAGCCACATGCAGGTTAAAAAATATACATATCGCACTGCACGCCGCCGTAACTGATATATCGGCGTCCATAAGCTTCATCATCATCATCATCATATCAGCCGAAAGACGTCTACTGCTGGACATAGGCCTCCCCGAAAGAGTGCCACAATGACCGTTCCTGCGCCATCCGCATCCAGCGGACTCCCGCGACCTTTACCAGGTCATCAGTACACCTTGTGGGGGTCTACCCACGCTGCGCCTTCCAGTCAGTGGCCGCTACTCGAGAACCTTTCGGCCCCAACGGCCATCGGTTCTACGTGCAATGCCCATAAGCTTACATATAAGAGGAATACTAGACAAATTCGTCAACGTATCTATGAGACGTATCTGCATTTAATGACCAAGAACCGACTGGAAATAATAGTGCAATTAGAGACAGTTTCACTATGAAGAGGTCCTTGCGTCCGTCTGTCATATAAAATGCAGTTTGTGTATTGAAGTGGTTGAGTGCTTAGTTCCAGATTAAAAATAAGTTTTTAGCTATTTTGTTACAGTCTCAGTTTTCCGTAGGTATAAGAAGCAGCTGTAGCCCTGTGGTAATGCACGCGACTGGGTCATTGTCAAGCCTGAAGATTTAATAGTTGACATCAAATAATATAAGTATCTCACACTCTTAAGATTTTGAAGATGCTGTCTAACGCCTTAACAATAAAGTCGCGTTCAGTTATAGTGATCACCTTATCCGCTTTGATGTCATTCGCCTTAAGACGATTCTGATTCTGTGCTGTGGAGGGGCGCGCCTTCGTGGATGACACGCACTTAGGACATGCTCCCGGTTCTGATTTTGTATGGTGAGAACCGGGAATTCCCGGTTCCGGTACTAGATTTGTATAGAAAATGAGAACCGGGAGCATGCCCTACACGAACTATACGCGCACCACATCGTCTTTCAGTGTCAGTGTCAGTACTAGTAATGGTACCTGTACGTCATTTTGTAACAACTTGAAGCGAATTTGATCATTAAATGATGGAAGTTCCCGTTCCGTCCCCATGAAATCCAGATTATTTCGTGCGTGTGTTGAGAATCATGAAGCTAACTGCATATATATCTAGCTACCAACACAAAGAATACTCAAGTCAATGAACGGAACGCACAAGCGTCCATAAGCTACGGAATTAAAAAATAAATAAATGAAATGAATTTATTTTCAAGAGAAAAATAATCTACTTACAGTGGGTAATAAAAATAAAATCAACAATAAGTGTCGTAAGTTTGTTCGCCACCGACGAAGTTAAAAAAAATTGAAGCATACGTTGACCTAAAAACAACGCCCAAAAACTCAACAACAAACACGTACAATCGTACATACGTCAAGACATTCGCCGCACGCCAAAAATTCTCCATTCATGCAAAACAAAACAACCATCAGGTAAATGGGACACGCAAGATCCCGGCCTAATGAGAGTGAAAATTCCGACAGCCATCCATATTTGACACCTATGCCCCGCTTTCCGGGCAAAATGAGACGCGGTGAAAACTTTGAGTGGATGAGACGCGCGCCTTTTATATGTGAAAGTCCTTCGAATTTCTTAGTCTCAAGGGAGCAAAATGATAATAAGACGAGGGCGGTCTTTCGAATCCTGAGTGAAGCGAAAGATACTACTATAGAATCCCGACCGTAGCGAGGTATTCTAAAGCAGAATCTTGAGCATAACGAGAGATTTAAGTGTTTAAGCCCAAGACGAAAATAATTTAGCTACCAAGTAGCACATATTACCATCAAATGTCAGTTGCCATCAAATGTTGGAAAAAAGTAATAATTTAGCTTGTAGGAAGTTTAGAATGTAGGAAGAAAAGCACCTACAACTTTGATCTCTCATTTGAGGGCAACAGTTACTCTTTTCTTAATAGCAGATTTGAAAAAAATATAGCATCAGGCTCGGTTGTTTCAAACTGTCGGTAATCGTAATCGGTATCATCAGAATTAAACCGAGGTCTAATTTTGTAAGCAGATAATTTTGTACTGCCGTACTTTTTCACCTTAACTCCTTTTTCTTATTCAAAAAGCCTACTTTACGATTTTCCTGTCGAAAATTACATTTTGAGGCCCAATGTAATGACGGCTTTCATGGGATGTAAATATGTAGTTTCACCAAGCATCCAGACCCCATAAAAGAGGAGCAGTAAAATTTTGCACTCGTTCCCAAAATTTAATTATATGGAGTAATAACGCCTTTTATTACAGGTATTTCCCTTTCTAGGGCGAGAGTTGAAAGGCGACTATGAATTTGATATGAGGTTTACTGTAGCGAATTTGTTTAAAAATATATTTTTTTGTTGGTGTAATAAAAATTTATGGATTTTTTTTCGGCCAGTGTAAAGTTTTTGCCCAAGTGGAACTGATCAATCGCTTTAATGGATAACTGCTATTGTTTATTGTTTATTTATTAAAGAGTAAATCTGCAACTTACAGCTAACCGCCAAATTCAATTATTTCATCAATAACTAAGAAAAGGGAACCGGCTATAAGTTGTATATCAAATGTCAAACCCTTCCTTGTCCACAATGTAACAAATGCTTTTCTGAAAACCGCATCAAATTCGTTTAAATCTGAGACTTGCTATATTTTGCATTAAATACAGGGGCATTTTGCAAACGACCCGATACCACGAGTCATATGCAAATTTTGCCAAGTCAAACCTCTACAATCATCACTTACTGTAAAAACTACACCGACTAGACTTCTCCAGACGTTGATATTTCAAATGAGATCCCCGCCAGGCCAATCAAAATTTAAATTAAATGCTCAACTTCGCTCGAAATAAATTCGGACTTGCAGAAATGGGAGCCGCTTGTCAAAGCGAAATGCAGATAGCGAAGCATGCTAATTTTATCGTTAAGATAGATATAACATATATGTCGCCGTCTTTGTGTTAGAGTTTCATGTAAAAAAAAAATGGATTGAAATTTTTTTAACGGCCGGACCTAGATCTAGAACGCTGACGATCGGTCATTCGGTCGATATTATTAAAGGTAGGTTGCTCCAACTTACGAATACTGACCGGTCAACGTTAAATATGGACCCGGTTGGTGGCGTCCCGTAGAAACTTATCAAACATTAGGTACATACAATCAAATTTTAACGTTTAGCACAGATCGCTTGGTGTACTCTGAGTTATACTTAGGAAGAAAAAATAGTCCTTTTCCAAATAAGCACCGCCTCATAGAACCCATGAGACACAAATCAGTAATCAATAATTTGTTTTACAATTAAATTCTCAGTGATTCCATACAAGTTACCAATAGTAGGTATACCTACATAGTCACTAAGGTAGAACACCATAAATATTGGCATAACCTAGGTACCTGCAGGCAAACCAAGGAGTCCCTCCCGACGATCAACCCCGGATTCTCAAGGAAGCTGATGCAGCTAAGGAGGCCAGCACTCCGTCTCCTAACGGGGGCCATCACTGGTCATGCCTTACTAAACAAGCACCTCTTCACTTTAGGTGTTACAGATAGCCCTCTCTGCAGAGCTTGTATGGAGCATGAAGAGACAGCCGACCACGTCATCCTGACATGCCCTGGGGTGGCAGCATACCGGGCAAAACACCTCGGCTCACCGAGGTCACTATCAGAAGTCGTCGGCAACTTCAAGGGTCTGCTAGGCTTTCTGGCCCCTATTTCACCAACTCGACAATTGTCACCTGACATTGACAATTCGGTTTACATTGCCGGGCTGGTAAAAGTATCGATGCTATCCAATGACCATCTTTACGTAACGACTCAGAAGTGTACTTGGAATTGTTATTATCAGATGACGATTGTCGAGTTAGTGAAATAGGGGCCTGGTAGAATTGGGTTGGCACGAGTAACGTTGTCAACCCACCACGCAAAATAGGCGCATTTGACGTCGAGTTGCGGAAAATTAACCCGCGTAAATCTATAACCTATAAACCTACACAGTGCGCCGAGATCGGTACGAGATTTTTTACGAATGAGAGTCTGTAAGAATACTTTTATACATGTCTTACAAATACACTCACGAGCAAAACGAACGCATACACTTTGTATTGAACTTCCATAGAAAGTGTACTCGTTATTTTTTCTCTTGAGTACCTATATATTTTGAGCATAATTAGTATAATAAACGCAATAAAAATTTGAATTATGTCAGTATTATTTTTGTTGAATTTGACAGACCTTTCCCTTTAACGATATTTATATGTTTCTAAATTACCGCATGTAAATTTTTCAATCGTTAAATTCTTAATTTAAATGCCTATTATATTACTGGTTTTACATTTCAATTTATTAACTATTAACACCGTAATTTCTTGAGATAAACCCACCTTGGTTGTTAACTGAATTATATTATTTAGTGACAATTATCATTGGGCATAACAGAGGCTATTGTAGCTTTGTATGTCTGCCCGTTATGAAGCCTGGTACGAGTAAAAGTGATGAAAATCTTTTTCATTTATTCACTGTAGGTATACGATTCATATTGTGAACTTATACGGAACAATATCTCCAAAGATCAATGTACAAAGGGTAATGGAGTTACCACTGAGCGTAATGCTTTTACCGTGACAGGCAAGGAAAATTTGCGGTGAGATTTTAAAAGCAAGAGGTAGTTTAACTGTTTTAATATTTAAGCGATTTGGACGCGTCCTGCTCGGATTGGCGGGAGCAGACAAAAAATAGGGCCGAGTAGAGGAAAAGAGGGGAGGCCTTTGTCCAGCAGTGGGACACAAATACAGGCTAATAAAAAAAATTAAAAATATATGAACAAGTAAGTATACTTTGGTTAGCACTCGGGATTTTTTTTTGACTAACTTATCTAACGATTCCTTGAATTGTTATAGTTTGTTATAAATAAGTATGAAATATATTTTCGGTTTGTCGGTTTTGCTCCGGAAGGTTTTGCTCGCTAGCTTTGCTCGCTCGCCCGGCAGCCAAGTTTGTTTGATTGTACTTTGTTGTAAGTTTTAACACTGGTTAAACAATTTTCTATGTTAAACCAATATTATAGCGCTCAATTGTTTTGCTCGCTCGCTTCGCTCGCTCGCCCGGTAGCCAGGTTTTTGTGTTATTTTAATATGTTTATAAAACTTTTAACTCGTTCCAGACAAATTTATTATGACTACGAATAATTATGATCTTCAATGACATGAAAAAAACATTATGATAAAATAAAATTATGAAATTGAACATTATGGCTTAAAAAAATATGACAAAGTGCAGTTATGACAATGAAAGTATTATGCGCAGGATCATTTATGACAAAGACTTTTCTGAGCAACAACTTTATGCGAAATGAGTTATGACAATCGAAATTATGACAACAATTTTTATTCCACTAGAGGTGATACCACTGCACTGTAGATAGTGTAGATACAGATGTACATTACAGTAACACACATAACTGCACTGTAGATACAGATGTACATTACAGTAACGTACATAACTGCACTGTAGATAAAGATGTACATTACAGTAACACACATACCTGCACTGTAGATACAGATGTACATTACAGTAACACACATACCTGCACTGTAGATACAGATGTACATGACAGTAACACACATACCTTTTTTTTTTTTTTACACACATACCTGCACTGTAGATACATTTGTTGTAATGTACATGTTACGTGTCATTGTTACATATACATGTTTTTTCTATGGCTATTAGAAAGATATTTCTAGGGCTCATAGAAAAATATTTCTATAGCTCATAGAAATATATTTCTAGCGCTCATAGAAAGATATTTCTAGCGCTCATAGAAAGATATTTCTATGACTCATAGATATTTCTATGGCTCATAGAAAGATATTTCTATGGCTCATAGAGAGATATTTCTAGGGCTCGTAGTAAGATATTTATATGGCTCATAGAAAGATATTTCTAGGGCTCATAGTAAGATATTTCTATAGCTCATAAAATATATTTCTAGCGCTCATAGAAAGATATTTCTATAGCTCATAGTAAGATATTTCTTGGGCTCATAGAAATATATTTCTATGGCTCATAGGCAGATTTTTCTATGGCTAGAATGCTATCTCTATGGCTCATAGAAAAATATTTCTATAGCTCATAGAAATATATTTCTAGCACTCATAGAAAAATATGGCTATGGCTCATAGAAATATATTTCTTGGGCTCATAGAAAGATATTTCTATGACTCATGGAAAGATTTCTATGGCTTCTAGAAATATATTTCTTGGGCTCATAGTAATATATTTCTAGGGCTCATAGAAAGATATCTCTTGGGCTCATAGAAAGATATTTCTATGGCTCATGGAAAGATTTCTATGGCTTCTAGAAATATAATTCTTGGGCTCATAGTAATATATTTCTAGGGCTCATTGTAAGATATTTCTATGGATCATAGAAAGATATTCTATATATATTCTAAGATATTCTAGGATATTCTATGGCCCATAGAATGATTTCTATGGCTCATAGAAACATATTTCTATGGCTCATACTAATATATTTCTAGGGCTCATAGAAAGATATTCTATAGATATTCTAAGATATTCTATGGTTTTCTATGGCTCATAGAAATATTTTTCTATGAGCCCTTGAAATCTTTCTATGAGCCATAGAAATATCTTTCTGTGCCATAGAAATATCTTTCTATGAGCTATAGAAATATCTTTCTATGAGAAATATATTTCTATGCGCCATAGAAATCTATCTATGAGCCATAAAAATCTTTCTATGAGCCATAGAAATCTTTCAGTATCTTTTAGTGCCATAGAAATATCTTTCTATGAGCTATAGAAAAATCTTTCTATGAGCCATATAAATATTTATCTATGAGCCATAGACATATCTTTCTATGAGCCATGGAAATATCTATGAGCCCTTAAAATATATTTCTATGGGCCATAGGAATATCTTTCTAAGAGCCCTAGAAATATTTTTCTATGAGCCCTAGAAATATATCAGGGGTCCCCTGGGGCCCAGGGCTGGCGCTTACCTCTCCCAACGTATTTCCTTGGCAATACAGAGAGGTAACGCCGCCTGCGTTATGGGCACCATGCCGCAGACGGGACTACTGGACGGGGTATTTTTCTTATGATCGCTGCTTCTACGGGGCATGTAATTTTAGTTTAATTTAGTTTTTTATTTAATTTGTAAATTTTTCTACGGCTCTTATAAAGCTATCTCTAAGGCTCATAGAATATAAATAACATGGTACGGAAAATGAATGACTATTTAACGTTATGACAAAGTCCAGTAGGGCAAAACTGTTATGGCATGTGAATTTAGGACAATCGTTAGTAGGTATTTCGAGGGTCACCCCAACATACTTATATACTCTTTGGGTCACCCTCTATAATCATTTATCATTTGCCACTTTTGTCACAAGTGTCAAATAAGAAGCATGTGATAAAAGTGAACATAAATTTTCGTGTTTTTATAGTACTCCGACTACTCCAAATACCAAATGGCTCCAAAATATGTGTTTTTGCAACAAGAAGGCATCAAGTGAAGGTAATTCTTTTCTTACTAATAATACTTACAGCTATCATGAAATTCAAAAGTGTTACCTTTTCACAAATACCTACTGATAAATAGATAAAATGTTGTTATATTGATGGTTTAAGTCTTACAGAAGGACTAAATACTTATACAAACAGATTTGAACAGCAACAAACAGTCTCTAAGGCAGCATTCAGTAATCCTACTTCCTCGTACTCATCATCATCATCATCATCATATCAGCCGAAAGACGTCCACTGCTGGACATAGGCCTCCCCCAAAGAGTGCCACAATGACCGGTCTTGCGCCACCCGCATCCAGCGGACTCCCGCGACCTTTACCAGGTCATCAGTCCACCTTGTGGGGGGTCTACCCACGCTGCGCCTTCCGGTCCGTGGTCGCCACTCGAGAACCTCCTCGTACTCGTATTATTATAAATGCGAAAGTTCCTGGTGCGACAGGGGACCTATCTGGGGCTGGGAGTCTGGGAGTTAGCCGAAGCGGCAAGAAGAACAGACCCTAACTAAGAACTTGTTTTATCGTACCCCATCTCATCTCAGATACTTATGCACACACATGAAATTTTATTCATTGCCAAAAAGGTTACTAAATTTGAGTTATATAAAATAACCGTGATACCTAGTCAAAATATTTGAATTTGAATGAAATTTCATTCATTGCCAAAAAGGTTTATTAAATTTGAGTTATATAAAATAACCGTGATAGTCAAAAGATTAACGCGCAAAGTGCAACTCTTACGTATTTCTTTCAAATGCTAATATTTCACTTACATTTCACGTCCAAATGTAAAAAAAAAAAAATCGGACCACATCAAAAATCCATATTAGGTTAGTACCTACAGAATATGCAGCAATATAATATGTAAAGAGATGTTACAGTACGCTCTAAAAAGCGTTACTGTAGTTGTGGAATAAGACAATGTCTTGAGGATTTAAGTATTCTTAAAACACAGACGTGGAATGACAATGAGTTGGGCAGGACGCCTTGCTAGGCCGAGTGATGGCAGGTGGACCAAAAAAGTGTCAACTGGTGGCCACTTCGTGGTAAAAGGAGCGTCGGATGTCCACCGGCTAATGGGTCAATGATATTAGGAAGATCGCGGGTCACTCTTGGATAAGACTAACTCAACACCGGGACGAGTGGCGTACTCGAAGAGAGGCCTATGCTCAGCAGCGGGAGATTACAGGCTGAAAATAATTATGATGATTCTTAAAACAGGCGCGGATCCGGCATAGAGGAATAATTGCTATTAAATTATTTTAGGCGCAAGATTAAGTTTTGCTCTCCCAACCCATTCAACCCCTTTTTCACCCGGTTCAGGGATGATTTCCAGGATAAAAACTAAGTTTTTTTGTTTATTTTTTTATATATTAGGAGCTTTTGCCAAAATAATGATGGCAGCTCCAGTATTACATAAATTACTTTAACGCTTTAACCGCGTAATAGTAAATTAGGTGAATATTGGTCCCCCGTGTGGTGCCGGGTCAGAATAGCGCCACCCCCTTTCTTCCCATCGGCTGTCGTAAGAGTCGACTAAGGGAACTGGGTTCAAGAGTGTTTGTGGGCGATGGGCTAGGAACCTATCACAACAAGTTATACAAGTTATATGGTGTACTGAACTATTTGGCCACTTTGGCTGCTACATACTATATGACGCTGCCTGTACTACAGGCTTGTGTAGAAATTATTGAGCGTGAATCCTGCCCTACGTCCTAATTTTCAAGTACGTTTCGAACAAAACACGAATTTCTTACGGATGGATAGGTACAGTCAGCGTCATATACCATATAACTTGTATGGTGTGCCGAAGTATTTGGAAACTTTGGCTGCTACGTACTATATGACGCTGACTGTACCTAACATTTTACAAGAAGGCGGCCTATCAAGGTCCTGCGCCGTTGACTTTTAGGAGATGAAAACAGAACGTTCATTAAACATTCGTACCAATATTCATACATACACATACATACATATATACATACATAAACTCACTTCTGTTATCCTATAAGAAGTAGGCAGAAAACATGAAATAGAATTTCAGTGCCACTTTTAGCAATTGTAGGTTTAAAGATGGAGAAAATGTGATATTGCAGTGATAGGTTCCTAGGCCATCGTCCACAAACACTCTTCAACCCAGTTCCCTTAGTCGACTCTTACGACAGCCGATGGGAAGAAAGGGGGTGGCGCTATTCTAACCCGGCACCACACGGGGGCCCAATATTCACCTTATATACTATTATTTACTAATTACTTATATTTACTAATTTATTAATATTGACGGGATTCATATTTAATATTGATACCATAATGACAGTCAATTGAGCCAGATCGGCCTCTGACACGATTACAATCAAATAAGGTATACAGGGTGTTTGGCAGATGATTGGACAAACGAAAACAGCGAAGAAGTGGAGCCATGTGCTAAGGTAAAAGTACCCTTCACCGAACGCTTAAGACCTACATGTACGTTTGATTTTTAATAAGGTTTACAATTTTTGTACGATTATGATCAACAGCATATGGTGAAGATAGATAAATTTGTCATCATTTAAATGTACGTCGAAATTTATTACATAGTTAAACTATATAAAAATATTTTTTAAAGTTTTTTATATCGATTACACTGATTTGTCCCATTCAACGAACTAAGAAACGGAATTTGCACCCATTACCGGATCGGCATGCCGTTTCACCGAACTAGGGAAGAAATGTATGGAATTATGGCAGTGTGTGAGTTTGTAAACTGATGAGTGACTATTTATTTCAACCTAACTCCACTAGTTTTGTGATTTCGAGCAATCTTGACGGTAATTTAATCTAAGAAAAAACTGTCTATAATTGAAAAATTAAATAAAATATTTTTTTTATATAAATAATATACATATCTATTAAAAATTCTTCGCTAATCGCCAATAATTTATTTTTATATAATTTATTCGTTAACGGTTTACAACTAATTAGCGCTGGCTTTTTTTTAAAGATATACGAAAAATAATACATTTCAATATAGATCTAGCTGTACGCTGAATATGGTTTATATTCCAATGAACGCCAAATAGCAGCTAGGCCGATATAATCATATGTTCGGTATCAGAGACCATGGGTACGCTTTACCGAACGGGCGTTCGGTAAAGCGTACACATTGAACCTATCACGTGAACATATTTAATAAAATAGTGTTTTAATCTTAATGATTCTGCCATAACAACATAATTACATTTTATCTAGAAATAATAACTATTGCAAAATAATAAATACACAATTATTTTGCTCCTACTGATGTTAAATAAATAATATGGAATTTTTAAAATTACCTGGTCAATGAAGCTTATTTTGACGTCAAAAAGTCGTGAAAACTATACATTTCAAATGCAATTTACAAAAAATCTGTCTCATTTATAGGCGTTCGGTAATTGCTCATTAAATTACTCGATTCATTGGATATGTGTAAAGCGGAGTAGTATATATATAACGTTTATGATTAACGAGTGAAAAAATAATTTTCAAAACATAGGTTTTTCCCTGATTCCGAACGCTGTTCGGTAAAACCTTCAAGCAGTAGATGAGGGTGACCCATCACCGAATTTACATTTTTGTTGAATTCTGTAAATTTGACTGCACTAATTTCATTTATTTAACTCAAACACACACACTTATTAACTCATGATACGATAACACCCTATTTTAAAGCATAAAGTCACTTTTAAACGCTTTTATGACCTTACGAAGTACACTCAGTTTCTTAACCATTTTCGTAAGGAGTCCCATACAACGCCGCGATCGACCTGCTCAATCGATTCTCCCGTTACAACTGAGAAACAAAATGGCTTTCTTTCGCTCGTAGTGGAAGGAATAGGTATCTAGCTAACGGAAAAAAATATCACAACGTAATATTAGCTGTAAGAACTCGACTTATGGCTTAAAATATAGAAAATCCGGTGATAGGGCAGATCCGGTAAAGGGTGCATCTACCTTAGTTAAGTATAGTGAAAAAAATATATACAGTCCTACCTACAGCAAAAAAAAATTCACCTGCTTTGGATTTTGTAGGTTTTTTTGCGTGTGTTCTGATGGACAAAATTATAAAATAAAACTAGTTGTTGAATCCTAATGCTAATATCCTAATCCTCATAATATTATAATTTACGTGAAAGTTTGTGCGGATGTGCCTATGGATGGATCGCTTGGATGTATGGACGGTACGTTCCACTTAATCTCAAAAAACACAGAACTGATTTTTATGAAACTTTCCAGTATTGTAGCTTGGACATTAGAATAGAGCATAGGCTATAATTTATTTCAAAATGCATCCCCTTAGGGGGTTAAAAGGGGGTGGTCATTTTGTATGGAGAACAAAATTCTCGTAAAGCTAGAAACTTAAAACTTCCCTAATAGTTAGACTATTATCTAAAATGGATGAGAACAGTTTTCAGCGTTTTTCGAAATACGCCCTCTGAAGGGGTGAAAATGGGGTTTAAAGTTTGTATGGAGAGCAAAAAAGCTCCTATTACTAAGACTCCGCTGTCCGTCGGTCTGTCTGTACGTCTGTCACCGGGCTGTATCTTATGAACCGTGATATAGTTAGATAGTTGAAATTTTAACAAATGATGTATTTCTATTGCCGCTATAACAACAAATACTAAAAAACCGAGTAAAATAAATATTTAATGGGGCTCCCATACAACAGACATGATTTTTTCGCCGTTTTTATAGATAATGGTACGGAACCCTTCGTGCGCGAATCCGATCCGCACTTAGCCGGTTTTTAATTTAAGAAAAAAGTTTTGTCTTATACCATGGGGCCCAGGCCTGATTTATAGGGATAAGTAAGTATGGTAGGTACTTACTAAGTACCTACCATATGGCCCCACCTCTTCGCTGTTTTCGTTTGTCCAACGGTGCCAAACACTCTGTATAATGTAGGTACCTTGTATATATTTATAGAATAATGTCCACCGCTCCGTGAAGCTGCATTGTGTTAATATTAGAAACTCTTTCAAGGTTACACGTTCATGTTCGTATCTAAATGAATTGTCAGATTCAAAAATAAATTATACCTTTCAGTTTTTAACCATTTTAGAAAGTCAGTTTATTTGTGTATGTTGTAAGTTCTAATACCAAATGTATTCGAATTAGGTTAGTCTTCCTAGATACTATACACTTCTTTTAATGTCTAAAATATTTATTAAGCGTATACAAGTGATTTTACGTGAGTACCTACATATTTTATTTATTTTATCGTTTATTGAAGATCTAGACGCCAAACGCCAGTTACGTAAAACTCGGCCTAAACCCTCCTACCAATACACGTACCTATAACAGTGACGGACAGCTTCACTGTGTTTCTTGCGACCGCACATTCAAAACCAAATTCGGTTTTGCGAGTCACATTCGCGCCCATGCGCGTAAAGTCTCCGGACCTTAAATATTAAAGGTAAATTTTGCCAGGATGTCGCCGTCGACGGACACGTCTGGGAGGACATCATCATTTTATCGTCAGATGCATGTGAAACTAATCACTACACGTCACGTCACGTCATGAATCCGGTTTGAGAGTCCGTACGTCAAAACGAGTCGCGCGTTTGAAAATTGTCTCTCTAAAATTTGGCCACTTGCTTTCTTAATTAACGCATTTAAGCTAACTAGAACACAAACTCACTGCTTCACAAACTTGTCTGTGCGCGTGCGCAGCCATTGTCGTTAAAAACTCGACCGTGACACCACACAACAGAGATGCGATTCGCATGATAATCGTTTTGTAACCATACAATGATCATTCTTACTAAAATTGCATTGACTTTAAATTGATAGTGAGTAGTTACACCGCGTAGTATTACTTAACGAACCGACTTGGTCTGACGTATATTTATTTAAATATATATATTTGTTTAGTTTAATAAAAAAAAATGATTTTTTTATACAGTGTGTTATTTTTGTGTACAGTTTTTCTGGGATCAATAAAAGGAGGAGTGTTGCGAAATGATACGTTTAGATTGGATATTGTGCATTATAATGACTTTCATGCCAGGTGAGTTTAACATCACTGTATGTATATTTTAATTAGTACTAATATTTATCGAAAAAATAAGGCAACAGAATGTGTGTTTTAAATTACTTTCGCCGAACATACGTTAAAAATAAAATAATGCACTTCTCAAAAAAAAGTAAGCGATATTGTCTGAAGAAGAAGAAAATAAACCATAAGTGAAAATAATAGCAATCCAAATTTTGTTACAGATGTATATAATCATAATCATATATATTTATTTGTTCAACACAGGTATGTTACAGAGGTCTAAGAATACAGTAGGTAATGTGAAACACCATGTTAGGTACCATAGGTACAAATCTTATGGAGCTCTTAATGGAGCCAGGCCTGTGCTAAGTTCCATTAATCGCAGTCAAACAAAAATTCGTTAACAGTATAGTACCTATGCTTTTTTTTCGAGAATATTCAAATAGCTTCTATACTTAAAATCTATCATATTTATAATATCTTTCGGCACTTTGTTTATAAAATATCTAAGCGTTAAATTAAAAAAAGTAATGCGGTACAGTCAAGGGCACCAATATGTATACACTTTTTCACATTATTCCATTGAAATAAGGTCCAAAAATGTATACATGTTTATGCCCTTGACTGTACCTACCTAAACCAAATCATAATAATATTCTGTAAGAGATGTACAGGGTGTCCAAGCGTCAACAATAAGCGACAACAAAATAAATATCCTCAACAATTTTATTATCCTCATATTATATAAGGACTCTCAGCATCTAAGTACCTATGTCTACTAGGAGAGCCGCTTATAAATAGGTTTTAGGTACTCTAAGTACCCCTAGAGCCTCTATGGGCCTACTGGTTAGACTTCTCCTCCTAAAGAAGTAAGAAAAGAAAGAAACCTTTATTCGTGACAAACAAAACAATTTAAAACAGGACATTACAAACCCGAATTTTCCCACATTTTTTAAAAGGAATTTAAGATATTTTTGACCATAATAGAGCTGCATTTCCTATGTTTCAATCGCTTTTTAAGTAAAGGAAATTTGACTCTATTTCCGACTACAAAAGGTCAAATTTCAATGTCGTTTATATTTTATGAGGGGCATTAGGACTGCGGAAGTTTGCGCCAACACTTCAAACCAATTCCCTTTTGTCTCCAATAATCGACTCTTAAAACCGTTGAAGAAAAGGAGGTTCTACATTCCGATACTTTACACTACGACACTACGACATACCGATTTCATTAAATCCATACTTTTCATCATCATCATCATCAGCCTATCTACGTCCCACTGCTGGGCACAGGCCTCCTCTCATAGATGAGAGGGATTGGGCAGTAGTCCCCACCCTGGCCAGGAGGGGCTTACTACCGTGACGTCATAGCGCCGCGCAAAGTACATGCGGCCGCCGGCTCACACATTGTGTGACTATTCAATGGCTGCGGAGCAGCGTTACGGATCGCACGCGCACGCGCTTGTACGATCATAAAAAATAATTACTTTCGTGTAGTTTCGTGTTAAATAATAATGTCAAAACCACAGCATTATTGTATTGCAGCAGGTTGCACCAATAATAATAAGAACGTAGACATAAGAACGGTCATTGAGTTTGGTATTCACCAACGGTTGACATAAAAGAAAACGAAAATGAAAACGTTGGTTCTAAGAAACCTCTTTTATTTTTAAAAGTGATGCCTTTAAAAATTATATAAAACTTTGTATCCCCTGGTTACATGTATGGAGTGCCCCCTCCCCCTACTTTAATATTTTTTCGTCATTTCACATCACTTTTACGTAGCGGTTCATACGAGTAGAACACACCTTCCTGCTAAATGTTTTAATTGTATTTGTAGCGATTATAGTCTCCGAATACATCGGCTGTCACATACAAACGAAAAGACGGACGGACGGGTTCCGTTTTCACCATTTTGGCTACGGAACCTTAAAAGTACTATTCGTAATTGTATTGTAAACAACACTACTAATAATAAAGTACATATATTAAAATAGGTTCTCGCTGGTGGTAACCCTAGCGCTGAGGGCGGGGCCTCGAAAGAGCGCGTTGCGTGCGATAGAAAGAGATGGCCACGTTTAGGCACGTTTGGCATACCTAAACGGGGAATTTGTTAGCAGAGAAACTTCTGTACTTGTACTATTACTTATTCTGTGCCCTGGCCCAGAGCGGGTTGGGGACTTCACATACAACTTTGAATTTCTTCGCGGATGTATGCAGGTTTCCTCACGATGTTTTCCTTCACCGAAAAGCTAACGGTAAATATCAAATGATATTCCGTACATAAGTTCCGAAAAACTCATTGGTACGAGCTGGGATTCGAATCCACGACCGCCGCTTGACAGCCGCCACGCTTGAACCACTGGGCTACCGTAGCTTCCCATCCATAAATCCATACTTTTATCACAGAGTAATTAATAGTACCTGTTTACGAATAGAAGATTTTTACAAGCTTTTAATACAGTTGCAATAGGTATATGTATGTAGTAGTAAAAAGTGCTAACGTTTACTTCGTTTAGTTTACAGGTATCAATTGGGTCATTGTCAGATTTAGGTGCGCGTCTTTTCGGCGGACATGTCAAAAGTTAAGGGCTACACAGCTACAATTTTCGATTGATCTGATAACCCGCATAATCTGTAATTCAGTTACTATAAGTCCATGTAATAAAAACATAACTTACATGCACGCAAGCCGTTAAGGCGCTACACTGAGAAATTTGGAGATTTTGAAACGCTGTCCTGCCCAGACTAGCAAACAGTAGGGGCTGATTTTCAGATATACGATTCTTGACTATATGATTGTGGTACTGACAATAGCGAAACATGATTGCTCAAAATTTTCTCGATAGAAAATAAATCCAAAGTTGGGTCTATATTTTCCTTTTTTTCCTCAGCCTACTAAAACAACGCATTATTAAAAGACACGATCAAGTTAATATGATGGTATTTTACCTCATCTACGTACTTACAAGAGGAAATTTAATAAACCTGCACACAGTCAGATATTTAACGAAATTTGTCTAAAAAGCCATTCTCGGAGAGGGTTGCATTGCATCCCGTTTTGTCGTCAGCGAAAAACAAAGGGTGTCTCTTTCAATCGATATATCGCCTTAACTATTGAACACCGAATGGACAACTTTTGTTTTTCCGACTGACAATGACCCAATTAGCGGTTTCGCTTAAGAATGAAAGACATGCTTTTGTTTAGAAGGCACAAAGACAATTAGAGAAGGGTACCTAATTCGTTCAAGAAAAAGAATTTCAACCAAAGTATTGCATTGTATGTTTGTCCGGGTGAGATCTTGCAACTCATTTCTGAAGCGGATGTTTTCAACGGATTACACGTTTAGTTTCGATGCCAATGCAATATTATGCATCGAGCTGATTTGATGATGGATCTAGAAGGTGGCCGGCCATAGCCACTCCAAAACTACACGAGGTAAACCCATCGTGTTTGGGATCATTAGAAACATCTCCACGAGTAGTTGATAACTGTGAAAAAAAAGTACAGTCAGTCTCTCAGATGATATATTTCTGTTGCCGCTATATTAACCTATAGTAAAAACAGAATAAAACAAATATTTAATGGGGCTCCCATACGACAGACATGATTTTTTGTCGTTTTTATAGATAATGGTAAAGAACCCTTCGTGCGCGAGTCCGACCGAGCGAGTTGGCCGGTTTTTGTAAATACTATACATATAATTATTATGTAGTATATGTATACATATATATCAATATTTGATGCTAGAGAAAGTGCCTAACCTGTTGAAAGTGAATTTAGCAATATCACTAAGATAAACCGTAAGCCAATGGCATTGAATCTACGATCGTTTAGCAAGTCAATAACCTTTACAATTCGTACAAACTAATATCAGCTACTATATAATTCAAGTCATCAACCGGCATCAAATTAATAAACCACACACCTAAACCTGTTTGACTTACAGTCGCAATTGCAATGGCAGGGAAAACAAACGATTAGGTACAGGTAACTAGGTACCTACCTAAATAATGTGCATTTTATTTTTTCATAGCGTTTGAAAATTTTAAGAACCGACGGATTTGAGCCTTGTGGTTGTATCGATTAAAGTCGATTTTCAAAAGGATTTATCTCTCAATGCTACACAGAATTGATCATTGTTCCATTTATTGTAACAAAATATGTTGAAGCTAAACTTTTATGAACTAAATATGGATGTAAATTACAACATAATCAACAGAGCGTTAATAATATCCCAAACCAAATGAAGATATGTATGAAATCACAGTAGCGGTATCCAGATTACAGAATAGTAGTAGTAATACATAGTAATGCATACCCAGAGACTAGTAAACTGTATAGACTGCCAATGTATGTATGTATACAAATAATGGCCTTAACTCATTATTTTAAAAACCGGCCAAGTGCGTGTCGGGCCACGCGCAAGGTAGGGTTCCGTAGTCGTCCACCCGTTACATTATGTGGACTAAAAAGTTCGCAAACTTATATTTACTATGTTTTTGAAAGAATTAACAACATTATCTAAGGTATCAATGGAAATTGTACGAAAGTACATTTCTGAAGGTCGACTATTACTCGTTAACTAGTAATGTCTACTTAGCTGTGATACTTTTCCTTTTAAATTCATCGTATATACTACTACCATGATTTTTTTCACATGCCTAGTAGCCACCGTTTAGCTGGCAGGGGGGGGGGGGTCACCATAGCTAAAATTATCACTTCAAAGCTTAATATATTAATGCCTTAAGGCATTAAGTCCGCCATTTGTACCTTTTTAATGTGCAATAAAGTTTAAATAAATAAATAAATAAATAAAATATCACGCTAACCAATTCTTTAATCAAAAAATGCTTTTAGAAACCTAATAATAATATTTTTAAAAGAGCTATCCAACGATACCCCACACGATGGGGTTTCGCAGAAAAAAAAATTGCACCACCACTTTACATGTAGGGGAGGTACCCTAAAAAAAATGTTTTTAAAAGATTTTATTCTACCGTTTTGTCGGCGTCATTGATATGTATACTCATGCCAAATTACAGCTATCTAGTACTAACGGTTACTGAGAAAAACGGGGGTCGGACGGACGGACGGACGGACGGACATGACGAAACTATAAGGGTTCCTTGTTTACTACGGAACCCTACCAAGTACTCGCCTTTAAAATAATGATCCTGCTAAAGCCCTTCAATTCGTACTCGTATGGCACTAAGCCTCCGTTTTATAATGATAGTTAATATTTTCCTATCCGCTTGTTCCCCGTACATAACCAAGTTACATAACCAGGTTAGGTTTCATTAGGTAGCTTTAGATGCCCGAAGGGCAAACCGCCCAGAAATAGAAGGCCAGCGACGCGGGGCTCCGTCGACTCAGGGAAGAAATAATGTTCATGCAATGGTCGTCAAATAGTAGATTGTTTGACAAGGGTCTAAAGTAAGCCATATTACCACGAAATGGTTATTTTCCCGAACGTAGTGAGGGAAAATTGTTCGAGTGGTAAAATGGCTTTTAGGCCCGAGTTACACACTTTACTTTTCACTTCGATTGCGAGAAAACACATAAACATTAATTATCCACATTAAATGAATAATTTATCTTGGCGGGCGTATGTCTACTTTGACAGCATGTTTTTTTTTTCTAAGGCCAGGACCATGCCTCGCTATGCGTATTCGCCTCCCTTTCTTTTGCTATATTAAACAAAGAGATGCAACATGCGTTTTTTTTTTCTTTTAAGAGGCGCAATTGCTTTGACCACAGACACCGCTTAATCTTTAGAGAACTGAAAAACGTCTTCCCTGATTGGTCGATTTTAGTACTGTTTTATTTTTTTAGTTTATTTTAGTAGTGTAGTTGTATTCTGATTGGTTGATATTTTTACCAAATATTTCTTAGCTGTCAAATTACTGTTCTGTGATTGGTGGATTTAATAGGTGAAGTATTTTGATTGGTCAAATTAAAATGTTTGGAAATCATAAATATGTATACATATTTTCCCTAGGGCTTAAATGTACTACTTTAGCCCCGCTTCACAAGTCTAATATGACACACTTTTCGAGCATGAGAAGTGAAAAATGGTATTTCTGTTGCTAGTTATGTACCTATAGATAACTTCGTTGTACCTAGATAGTCTAGTTTAATGGAAACTAAGTGGAAGTCTCTTCTCCCTTGGAAGTTGACAATTTTAACTCAAGCTTGTACAGTCGATGTCAAAGATATTTTTACACTTTTGCACTGTAATTTTGTACCTTATACATTGTAATAGGGCGAAAAATGTATAAACATCTTTGACATCGACTGTACCACCGGATATTTCAGAATAACTTATGTACTTAGTTACATTCGAAATATCATTTAACATTTAAAAGTAGCTTGTCGCTGAAGGAAAGCATCGTCAGAAAACCTATCTATTCCCAAAAAGGTCTAGTTTTCCCTCTGTTTTAGGAAGGGCAGATGAGAGTCGCTTTCTTAACTTTGTCAAATCGTGGGATCAGGTGGCATCGGACTCCGGGCTCCTAAGTTAGGCGACTTCCTGATTTGTCGGTGCGGAGGCGGTACGATATGAGAAAACTGTCAAATGTCAGTGTCAACTGTCAGTCAACTAGTACTACTTTTTACTGCGCCCCTACATTTAAATGAGTGCTTCCTGACTGGCGCGGGATGCGCGGAAGCGGGACGATGCGATGGCAGTACTGACTGGTCCGCTTCTGCGCATAATATTACTACTGCGCAAATGTAATACTGACAGTATTCTGTCAAGTGGGAATCTTTGCGACGTCAGTAAGTTTACGTCAAAGAAGAAAATGTCACTTATCGATCCCGCCCCGCCAAGTCAGGAAGGCACCTTATTAACCGGGAAAACGTTAAGAGATGATGTGACAAAATTTAACACAAAGCCATTACATCTATTCCAGATTTGAAGAGACCTCAGTAACGGATCCAATTTGCAAGACCAACGACTCAAAATGCCTAGGCGGCTTCGCGAGGCTGTTCTACGAGATCAAACACATTCTGAAGCAGAAACCTGATGCTCTACTCTTGAACGCCGGCGATGACTTCCAGGGTACCTACTGGTACACCCTTATGAAGGATAAAGTGATGTCCACCTTTATAAACATGCTGCCAAATGATGCTCATGTAAGTTACAGAAAACAAGAAACACAACACAAACAAGAGAGACCTTGTTAACAAAACAACCCGGTTCCCGCGACTCCGGGTCGTGACACATAACAAGTGACGTCAATGTCGACGTCACACTCACACTTACGCCCGCATACCATCGATAGAGTTGATTCTAACGCATTCACTGCCACCCTCTTTTGCTGGACATTCGGCAGGTGCCGCACTTTGCTGTGTGCCCCAAACGCACATGTGAGTTCAACCGACTATTCTAAGTCTAAGGCACTAAGGCACAGGGTGAAAGTCACTAAATATTATGAACGCGTCTGTGCGTTCAAGGCACTGGGTGAAAGTAACGGAAACGCATATATGCGTTGGTGGCTGTGAATGCGATAACAATGATGACGTAGCTTGTGTCACCCACACTACGAACCGATGTAGGTACCGGAATACCATACCTAGCGCAGTATATAATTGTATTTTGTAACATAACATAATGACGTAACGTAATTGATGTAAGCAAGCGTTACTTTGCTGAATTCCATGATACATTTCTACAGGAGGACAGAAACAGTCTCTTTTCGATTTACCTACTGGACGCCAGACACGACAAGTTGAAACCAATCTTATATTTTTGGATTTCAGTGGCTTTCTACTTACTTTCCTTTCAAGTGGCATATTCGTAGGATGTCCTGTAGTATTAACCAAATACCACTAATTTTGTATTGAACGTATTAAATTGGTAATCACGGCTTCTGGATCTTACGTAGTAACTTCCTAATCAAATCAAAATCGAATCAAATCAAAATATTTTTATTACCAGATTGAACACGATACATGAAAAACATTACAGTGATTCCCACACTAGGCATAGCCTGTCACGTGGGGATCCAAATCTAAGAGAATTGCCAGATTAATGCGGCTGTTAGGTTAATAGATATAAGTTTAACAACAACTAGGTAATAGGTTAACTTAACAATTTTCATACGGCATGCTAACATAACTAACAATGGATAAACACAGGGATTACTTACAGGTCTTTGAGAGTGAGTGTGTGTGCGTGTGTGTGTGTGTGTGTGTTAAGTGTGCGCGAGTGAGTGAGTGTTTTGTATGTGTGTGTCAGTGTATGGCTGTGTGTGGGAGGGTGTGAATACTGCAGAGATGAAAGAGGAGTAGCCCTACGAGTTATATAATCTCTTGGGATCAGACGCAATAACATTGTCGTCCACTACAACTAAGAACATTTCAACAAGTCCTCAGACTCATTATAATTCCAGGATAGTAATAAAATCTGGATGCGCATTTTTGACTCAACAGGATTACAGTGTCTTATATCACATATTTTTGCCAATTTATTATATACGTGTGGAAACAGAAATGCCGAGAATCTCTTTGCAAAAGCTGTGTTAACACGTGGCTTGAAAATTCTATATACTCTTCTTTGTGTCATAGTGTGATGAATGTAATCAAAATCTTTATCAGTTTCTAGTATGTCCAAGTGTCTAGCGATAATACAAACATGAATACATCACGCATCACTTAGTTGAGATGCGATAACATAACAATGAGAATATTTGACGTTAATGTAGTTACCTACTCGTACATTCATGATAAAAAATGTGAAAACATTTCAGAATTTATGTCTAGGAAATAGGTCTCAAAATCGTTGCATATTTTTACTTACTCCTGCGTACCTACTTGGTTTATAGTCTGTTGTTCATATGTCCATAATCCATATAATATCGTGCACTTTTACAAGCGTGTTGTCAAACACCTGTTCAACAAGCTACGAGTAGGTAGATAAGTAAGTACCTATATATTTTATTCATGAAGTAAGTATAGATGGAGCTGGTGATACACACATACAAAGCTGTGTGAAGGAGATGTAAGCATTGACAATAACACATGTGGGAGCGAGAAACAATGACATATCTCCTGTCCCTCATCGCGTATAAGGCAGCGATTGTCTGCCACCGGCCTATGCCACCAAAGTGTCATCGATAAACCAGTGGCCAGCGTGTAAGAAAATATGTTACCCATAATATTGGGTAAACCAGACCGGCTCGAACGTTAAAAATAACTGATTAAAAATTTAATTGTGGCGTGATTAGAATACTATTGGGAATTTCATTATTATAATGGCTGAATAACTAAGGCGTTTTAATCTAATCGCGATTTTGTTAACTTTAATGCAGGTATTAAATTAGTACACATTTATATCGTAATTGGGAGGACATCGGATGTTTTGTGTTTGCCCGCTAATATTTACTAAGAGTTTATTTTGAAGATTCTTAATAATTAAAAACCTACTTGTCAGTAAAAATGGGGAGATTATTCTTTTTGTGGTAACCCCAGAAAAAACTGTCACAATATCTCCATCCCTGTGTGTGATTCGCTAACCCTCCTTCTATATATCCTCTTTCTACGATTTTATTACAATACTAGCGGATGCCCGCAACTTCGTCTGCGTAGAGCTCGGATTTAGTTAAAACATCTTAGTATCCAGGAAACGGTATAATAATTGTGGTACTTTTACCCGGTGAGACCAAATTATTAATATGCTGTACAGATATAAATCGGTCAACCCAAATTCTCAACCCTCTAAAAATCCCTTTAGGTACCTACTTATCGGTTAAAAACTCTCATTTACTTAGGCTATTTTTTGTGTGAGTTGACACGTATCTTGTCGTTTTCTCTTCGTTACTGTATACGTATTTAATTATGGACCTGTAGAAATTTCGTTTCAAACATCTATCCAAATCCACAAATCCGGAAATCATTTAAACAGTCTTTTTGTGAAATGAAAGTCTCTCAATTAAAATAATGTTGCTCCCCATACAAACTTTGAACCCCTTTTTAACCCATTGAGGGGATGAATTAAAAAAAACGCCGAAATTTGTTTTGTTGTATTTAAACAGAGACTCTGTAAAAAAATTGAAGTCTCTCTATTAAAAAAATGTTGCTCCCCATACAAACTTTGAACCCCTTTTTAACCCCTTGAGGGGTTGAATTTCAAAAAACGCAGAAATTAGTTTTGTTTTATTTAAACAGAGAGTCTCTGTAAGAAACTTGAAGTACCTCACTTAAAAAAAAATTTGCTCCCCATACAAACTTTGAACCCCTTTTTAACCCCTTTAGGGGATGAATTTCGAAAAACGCTGAAAATACTTTTTTTGTATTATTATAAAGAACTTATATACAAAGTTTGAAGACTCTCACTTTAAAAAAAAATTGCTCCGCATACAATATTTCACCCCTCTTTTCAACCCCTTAGGAGACGAAAATTTTGAAATCGCAGATATCACTTTCATTGTCTTATTTTAAGGAGTCTTTGTACAAAGTTTCAAGTTTATACCTTTAAAAAAATATTGCCCCCCATACAAACTTTGCACCCCTGTTTTACCCCCTTAGGGGTGGAATTTCCAAAAATCCCGTCTTATCCCTTGCCTCCGTTATATAACCTAACTATAGTGTAAATTTCAAATTTCTAGGACCGGCAGTTTCGGCGGGGCGGTGATTAATCAGTCACCCAGCAACTTTATATATATAGATTACAATACAAATATTATTTTCTCTCCTCATGCTTGCAAAGTTGTTCTTTATGTCGAGAGAAGGCATAATCATGGCATAATGGGGTATAATGGTGTGTTCTGCGTATGGGTTAATTTTATTTTGGAAACACATCATAAATTAGGAACAACAATATTGCTCTTTTGTTGTATACAATCTACTATTATTGGTAGGTATCCAAAAAGAGTACCTCCACTAAAACAGAAATTAAATTACACATACTTAACACTGGTAGACAACAGGCGGTCTTATTGCTAACTAGCGATCTCTTCCAGACACCCTTTGGATAATGGAAACGATACTAACAAGTTAAAAATGACTTAAGTACCTACTTACTAGATAGTTCCAGAATTCATACACTTAACCTCTACTACTCGTTCAAACTTTGAACTGGCAGGCAATCCAGTGAAGTCGTTTCGAGACTACCATCAGCTAGCTACGTGTCAACTGTAGGTTATTATAGAAATATCGAAAAATAAATATCCTCACAGTTCAACGACTCATCTAAGTGGTAGCAAACGGGCTCACAAAATTATCTAGTCACTAACCGACTTAATGACCCTATACCGACGTACTTTAAGGCGCAGGGTAGGGCAAGGCCTTCCCCATACAAACTTTGTGCACGTTTTATTCGTCGGTTTTGACACTAACAAATATAATATTTTTTTTGGTTGTAAATATTAGATAGTTATGCGAAGTTCGTGATGTGAAAATTTTCAAATATTTCAAAAAAATTCAAAATTACAAAATTAAAAAAAATATATAAAAAAAAAAATTACATCACGAATTAGCTATCAGAAAAATAAGCATAAGTACTGACCAAAAATCATAACTTTAATGCAAACACAAACGAAGTAAATCCTGCACAAAGTTTGTATGGAGGGAGCTTGCCCTACCCCTCCTCTTAAATCATTATTCATTAATGTACCTACATCAGTTAAAAGTTATACTTAATCTTAGTGATAGTGGTCTATTTGATCTGGAACTAATCTTCATATGAGCGGAACATAACATCCACTACGAAGTTGATAAGTATTATCAAGATATTGAAGTGCGGTAATGTAATGTTAATGAATATCATGAACTGAATAGTCTTAAAACTTTTCTATATGCATATTTTCTTATAGTGCCATAAACGGCACGCCGATCTTTTAGTGAGTTGTGGATTTGTTGTGCCGCAAGCTAGCAATAAAATGTAGGCTCCTCTCTCTCTCACTCTTAACTCAGTGTATCCTCAAGATATCCACTTCAAGATGCCTTAACAATAAAATAATGTTCAAATTCAATTTCTTTCATGGGAATCATGAAACATATCTTATATCTTTAAGCGAGCAATTCTTGTATATATCTATATGTATTTACTAGCTGTTGCCCGCAACTTCGTCTGCGTAGAGCTCGGTTTTTAGTTAAAACATCTTAATATCCAGGAAACGGTATACAATTATTATACCTGGTACTTTTACCCGGTGAGACCAAATTATTAATATGCTGTACAGATATAAATCGGTCAACCCAAATTCTCAACCCCTCTAAAAATCTCTTTAGGTACCTACATATCGGTTAAAAACTCTCATTTACTTAGGCTATTTTATGTGAGAGTTGACACGTATCTTGTCGTTTTCTCTTCGTTACTGTATACGTATTTAATTATGGACCTGTAGAAATTTCGTTTCAAACATCTATCCAAATCCACAAATCCTAAAATCATTTAAACAGTCTTTTTGTGAAATGAAAGTCTCTCAATTAAAATAATGTTGCTCCCCATACAAACTTTGAACCCCTTTTTGACCCATTGAGGGGATGAATTAAAAAAAACGCTGATATTAGTTTTGTAGTATTTAATTTAAACAGTTACTGTAAGAAATTTTAAGTCCTTCACTCAAAAAATTTTTGCTTCCAATATAAACTTTGAATCCCTTTTTAACCCCTTTAGGGGTTGAATTTCAAAAAACGCAGAAATTAGTTTTGTTTTATTTAAACAGAGAGTTCTGTAAGAAATTTGAAGTACCTCACTTAAAAAAAAAATTGCTCCCCATACAAACTTTGAACCCCTTTTTAACCCCTTTAGGGGATGAATTTCGAAAAACGCTGAAATTACTTTTTTGTATTATTATAAGGAACTTTCATACAAAGTTTGAAGACTCTCACTTTAAAAAAAAATTGCTCCCCATACAATATTTCACCCCTATTTTCAACCCCTTAGGAGACGAAAATTTTGAAAACTCAGATATCACTTTCATTATCCTATTTTAAGGAGTCTTTGTACAAAGTTTCAAGTCTATACCTTTAAAAAATTATTGCCCCCCATACAAACTTTGCACCCCTGTTTTACCCCCTTAGGGGTGGATTTTCCAAAAATCCCGTCTTATCCCTTGCCTCTGCCTCCGTTATATAACCTAACTATAGTGTAAATTTCAAATTTGTAGGACCGGCAGTTTCGGCGGGGCGGTGATTAATCAGTCACCCATCAACTTTATATATATAGATTACGGGGATCTCGGAAACCGCTCTAACGGTTTTGATGAAATTTGGTATGTGAGGGTTTTCGCGGACGAGCAATCGATCTAGCTAGGTCTCATGCCCGTAAAAACGCCGAGCAAAGCCGGCCGTCCAGATATTTAAATTTAAAATTGTACGATTTCGATTTATTACGATAATAAGTCATGTATTTATTGTCACTACAGGCGCAATGTTTCGAAATCTTCGGGAGTTCTTCATTCGACATGACTCATCAGTCATCACCAAAGTACAATTCTTATATGTTCCCGTACCTATGTACAGCGAGTTGGTTCCAACATCGAATGTGGATAAATGTATTGTTAATTTGCTACTATTGTAATAACGATCCGTTAGATCAAAGTTTTATCATAACGGATCGTCATACATACGGGCCTTAGAATATAGTAAAATTTTATGTTTCGATTTTTTTAAATGAAATCGTCATTTGTTTCATTTCAGACATTAGGTAACCACGAGTTTGACGACGGGGTGGCAGGTTTGGTGCCCTACCTTAAAGCACTCAATGACCCCGTCGTGGTCGCGAACTTGGACGTCACTCTAGAAACTTCTATGCAAGGCTTGTTCCAGCCTCACGTGGTTCTGGAGAGAAAGGGAAGGAAGATTGGCATTATTGGAGTCACTACGCCTGATACCAAGGTAGTTGTTTTGAAACCTCTACACATTCGACCCAGGTGGGCCTAGCTGAGTTTCTTGCTGGATTCTTCTCAGCTACTTTTTGCACGACTTTGATGCTACTCTGCCAATTAAAAAGATTTCAAGTACATTAACTGCCCATAATACCTGCATTTTTGTTTACAGACGCTATCCAACCCACAAGGCGTCCGATTTCTGGACCCTCTTCCTATTGTTCAGAAGGAAGCCAAGCTGCTCACTGAGCAGGGAGTAGACATAATTATCGTATTGTCACATTGTGGACTTTATGTAGACAAGTTAGTTTCTTTTATTATATGTATACCTAACTCAACCATCGTTGGACATACACTCGCGGACAACAAATACTGGTCGGTAAATTACCGTCATCTTTCCTAAAATACTGCATGGTTGTACAGTTTTTTTAATCATGTCAAGATATTTATTTAATTTTACATATAGACTGCAAAAATAACAGTAAAAAAGCAACCTTTCCTGGTATAAATAGGACTCGTACAAACCCATGAAAAAAAAACAACGTTAACGGAGCGAGATATTGCAAAAATCGTAATTTTTGGATATTGATATTTTTATGATAGGATCCCGGAAATTGCTAATACAACTGGGCAATACGAAGAATAGTATATTACGTAAATTAAACTAGTGTTCAATAATATTTAAAAAAACCTATTGCGGCTATTTAATGTTAGGGTGACCCGAAATTTTGGACATCGAGTGTCTTCAAAATCTTTATTATGCCTAATATCCAATTAATCGATTAACTCAGACGCCAAAAAGTGAAGTCAAAGGGTATTTAACTTAAAATTATTTAAACTGTCCGAGTTGTATCAAATTAAGCCGTTCAAAAAGCGATTTTACTGTCCAAGCGTGAAGATTCATAGTCCAATGACAAGTTTTATGAAATGTCGGACATTTCAAATAATTTCTACTATATCAGACGGGTGAGCGGAGCTGTTTCCGACGGTTCCCCGCCAGTTAGGTATCCTGATGTTACCCTTCTTACGCGGGCACCTCTGAGTAGGGCGATAGACCTAGACATGACAGTTTGCTAAACTATAGAGTACAAACAATATTGAACCTTTAAGCCAGTTTATTAGATCCATATAAGCCGTTGCTACATCCGAATGTCAACATCATTAAACTATTTCAAATGATATATTTTGATTGCGATTTACTCCGCAATCTCCTTTACTTTTGATGAAAGACCCTATGGGCGTATCTTCCATATCTGTCGAAGTTTATTTTATATACGACTTAAAGAAAATTTAAATGCAAAGACAGTAGCAGTGTGCTATAAATTGCAATAAAGATGTCATGCTATAAAGTATAGTGCCGAAGGCAGCGAATAGCTGCAGCAAAGAGTGAATAGATTTCTACAATAAGTAGGTTATAAGTTTTTTGCCGATTCATATTTCCATCTAGCTTTTTCCCGCGACCTCGTACCTATACGTGGAATTGAGTTTCTGAGGGACGACGTTGAAAAGGTGACATTAATCGTTACACAAAATCTTAATTTTTGGATAGTTAGCCATCAAAATATCACAATAAATCGTAAAAAATAAAATTTCACCAAAATCATAAAAAGATATGAATCATCAAAAACTCAGAAAATTATGTATATTTTTTTACCGTTCAAAATTCAAATAAAAGGTCTCAATAGAATGCTTATGTAAAAATAAAAAATAAATTGTACAGCAACTATGTACCTAAACGCATTATTTTACGACTAAAACAGCAAAATACTAATTTTCCCATACAACGGTTGGTCGAATGCAGTGCAATGCAAGTGATCATTTGCCAGGGCCAATTTGTAGGAGCCTTTTTGAGACCCGCTAGCGTCGAGCTAGGTTTGTCCCTAATTTTAGCCCTTTATTGTACTCTAAATGTGGTTGATCCCATATAGACATTTGATGGTCTCTAAAAACTGGTTCGATTGGCATTATAAAAAAAAAATAGTCAAATAGCGTATTACCTATCTAGGTACACATAAACCTTCCCCATTCAGCATATTGTGTCAGGTAATGTTAATGTGAGATTTTTCTGAAATCTGTCACTAAATATTCTTATTATCGGCCTAGAAAGCAGTCTAAATTCTTATTCATAATTATGATAATCTTAATTATAAAATATTCGTTATCATCAAGTTAACACAAATAAACGCCTTGACCGGAATTGGAACCCGGGCCCGCGGGTTTCGTAGGCAGTCACCACCAACTAGGCCAAAGCGGCCATCAAATTTTATAAACTAAAGGTAATCTAGGTCAAGACCATATTGTGAGTACATTCAACCCGCAAAACTAGTGGTAAACTTGGATGCCAACGGAATGTTATAATAATAATAATAAAACAAATGACATGCATCACATCTTAATATCATTATCTAAGTGTTTACACGTTTAACAAATTCGTTTTTAATGTAGCGTATTATAATCTAATTACACATTTTGCTAACGCTAACTAATTATAAGTATATATACGTTTACTTCTTATCCTTTAATGTAATTTGTATATTCCACAGAGAAATGGCAAAAAAAGTAGGTGAGAATGTGGACATAATAGTAGGCGGACATACGCACAGTCTGCTCTGGAACGGAACCGCCCCGAGCCACGAAGCGGTAGCTGGTAGCTACCCGGAATATGAAGAGGCAGAAAACAGGCCAGGACATAAGGTACCTACATAAAGTTTGAATGCGTTTTGAAATACAAGAATCTTGAGGACACAGCGATGGAAGATAAGGGTCATGGCATTGGCACTAAAATTTAGTTTTCTGACTTAATTCCATGTCAACCTACCTTTTTTTTAAACATTCAGCACCGAGAACACGATATTGTGTTATCCGTTCGTAGACAGTTTTCGCCACAAATGAGAAAAAACCGACCAAGTGTAAGTCGGACTCGCGCACGAAGGGTTCCGTACCATTATCTATAAAAACGGCAATAAAATCATGTCTGTTGTATGTCAGTAACAGGCAAGGGCAAAGGGTTAAAAAATTATTTTCACTTCTCATGCTCGAAAAGTGTGTCATATTAGACTTGTGAAGCGGGGCTAAAGTAATACATTACAGCCCTAGGGAAAATATGTATACATATTTATGATTCACTAAACATTTTAATTTGACCAATCAAAATACTTCACCTATTAAATCCACCAATCACAGAACAGTAATTTGACAGATTAAAAAGTATTTGGTAAAAATATCAACCAACCAGAATACAGCTGTACTAAAATCGACCAATCAGGAAAGACGTTTTTCAGTTCTCTAAAGATTAAGCGGTGTCTATGGTCAAAGGACTTGCGTATCTTAAAAGAAAAAAAAAAAGCGCGTGTTGCATCTCCTGCTTTAATATAGCAAAAGAAAGGGAGGCGAATACGTAAAAGCCTTATCACACTACCCTATCGGTAGGGCCCTACCGATAGGGTAGTGTGATAAGGCTTTTAAGCGAACACGCATAGCGAGGCATGGTACTGGCCCATATACCACAAAACGTTACAAGTCTACAATTCAACAAAATTTTAAATTTTTCCATAGAAAAAGTTGACAAATTTGTCGAATTGTATGCTTGTAAAATTTTGTGGTACAGGCCCCTGGCCTTAGAAAAAAAAACATGCTGTCAAATTAGATTAGACATACGCCCGCCAAGAGTTAAATTATTCATTTAAGGTGGATAATTTGTGTTTTCTCGCAATCGAAGTGAAAAGTAGAGTGTATAACTCTGGTCTAAAAGCCATATTACCACTCGAACAATTTTCCCTCACTACGTTCGGGAAAATAACCATCTCGTGGTAATATGGCTTACCTACTTTAGCCCCTTGTCAAACAATCTACTATTCATTTTAACGCTAGGAAACCTTTTATTTTTTAATTAAAAATGGGATTGCTCTTGGCCAGATAACCTGACGCTGACGTTGGATTTTATAGGTTCTGGTTGTGACTGCTTCGGCTTACAGCAAGTATTTGGGCAACATTGGAGTAAATTTCGACGCCAATGGAGAAGTTGTGTCTTTCGAAGCTGAACCAGTGTTTTTGGACAGAAGTATTCCAGAAGGTGAGCACATTATGTTTATTTTTTATCTAACGCAGTAGCATCTGCTAACCAACCAGTTCATGTTAACTGAAGAGCATTGTAGAGCTATGCTTTGAGTTTCTTTCTATGCGTGATCGCATCAGGATTGAGGGCATCCAAAGCAGACCCAGAGTAACCGAAATAGAACTCCGAATCGCTTAACTGAATCGGCAGTCGGCATGGCACATTGCACGTGGAACCGATGGCCCTTGGGCCTTGGCGCAGGAACATTATGACACTCTTTTCGGGAGGTACCAGGGGACGTTTTTCGGCTGAACATGATTCAACCGTTTCTCATTTTCCAGATCCAGAAATAAAAGCCCTTCTGAAGCCCTATATGGAGAAGATTCATGCGACAGTGGGAAGTGTGGTCGGCAGCTCTACTGAGATGTTAAGCATGTGTGACTCCGGCGAATGTGCTCTAGGAGACATAATTGCTGACTCCTTTGTGGATATGGTAATCTAATACTAATTGTGGATATGGTATATACTTATTGTAGTATGCTTAATAACAAAAGAATGTTGCTACGCCCTACAAGGGTCCCGGCACACAAGGTTGAAAATAATCTCGCTTCCAGACATTTCTTCTGTAGGGTATAATCGGAGATGTTATAAAAAACGGGACGGCAAAAATGTACTTATATCTGCTAATGTCTCTGTAGACATTTAGCATATATAAGTAATTTTTGTCGTAATATTTGGAAAACCCACTTATAGAAACCCTCACTTATAGAAAACAGTTTCACTAAAGTAGTTTTCTATAGGTGAGGGTTTCTATAAATGAGTTTTCCAAATATTACAGGCAAATTCAAGAACGTCGCAGTTGAATGCTAGGGTCAAGGAACCAAAAGATGAACACTTAAGCGACTAACCCAACTTTAGGAATTTTTTTCGGGGTGTTGTAACCTACTATATACAGGTTTAATTTTTTTATATGAATCGGTATATAATCGAGATTGAATTCCAATTTTTGAAATCATCCTATTATAATAGAGTATTTTTTTATAAATAATCTAAGCAAAAGTATGCCAATTTGCCCAGAAGTTGAACAGTGTGCCCTAATTCTGAACACTTTGACACCATTAGATGAACGAACACTTTCGCACCAATTTACTCCATTGATAATGGTGTATGTTAATAAATATGAATGAAATATTAGTGTAAAATTAGAAAACATATTTATTTATGCATTGTCCGAGCATTTATAAGCAAAAAAAAAAATGTGCGAACTTACATAATACTATAAATAATATTTACCAAAATAATACAGTAAACTAGAGAACATATGAAAGCTAAGGATGGGTAAAGTTTCCAGGTTTTATGCTAATTAGTTACTTTGGAGTAAAGACGTTCATTTACTAACCACTGCCTAAATCATGAACGACTAAATTATGTTAGTTCAAGTTTTGGACACGATAGCTGTGAAATGAACGAACCAAAATCAACAAAGTGTTCACATATTTGAATAGTAGCCAAAAGTTGAACTAGTTAATTTTATTCGTTCAAGTTCCGGCCTCAGGTTCTATGTTGAACAATGGTATTTTTCAGAGTAAAACAAACTCCAAAATAAACGTTTTGTCAATAGAAAGTTGCGTTCAACTTTTGGTTGAAAAATCAACGACAAAGAAACGATTAATTTAAGCTATAGAGGTTCTTATTATCTTTTCAGTAGGAATTTAAATCAAGGTTTGAAAAAACGACACCATGCCCGAAAGTTGAACGCCGTTCAACTATTAGCTCAGGTACACAAAATTAGAACCATAACTTGAACAGCAAATATCTCCCAAATTATTAAAAAAAAAATATTTTACAAATATACAAAAAATTAAAGGCATTAATCAAGAATCTATTTCACTCAAAACCTTGTAAGTATACGTTATATTCAATTTTATACGTAATTTAATGCTTAAATTTGAGAGCGCTATCCTTAGTAAGATCTCCATACAAACGGAGTTTTTGGCGCTTGGCCTAGATTCAACAGCGGCTTATAGCCACGTGTGTACGGTTACAGCCTGGGAGTTTAATTACCAGCCTCGACAAAGGATTGCCGCGTTAGAAAAAAAATATTCCGATAGGGTAAAATATGTCACGATTTTTTTATTTCAATTTTTCGGTCGAATGTTCAACTATTGGGGTGTGTTCATCTTTTGGTTCCTTGACCCTATTTGTGATCCTGCGGCGCCCCACTGAAGGCGTAGCCGGTACTCGTTGGGTTTTTTTAGACGGTAGTACGGTCCATCCGGATAGTCCGTCATACCCACCCAGGTCTTTCACTGGGTGGGATACGTAAAAGTATTTTCCCAACGATAAAAAAAAAAGGCAAATTCAAGAACACGGAACAAGTACCTATTTGTTTATAAACTACTTGATCATTGAATGTGAAACAGGTCTTATGTATACATTTTTGGACCTTATTTCAATGGAATTAGGTGAAAAAGTGTATACATATTGGTGCCCTTGACTGTACAGGCACATATGTACTAATCTGGTAAAAACAGGCGTCCCAAATAACCCTTGAATTCCCATTTTACTTTAATGGCCCCTAATACTCTTATAATAATCTTTAATGCTGCTAGTTATGATGACAAAATTGGAACAATCAAGTCGATCGGGTAGTAAAAATAGAACTGTTATCTTTCGAATTCACTATTTTATCACTGCGTAGTTGCGTGCCTACCGCTATCCCAATTATTAGTGAGAACTCTAGATAAGATTACTAATTTCTCTTCTAGGTCTATAAAAATAGGTCTTAAAATAACGCTTCAAAGTACATAGGTCTTAAAATAACGCTTCAAAGTACGTTCATATTACCTATTAGTTATTCATTTTGTACAAATATTATTTTTTATTGGTTACAGGCAAAACAGAAAACTCCTTCAAATTTGCCGTACATTTCATACATTTTGAATAAAATGATACGGACTTTCATCAACAAAGGGGGTAAGTCTAACTGTACAATACCTACTTAACATTAGACATTTTTTTTATACAACGACGGTGACAAACATGCGTACGGAAGGTACGGTTTTTTGCGATTGCTGTAAAAAAAATGATTTTAAGTGTTCAAAATTCAAGGAAATCAAAAGATATGTAGTATATGTACCTACGTATAACAAGAAATCTAATAGAATCACAAGTTCCGTCGGGTATATAGGTAGGTAAACTTTAGCTTCGGAAACAAGTGCCGACTTTGTAGTACTCCTTAGCCAGTCAGACACTGTAATTGCATCTTAGGTAGACGATGATTTTGATGTTTTGACATACATTATATTATTCACCCTTAACGTGTCCTATCATGTAAACAAACTCTCTTGAAGACATTAATCATTATCACCCTTTCTCTAGGATTACACAATAATTATTACTAAAAATGTTGATATGATGAATGAAAATACTTACAAGAAGCTCACAAAGTAGGTATTATTGCAATTGCAAAATAGAGAAAAGTGTGATGACACGTAAGGATGAATAGACTGTAGAAGATATCCTTTTTTCCTACAGACATAACTCAGGGTGACGTAATCAACGTGCAACCTTTCTCCAACCCGGTATGTTCGTTCAGAATACAAGGGAAATACTTCAAACAAGCGCTAGAACAAGCACTTAATGAACATATCTTCAATCTGCCGCAAGTATCAGGTAAAGATAAACTATTACCAAATGAATTATGTAAATCAGGGTCTCAGTAAATCTCAGTACATCATCCTCCTAGCGTTATCCCAGTACAGTTGCATCCTGAAGGATGCCTGGGGTCCGCTACCTAATCCCAAGGTTTGGCGTAGGCACTAGTTTTTACGGAAGCGATTGCCATCTGACCTTCCAAACCCGAGGGGAAACTAGACCTTATTGGGATTAGGCTTTGTCAAGTGAGTGGGCAACTTGACTGTTAGAAGTTGTCAAGCCGCCCGACGGCCTCCGACTTGGCTTAACGACTGCTGCCATAGACAGCAACCGGGATCAACGGCTTAACGTGCCTTCCAAAGCACGGGAGCGCTCAGTTAGTAACCACTCAAAGCGGTCACCGATCCAAGTACTGACCGCTGCCCACGTTGCATAACCTTAGATCTCGAGTGAAAAGTCGAGCGTTCGACACTCAAAAATCGCCCCCCAGAACGATCAATGTTATATAACTGCTGCTGTCGTCCCAAAGGTCAAACTTACCATACAATCAGATATTAAAAAACACCGCTTACGATTACTGACAGTTTGCTGCAAATATGCCACAAAAGACACTTTAACGGTCGCCCCAGAACAACTTGGCGGCGTTCCTTAGATCAACAGTTGGGCTCTCTGAGGATGAACCGGGTAGAAGTAACCCAAATTGCCCAAGCCCGAAGCAAATGGAGAGAGTTGATTTGAGCCCTACACCTCAGCAGAGGGTAACGGGCTAAAGAAGCCAAATTAGAGTAACTTAAGATCGCTGGCGCGCGCCGCCTATTGCGCCATTACCCGCAACTGGATTGGATCCATCCAAAAGTGCCTTTAAACTAGCCGCATTGTACCACATTTTACCACTCATGTTGGAGTTTGGTTCTATTTCCAGGTTTGAAATTGACCGTGAACACGTCGAACAAAGCCATTGCCTCAATATTAGTCGAAGAAGGAGAGGAATGGAAGCCGCTGGAAGACGAAAAGGAATACCAATGCGTTACAGCAAAATTTTTGAAGGATCAGTATGAGGTAAATTGTATATTCTCCCACCCAGCAGAATGCCACTGCCTTGAGCTCCTGAATCTCCTGATACGACGTTACATTGACTTTCTCCTTGGCTTGGTCAATAAATGTCCGTATCGGTCCTCCCTTTCCTCTGTTTCCTTCTATCTTCCCTTCAATAATGCCATAAAATATCTTAGTACTAATTGATATCAATTCACCATTAAAGCGGCAATTACACTTCGTCGTTCACCTAATGCGGTCGCCGAATTCATTTTAAACTTCTTATGCCAACAAACGTCGTCTTTACACTAGTCTGTCCGCCTACTACGGCGACTTGGCAGCTGTCGATCGCCGAATGCGGCCGACTAACGGTGTTCTTTACACTTTTGCGGTCGCCGCATGCAGCATGCGGTGATCGACGAAGTGTAATTGCCGCTTTAAAGAGGGGTCAAGCCAAGTCAAGCTCCCCGCCTGTAATGATCCACCACTGCCTAAATGTCTTGATTCAACTGTTAAATCCGAGATAATTTATTTTCAGCCTTTGAACGCCAACGCCAAAGATTTTACTGAATTGGGGAAAGATTGGGAGGTGTTGACGAGTTACATCAGGAAAATCTCCCCTATCACCCCCAGATTAGATGGGAGACTCATTGTACAAAGCTGATTGTGATATTTTTGGTTTTAATTAAATCAATAACTGTGATTTACACACATTTTATAAAATTGAGATTTTTATTTCTTTGTAAAACTAATTCTTCATTGAACTCCCTTCCGTACCCACGGCACCAAATCCCACAGATTGAACGTTAGACTGTTATTTTACTTACGCAATGTAATAAAATAAATTAACGTTCAAACAAATTTTAATAAAATTTGAATCTTACTTAAATATAAATACTGACTAAACTTCAATAACTAATTTTGATGCGTCCATCAGTGGCTACGTTGAGCGGAGAATTCTTCTTAAGGTACGCTTCCAGTACACTCTGATCGCGACCTATGGTTTGCCGGTTGACTCTATTGTCTTTGAACATCTGCAACAGAAACGAGTGTGATTATAGGTCGACCGCTCAACTGAGTATGACTTTCCCCAAACTATCTCCATACCAAGTTTTTAACCCAAATCGGTTCAGCGGTTTAAGCGTGCAGAGGTAACGAACAGACAGCGTTACTTTCACACCACTATGGATTAGTATGGATGCTCACCGTGAAACCATCTCCGCCGTCTGCCAAAAATATCGGCGCAGTGACCTGATACGACTGGTCGGGGACTATCGGCTTGGATTCCTTGTTTGTGGTTGCTGATGTGACGCGGTGTCCTTCAGGAAGCGATACGTTGTACTCGACACGGAGACCTGTGAAACATCTTAGTTATAGTTATGGTGTAACCCCGATGCCAGTGATAATGGAATTGGAATTAACAACTGAAATAAAGATGTCTCAAAAGAAAGTTTACATTTATTTAGCTTACTGCGTGAACGCAACAAAACCGAGGAGCGCGGGGGTTATGGCAATCAGTAGCCTGGCTCTTGGGAATACGCTATTTGACTAATTTTTTTTTTATAATGCCAATCGAACCAGTTTTAGAGACGATCAAACGGATCAAATGTCTATATGGGACCAACAACAATTAGAGCACAATAAAAGGCTAAATTTAGGGACAAACCTAGCTCGACGCTAGTGGCCGTCAAAACGGCTCCTACAAATTTGCCCTGGCAAATGACGTCACTTGCACAGTATTCGACCAACCGTTGTATGGGAAAATTAGTATTTTGCTGTTTTAGTCGTAAAATTGTGCGTTTAGGTACATAGTTGTCATACAATTTATTTTTTATTTTTACATAAGCATTCTATTGATACCTTTTATTTGATTTTTGGACGGTAAAAAAAATTATATAATTTTCTGAGTTTTTGATGATTCATATCTTTTTATGATTTTGGTAAAATTTTATAATTTACGATTTATTGTGATATTTTGATGGCTAACTATCCAAAAAGTGACACTATGTTATAAATTTTAACATGTGTCAAATACCGTATTCAGTCGCTATGGAGCGTTTCTCGGTAGCAGATCGCGCGTTGCGACTGTAGCGCGTAGAAGATTGGGCAGTATTCGAGGTTCGCACTTAAATGATGCGCCAAGAAGTCCTCTTATTCGAAAGCGCGCAACGCGACGCGCGGTCTGCTCCCGAGAAACGCTCCATAGCACAAAATAAAAAATATACAGAAGGTCCGTTCCCGCCGTTCTTGAAAATACATACCTAAACTACAGGGTTGCGTCTGTATTGATTCTGAATTTTAAAAAGGAGTAGGTATAGTAAAAATTCTTCAACATGACATTTAAATATGAACCAGCGTATCTTGGTAAAAAACCGGCCAAGTGCGAGTCGGACTTCGCACATTTAGGGTTCCGAATCAACCTCAAAAATATGATTTATCAATATAATAGTATTTGTTGTTAAAATATACGTACACGGAGAAAAAAGTCTCGTCCATAATACATAAATACTGTATTCTGAACGAGAAAATCTAGTTAATTCTGGGACAATTGTTCAAATAGTATAAATTACTAAACCGATCTGTTTAAATTAGTAGAGCTTAGTGAACTAGTTATCTTGTAATAGCCACACATTGTCACCAAATTACACGAAAACCTCTGCCTTTCGCCCCATAGGTCTGGTAAACGTCTTTGGTAAGCTACTGGAGAAGCTGGTGATCAACCGGCTAGTATACCACATGCATCTAAACAACCATATAGCGCAGAGACAGTTTGGTTTCAGGATGCAAACCTCTACTAGCAATGCTATCCACCATGCGCTGGACAAGATCAATACTGCGAAAGACAACGGCAAACTAGTCCTAGCTGCGTCACTAGATATCAAAGCGGCTTTTGACAACGCATGGTGGCCAGCCATCTTCAAACGGTTAAAGTTTGTTAATTGTCCCAATAATATATACAGAATATTACTTAGTTACCTTAATAATAGACGAGTCTTGCTTGCTTTCGCGGACTGCACAGCGGAAAAAACAACATCTCGAGGCTGCATACAGGGGTCTGTTGTCGGCCCTGTTCTCTGGAACCTAATACTTGATGATCTCTTAGATTTACCTATGCCTGTAGGCTGTCACATCCAGGCTTATGCCGATGACATTCTCTTAGTTTGTAGCTCCAAAACTGTATCAGACCTGGAGCAATTGACAAACTCCGCACTTCAAATGGTGACAGACTGGGGCAAAGGAGTAAAGCTTGATTTCGGTTATGAAAAAACTCAACTTGTGGCTTTTACACCTAAAGCGAAACAAGCACGAATTTTCTTGGGCACAGACTTAATTGAATTCGCGAATAATTTTAAATATTTAGGAGTAATTTTAGATGGCAGACAGACTTTTGTAACACATATTTTGTCCAAAATAGAAAAAGTTAAAAAGCTATACTACAAACTACAAATGTACATAAGACCAACGTGGGGAGTGCACCCAGAAAACATACGGACAATTTACGAGCATGTTGTCAAACCAATAATAACATATGCATCATCAATATGGTATAATGCGCTCAAGTACAAATACATCAAAAAGAAACTTCTTTCCTTACAGAGACTATTGGCTATTAAATGCATACATGGCTTCAGAACATTAAGTACTCCTCTTTCGATAACATTAGCTCAACTGACACCTCTACCAGCCAAAATCTATTACACTGCTGAAATAGAACTTACTCGTATACGCGGCCATAGTTCGCTCTTACCCAGCGACCTCCCCATCGAGTCCCCTGTTCCACCCTCGCACCTCTTACATCCGGCTGAAAGAAAACCTATTTCGTATTTATCTATAGCTACGCAGGACGAACTTGAAGAGCTCACTCAAGTACAAAATTCCGCACCAGAACCATGGAAGATATACACTGATGGCAGTCGCTTAGATAATAAAGTAGGATCGGCGTTCGTCGTGGCTAAGCCAAACCAAACTCCTATCGTTAAAAAACTGAAATTACACAACTGCTGCTCCGTGTACCAGGCTGAACTGTTAGCCTTATCAGAAGGGCTCCGATTTGCACTCGAGGGACCAGCACGCCCACACAAAATTCTCGTGTTTAGCGATTGCAAGTCGGCACTCACTGAAGTGGCTAACCCCAATAGCTACAACTTCTTTGCGAACCAGATCCACAGGCTTTTATTCGAGTACAGACCCTCAACAGAAGTAGAATTTTACTGGACCAAATCGCATTGCGGTATCCAGGGCAATGAGCTCGCGGATTCCGCAGCAAAAGCCTGTAGCTTTGTGGTGTTGTATTATGAATATATTCCCATCAGTCACATTAAATACCTCCTGAAAACTACACTGAAAGAAGAACGAGCAAACCTTTATGACCACCCTAATAATTGTCTGTATACTAAAAGTCTACTTCCCACGCACAACGATATTTTAAACTACCTTAGCACTCACAAACTTTCCTTCTCCGCGACCCAATTTCTAAGTAACCACGGATACCACAAAGCCTACTTGGGACGATTTAAAATTACCGATAATAACCACTGTCCTTGTGACCCCGGATCCGGCATTCCTCAGACGTTCTCCCACTTAATTAACAGTTGCTCACGATTTTCCTCCAGGCGATTAAATCACACGATTATCTGCGAAAACTTAGACATTGATCCTACAAAATTTTCCGACGTAATTACTAAAGAGACAACCAGCACTAGCTTCCATTCATTCTTGAAACACATCGTTCTTAATCTAAAATCCTTTAACGGCACCTAACTCAGCATATATCTCACCCCATCCTCTTACCCTCGCCTATTTTATAGTTTCCCTTTCCACGAGCTAGGTACACTTCACACACACTAATAACTCATTTGCAATGACTCACCCACACAATACCCATACACACTCCCGGATCACACATCACAACACACTGACACACCCGGAGACAAAGCGTATGCCGATAGCGCTGCGTCTCCGGCAGCATCTTACACTACACAGGGTGGAGGTTTTAGTCCGTAGGCGACTGGGCCAATTCCCAGCTGAGTCGGGCATGCGGCCGGAACCGGGCCGGCAGTATCCAATGAGGATCTCCTCCACCCACGAAAAAAAAAAAAAAAAAAAAAGGTCAATGAGAAGTCTAAAAATTCTTCGGAACAAATTTTGTGACAGACGACGGACGGACGGACGGGCGACACCAATAGGGTTCCGTTTTGACCCTTCGGGTACGGAACCCTAATAAATTGATACGTGACCCGCTGCGAGTTGTGACTTGTGACCGGCGGCGGTTGAGAGCGCCAACAAAGAATATAAATACCTTATTAATTAGGTACCTACTTAACTAAACCATAGTACTTAAATACTGGCGTTTTACCAGCGAACGATAAGATGAATGTGTAATGGTTGATCGTCGTTATCAAAGATGCTAGTTTCAAAAAATTACCTACCTACCTAGGTATTGTAACTACCAAAATGAGAAAATCGTTTTATTTACCTCTCAATATCGTTTGAAAATTTGAAGAAAGTGTAGGCACAGTTTTTTGCTGTACTTAAACAATGAAATACATTCCAACTGTAATAATATCGGTTATTCATTTTGACGTACGTGACACAAAGTACCTATGTAGCGGCGGGGACGTCAAGTGCACAACTAGCACAGGACTAGCACTCGCGACGCGACAGTGACAGTCGCGACTAAGCTCGTCCGAAATCAACCGAGAATGCATGTAAATGTTACGTCTGTGTGCGTGCGGCGAAAATGGCACTTTGTACTGAGCGGACTCTCTGCTCCGGCGCGCGCCGCCGCTATTTACTTTGTGTCCATAGCGACCGAATTCCCAAGAGCCAGGCTATACTGATTGACATAACCCCCGCGCCCCTCGGATTTGTTGCGTTCACGCAGTAAGCTAAATAAATGTAAACTTTCTTTTTGACGACCGCTTTAGCTTAGTTGGTAGTGACCTGCCTACGAAGCTGGAGGTCCCGGGTTCGAATCCCGGCCGGGGCATTTATTTGTGTGATGAACACGAATATTTGTTCTTGGGTCTTGGATGTCTTCTATGTATTTAAGTATTTATTTATCTATATAAGTATGTATATCGTCGCTTAGTACCCATAGTACAAGCTTTGCTTAGTTTGGGACTAGGTTGATTTGTGTAAGATTGTCCACAAATATTTATTTATTTATTTATTTTGAGCCAGCCTATACTTAAAACTTCGATGAAAAGTTGAGTCTACTAGCGACATGCGAAAAAGTAGTTGTATATTACGACTAGTAAGAGGTAGTGACGAGCAAGAATTTACTATTAATTTAGAATAACGTATGTCATGTTCTAATGGTTTCCTACAATTAGAACAAACTCTAATTCATCACATATTCCTGCGTCACCCGCATCCAGCGGACTCTCGCGACCTTTACGAACGCTTAATGATACCTAATATTGACCTTATCTTAGATTGATTATTAGCACGTATTGACTGCTTTCTTTTATAACAGATGGCGTCGCGTGCGAACCAAAAATTGTGTACTTAGCAATGGCATTGCTATCGAGTTTGATTACTGATTGTTTACTTATTGTTTTTTTTTTGTTTATTTGATGTGTATAGTGCGCGCCATCAACGACGACGCGCCCCTCCACAGCGAATCTCATACTAATCTGTGCGCAGTTGTACGGCTTGAGCTGTGGAGGGGCGCGCCTTCGTGGATGGCGCGCACTATATACCCATTATAACTTAATTAAACCTTATAATATTTATCCTTACCAGAGACTTGAAGTACCCAGGGTCCTTTAAAGGGCGTATAGGCCCACGCGCCGCTTACGCTTCGCTCGAGCGCTTCCAAAACGTGTTTACCCTTCAGCTCGAACGTCTCTATGCGGTCGTTGTAGGGTAAGAGCTCGAATATCGAACCTTGGGTGATAGCTGTAAAAAAAATGACTTGGAAATAATATTGGCATCGAGTGAGTAAAATTAACAGTATGAATACATCAGTAGTAGTGCCTGTTTATTGTCCAAAAAACAAAACATATCCTGTTTTAAGATATGTCAAAGAAGTAGAGATAGGTACATTATAATCGAAAGAATTGTAGATATTTTAAAAACTATGATGCATGTTTTGTATGTATTTAAGTATCTATTTATCTATATAAGTATGTGTATCGTCGCTTAGTACCCATAGTACAAGCTTTGCTTAGTTTGGGACTAGGTTGATTTGTGTAAGATTGTCCACAAATTATTTTTTTGTTTATTTAAACTTTCGTACCTAGTGATGAAATATTAAAGTAAATGGACAAGCAACGGCAACAATGTATATTTTTCATGATAAGGTTAATATCCCACTTGGATAAACCCAGTTCGATTGTGGGCGCTAACTGTGCAGTGTCGCCCACTGGGTTTATCCAAGTGGGATATTAACCTTATCATGAAAAATATCCATTGTTACAATACCCGGCGATAAGTATTGCACATCGACTTTTGGAAAGAGAGTCGGCTAATTTCGGCTTCATATAGCGTTGTCTCACACTACAAAAGTGACTTTTTTCAGAAACTATAGATATATCTTAATTTTAAATGTCATCGATTTAACGTAAACTAATGAAGTCCATAAAGTGCAGTATTTATTTGATACGAAACGTGCAATATTTATTGTCTGGTACTGTACATTTTGTAACCTATAAGTGACTTTTAGGTTTTAAAATGTATAGAAATGACAGAGGTAAGGATGGTCATAGCAATAAAAGTGAGCGGGGGTTAATTATTGGAATTAAGGTGTCAAACAATGGGGCGTTTACCTTACGTTACATGTTATAAATGATTCCTTACCTCCTTTGGGTAAAGTAGCCTTGATGTTACCTCGCTGAATAAACGACAGGTAATCTCCATCCGCTTTCAGCACACTTTTGGCCTGAAATTCCGTTTTTGAAATAACTAAACGTTGACTGGTAGACAACGCCTTATGGCATCAAGTTCGCCTTTTGTATATGTAACTTGTTACCGTGCAATAAAGTTTAAATAAATAAATAAATAAACTTAAGAGAAGCACGGTTTAATTATCGAATCTGCTCACAAAATTTCAAGAGAATCGGTCGGGAAATGCGACGTAAATCCGGATGGACATACTTACGAAAGCAATTTTATAGAAGCTAAAACAGAAACATTCGTCTCGGTCGATAACTTACGCGTTCATTAAAGGCCTCGACGAGCACGTCTCCTAAAGCGCACTCCCCGAACACGCAATCCTCGTAGTTGAGCGTTGTCTGAGTCTCACCAACAGGCACGTTCTCTGCTTCGTGAACCAATTTAGCGTACGGTGCTAGCTTTGCTTTTATAGTTTCATCTGAAATGAAACATGGTCACAGAATACCGTTAACAAATCCCGTTAGGTAAGCCAAACGTGCCTAAACGTGGCTATCTCTTCCTATCGCACTCGCATCACTCGCTATATCACTTTCTTTTGCATTGAACTGCACCCGATGGGTGTCAGGGTGTACTAATACGTAGCGACGCGACGCAATCACGGAGTGGGCCGCCCCTGGCATGGTGAAAAATACTGCCGGTCTATTTGAGATTTTACGAAGATAGATGGTCAAGTCAGGAAATCTGTGCGACATCAGTAAGTAAGCTTAGGTACTGAAGTAAGCTTACTGAATCAGTTAAAGAACAAAACATCACCTCAAGGGTGTCTGTAAGTGATCGCTTTAAAGAGATACCCAAGTAATACCGCCTGTTTCCATCAGAGATGTGCGAGGATGCGTTTTCATACATTTGACACCTCGCAACGCGCCGAGCGAGGTGTCAAATATATGAAAACACATCCTCGCACATCTCTGGTGGAAACGCAGCCTTAAGCTACCGTTAATAGTTTATGCAATGTTCGTGTGACAATTTTCCCTTTTATGGCGCAATAATGGATATTTATTATTATAGATTATTACCTCCCGATCACCGCGAAGTCACGAAGTCTCTTTTGATCGGGATTGGACTACATCAGCCAGCACAGAAAGAGTTTTATTGATCTATTTAATGTGTAGACCTAACCTAACTTCTTACCTTCAGCGATAGACCGATCAAGGAATATAGGTCCGCCATCGTGCTTGACGTAGTGCCCCCGGAAGTTAAAATACACGGAGAGGTTACCCATGTACTTCGTGAACGCTGATGCTTGCACTATTAGCACCTGGAAGAGGATAAACACATTTAGAAATATTGTAATCACAAACAGTGCAATAAACGTTGTAATCATGCTTCTTGATATTCCATTTACTATAATCCATACTAATATTATAAATGCAAAAGCGTGTCTGTCTGTCTGTTACCTCTTCACGCTTAAACCGCTGATCCGATTTACATGAAATTTGGTATGGAGATAGATTGAGTCCCGGGGAAGGACATAGGATACTTTTTATCCCGGAAATCATTCCTTAAGGGGGTGGAAGTTTGTATAAAAGAGCGACGAGTAGGTAAGCGCCTGATATAAGTAAATCGCAATTTCTTCAATTCTATCGCGATAAACGAGTTCCACGCAGACGAAGTCGCGGGCAAAAACTAGTAATCTATATTATATGAACCTATGTTTATTTAGATTCCAATAACGCTTGTATACCCTGGCGTGTTCCTTGGCCTGGCCTGGGTTGAGAGCGGATGCTCGGTATATTCCTTGCATTTCATTAAATAGCCGAGACCCCGTGTATTCTTTTGGGATTTCTGCTCCACGCGCGCCTCTCAAAGGTCCGGCACACCATTGTCTTGTAAGCGGGAAAGGCACGGCACGGGTCACAGTCAAATTGACATAGCATATCGAGGTATATGCCCGCGGATTAACTCACAATCAGACAGCGCCTGCACAGTGCGGGATAAGAGGTTAGAGGCATTGGGTCAAAGGGTACTTTGACGTCTCCCCGTAAGATGACCTCTATGAACCCGAGATAGGGCCCTGCAACGGCCTCGGCGCTGAGCACGGGGCCGTTCCGTCAGCCAGTCGGTGTGGCTGGTGATGCTGATGTCGATGAAGTATGTATGTAGATTGTAGAATACCGAATCACTTCAGAAGGCGTTAGTATTAACAGATACTTACGCTGCATATTAGTAAACCTTATCTCCTTGCAACAAGGTTTAAGAATGGTCAGCTAATTGTGTTATCCATGGCACACTGACCTCGTGTTTAGCATCAGCGACGGACTCCACAAATACGGGGTAGGGTCCTGCCACGGCCTCCCCGCTAGGCGCGGGACCATCCCATAGCAGTGAATGGGTGTGACCACCGATGATAACGTCGATGTATTGTCCGTAGTCCCGGGCCAACTTCCTGGAAATAAAAGTATTATATTATGTATTCTTTGATACAGGGGAGATATAAAAAAAAAACACATGAACCGTCGTGGTCTCACACGCAGCCCAAGGCGGGAATCGAACTCGCGCCTCTGGTTTCCCGGATTAGCGCCCTTACCACTAGGCTACCTAGATCACTACGTCATCACAGCGAAACTTTGCTTTGCCATTATCAGCCACTACTAACTAGCGACCCTTCTTTTTTTCTTCACAGCTAACCAGCCTTCCGCACAATCTAATACACTTAAACCACATTCCAAAAGTACCTATTCTGTTAAGCTAACCGAGCCAATAGAACAGGGCCTGGCTGTCTACGTCCTGTAGGAAAGTTCGCGTGTGCAGATTTTTTTTTTTTATAAATCATTTATTTCAGGCCAGAATTTTATTTCGGGAAAGGTGATTAGGTTGTAGTAAGTATTTTTTCTCAAAAATGCAATGAAATATTGACGTTACGTTCGTTATAACAGGCTGCGAAGTATCACGTTGCGGTTGCGGATTTTGAGGGAGGGGGTAGGGGAAGGTAGGATATGAAGAAGTTGGTGGGTTGAGGAGTTGAGGGTAGGGGGAGTAGGAAAAGTGGGTGTTGGAGTAGGGGTGTGAGGGTTTATTGGTTTAAGGGCGTGTAGGGCCAGGGACGGAGTTGGTGGGTTCAGGAGAAGGGGGAGGGGGGATTTCATTGTATGTTTGAGAAAAGCACTATACAAGCCTCGGCGCGAACAGGGACTGTTAACACTCGGCCATCTATAACTACTCGGCCGGCAATCCCCTATTTCGCGGCCTCTGCAGTAATGTAGGCTACTAAATATAGTATCGGGTGGACAGCTGCCACCTGGTACATTTTCCAGCTATTTATTTATTTATTGATAACAGTGTTTACAGTATTATTAGGTATAACCAATGCCAATGCGTCACGACTCACGAAACTTAGACTAACAATAAAAAATTAACAAACAATAACAGATAAGAGAATTAAATAGGAACAGTTGAGCACCTTGTATCCATCGCCTCGCAAAATCTTAAACATTCACGACACACTGCCGCCCATCGCCACGCAAACAGATCGCACTCAGGTGTTGATGCCAGGAGCGCATTGAGCTGTAAAAGTGCGCGGGGCAGCGGAGTGTACCTGCAGGAGACGGTGCGCGCCGGCGGCACGGCCAACAGGTCACGTAGGCGTGGTCTGAGGGGGATCCTCGGGACATCCGGGACAAACAGTCGCACGAGACGCTCTATCAGTTCGGGACAGTCTGACTCACCACGCAAGGCTCGACATGCCGTGGTCAAGAGTTGATAGTTTCGCCTCACCTCCAAGGAATTGTACCCGAGGGAGCCGAGCAGATACTTTGTAGGGTACAGATACGGGTAGAACCCGAATACTTTTTTATAAAGAAATCTTAAAAATGCCTTCTGAACCTTCTCAAGGAGTAATGCATACGTTGATTCGTAGGGGCTCCATACGATCGACGACGTCTCCAGCTATGATGTGGGAATAGTTGTTAATACAGTGTGTCTTTGATAATATAGGTATAGTTGGAGAAATATAAGCTGCACCGATTCCTCGAACAACTTGTATGGCGAATCGGTGCAGCTTATATTTCGTCAACCATACCTATCTTTTCCCAAATTTAATTTCGTACAAATCATTCCACGAATTACATGTGTTTTAATAACTTGACATTTGACATCTTATATGATAAACTATGATCAATATGAATAAAATTAAAGTCAAATAAAGTCAAATGTAATCAGAGCACTTAAGTTGTATATAATTGACTCCCCGTCCTTCTATATATATATACCAAAAGGCCAAACCAATCATTGGATCTCGATAGTTTAATAACAAACTATGGCAGCTTGATAACGAGTTAATTAGGTACAGTTAGTTCCTTATCAGTTAAAACGCTAATCTGTCTAGGCTATTTTCTGTGTAAATTGAAACATACTATCTAACTACCTAGTAGCGGACTATTGCAGGCTATCATAGATTTTATTTTAAACGAATTGTTGCATTTTTCATCAACAAATATATCGTTTCAAACATCTTTCCAAATCAACAAATTTCAAGCTGAAGTGGTTTTTTACAGCTTTTGAAACTCTTAGTGGGAGAGTTATATCATAATATGATGATGTCCCGGACTCCCTGAAGTGCCGTGGTCAATTAGGGCCTCGGCCTCGGTTGGTGGCCTCGCCGGGGTCACTGAACTTTAAAGTTACACTCACTTATCAACTTACTTACCAGCCGCAGCGGGAGAGTAGTATGATGATGTCCACCCCCTTATTCTTAAGAGCCTCGGCCTCTCGCTTGGTGACCTCGCGGGGTCACTGTACTTTAAAGGTACACTCACTTATCAACTTCCAAGCCGCAGTGAGAGAGCAATATGATGATATCCACTCCTTGTTCATTTAGGGCCTCGGCCTCTCGCTTGGTGGCCTCGCCAGGGTCAGTGAACTCTACGTTGCCGGGTGACGACAGATCCTGCAATATTTTTTTAACGGCTGGTAAAAATTTCATTACCTACACAGTAGGTAAGTAAATCTATAAAGAAGAAAGGTTAATTCAGGCCGCATTTACGCACAGGCTACATGCTGCGTGGCACGCAGCGCTCGCATATTAAATTTCCAAACACGGACAAGTACACGCTACGACGCGTTTACGCGACCTTACAATACCTACGTCTTACGTAAGTTTCAATGTTAAATGATAACTAGTGATCATTCCCCTCTATTTCCGGAATAAATACCTCGATAGGTATCTTAGAAAGTAGCATATCTTCTGATGCTTAATGAGTCAACACTGACAGTATGAGGCACCATCTGAGTCAATAGCAGTAATAGCTAGGGTATCTATTAAGTATTCAGTTGAGAAATGCGAGAATATGGACTGGTTATTCCACCTGTCCATTCATATAAAAAAATCCGTCTGCTTGAACAAAACATGACTTACTTTTGACGGCAACATTGCATGTACCTAAGCGTTTTTTCCTTACCTGCAGGTCCTATGGCATTTTTTAAAACAATAAATGGACTAAAACAAGAACTCAGTACTAAGTATGCCTTTTTCCTCCTTGGTCCTGCCAATTTTCCTTCCTTTCCCCTTGATAGCGGTACTGAGTTAGTGAGATTGTACTTCTACAGTCCTTGTAGATGGCTTCTTGATAGCGTCCATATCTGTTGCCAGCTTTGGAGCGGACCAGACAGGATACAATAACATTGGCTAACCGTGAGCTCCAGAGTCATATACCTTCGTGTCTTGTCATCACAGTACAGTCCAATGACGCCAAATTGCTTGCCTTTCCTCTTTCCTCTTAACAATGGTAATGGGTTTGTACAGTCCTTGTTTGCGCGAGCAAAGCGAGCCTGTGTCGATATTTGCTGCCAGCAATGGAGCCATCAGACCAGAGGGGACGAATAACGTATAACAATACATTACATCGATTATTCATTAAGCTCCTGAATCGTACCTTCGTGTCCTGAGTAATCAGTCCTATGATTCCAATTTTCCTGCCTTTCCTCTTAACAATGGTACTGGGTTTGTACAGTCCCTGTAGGGAAGGCTCTTTGCTCGTGTCCATGTTGGCTGCCAACACTGGAGCCCTCAGGGCGGACAGGTACGGAGCGAGGCCCGCAGGGCCGTCGTCAAACTCATGGTTGCCAATTGCCTGCAAAAAATATTAGATATCTCATTTGAACTAGACCTTCTCTCACTATTACCACACAGTACTTACTTACTGAAAACCATAAGAAAATTTACTTTTTTTTTCAAAGCCAAGATCATAATTATTAAATACCGATCACTTTATGAACGACAAAATATCCAAGCTCCATTTCAAAAGTAAAAGTTTCGGCCCACCTCGACATTCAATTCAGTAACGAGCAAGTAAGTGCGTGACGCTCAAAATAACGTGTACTTTTTTGCCTAGCAAGATTTGATATTCTCACGCAAGTCGTAATAAGATAAATTTATTTGAAATCACACAAGTCTTAATAGAACATGGATATCCGACAGATCCCGAACTAGGCTGAGCCTGTATCTCGGGACCTAGCAGTAGAATGCAGCAGTAGAGTACCTAATTCTGCATGATTCCCAAAATTTTAAGTATGTATAGAATTTATCATTATTGGGTAGGTACTACGGATACATCGCGCCTCCATAACCAAGGTCTTATACGTAAACGACGACGTAAAATGATTAAATCTATCAGACAATGAGGTCCATCTCAAACTAAACGGTCGGAACTGCCCGTCAAGAAAGTGTTCATTATCCTCAACTGGCGATGGTTACCCACTTAGTTTGATAAGGCGGCCAATTTGCCGTTTCCGTCGTTTCTTAAGAGCTGCCACTAAGTATTTAAGTCACCATGTTCAGTTTATTGTTTTTGCGAGACGTACCTAAGCATTTCAATGCTCCATAAAGCCTGTCTTATTTATTATATCGTGTAAATATACGTCATTACATATGAGATATACAAGTAGTTTATACATCTGTTAAATAATGAGGGTTCTTAAAATACGAGTGTTTTAAGACTTAATTATTGTATACAGTTGCATACAATACCTACACTAACTTTATCTACATGCATACCTATCCATAAATCCTGTAGGTATCATGTGTTCAATACAGAAGTCGTGCGCGTCGAAAAGCACATACCTGTAACGTATTGTCAACATTACCTTACAGGCAATTTCATTACGACATCGTTTGGTAAAATTATGTATTTAGTGTTGTAATGCTCATTTGCTTATCGTACCTGAAATATTATAGAGGATTTATGATATCGATGTACATAAATAATAGTTATTTACGATACAAGGGTTGTAAAACAAAGAAAGGCCGATATCGCAGATGTTTCTATGTTTTAGGCGAGGGTCTCAAATATGCGAGAGAGGGCTTTCTGTTTTACGACCCGTGTTTTGTACACAATTTTACGTCACCACTTGGCCAAAAAGTGGGTTTTTCTGCCGCAGCGTGCAGAAAAACGCGCTTTTTGGCAAGGTGTGGTGTAATAGTACATTACTTACCAAGGGCGATAAAACTAAGAATGTCTCAGATCGCAGGTATTTTACGCCCGAGCCGAAGGCAAGGGCGATAAATATGCGATCTGAGGCTTTCTTTATTATCGCCCGTGGTAAGTACAAAATTTTATGTCACCCCCTGGCCAGGAAGTGGTTTTTTTCGCGCGCGGAGCGTGCGATAATGGCCACTTTATGGACAGGTGTGACATAAAGTAATTTATTGAAAGTGTGGTAATTAGTATGACATTGTTTCACATCTCAAAGTCGTAATTTGGTTAGACAATTTTGACCTGGAGTAGTAAAAACAACTCGGTACAAAGGTGTTAAGCCTCTTGTGAGGCCTAGCTAGGTCGTTTTGAGAACTTAGTCCGCGTAGCTACTTTTGCATTCAAATTAAAAGGAACCTTATGGCAGTACCAGCATACACTCACGCGTTCATTGACGTTGCTCTGATACAAATGTTTGCTTACCATCAGCCAGTAGCTTCTTGCTGCCGCCATTGTCTATAAAAACATGACCTTCAATATACTTACATGAGCATCATGATTAAGCAGATTCATGAACTGCTGGGTGATATTCCACTTCAGCAGACTGTACCAGTAGGTCCCCTGGAAACTGTCGCCTGCGTTCAGAAGGATGGCGTCAGGTTTCTCCTTCATCAGCAGCTGGATCTCATGGTACAGGCGAGGGAAGCCGCCCAGGCAGGAGTTGTTGTTGAAACGGCAGGTTGGGGTCTCTACTGAGGTCTCTTCGAATCTGGGGGTTAGTTAGCGAATGGTACCTACTTAACTGGGTAACTGCACTAATGTTGGGTACTAGCTAACAAGCACCAGTAACGGACACTTCATTCGGTAAAAGAAAAAAATAAAAATTTCAAAAAAATGAAAAAAAAAATACATTTCTTTTTCTTGAGGTTCTGGCTAACAGAAAAATAAGCATACCTACCAGTGGCGGCGCGTCATAAATATAGTTAGGGAAGCCGGAAATACTTGGCTTTTCCTATTCTTCATGAGCAGTAGTAAAAGAACTGGACTGGCTGAAAATTAGGCAAGTCGGTGGGAATCGAGTTGTATGGACGCTCCGCCACTGATACCTACTTACCAAAAATCATAAGTGTAATGCAAACACAAGCGAAGAAAAACTTGCACAAAGTTTGTATGGAGAATTCTTGCCTCTACAGGCGCCTTAAATAAGAATTACCTAAAGTGCATCATTGGCTACTTGTGCATAAGGTACTGGTGCTGTTACAAGTCGTACCTTAATAGGTGGTAGAATAAAGACTAGGTGAAACGGCCAGCTGGCTATAAAGACTTATTTAATCAAGGGTGCTTTGTGAAGTTACCTATATAGCAAAGATTTAATGTTGTATGCTGCATATAGGTGAACTTGTACGCTGTTAGAATGCACTCGTATAACAACATTAATATAGGCCACGACCGAACTTAATGTGACCTAGGGTGTCACCACCAATTATGGACACTTTAAGCACAAGCACCAATAATGATGGACACTTCAACCCTTATTCAAAGATCATACGGTTTTAAATTGATTGTTCTATAAAAATGAATTGACTCTTATTTTCCTTTACATAAGAGTTAATGTACATCATTGGGCCTCGTCCATTACTGATGGTGTCAGTGTCACACTATTATGCCGTATTTACATAACAGGTTACTACTTTATTTAAGTTCACTTTTACCCTTTATAATGTTTTCGGCTGAATATACAAATGCCAATATAATGTTGACATACTCGTAGTTCCACTGTACAGCTATGTGCTGCATAATGCGTGCCCAAATTAGAATTATAATCAGCAGATAATGCGCTGTCTACGCTAATATAATCAACACATCTTATTAATTAGCGATAACAAACAAAGAGCCAATTCTTTTAACAGAAAAAAGCAACTAAAAGGCTTCGGCTTTTGCAATTAACATTTAGTCATAGGACGTAGTGCTGGCTCAATATAGTGCTAGAAGTTAAGCCGGGTTAGAATGAACACTAGGAAAAGGCGAACCCCTTTAGGTACCTACTTACATATTACCCCGTCTCACCTTACCATAATGTTACATAATAATATACGTACATACCTTGCATGAAAATCATTGTAATGCACTATATCCAACATATACAAGCCTTCATAAGGCACAGTAAAGCCCTGAACCATACACACGAAAAACACAAAACAAAATCTTAACACATTTTCCATTTCCAAAACACTTCTCAAGACGGAACGAATTTTCTTTGAATATTATTTAAACAAAAACAACTCGACCAATTGTCAACTGTTTTTATTACAAGGTCAGTGTCTGGTTCGTGAGACGATTGAGTAGCAACTGAAGACAGACACAAGTGCACCTGATAATGATAACGGACTAGATACGCTCATAAAGGCACGTGCTCACTATTCAGCTTAGTCATATTACTTAATTATTTATCCTTAAAATATAAATAATCATGTAGTATATCGCTCGACATGTATTGTTACAACGCGTGAAAACATTTCAGTGCTAAACGTGCCGAAACGAGCGCTCATGAATAAGGACCTGTTTGAAATTGGTAGCAGAGAAACGACGTCTACTTGAAGTAATTGAAAATAGAAGAGGAAATATGTTGGGACACCTGATACGGCATGACAATTATATAAAGACCATAATTTAGGGGAAGATAGAAGGAAAGAAAGGAAGGAGAAGATCGGGACGGACGTTTATAGACAAAGCCAAGGAAAAAGTTAATGTAACGTCGTATCAGGAGCTAAAGGCAGTGGCAGAGAAAAGAATGGAATGGCGATTACTCCACCGACAAGAGCCCAGCTCTTAAATTTGTGATGATGATGACCTGTTTGAAACATGTTGAGCGATACTCGATCTTAAAGGCGTTTGATTATAAGTATGATAATATGTTCTTTTCTTGTACAATGCTGCGTTGTCTAGGTGAATTAGGACGACAGAAGGTAGTCAGTTCATTTAAGGCGCAGGGGTGGGCAAGGCATTCTCCATACAAACTCTGTGCACGTTTTATTCGTAGGTTTTGGCACTAACGAATGTAGTATTTTTTTTGGATGTAAATATTAGATAATGCGAAGAAAGTGATGTGGAAATTTTCAAATATTTCAAAAAAAAAAAAAAAAAATATTAATGAAATAAAAAATTACATCACGAAATAGCTAACAGAAAAATAAGCATACTGACCAAAAATCATAACTTTAATGCACAAAGTTTGTATGCAGAGAGCTTGCTCTATGCCCTACCCCTCCTCTTAAGTACATATTGTGTGTAAGAAACTGAAATGACATTTTGAAATATCAAACGCAACAAGTATATAATCAGATACTGTAGTACAGTGGTTCTTAACCGGTGGTCCCTGAAAGCAACCGACGTGGTCCGCGAAGCCATCAAAAAATATTGAATCAGTGATAACGTATCAACAAAACAATGAGTCGCGCGAGTAGCGCTAAGAGGGAGCCGAGCCGAAAATAGGTGGTCCACGGCAAGACAAAAAAAAACCGGCCAAGTGCGTGTCGGGCCACGCGCAAGGTAGGGTTCCGTAGTCGTCCACCCATTACATTATGTGGTCTAAGAAGTTCGCAAACTTATATTTACTATGTTTTTGACAGAATTAACAACATTATTTAAGGTATCAATGGAAATTGTACGAAAGTTTGCTTTTGCAAAGTACATTTCTGAAGTTCGACTATTACTCGTTAACTAGTAATGTCTACTTAGCTGTGATAGTTTTCCTTTTAAATTAATCGTATATACTACTACCATGATTTTTTTCACATGCCTAGTAGCCACCGTTTAGCTGGCAGGGGTCGGGGGGGGGGGGGGACACTTGACCATAACAAAAATTATCACTTCAAAGCTTAATATCACGCCAACCAATTCTTTAATCAAAAAATGCTTTTAGAAACCTTATAATATTTTTGAAAGAGCTATCCAACGATACCCCACACGATCGGGGTTGAAAGAAAAAAAATTGCATCACCACTTTACATGCAGGGGAGGTACCCCAAAAAAAATGTTTTTTAAAGATTTTATTTTACCGTTTTATCGGCGTCATTGATATGTATACTCATGCCAAATTTCAGCTTTCTAGTACTAACGGTTACCGAGATAAACGGGGGAGAGACGGACGGACGGACATGGCGAAACTATAAGGGTTCCTTGTTTACTACGGAACCCTAAAAAGTCAAATGGTCCCTCATCACTAAAAGGTTAAAGAACCACTGCTGTAGCATTTCAAATAAAGTCTAATATCTACCAAGGCGGGTATTTGTATAGTAATAGCAGAGACTAGGAATTATATAGACTGCCAATGCCTATACATTGTGGCGTAATTTTAAAATAATGGGCCTGCTGTAGCTAGTTTCACTATGGAGAGATCACTATACCATTTAATTCGTATGCCACTAAGACCTCTGCTTAAAACATAGCGCCATCTATGAACACAACGTAGAAGCTCCCAACAGATGGCGCCATATTTTAAGCCGAGGTCTTTGTCGCATACGAATTAAATGGTAAAGTGATCTCTCCATAGTGAAACTAGCTACAGCAGGCCCATTATTTAAAAATTACGCCACAATGTATAGGCATTGGCAGTCTATATAATTCCTAGTCTCTGGTAATAGGTAATTTGTATAGTCATCCACGACGACGCACCCCTCCACAGCGAATCTCATAGGTACCAATCTATGCGCAATTGTACGGATTGGGCTATGAAGGGGCGCGCCTTGCGTGGATGTCATGCACTATTGGCACCTATATCTATCTAATATTGAAAAAGCAGAAATAAATACGCTGAAATTCGCATTAGAATAGAAGAAACAACTATCCGTAGCCAAAGATCATATATAAAAGCTACCGTAGCGAATAGTATGTATAGGTAGTGTGGTGCATCCATTCTACGGAAACAAAGATTGTCTCCTTGATTTTACTCTTTTAATCATCGGCGTTTAATGACGTAGCGTAGCCGATTCAGTTCAATGAACAACAAGAACAGGTTAATGATTTCAGGAAGGTTGTTTACTTTCTTGAAATCGAATGTTACGTCACTATCACGATACGGTAATGTTACTGCAGGTGTTTAACACCTCAGCATAATGCTGAGACAGCAACCGATTTGCTGCCGCGAAGACACACATTATTTTATATGTTCTAAGTTTTGTACGTCTATTATTTTTTGTATCTGTGTGTCTTTTGTGCAGTAAATAAATGTTTCTTCGTCTTCTTCTTCTTCTTACTAAAAGGTATGATACCAACACGAATAATTAATGAATAATGCCACAGTGATAATGTATGTAGCGCCCTTTATCTAAAGTCGGGTCACTGGTGAGCTGAGCCGATGAAGGGCACGGTAAAGTAAGGTTTTAACCTAAAAAGTGCAACAAAAACTGGCAACCGTACTGTCTTCTCGAAGATCTCACGGTTCGATATAAATGCCATACGATAAATAAATAACCTCCGGGGTTCAAATTGCTGATATTACAACACATTCACTTCAATAGAACTTGTATGTATGTATGTACTTGTATGTATGTATATATGTATGTATTTGCTACCCTAAGGTTGTCTGGAAGAGATCGCTCATTAGCGATAAGACCGCCTGTTGTTTGCCTCTACTCATTGTCATTATGTACTGTTGTGTTACTTTTGTTGAGGTTATGCCATTTGATATTTACCGTTAGCTTTTCGGTGAAGGAAAACATCGTGAGGAAACCTGCATACATCCGCGAAGAAATTCAAAGTTGTATGTGAAGTCCCCAACCCGCTCTGGGCCAGCGTGGGGACTACTGCCCAATCCCTCTCATCTATGAGAGGAGGCCTGTGCCCAGCAGTGGGACGTATATAGGCTGATGATGATGCAATAAAGAGTATTCGTATTGTATTGTATTGTATGTAAGCACTTTATTGCACACAATAACAACACCACTAGCACTAGCACTAGTATCACTTGTTACTTGCTGCTTGCTTGCTTGCTTCTAGTAGCTGTAGCACTTGTATCTTTCAATATTGGCATAGAGTTGCATTTGTTTTGTTTCATCAAATTCCAAAACAAAATAAATTATACTCTATTTCCCGTTACAGGAGATTTAAATTTCATTGGCATTTTACGAGTATCTTGTATGGCGGGCGGCAAGAGAAAGTTTTTTATATTTTTGATGTTGATTTTACCTATAGTTAAGATCTTTTGAGCTGACCGGTATGTTATACGTAAAACTGGTATTTGATTTTGAATCTTCCAGTACATTAAGCCACTTTTTGTACAGATCACTTTGACACCACTCGGTCTCACTCACAACCTTATCGTGGAAAAGGCGAGCTTAATGCCGTATGGCATTTTCTACCATTCAACATTAACGCATAGCTGAAAAAATCAATAAATCTTGTAAACTAAAGATTTTTGACGTTTGGTACAAAAATCCTACACATTAACACGTTCACTGCAGACTTGATTGTACCCCAGCAACCGACGTAGCGACCGTACGTATAGCAACAACCCGCCTAGCGGGCGCTAACGGGACGCAAAAGTTACGGAGCGCACGCTAGGTGGGTTCCGGGCAGTGAAAGTGTTAAGTTACAAAAGTTTAACTGTGCACTGGTAACGAAAATCCGTCTGGAAAAAAAGATTCAAATAATATAAATCATTTATTTATTACAATACTCCTCTTAACATGTATTTGTATTTACATCTGTCAAGGCTTCAACGGTGGCCAAAATAGCGTCACTTCATTGTGTGCCGATTCTGGCAGCCATTTTAAATACTCGTCGAGTAAATCTGAAAGGACACAAAATAATAAAATTATCGTATGTTAACTTTGGGAGGTAAGGGTTATTATATTACACTCGCGGACAATGAATACGGGTCACCCTAGTTCAAATAGCCTCAGTAGGTTTTGTGAAATATTCTACACTCGTTTTACTTACATAATATACTATTCTTCGTATTGTCCAACTGTATTAGGAATTTCCGGGACTCTATCATAAAAATATCAATGTCTAAAAATGACGATTTTTGCGCAATCTCGCTCCGTTAACGTTGTTTTTTTTTCATGGATTTTTACGAGTCCGATTTTAACCTGGAAACGTTACTTTTTTTGGCTGTTACTTTTGTAGTATAGATGTAAAATTAAATATAGATAATCACATGATTGAAAAAACTTACAACCTCGCCGTATTTTAGGAAATATGATGGTTTTTTTACCGACCCGTATTCATTGTCCGCGAGTGTATTATTTATATTGATTCTATTATTTTGTCGTATGGCATTCAATAATTACAGAGTCGCTAATTCGGCTGGGTTGCACCAAATAATCTGTAACCTAATCTTAAGTAGTGTTTGTTAAAATCTGATTATAGAGAAAGTTTGACAAGTTTCTATGGGATGACAGCTGCCCGGCGCCATACTTAACGTTGATCGGTCTGTAAACGTAATTTGGTGCAACTCGGCTTAAGTGCCAAAGCGGACCCCGGCTTCCTTTAGGGTCTATACACACCACGTATTTTAAACGAGCCGTCGACGCGCGTTCCCCTACTACTCGCATGTGAAGAACGCGCGGCGACGGCGCGTTTAAAAGCACGGTGTGCATAAGCCCGTAGGATACAACCGGAATACGCTAGAAGGATGAAAACATGCCTGAAACAACTTGGTACTTACAATCACTCCGCTCCTCCCACATACTCAACAGAGCATCTCTAGTCCCCACTCGCTTCATGATGAGCGCTTTCAGCAATATTTCCGTACGCGGCTGCAATTTTGCCCAAGTCTTGACCATGGTCGATGGGGGTGAGAGTAGAGAGCTCGCGTATTTGCGGAGTTTGGGCACCACTGTACCGTCAAGGAGAAAACGGGCGAACCATCTGTGGGAGGAATGACGATTTGAGACCATGTGGGCTAGGCAAAGTTGCTGCCAAGTCGTACCTTGCGAGATTAAGTGTTCTGTCCCGCTCGAAATATGCGAATCAGAAAGGGGATGGTAGAATTTTCTCTACTCTGCAGTCGTCCAAAAAGGTTCGCTGGGGTTGCCAGATCTGGCAATTAAGAGACGCTTTTAAAGGTATCTTTCGTGTAATTCCGCTGTGCACGTATGTTTTTCAGAAAAAGACTAAAATTTTACCCAATTTATCTTTTTTTTTCTGAATCGATGCCTGGTTAGATTTATTCACGTACCTGTATTGTAAATCTCATCGAAATAATTAGAGTCGTTTCATTAATGCTGGAGGTTCCGAATTCGAATCCCGGCCGGGGCATTTATTTGTGTGATGAGCACGAATATTTGTTCTTGGGTCTTGGATGTTTTCTATGTATTTAAGTATCTATTTATCCATAAGTATGTTTATCGTCGCTTAGTACCCATAGTACAAGCTTTGCTTAGTTTGGGACTAGGTTGATTTGTGTAAGATTGTCCACAAATATTTATTTATTTTTTATTATTTATTAATAGGATTTGCTGAAGTACAACAAACTGAAAGTTTCCTTTTTGCAAAATTGATAATTGACTACAATATTTTACCTGTATCTTTCTATTTTGTCCGGGAAATCAATTTCGACAGTGGGCAGTTCCCATCCGGCCTTGCCGAATGTTCCTTTGAAGTGGCACTTCACTCGACCCGTGGTATTGTCAAACCTAGGCTCTGGATCCGTGAGAGGTTCACCTGGGTAATAAAATGGTATATTTTAGTCGTCTTTGGGTCGAAAAGGTTTTCAAGTAGACCAAGAGGTGGACTGACGACCCGGTAAAGAAAAATATACTCAGTCACGCCATTGGCATTAAAATCATATTCGCGTAAAGATTGTTGCTCAGCATCGTTTCAGTACCGAGATGCGAGGTTTCTAAAGGGTAATATAATTACAGTTTTGCTAATGACTTTTGGTTTTTTGGTTTGCAACCGGCGATATTTTCGATACTAACACATTTTATTTTATTCTTTTATACAACGACGGCGGCAAACAAGCGTACGGCACCCAAGCCTATAGACGCTCGCAACTCCAAATGACCCTTTATAAAATTTGAGGATCCACTGTGTTGACGGCAGAAGGGACTGATATAGGCCCCTCACTCTCAACACAGTGCATTCTCGGGAGCTCTGGCAACCTATTATTATGGCTGTGGTCTTCTGCAAGGCAGAGGTACTTCCCCAGTTGGGCTGCTCTAAACTCGAGCAGGATGACATTTTGCTGTGCCCTACCTCTCTTAAAACCATACCAACATTGAAACCGTCTCTCACCAAGGTTGCACAGCTGCGGCACATAACTCGCGAGCCACTCCGGCTCTACAGCAGCAACATTCTTCATCACCATATCTTCTGCCGCTCCTCACTACCGGTCTCGTACAGTCCCTGATATACCATCCATTCGAGGATGGTACGCCGGAGTATGGAGACCCAAGCGAAGGGTTTGTATAAACCATCTCACCAAGGTTGCACGGCTGCGGCACATAAATCGCGAGCCACTCCGGCTCTATAGCTGCAACATTCTTCATACCTCACACCATCACCATCTTCCGCCGTTCCTCACCGCCCGTCTCGTACAAGTCTTGGTATACCATACCACCCATTCGGGGATGGTACGCCGAACTCACCAAGGTTGCACAGCTGCGGCACATAGCTCGCGAGCCACTCCGGCTCTACAGCTGCAACATTCTTCATCACCATCTTCCGCCGCTCCTCGCTGCCCGTCTCGTACAGTTCCTGGTACACCACCCATTCGGGGATGGTGCGCCGGAGTATGGAGTCAGAGTGGAGGTGCACTGGCTCTTCGAGGTCGCCGCAGTGGTACGCGTATTTGTATTTGCGTTTGTCTTCGCCTGAAATATTAGATTATGTCACATGGGAGCTAAAGCCAACGAGATTTACGAGTATCACTGATATTTTCACAGCCATCTTCGCAGCATATTTTTAGCATGTTTGACGTTTTTCGTATCAGTATGATAGCTTTGAAAAGAACAGTGATAAACGTTAACTATAATAAATTCATGGAGATGTATTGAATTCAGAGAAAAGTGAAGGATTATATTATGGAATCTCGAGGGCTGCGGCAGCTCAAGAAGAAAGTTATTTACACACGCAACCTACAAAAATTATGATTCTTGTTCATTGCAAAAGGGGGGTGCAGGGATTTAAAATGATGTGGATTTTATTACTACACCTGTGGAAAAAGAAAGGGGGTGCTGGGATTTAAAATGATGAGGATTATATTACTACACCTTTGGAAAACCAAAAAAAAAGGCTTACTACCAGACCAAAAGGGGTTTGTTACCAATCTTTATAACGCCTATAGATCGCTTTAGACAGATCAAAAGATTTCCATATCCTCGTGGAAAGCCGATTTAGCTGCGAACCTCATTATCGGGACCGCTAGCCGCACCTTTCCTGAATGCTTAGCTGAAAGTCATGGTCGATCTAGATCCAGTTGACCTTCCATAAGTATTCTGTGTCACTGACATTCTTTGACCTCGTGGAACATTAGATCAACACTAAGGTAACCTTCCTCGTGTCCTATATTGCAGCCGACCAGCACGGCTAGTACAATACGGCGCGCGAGCTATCTCGCTGCGAGATAGACTATCCATCTTTTTAAAGATGGCGAGATAGCTCGCGCACCGTCTTGTGTTGGCCGTGCTGGTTGTCTAGCCTCTCGCCTGACTGGCACTGACCTTCCTTGACCTCGTGGAGCCCGATCTTGCGTCCAACCTGGTCACCAAGTCCGCTTAAAAGCAGCTGCCTCAACAGCCGCGCCTGCCTCTCGTCTGGTGGTGAAAGCTTCGGGTCCACTGATACGTCAACGTTGGCCACACTTAGGTTGATTTCTGAGGTCAACTGCTTGCGGAGTTTACGGATCTCTTTGACTGCCTGTAGACAATTTAGAACCGGTTACGGCAAGCTTAAGGCTAATACTTGGTAAATTATAGTAAAATGAGTAGTTTCGCAACAGTGTCGTACACTTTTTCATAGAAAAAGTTGACAATTTCGTCAAATTGTACACTTGTAAAGTTTTGTGGTATATGCCACAGGCATTCTTCAGGATTGAACTGTACTGGGATAACGATAGTTTAGGAAGATAATAAAGGGCCTTGCGGTAGAATGATAGCGACCCCCGATACCTTAGTGTAATAACCTACTTTAATCAATTAAATGTAAATAAACTTATAACACCCCTCCCTTTTTGCGTCGGGGGTTAAAAAGAGTGTTAATTTCGAAAATAAAAAAAAGCGAGAGTTGCGCCGCAGTTTTAGTGGGTATTCTCTTTCCCTACGGAAGGCCGAGTCCCACATAACCTCTATGGGCCCGGCGGCAGGCCCGGCGGGATGAGTAAATTCATTTCCTCGGCGTCAAAAAAATGGGTAAGGAGGATACTGATTATAATAGCATTTAGCACAGTAGTGGTAAATAAGCATACGGCCTACCTTCTCCCGGAGGCCGTGCTTGGCGCAGAAGAGCAGTTCCTCCCCGTCGGCGTGCGCGTGCTCGGCCGCGCCCACCGCGCGCAGCAGCACGCCCGGGTCGCCCAGCAGCTGCAGCTGTCCGGCCGCCGGCCACTGATCCGGTTTGCCGGACATCACCTGACAAGTGCCACAATGCCGTCAAACGCATAATAGTACATTACTTAACAAGGGCGGTAAAACAAAGAATGTCTCAGATCGCAGGTATTTGAGGCCCGAGCCGAAGGCAAGGGCGATAAATATGCGATCTGAGGCTTTCTTTATTATAGCCCGTGTTAAGTACTAAATTTTATGTCACCCCCTGGCCAGGAAGTGGGATTTCCCGCGCGCGGTAATTGCCGCTTTATGGCCAGGTGTGACACAAATTATATACAGTGGAAACAATTTATGGGCCCTGGGGGGAAACGATCTAAAATCCTTAATCATCTCGTTGCGGTTACTGTTCTCCATAGAGCCTTTAATTTTAATATACAGTAACGTAGTGTGTAGTGTACAGTCAACAAAGAAAGTCCTCTACCACTTTTGGACTTTAACGTACTTTTTTGGTCGACTGTACCAAACATTTAGGCTGGGTTGCACCAAACCGTCCGTAATCGTAAGCGGTGTTCGTCAAATCTAATTGTATGGAAAGTTTGACAAGTTTCTATGGGATGACAGCTGCCGGCGCCATATTTGACGGTGACCGGTCTGTGTTCGTACGTTGGTGCAACTGGCACTTAATATCTTATTTCTATTTATTTGTAAGTTTCTGTAATTGGCTTCATGTTTCTATTTAAGAAGCTAACATACAGCTGCAACAGTTGTTGAAACTCTTAGAGAAAATAAGTAGTAGTAAGGCAGAAGGTTCTCCTGGTGACTGAGAACCAGCATCTTGCAGTAGCGGGGCAGGATAGGGAACCCACACCGCTTTGCCTTTAAAAGGATATGTCAGTTACCTACCTCAGGCACGGTGAGTGCAGACACCAGCAGGATCGTGTAGGGCAAGAGGTTCTGCTGGTGACTGAGAACCGGCATCTTGCCGTAGCAGGGCAGGATGGGGAACCCACACCGCTCTGCCTTTAAAAGGATGTGTCAGTTACCTACCTCAGGCACGGTGAGTGCAGAAACCAGCAGGATCGTGTAGGGCAGCAGGTTCTGCTGGTGACTGAGAGCCAGCATCTTGCCGTAGCGGGGCAGGATGGGGAACGCTGACACCGCTTTGCCTAGGGGCGTCACTTTTAATATCTGCAAAAATAACAAGTGCTTAAGAACCGTGAAATAAAATCATCAGCGGATTAGCGTGACGACCACTTTAGCCTTGTTGATAGTTATACCCTGGATACGAAGCAGGTGGTCCCGGGTTCGAATCCAGGTCAGGGCATTTATTGTGTGATGAGCAAAAATTATTGTTCCTGAACCTTGGATGTTTTCGTCGACTGATTTATATCTTTGTTTTCATTGTTTAAAATTTTATATTTCTTGTCACCATTTAACGGCAAATTGCACAGCGCTTCCTGATGCATTATAAACATTTACACCTCCAAAAGAAAAGGGCCAAACTGATAACCAGCTCTGGGCAACCTGGCCAGCAAATGCTGAGGTTGGTACCTTTGGCCAACTTGATTCGAATCTAGATAGTAAATACCTTCTTACTGTATAAACTTAGAGGGTTAATATTATCTGAAATGTATTTTCTTGTTTTGTACCCATTTCATGTTTTGGCAATAAATTTTATTTATTTATTTATATTTATTGATATACCCATAGTACAAGGTCAGTTTGTGTAGGATTGCCAACAAATATTAACATTTATTTACATTAAGTAGCTGATTTTAATCAGCCTTAAACTTCTTCATCAACCTTCCTCTTAGAATCTTTCTCCATTTTCTCCAAAATACCGAGAACCATTTTCATTTCATTTATTCAAGCCATAAATTGTTATTTACAATTTTACCCATAGGGTGTAGCTATAATAATTTTACACAATAAGTACATAATAATTATAATAGTCAAAATGGTAGATAATAATAACATCATGTCAAAAAATAAAATTAAAAATTAAAAATAACATCAGAAACAAATTGTCCACAAATTATAAATCAATATTACATTATAAATCATTAACAATAATAATAAATTAATATACATCAATATTCATATTCAATTGTCAAGATTAGTAATGTTATTAAAAAAATTCATTAAGATTATACGGACATGAGGCAATCAGGTACTTCTTTAATGCTAGCAAAAATTTATTGTAAGTCAGGGGGGGGGGGGGGGGGGGGGGTCATTTTAAGTGGCAAAGCAACCTCCAAGCTTCTATCCCACCAGCAGGACCAATAAGTTCATCTGTTCATGGCAGTCAGTAAATCATCGTAAAACTTACTTCTTCATCATCCTTCCTCTCAGAATCTTTCTCCATCTTCTCCAGAATACCGAGCACCTCCAGCCTCCTCTCCGCCAGCCGAAGCTGCATCCGGTCCGGCGCCGTCGGGAATGGGAAGTTCACCACCTTAACAAACATGACAGACAGTCAGTAAAGAAATGTAAAGTTACATAAATATTATCTGGAACGAGGTTTTTCATCTGAGCTTTTGTTTATTCGCCGTGATCTATATTTTTGAAATTTAAGGTCACACCTGGCCATAAGCAATTACCGCGAGTTACGCGTGCGGAGAATCTCACTCCCAGGCCAGGCGGAAAATCTCACTCACTGGTTGCCAGTTTTTGTTGCACTTTTAGAACTTCGAACCCCTTTGTCAAGTGAGTGAGCAACTTGACTGTTAGAAGTTCTCAAGCCGTCCGAAGACCTCCAACTTGGCTTAACGATTACTGCCATAGACATCAGACGGGAGTGCTCAGTAAGTAGCCACTCAAAGCGGTCACCCATCCTAAACTCACCTAGTCGATGCCCATGCACTTCATCTGCAGCACGAGATCGTCGACGTCCCGCCGACAGAGGTCTGGCGGATGCTGTTCCGGACGATGTTGGAACACCCCCGAGCTGCACATGCTGTAGTGTGGGCCCGGGATAGTCCACTCTACACAAAGTGAACGGACTCACCTTGTCGATGCCCATGCACTTCATCTGCAGCACGAGATCGTCGACGGGCCGCCGACAGAGGTCCGGCGGGTGCTGCTCCGGACAATGTTGGAACACCCTCAAACTGCACATGCTGTAGTGTGGGCCCGGTACACAGAGTGAACGGACTCACCTTGTCGATGCCCATGCACTTCATCTGCAGCACGAGATCGTCGACGTTCCGCCGACAGAGGTCTGGCGGATGCTGTTCCGGACGATGTTGGAACACCCCCGAGCTGCACAAGCCGTAGTGTGGGCCCGGGATAGTTCACTCTACACAAAATGAACGGACTCACCTTGTCAATGCCCATGCACTTCATCTGCAGCACGAGATCGTCGACGGGCCGCCGGCAGAGGTCCGGCGGGTGCTGCTCCGGACAGTCGTGTTGGAACACGGCGGAGCTATAGAGGCGGTATGCGTGACCGGGTGCGGTACGGCCGGCGCGACCGGAACGCTGCGCGGCGGACGCTTGGGAAGTCCATACGACGCGCCAAGCACTAGCGCCTGTCGAGTGATCGTATACACTGGGGAAGAAGAGAAATGAATTGGGCTCAGGCCTGTCTGAAATGTTTATATGGTTTTCTTGCATACACGCGTATATCGCGGAACACCTTCGGCGCCCTATGTCCTAAATGGCGACAGGACCATGGACGTTAATACCGCGCTGATACTGTCAAGTCTTTACGAATCATTTGTCTCATTAAAATTACAAGTTTATACGTGACACTTGCCGTGCCGCAAAACGGGCAATTTGTATGCCCAAAGTGGCCCGAGAACATCGTAGATGTCTTGTGGGTTGTCTGCAAGATCATTGTGACTTAACTTTTGCCCGCTACTCATTATTGATCTATTGTGGCAGCCCTTAGTTATTTGCTTAAACCCGTTGCTTCCACGAATTTCCAGACTCTTTAGGTAGCAATCTGCTGTATCTCCTCTGGATGCATGATGTGCTCCCCTAGGTAGATACTTGTTTTGCGCATAAGTGGTCCACAGGAGCAAAGGATATGGATGGCAGTTTCCTCCGACTCCTGGCAGAACCTGCATGCTGCACTTTGTTTTATACCCATTTGTGTAAGATGTTTGAAGTTTGCAGTGACCAGTGAGTATTCTCGTCACTGCGCAGGTTTTGTTTCTTTTGAGTTGTAATAACTCTTTAGACAGCTTGGTGTTGTAGCCTTTTATTAGCGCTTATGATTGTTTTAGTCCTTTTGTGTACTTCCACAACTCTATAGCTTCCGGTTTATTGTTTAGCGCGACGCATTGGGAGTTCATTCCTTTTTCGGGGTAATTTCGGGGGATTTTCAGGATGAAAAGTATCCTATATGTTCTTTGTATCCCACTACTGCTGAGTGCTGACTATAGACTCTCTGTATACGAAGTGTAGCATCATAATCCGTTCAGCAGTTTTTGCTTGATGCGTGATTGAGTAACAAACATCCAAACATCTAAACTTTCGCAATCATAATATGTTTATAGTTATCGTGGCTATAGAACTATTAAGTTATAGAACTTACCGCATCTTCTTCTTCCCGCTATCAACAATATACTTGATCGCCGGTATAGTGAGCGAGGTCTCAGCGACGTCGGTGCTCACAACACAAATCCTAGCCCCTGGTGGTGCTGGTTCGAACACCCTCGCTTGCTTTGCCGAAGACAGCATGGAATACAAGGGCAACACCCACAGAGGCTGCCGGCAGGCCTTTATTATGGGTGCTAGGGTGTCTTCTTCAGCATCTAAAAGACATTTGATAATAGTAAGGGCTGTAAATGATAATGGATATTTCTCAATGTCATAAATATAATAAAATCGCGTTGGAAAACTGTTTAAAATGTGATAACTAGTACAATAATTATTACTTTATTATATATTTAGGCAGCAAAATAGTAATTTTCTTTACTTTCCTTGCATAGAAACACCGCTCGAAGCAAAACTCATACTTAGACCGAGGTACAGACTATACAGAGACAGTGAGACATGTTACAGCGCAAAAACATTTTTCACGGGCCAAGCAAAATTCGATCGTATGTCCCACGTCATAAAAACTTTAACGGGTATAAACTTACAGACTACAGCCAGCTTTACACACATACGACACTCGTATGCGACTTTCACTACATTGCGCGGTTTAATAGATCTATTGAACTCAGTACACGTCAATAACCCGCAATGTAATGAAACTTGCAAAGGAATCTCGTACGTATGTGCACTGTGCAGAAGGTTTACTTACCTGAATCGCTTAAATGCCCCTCACTATCATCGTCATTTCCGACCAGGTCTGCCTGCCCGTCGTCCTCAGGCATATCGTAGTCATCCAAGTTTATTTTAGGAAGTTCTTTAGACTTTTTCTTAGCTTTCTTTCTGGCTTTACGTGCTCGCTTCATTTCTTTCTCCACCTAGAAACCATGACGTGGCCTTGTGTTATTAGTACATACTTGGACACCATCCATAGATTCTAATATCTTCTGCGTTTCGCCCGTTTTTTACAACACACAAATGTTAATATCTTAAAAACAAAAAATTAAAGGGTATTAGATAAAATTTTCCATAGGCTGCGATGACCGCTTACCATCAGGCATCACGCGGGCCGTACGCTTGTTTGCCACCGACGTGGTATAAATAAATAAAATCAAATATAAAATATTCAACACGGCAAATTGGTGATCATCGCACAATATTCGTTTTGTACAACCTGCGTTTGGCGTGTTCCACTTTTGAACCCTATTTTTTTTAAATATACTGCAATAGTGGAACACCTCGAAAATATCTCTTAGAATAGTCTAAAAGTTTCGTTGAAAAAGATATTCTACCGTTCACACAATACGGTTCAAAGTCCAATGCAGTAGTTTTAACTCACGATCGCGGGTGAGCCATGGTTGTGTTGAAATACACATGAGCATTCTCTAAGTGTGCGTCGGCGTAGAAGCTATGAGTTCACATTGTCCATGTGTTCGTATGTGTCACAACTACAACTATGGCTAACCCGCGCTCGTGAGATAATAGTAGTTTATGCAACTGGTACATAATGAGGGGCATTAAAACACGAGTGTGTAAACCACGAGCCGAAGGCGAGTTTCATAATAAGGTCACACGAGTGTTTTAATGCCTAATTATGTATAGTAGAAATTATTTAAAATGTCCGACATTTTATAAAATTTATCATTGGACTTTGAATCTTCACGCTTGGACAGTAAGGTCGCTTATTGAACGGCCTAATTCGATACAACTCGGGCAGTTCAAATAATTTTAAGTATACAGTTGCATACACTACTTTATCTACATCGATATATTAAATCCTCTTTCATGTGTTTCGTGTGGGCACGTCTCGCCGGCGTGCGCCATGTTTGCCTCGACAGGCCGGCCCGTGCGCCACCGCCAGGCCGCAGCTGTGTCCTTAAGGTTGTACGTGATCTCGTAAGAGTGTTATATTTGGTGTTCTTATAGGGGTCGCGCGACACCGCGAGAAGCTTCCTGCACAGTATATTATAAAGCGGGGTCTTATCTAAGAGGATTTACTATATGGGTGTAGATAAAAGTACTATAGATAACATAAGAATTTCGAGTATACCTCATCATCGTCAGACTCGATATCTTCAGGCTCCGAGTCCAGGGCCGCTTCTTCCTCGCTCAATGCCTTCTTCTTGGTGATCAGCTTCGTGTAATCCACGTCTTTGCGGTACGGGAACGAGGCACGCAGTTTACGCACGAGGTAGTTTACCTTACAGAAAAAAAACTATGTCACAGAATAGGCATGTTGACACCAAATAAGAAAATCAATAAAAAAATAATCCGAATTTCCACGAAAAAGGATCAAATTCTCAATCAAATAATGAAAAAAGTAATCCAAAAGAATAAATAATTACATAATTATAAGTCTTCAAAGTTTTAGGACGGGGGCATTTTCTGCCCCTTTTCCGCAAAACGCCCCGTTGTATTGAACGATTGTCATTTACTATGGCGCTCTAGGTCAGTGACGTCACTGACCTGTAGCGTTTTCTCTCTCTAGCTAAAAACATTCTAACGGTTGTAGTTTCGTTATTTTTTGAGATATTTGAATAGGATATTCACTTTTTGGCATAGTTTTATGTATTCTTTCGTATGGAGTAATAATACATTTTGAGTCTACATCCCTATAGTACATACAGAACGGACACGAACCCTCCGCACCGAGGTTAGTTACCTCGTCCCTGAGTGACCCGCCTGGTGCCGATCGAGCGCCGTCGCGCCTCGCGATTCGTCCGCGCCACGCGCTACGCACCCGCGCAAACAATTGACGCGTGTACCGACAGCGCACCCACACATACTAACCCACAGCGCTTACGTTCCGTTGCGTGTCAGCGGTGTGTCTAAGTGCCACTCTCAAGTAATCGTACTGTAGAGTTGGCGAATGAGTCTAAGAAGCAATTTAACCGTTTCAGCCCTTGTGATTTCGGTGGTCGCATTATTAATGACATTTCTTTTGAGTAGGAGGATATAAGCAGATAGCGGATTTTGATATAAGCAGGTGAGGAGTGCTAATAAGTCTTACCAAAATCGACACAGAAACCTAAGGCAAACCTCACAGCGTCGTTGCTATGCGCGGACTGGCGATTCAAACATGGCTGTGGCGCGCGCGGGATCGTTGCGTTATTATTACACAATTCAAAATAAATGAGTTCGGATAGTCGCGCTAACAGTATCTGAACACATTATAGAGGATTTATGATATGGATGTAGTTGTAGATAAAAAATAGAACATTATTGCCGTGGCCGGGAAGGAAGCAATTGCAGGCTGAGTATTTGTTTAAACGGACGAGCTTGCGAGTCCGTTTAATTATAATACGAAGCCTGCAATTGCCATTCCGGCCGAGGCTAATATAGTGCTTTTCTCAAAAATTGAATTAAGATTTGATAAACATATCCTTAAAACGTCAAAAAGATCATGCTATTCCGTTGTTTTTTTTTTTTTACAGAATCGCAAGTATATTTTTCCACCAAAAAACGCAAATTACTCAACACACATAAAAAAACGTCGAGTTCCCAACAGGAAAATACGAGCTGAATTGGCTGAATACGACCTGTTCCTCCTTTTATATGATTGTTTCTACTTTTTTAAAAGTTTGGAACTCGACAAATAAAGGAATTTATATGTGACATTGCAGGCGGCCTGCAATGTTTTTTACTTTTTAATTTGGATCTGACCTTAAACTATACACTTTACCTTTCAATATGTAGCGACTAACGTCCAGTTTGCGGGCCATTTTTGAGAAAATATTGTAAAGTTACCTCTTGTTGGCCAGTGACGAAGATCAAAATCCCGCCCTCGGGTAACCTAGTGTGTATCTTGACCGTTTTCTTGAACGCCTCCTTTAGGTAGTCACTGTATGTGTTTTTGTTGAAATGCACCGTCACCGGAAACTGTCTGGATTCGATCTAAAATAAGAAGTAACAAAATTAATTGAAATTATTAAATAACATCTAGAGTATCTAGACGGTAATAAGAATTACCGAGCTCGGTAGATGATGTTGACGGGTTGCTAACAGCTAAACAAACTTACGTTTATTATCGGTGGTGGTTCCTTAAAAAGCCTTGTGTTCTCAGTGAAGTCTTGAACTCGGAGCGTGGCTGACATGATGGTAAGCCTCAAGGGACTACCTCGCTTTCTCGTCAACGGCACGATCCTCGAGAGAAGACCTAGCAGTATGTCGGTGTAAACACTCCGCTCGTGGGCCTCGTCAATGATGACCGTTGTCTAGTTGCTAAGTTTCATGAATTAAACTACGAAACATACCTTTATTATCGGTGGTGGTTCCTTAAAAAGCCTAGTGTTCTCAGTGAAGTCCTGAACTCGGAGCGTAGCTGACATGATGATGAGCCTCAAGGGACTGCCTCGCTTTCTCCTCAACGGCACGATCCTCGAGAGAAGACCCAGCAGTATGTCGGTGTAAACACTCCGCTCGTGGGCTTCGTCAATGATGACTACGGAATACTTGCTTAGTAGGAAGTCTGATTGAATCTCCTTTAGAAGGACACCTGGAAATGTTTAATAAATGTTCATGGCGAGGGGTAGGGCAAACTCTCTCCATACTAACTTTGAGCAAGTTTTTCTTCGTTTGTGTTTGCACTACAGTTATGATTCTTGGTCAGTATGTTTATTTTTCTGTTAACCATGCCCTGTAGGTTTATTTTTTTTATTTAAACTATTTTTTGTATCATTTTATTTTTCAATATTTCTTCTTCAGGTCATCGGTATATCCAATATTTACAACCAAAAAATATATTCGGGAGTGCCAAAACCGACGAATAAAAAGTGCACAATGTTTGTATGGAAAATGGCTTGCTCAACCCCTAGCCTTAAATTTGTATGCCTCAAATAAAAATATGTAGTTCAATGGTGGCGCAAGAATGGACCTATAAAGCAACAGTCAGGTTCAAAAAAATAAGGCGCCATTCGCCATATCAGCTACCGACGCCACAACGTTGATCGATATGCAATCGTAAGTTGACACATCCCGCCCTAAGAAACAAACTTTACAACATACAAACTTACCATCAGTCATAAACTTGATCTTGGTATTCTTAGTCACATTTCCCTCGAACCTCATTAAATACGATACCTCCATATTGCTCCAAGAATGGAGTAAAGACGTTTGCGACGAAGGTACCATGACATTGCGACAACATTGTGACGATCGGCGAGTTTGCTGCCCATTGCGCGTTAGTTACGCTAATGTCTAAGTGGGTAGCGTACAAAACTTACCATCAGTCATAAACTTGATCTTGGTATCCTTAGTGACGTTTCCCTCGAACCTCATCAAGTACGACACCTCTTTGTTGCTTAAGCCCAGCTCATATCCAACACGCGCCGCCATCGCTACTGTGGCCACTCGTCTGGGTTCCGTAACGGCAATCATTTTGTGTTCTGCGTAGCCCGCTTCGTATAGAAACTGGGGTATTTGGGTGGTTTTACCGCTGCCTGAAATTACATTAATCATAAAAATGAATCATAATCATTTGACACCAAAAGAAAAACACAATAGATTAAAAACCGGGTGCGTGTCGGACCCCGCACATTAAGGTTCCGAACCAACCGCAAAATAACGTTGGTTTTAATAGGAAATATAAGAAAATTCAATGAAAAAATCTGATTTATCAATATACTAGTATTTGTTTTTATAGGTCAAAAGGAAGTTAAGATTCTTAGGAACAAAAATTTGTAACAAAATCTGACTTTGGCGGCTTCTCATTCCTTCGCTTTCGAATATATTAAAAAAAAAAAAAATTAAAAGTTATATTTTACTTATAGGAAGATATACTCGCCAAACTAAATAAAACGTTTGATGGCGAGATACTCTCAGTTTCTAAAACATGTAAGGTAACTTATTTTATTCAATACTTAATTGATAGTGGTTTATTCAGAAACCTTGATCAAACCTATTTCAACCAAAATGCCGTACAGGGTCATCTGTGGGTATTTATTGGTATTTCTCTGCTCAATGAGATCTAAACAACTATACCCTACTCGATGGGGTGGATCAAAACAATTTTTTCGCCCTTTGGCCATTGTATAGTTACCGGCAAACATCTTGAACCCAACCTTGAATGCGCAGTAGCCGATTTACGTACAAATCATGCTACTAAGGTAAAGTAAGGTTAGGTTCAAGATGTTTGCCAGAAACTGTAACAACAAATGTTTTTCTGTTATAATTGAGGTAAACAGTTTAAATTTTCAAATTAACAAAAATAATTATTTTGTTTTTAGTTAGTCATATATTTATTTACGTGCTATATTCATCCTAAACATACCTGTTTCACCGGCAACAATCAAAAACTCATTCTCATTTACTAACTCCATAATCCTCTGCTCTTCACCCAAAATCGGGAGTTTCAACCTTGCCACCTGAATCTTAGGGTCTCTTTTTACTTGAACCACAATTGTGGGATGTTCTAACACTGGTTTCTTTACTTCTTTTTTTACTTCCACCGGAGCCTCTGTTTTTTCTTGTTTTCTCCGGTTCCTTCTTCTTTTAGTACTTTCAGTAGAGTCAATGGTTTTTTCTTCATTTATTTTACTAGTTCGTACCTTGTCATCATCTATTATTACAGTTTTATCCACAATACTGACATTTAAACTTCCATTTTGTATTTCCACTATTTCTTCTACAACTTCTGGTTCCTCAGCCTCAGATTCAGAGCTGGATTCTCCAGAACTAGACTCTTCAAAACCAACTACATTTGGGTCATATTTAGCTTTCTTCTTTTTCTCTTCACTATCTAGTTTAAGAAGCCGTAAACGCTTCTTTGCTCCTGAAAATATATCATTCAAAATTAGATCAGTTAATGATAATTTTCGTAATTATTTCAGTGTAAACAATAAAAACTAATTAATAATGTTATCTCTTTTACATATCATGTGCTAATAGGGATGATGACACTATAAAAGAAAATCAAATTCCAAATTCTCTACAAAAAGGGTCAAATTCTCAATCAAATGGCGAAAACAGTAATTCAAAATAATAAATAATTACGTAATTATAAGTCTTCAAAGTTTTAAGAGTGGGTATATTCTGTCCCTTTTCCGCAAAACGCACCTTTGTATTGAACGATCGTCATTTACTATGGCGCTTTTAGTGAAGCTTTTAGGCTTTTAGTGACGTCACTGTTGAGTAGCACTTTCTCTCTCTAACTACGAACATTCTAACCGTTGTAGCTTCGTTATTTTTTGAGATATTTGAATAGGATTTTCACTATTTCAGAAGATCAGTCCGGTTTGTGCGACATTCTGTTAAGCGGATATTACACTGTCCTGAATCAGGCGTCCTGACTAGTGGAGGGGAGTTGAAGCATCTCGCTCTAACGTATAGGTCCGAACCCTTCTAAGTGTCCTGAATTCAGGACAGTGTAATGCCCGCTTTAGTGCGACGTAATATCGCCGGTCCGTTACTGTCGATTTGTCCGGATTCTACTGTATTTGTTTATGTGTGTGTATACGTATGTATTATGTTATATTCTAACATACCAGCAATACTGCTAAATTTCTTCTCACTACCAACAGTATCAGCCTCCTGTGCTGGCGCCGTGGACTTCAACTCGGTGAGTCTCCGCAATCCAAGAGTCTGCACTGCGGAGATAGTTGTCATCTGATTCACCTCATCTAGCGATGCTTGGACTTGCGTGAGAGATTCTAGAAGCGCTGATCTCTGTAATTTACAGTGCATTTATTATTACAAAGTTAACAGTGCTAAAAACATAACCGCAAGAGTTAACTTAATCTTAAAATCTGAGTGCCCTTCTCAGAGACACTATTCTTTTGTGTGAGTTTCCGAGCTTCTTGTCCACACTGTGAGAAACTAGTAAGCTTATGATAGCGGAGTGATTTAATTTATGTACACAAAATGCGGTTTAATATATTCGATGGAGATATGCTAGAGGAGAGTAAATTGAGGGATGTCAACCATAAGGATGTCCTCTTTCTGCAGTAAAATAGGAAGAAAGGAAGAAACTGGTGTAGGAAAGCAGCCGGTACAGTGACCTTAAGCTCCGACTACAAGGGAATTGCGCTGAATGATCCTTATCTGCAATTGATAGCCCACCAGCTGTTTCTGGACAGGCGTACAACACAACATTTACATAGTGAGTTTATATACTGTATTAGTTATATACATATATAAAGGTATATGCTTATGTCAGATGTGAGTTAACAGAAAACACTGGAGGGTTTTTCAGTTCAAGATTGGTTTTAGTATAAACACTAAGCTGGCTGTACACATTGGGCCAAGGTAGTTGATCGAGCATGTTGATCCAACATGCAAGTACCTACTTGGCTGTATGTTGGCAGTTTTTAGCGATAGTTTGTTAACATTCTGGCCCAACACCTTGGCCCAATGTGTATAGCCAGTAATACATTTCAATTAGAAGCAGCACTTACATTTTCCTTCTTCTTTTTCTTGTCAACAATCTTTTCAAGCCGCTTCCTCTGCTGTTTTGACAGGAATCTAGTCTTCTCCTTCTTTTCAGCAATGACTTTTGTCTGCCGCTTCTTAGTGGGTAGTGCAAGGATATTACTTGCATCAGCAGATCCATATTCACTGTTGGCGAATTCAAGTTTGATCTGAAATTATATAAATATTTATATTAATATTAGGGATACACTCTTACACAAATCGTACTAGCCCCATAGTAAGCATATGACTAGTGATATGGATTAGACAACGATATATTTAATAGATATTAATACTTAAGTACATAGAAAACATCAAAGACTAAATAATAAAAATCATACATGCAAATAACACAATTTGCCCTGGCTGGGATTCGAACACGGCACCGTCAGCTTCATAGACAAGATTACTAAGCAATAACCTAAGCCAGTCGTCGAAAGAAAAAGAAAATACGTTTAATATTCATAAAATGAAATGAATAGAAAAAATGGTGTTAACTATTACCTCGTTCGTTTTACTGTTGTCTATGCTAGTTTTCACAACTTGGCGAGCCTTAGCGTTGAACACGCGTTTACCCATTGTTACAGAGCTTATTAATAAAAATATTATTATAAATATTTGGTATCACATTTTCCCTAAAGCACGCAGAAAATTGATTTATTTCATTATATACGTCAAAGAAACGTGTTTTTGTTATGACAGTTCTTTTCTTTTTTTTAATCTACTTTATTCACAAATCACGTTCAAAAACTATTTAAAAACTTGGAGACTGCACCCACGCTTCAGCGTTTTCAAGTGACACTCAAATGTCTTGACAATGCGTTCGGATACCTCCCGATTGCTGAATTACTGCAACATTTTACAGATGAATTAAAAATCACAAACGTAAGACAAGCTCTTTAATATGCATACAAGTAATTATTTATGGAACTAATTAAATCTTATGAATATTTAATCGACTTATTAACTTCAAATGTTTGAACCACTTTGGAAAATATTAGAAGTATTAGAACGCTTCTGTTCTAAGGAGATGGCTGACACTGACAGTTAAAATTTGAGGTTACTAAATTTGTGTATTTGTTTCATTTCAACAGTTTTTAAGTATCAAATGTGAACAAAGTTGTTGAAGATGGCACAAACTCCTCTATGTGAGATATCGCGGTGTAAGATCCCAATAAGTAAAGGTGATGTACCTTCTCTTAGTTGGGGGGATTCCATGTTGACCTTAATGACTGAAAAGAATGTTAGCATTTTCCGATTTTCTCACAACCTGCATTGTATGGACAAGAAGATAGACTGGCAGATAACAGATATCCCATGTCCGAAGACTAGTCCTGCCACCAATCTGTTATCAAAGAAAGTCATAAATCGAAAAATAAATAACATAGAATTCACACAATTGATGCTGGACCCGACACTATGGCCACATAACGTGCAATTAATGGGTGAAATGGCTAGCGTGGCGTCTGTTCATTGGTCACCAACAAATTTTATACCTAACAATAATAGTGCTATTGCAATTTTGAACAATGTTGGGAATGTGGAACTTTTTGGGCCTGGCAGTTGTGGTTATTGCAGTTTACTAAACATCTCGTCTATAATTGAAAGTAATTATAAAGATAATATGAAAGGAAGTATGCCTAAGAATATCAAAGACGCCAAAAATGTTGCGGATGCTTTAGTGACATGTGCATTTTGCTGGGGTTTTCCATATAATGGCATTCCTAATTTAGTCACTGCACAGAAAAATGGCAACATTCACTTCTGGCAAATATTATGCAATGAAAACGGTATCACTGTTGAAGAATTAAACATGCAACATAGTGAGGCAGGTGAAATTGTTACCATGCAATGGATCCCAATTTCAAATGATGTATTTTTATTGATATTAGGAAACATTTTTGGACAGTTATATGTTTACAAATATCATTGGGAAAATAATTGCCCAAAATTAATGAACTGTGACTGCCCATGGCCTCACAAGGATAGGATGGTTGTGAGACACCTCAAATACACAATCATTGATGATAAAATTGTTTTAATATGCAATAAACATAGACATTTACTTGCACTACTGCTGGATGATAGCTGCAACAAAATCTCTGAATATTTAAGCAATCTGAATGATTACAAAATTACAGTTATAACTAAAAGCAACAATCAATTCTATGTTGGTACGATAAACTGCAAAATATACCTAGTTGACGTCACAGTTCTGGACAACAAACTAAAATTAGATATAGAAGAAAAGATATTTAAAGAAAATTTACCCACTCATGACTTATGTGGGCTAGCATTTTCTAGAAATAATGTGATATGTGCATTAGGTGTTGTCAACAGAAAGGTATTATATAGGAAAGAAAATGTTGCAATGGAAATAATTTTCCTTAGCTCTGAAGAGAGTCATGAAAGGGAAATGGCAATACTTCTTGTAAACCCGACAGAAAAACTCACTGATTATTGGGACTGCATTGAGCTGTTAAGATGTAAAGCTATGAAGTTAAAATTCTTGCCTGATATAGATTATGACCGGCTGTACTCGGATCGCAGCATCTATGAAACCAAGTTGTACCGAATCCTTCTGACATATTATAACTCTTTAGAAGACATCCTTAAGAATGATTCCAAAGGTTGGCTTCCGGAAACTTCTTCAGAAGTTGTGAGGGAGCGAATATTTGCTACACACGCAAGAGACTTAATGGCAGACATCAGTAAGAATAAAACATGGACAGAAATGGATTCAAACACATTTGCAGGTGCTAAGAAATATATAGAAAATCATTGCCAAAAGTATGAGAAGGATATTTCAGAGTTTGTACCATCAAACACCCATAATAATATTAAAGTGGATTTTGAATATACTTGCCAGTGTTGTGATAAGAACCTCGTAGGGTTCTCTTGTGAAGATGGCCATGTAAATATGTTTTGTGGTCTAACTTTGACTCTAATAGAATCAGATGAGTATCTCAGTTGCAATGCATGTGGTCTTATAGCAAGAAAAGAACTGTTACCACACAACCCAATGTGTCTGTTCTGTGATTTGTATTTAAATGGTTACCATAAATACACATAATTTTAATAATTTGCTTGTTTTATTTGAAGTACCTACCTTAAAAAAAGTATGATTAATTGACTAAACCATTGAGCTTTGGTATGATATTAATGTGATTAAAAAAAAACACTGATACATTTTCACACCTAGTATACTTACCTACTCGTACTTACCTTTATGGTTATGGTTATGGACTCGTTTTTCCGCACTCAGTCCGTGTATGTCGGACCATTGTGCTCGGTTTGTTAGCTAGGGGTTTAGCCAGCCTAACTCCGACCAGAAGCGCAGGATCCTCCTGGTGTCAGCACAGGCTTCGCGGAGTGACCTCGGTGCGTTGAGGATTTGAGTCCGTTGTGCAGCCACACCTTCGCATTCCAAGATGACGTGGGGGGCTGTTTCATCGGCCGACAGACATCCCCTGCATAGGGGGCTGTCGGTCGTACCTAGAACATATAAATGTTTGTTTAGCGGGCAATGTCCAGTGATCATCCCTACGATTATTCGGAGTGACGGTCTGTCCAGGGAGAGCAGTCGTCTGGTGAGTCGTGCATCCGGGTACGGTACCGTATTCCGGGATTGTCTGCACGTACTGGTATTTGTCCATTGATTGGTGTGTTGTTTTGATGTTTTGAGGCGTAGCCATGACCTTAGCTGGTTAAAAGGTAGTGGGAGTATCGGATTAGGGCCAACCGGAGGTCGGCTTGATCCTCTTCTAGCCAGCTCGTCAGCTACGTCGTCGTTTCCTAGAGAGCCGCTGTGCCCTAACCTACTTACCTTTTTATGACGATCAATTTATTATAAAAAACTATAAGGGTTCCTTGTTTACTACGGAACCCTAAAAACCGGCCAACTGCATGTCGGGCCACGCGCAAGGTAGGGTTCCGTAGTCGTCCACCCGTTACATTATGTGGACTAAAAAGTTCGCAAACTTATATTTTACTATGTCTTTGACAGAATTAACCACATTATCTAAGGTATCAATGGAAATTGTACAAAAGTTTGTAGTAGAAGTACATTTCTGAAGTTCGACTATTACTCGTTAACTATTAGTAATGTCTACTTAGCTGTCATAGTTTTCCTTTTAAATTCATCGTATATACTACTACCATGATTTTTTTTCACATGCCTAGTAGCCACCGTTTAGCTAGCAGGGGGGGGGGGACACTTGACCACAACAAAAATTATCACTTCAAAGCTTAATATCACACCAACCAATTCTGTAATCAAAAAATGCTTGTAGAAACCTTATAATATTTTTGAAAGAGCTATCCAACGAAACCCCACACGATGGGGTTTGGAAGAAAAAAAAATTGCACCACCACTTTACGGCGTTTTGTCGGCGTCATTGATATGTATACTCATGCCAATTTACAGCTTTCTAGTACTAACGGTTACTGAGATAAACGGAGGACAGACGGACGGACGGACGGACATGGAGAAACTATTAAGGGTTCCTTGTTTACTACGCAACCCTAAAAAGGGTTGGCAACACCCACGTGACACCCCTGGAGATGCAAGCTTACTTATATAGGCCACGCCGTGGGCGCTACGGTGGCCGCTTATCATCAGGCGGGCCGTACGCTTGTTTGCCACCGACGTGGAATAAAAAATAAGGAAAGACCAAAAATTTATGGAACAAGAAAAAATCATTGATGCGGACTAAGTGCCAAAAATTTGCCAACATGGTCTTAATGACAGGAATATAGATCGTAGGTACATATATTTTTGGTAATCTAACGTAAACCTAGAGGTACATATACTTATATACTTTGACACCGACACCTTGATATCTCGCGAGAAATTGATACGATATTGGTACCTACAACGATATCGTTAATCAATAACGGACGTATAATACTAATGCCAAGAAATAGTACATTACTTAACAAGGGCGGTAAAACAAAGAATGTCTCAGATCGTAGGTATTTGACGCCCGAGCCGAAGGCAAGGGCGATAAATATGCAATCTGAGGCTTTCTTTATTATCGCCCGTGTTAAGTACAAAATTTTATGTCACCCCCTGGCCCTGCCTCCCTGGGATTTCCCGCGCGCGGAGCGTGCGGTACTTAATTGCCGCTTTATGGCCAGGTACGGACATAGGTATGGACATAAAGATTATATATTAACGACTAACGAATCTTATCAGTGTTTTACGAAATTAATCACGAATTACATTCGAAATACTTAAGTATACCTACTTATATTAGAAACTCATACTTATCTAAATACAAATATAACATAATCCCTTGTTATTGAACACCGAACACCTGATACCTATGATTGAATCATTGCCGTATTGCGGATATAAATCCTAATTTAACCTTTTCAGCGCTCTGTCAAATAAAAACGCTGTCACCATAGATACAGTATAGGGATTTTTAACCTAACTACCAATGCAGAAGTTAGATTTCATATTAAATGCAGCAGCAATGGTCGCTCGCCGTCGCGATCGCGCTATTAAAAATGGAATATAACTAACTAGATTGTGGATAAGTAGAAGGTTTAAATTCCTTTGACGTTTTGTAAGTCACGCGCCAACCCCGGCCTTCACAGTGTAGGTAGGTACTAACTAGGTAGGTACTAAATGTTCAGACGGGGCTCTCCTTAATATAGAAATCATTGAGTAGGTAGGTAATATAGTATAGCAATGTCCCGATATGCTTTCTTTATCAATCTTATTGTTTACTCTGACTGACACTCTGACAATCTGACGCGACTCTACTTGTAGTTTGCGTTAGGTTAGATAGGACACATGTGGTAACGTGCCAGGGTGGGACGGAGGAAGACATTGACAGCAGAATTAAAAAAGCAAAAGCTGCGTTCGCCCAACTCAAAATGGTATGGGAGTCCAATGTGCTCACACGGCGCGTCAAGATATCCCTCTTCGAATCGTTAGTGAAGTCGGTACTGCTTTTTGGCTGTGAAACGTGGAGAGTGACAAAGGGCCTGACGAACAAGCTACAGGTCTTCGTCAATAAGTCCCTGAGGTCGATCCTCCGCGTGTTCTGGCCAAGAAAGATTCGAAACGAAGACCTCTGGAGCATATGCCATCAACCCCCTATTAGCGTAGAGATCGCGACACGCAAGTGGAAATGGATTGGCCACACTATTCGGAGGGGGGGAGCTAACAACGCCAGCATTGCTTTCGAGTGGCAGCCGCCGGGCGGTAGGCGAAACCGCGGTCGTCCGGTGCACACGTGGCGGCGGACCGTCGAGAGCGAGCTGCGAGCCGTCGGACTGAGCTGGAGCGAAGCTAGAAGCGTGGCTGAAGATAGGAAGGCGTGGCGCGATCTGACGGAGGCCCTCTGCACCTCCGGGGTGCCATAGGATGACAACAACAACAATGGTCGCTCGCCGTCGCGATCGCGCTATTAAAAATGGAATATAACTAACTAGATTGTGGATAGAAGGTTTAAATTCCTTTGACGTTTTGTAAGTCACGCGCCAACCCCGGCCTTCACAGTGTAGGTAGGTACTAACTAGGTAGGTACTAAATGTTCAGACGGGGCTCTCCTTAATATAGAAATCATTGAGTAGGTAGGTAATATAGTATAGCAATGTCCCGATATGCTTTCTTTATCAATCTTATTGTTTACTCTGACTGACACTCTGACAATCTGACGCGACTCTACTTGTAGTTTGCGTTAGGTTAGATAGGACATAGGGATCGTCCTAATAACATAACATAACATAACATAACATAATCTTTATTACACAAATATACAGTAGTCTATATACAGTCTTTACACCTTAACATACATAGGGGCTTAGGACTAAAAGGATATTGTGTACATACAAGCACTTTTATAAGAACACACTGACCCCTACACTAGGCACAGCCTGTCTCGTAGGTAGCCAATTCGTATTAGACTTTACATAATAGGTGCGAAAAGTTAATAAGCTCAAAAAGTTAATACTAAGTTAAATTAAAACATAGGAAAAACAATACACTCCTTTTTTTGGGCAGTCGTGTAAAAAACAGCAGAAGGGTGAAATCTTAAACTAAAATTATGAAATAGCTTAGCGGTTGTGTGTGTGTGTCTGTGTGTGGCGTGTGTGTATGTGTGTGGCGTGTGTGTATGTGTGTGTGTGTGTCTCTTTGTGTGTGTGTGTGTGTGTGTGTGTGTGTGTTTATTTAATTACTCTCATTAGATCCTCTATGTCCTCATACGAGAGGGAAAGAAGCCAACTGGTTACCTTATGTTTCACTTCTCTTACGGAAAATTCTTTCAAGGGAATTTTGACGCTAACTTTATTGTAAATGAATGGGTGGATAAAATTGGGAAATCGTTTAGCGAAAGTCGATTTGGTAGGGGCCACGGGGATTTTGAAGTTGCGTTTCTGTAACATGCTGTTGAAATTAGGTGACCTTGCGACCACTTCGTGTAGTTTATTTACTACCCGGAGAACAAATAATCCACGAACGCTGAGAACCTGCATTTCACTATAAACAAGCCTGGTCAAGTGTCTAATAGGTTTTCGGAGGATAACCTTCAGTAAGGCACGCTGCGCTCTTTCCAGTGTGATTAAGTGGGATTTGCACGCACCACCCCAAGCCGTTAGCCGTTATACAGTATGTTAAAACCGATTGGCCGATACTTATATATACCATCCTGAGCAATTGTTTACTAGCCGTGTTACGTAGGTTTTTAAAGATGTAGATAAGCTTTCTCATTCTCTTTGCTGTAGCCTCTAGGTGACCTTTGAAACCCAGTTTATCGTCAATTATTACACCGAGGTATTTTACACCTTGGGTCCTGCTAATAGTTTGGCATGCACAATTCGTAATAGAGATTCCGTTTTGCCGACATGTGTGTATTACCAGATTAGTTAAGTTCTGGGGAGCCGATGCCAGCGTCTTGTGAAAACACAGAAATTTTGTTTTGGCAACATTGAGCGTCAGCAGGTTGGTTTTCAACCAATTGGCAATAACTCCCATACCTTCTTCCGCGTTTTTTGTCACCTCAGTCCAATTTCGTCCATGGAATAGAATTGCAGTGTCATCGGCATAACAAATGAGATCAGCGTTTACTAGTTTATTAGACGTAATGTCATTTATGTAGATAATGAACAATATTGGACCGAGTACGCTTCCCTGAGGAACACCGAAAGCAATATCCGTGCGATTGCTTGTTTTTTGATCAACTCTGACTCTCTGAGATCTTCCAGAAAGGTAACTGGTAAACCAGCTCAAAGCAGTTCCTCTTATACCTACAAGCTCTAGTTTTTTAAGTAGAATTGGAATGGAGACGGTGTCAAACGCTTTTGCTAGGTCTAAGAATACACCAAGGCAGGACAAGCCGTCATCCAAATATTCTGAAATTAGCCTAGTCATCAGCACAACTGCATCCTCTGTTGACTTCTTCGCACGGAAGCCGTATTGGTGCTCCGAAATTATGTTGTGTTTGTCGAGGAAGTTAACAAGTCGCTTACATACAAGTTTTTCCATAATTTTGGAGAGAGCTCCAAGCAAAGAAATCGGCCTGTAGTTCCCAGGTTCCATTTTATCTCCTGCTTTGTGTATTGGGATTATTGTTGCTTCCTTCCACTCTTCAGGAAAGATTCCCTCCGACAAGCTGAGGTTGTAAATGTGGGTTAACGGTGTGATTATGTGTTTTTTTACAGTCTTGAGCAACCTATTCGTGATTCCATCAGGGCCTGGGGCACTGTCGAGTTTCAAATCACTTATTAGAGAATCTACTTCTCCTTCGTTTGTGGGATTTAGGAAAAGGGAATGCAGGGGCGAAGAGTTAACGGTTGCTGCCTTTGCATAATCATCCTGCGTAGAGTTAGTAGTTGCAAGTATGTTACGTGCCAATTTTTCACCAACACCTGCAAAGAATTGGTTACAATGGTCAAGTGATTCAGTTACTGAGCCTTTAGTTAGAGTGAGCTCGGCCGGATTGTGTACATTCTTCTTGGTGTACGTTATATTTCTGATGGTGTTCCAGAGTTCTTTGGGGTTGCCCTTATTCTTCTCTAGCTCTGATGATTCGTAATTCTCTTTAAGTTTGCGTAGTAGGGTGTTATGAAAATTTTTGTAGCGGGTGTAAACGTGTTTCAAGGTTTCGTCATTAGGATTACTTCGACACTTTAAGTGGAGATTATCTCTGTGCTTAGAACACCGTATAAGACCGGGTGTCATCCACGGTTTTATGGTATACTTGGAACGGCTTACAGGAACATAATTTGTGTGCCTAGAGGTTATTTCAGATAACAATCCATTGAACGTATTGACTGCTTCCACCAGAGTGTTAGAGTTCAGGACGCAACTCCAATCAACCTTACAGAGCTCATTTTCGATCGATTTAAAGTCAATTTTCTTTGCTAATCTCTTAGTTTGTTGCTGCTTTGGCGCCTTGATGACCACTCCACTAACAATCAAGTCGTGGTCCGTGATATCCGATTTGCAGACAACAGATGCTGCGTGGTATCTGGAAGTGACACAAACATGATCCAAACAAGACTCACCACGCGTAGGCTTTGTGACTGTTTGCCGTAAGTTTAATTCTGCGAGGAGGCAAAGATAGTCAGCAGAAGCCCCTAGATCGTCCGAAAGCGTGTTTATATTAACATCTCCACAGACTATTACACATGGGGATTTCTTGAGCGAAGTGACCGTCGACAGTAGTGAATTAGAAAAAGTGGTGATATCCGTGTGCGATGGGGATCGATATATACCCAAAACATGAAAACGATTGGGGACTGAAATATGCAGGCAGTCGGCTCCATCGAAGACTGGCTCCACGACTTGTGGCTGCCATGACTTATTTACAAAAACAACTACGCCGCCAGCTTTATTCTTGGCATTTTGAGTTCTATAGGATTTAAAACCCTCAATTTCGGGTATGACAGACCATTCATGCAGCCAGCATTCGGTTAACACAATCACATCAAAATTTATGTTAAATCTGGTTAGCGCTAGTGAAAATGCATCAAAATTTCTTTGAATGCTTCTGATATTGAAAGTGAGAACTTTGATGTTAAAGCTTTCATTAATGATAGCCTCACAGGACTCAGGGTAGTCGACCACATGGCAGGGTGGGTCATCCGAGTCAAGATCGCGTAAAATGTCGTAATTAGCCATTATCATATATTTTGTAGGCAGTTTTAATTTTGCTTAAGAATCGAACCTGTCCGTGAGAAACTGAGAGGTAACTGAAAATCTGAATTGAGGGTAGAGGATGTGTGATGCAATTGGGTGTGTATGTGAGAGTGTGAATGTTTTTGTGTGTAATACGGAATGTTTTGTGAGTGGCTAGCGAAGATAAATGCACTATAGACTTAAACATGTAATTTAGAATTGTTGCAATGATGATGATAGTATATTTACTGCAGTCTCTAAACTTGGTCTGATGCTCGAAACGACTAATAGAAACGCGACTACGCGATTATCGCGCGACTTTTACTAGTGCGATTCTAAGTAAAAGTCGCACGATCGCGTAGTTCTTGTATTAGGACGATCCCTAAAGACGTGTCAGATATTTTTACCACCTCTGTTTTTTCAGTACATTATGTAGATTGATTGGTAACTCATGTCTTATACACGGATGCAATGCAAGCTAATCTTTGGCTATCGGCGTGGATTTACTTTAGGTACTCATAGATTGATAGCACATGTCTTAAGTATACACGGATGCATGATACAATGCAAGCTAATCTTTGGCTATCGGGGTGGATTTACTTGCATTATTACACGAATAAAATAATGATTAAAACGTATATATAGGGAGGTATTTTTACCGAGGATTGTTCAGTTTTTTTGTACCTAAGTGCAAGACGGTCGCCATGTCGTTCTATGGGAAGAAATTCAAGAAAGTTAAGACTGAAAATGCGGCGGAATTCATTGGAAAGCTGAGTGAGTCTTTATACATATATACCTAGTTTACTTACCTACCTGTCCTAGTGTCCAGCTAGCACGTAAATTATACCGTCACGCTTTATGGCCGAAATGTAAATCACCGAAGTGGGGAGACGAGCAGCGGTGTGCATAGATCATAGAATTCATAAATTGAACTTTTCTCTCAAAATGTAAGATCTGTCACATGTGTAGTGTGTTACAGGAATAGAATAATGAATAAATAAAGCTCAGTAATAAAGAAAAACAAAACAACCCCAAATTCCAGATCTTCCCGAAACCACAGTAGCCTTGCTCCGAAGCCCCGATGTCCAGACGACCTTCACAGAGAACCCCGATGGCACCATCCAGTACCAGGTCACGGACAGCACCGGTAAAACCCTTGTAGACCAGAAAATCGTCTTCAAAGACCATGTTGACTTCCACGCGCCAGGCATGGACACCCAGGTCGAGTTTAAACTGGAGGGAGACGTGCTAAAGTCGCACCTACACTTGCCTGATGGCAAGGTTGTGCATATGGACAGGCATTTTGAAGCCAATAGTATGAAACTGGTTAGTATCTATATTATCTTTTTTTTATTAAAAATGGGACAGCACTTAGCCAGGGGGCAAAGATGAGGTCCACGGTGAAGCGAGCTTAACCAGAAGATGCCTATTCACTCGTGCCTTCGAAAGGTCCAGGTTATATGAACTCGAAAATACAGATGCCGGCAGGGAATTCCAAACCTACACTGGCACGACTTGGCAGTGGCACTCCCGTGCCCGCAGACTGGTGGCCCGGTAAATTTATCTTATGACATAGCATCTATAGCTAGGTAGTAACCAAAACCTAATAGGTACTACCAAAAATCTATGTATTTAAGTATACATTTATCTATATAAGTATGTATATCGTTACTAGTACCCATAGTACAAGCTTTGCTTAGTTTGGGACTAGGTTGATTTGTGTAAGATTGTCCACACATATTTATTTATTTAATCCTAATAAACTAGGTAGGCTGTACTCTGCTTCTGTACATCTTACTGATAACTATTCTTCACAAAAACTTTTTAAAACAAGCGTATTGGTTTGTTTCAGGAATTGTACATCAAAGACACGGATGAAAAAGCTACAGTTTATTACGATGTTGTTTAAAGACTTGTTTTACTTACCTATTAATAAAATAATTAATTAGCCTTATAAATAAATAATCTATTTTCGTAATTTCGTTATTATAACTCTTTTACTATTTACCAGACTTTTCCTTATAGTCTCGCCGTCTTTGTCTAAAAGAAAAATCGACGTCAAGAGATGATCGACGAGGTGTTCCATCAACGAGTGTTTTCGCAATGTCACGCTTAGTTAAAGCCGTAGAGTCGCTGAGGTAAATGAAAACATTCCCCTCTATATCTCCGAAGTTTACCAAGAAAAAATATGAAATTATTGCATAACGTAAATAATGTTCATGAATGTATGTATGTATGTAAGCACTTTATTGTATTTACACAAAAGCAGGTTATAACAATATACATTAATACTAACATGCCACATAACTTTAAAGTAGGTACACAGACGAACTTATCCCTATGAATAAGGGATCTCTTCCAGACAACCCTTGAGGGATTGAGTGTAATATAAACATAGGTATCTCTATCTGAATATTTTTATATATTATATCCAAAAACAAATATATTTTTGTTTTTTTTTTTACGTTATTCAATAAGGAAATTATTTATTTATTTATATAGAGTACAAAATATACAATTACATACTCTTTAAAAATAAAATACAAACATACAGACAAAACAGAAAATTAAATTAAAACTAAATAATATTTTTGTTTATTATTTTATTTACCTTTGTACGCTAAGTTTGTAATTTCACCACCTCACCTCACCCACCACCTTTCCATTGTATTACCTCACCTTCGTCATTGCATTGCATGTATTTGCCTTTGCTTTGTCGTCATCTTTGCGTGTATTTTTGTGTTGTAAAACAAAGACTACATTATAATTTAATTATACATTATAACTCCTACGAGATTATGCTTTTTTTTTCAATGGTCAAAACCCAAAATCAATGGCAACTAAAAACGTCAACCTTTTTTAATTACTTAATTACTACGGAACCGTAAAAACTGGGTTTTCCTTCTAGCGGTAGATTTCCCAATGCATAAGATTCATAAGAATACCCTAAATACCATCTCTCGAACTACTAGAATCCAATCAGACGCCCAATGAATCAGTGAATCAGCAACCTAATAAACATAACGGATCCGAAGACCAGCAAACAGTTATAAATGAATAAAAACCGGTCAAGTGCGAGTCCGACTCGCGCACCGAGGGTTCCGTACACAGTTCTTGTATATGTAGTTCTGTACCCGCCCCGACCCCATTAATTCAGGAACAATCTTAAAAAAACATGACAGCACCATCTATTGGCGCATTGTGTTACTAATTTGCGCGACTGAATAACTTAGTACGTATGTTGGTTTTTCAAGGATAATTCTTTATCACATCAACCGATTTCAATAATTGTTTTTTTATTTGAAAGAAGGTATTTTCAAAGTAGTTTTGTAAATTTAAATATAAAACAAAAATATATACAAAGGTGATTAAATTACAAACTTAGTATAGAAGAGTTTTTTGATGATTAAACTAGATAGGGCTATGGCTATATTTTTCCTGTAAAATATACATGCATATTAATGTTGTGTAATAATTTCAATTTTTTTTCTTCGTAAACTTCGGAGATAAGGGGGGGGGGAATGGTATTTTTTTTTACATTTTCCCTCGTAAATCGAAATTTCCCTAACGAAAAAAAAAAACTAAAAATTGTTTCAGAATGTACAAGTCAAGCCCTTTCATATGATACCCCACTTGACATAGTTGCCAGACTTTAAAATTTTGAACCCCCTTTTATCTGTCATTATTCACAGAAAATAAAATAAAATAATTTAAAAAACCATCTTCTATGTATCTGTGTTATCCTTATTTATAACTATTCCAAATTTCAAATCGATAGGATAAGTAGTTCCTGAGATATTTAGCGATGTGACAGACAGACAGACAGACAGACAGACAGACAGACAAAGTGAAACCAATAGGGTTCCTTTTTTACCTTTTTGGTACGGAACCCTAAAAATGAATAAAATGTACTTTATTCTGTAAGTAGGCCGCAATGGCACTTTTACAGGCCAAACTCTACTAGCGTTTCACAGAGGCCACTGCCGAGAAGAAACGCCGAAAGAAACTCGACAGTCAGCCATTTTCTCACAAAAATATGCTTATTACAATGATAATACTTAACCTACTTAAGATCAAGAAATCTAAGCAACACAAAAACAAAGAATAAAATGAGGAAAAAAAACAGTTATGTACAGTGTGCAAGCCGGGGCCCATGTCCCGGGCGGCAGGTTTAAGAGGCGGCAAATTTAGGGATGGCAGGGGGGCGGCAAATTCGAACTTCTTGACAGGCCAAAATACGTCATGACAGGACAAAAAATTTCGCCAAATTTCGCCAAAATATGTAGACGGGGGCGGCATTTTGTAGTTTTTGCCCCCCCTCAAAAATTTCTAGATCCGGCGCTGGGCAGTTATACTTGATTTGTCATTTGGTGTTGTGTTACTGGTGGCGAGCAATGCCGCCTGAGATCCCAAAAACATTTCGGTAGACACGCGGTAGCGTGTCAAGCCAAGTTCGAAAGAAGAGAACGTGACGCAGCGGCCGTGTGTCTACAGGAACCACTTGGAGGCACTTTTGACCCCTACGTAACTCAAAATCTATTGAACGTAAAGATGAAATTTAGTACATTTATTGAAATCCTTAAGACTGAATATAGCTCCATCAGCTACTTAGATACAATATTAACATCTGAATATATATGGATTTTTCTCACTGACCTATAGATAGAGGAATGACGTATTATCAAAAACCTAACCCACTTCCAGATGACCTAGCAAGTTGAAATTTGGTATCCAGCTGCGTTGGTAATTGTGTGGTTACGAACAGTGATTTTTTTACGGTAAGTAATATTTTCAAAACAACAGTTTTTATTTACGCACATTTATATAAGCGCCTATCGATTTTGTAATGCCAAAAATGAATGTAGGCTTCGAAACATAAACGCCTATGGATTTTGTAATGGAACGAAATGGATTTCGAAGTAGACGTGTGCGCCGCGCCGGCGCGCCGCCGCCGCCGGCCTTTTTGCCACGCCGCCGCCGCCGACAAAATGATCGGCGTGAAATCGGCGTAACCTTGACTGAATGCCAAAGAGTCTTTTTATTAGGTAAAAGAGTATAATTAACATTTTTGTTTAACTTTTTTATTGCTTTGTTATTGTTTTAATATATGTACAGTGGCACACTTGTTATATTACATTTGTTGTGTGACAATAAATATTTTTCTTAGTTTATATATACTATCAGAGCAGTCTGAACTACATTGAGCGCCTGAGTATGGAAATCCGAATGAGAAAATCGTATTGGTAGGCATCTATAGCCAAATAATAATAGCTTCGTCATATCCGTCTGTCTGTACGTATGTCCTGTAATGTCACAATCCTTTTCATATTGAAAAACTTTCATTCAGAAACGATTAACAATTTTTCAAAGACATTTTTTTACTTTGGGAATAATCGATTCATAAATCTAATATAATGTCCCCCTCCCCCACCTCTAGTAGTTGTCTCATTCGGAAATTTCCTGACAACGATATGGCGTGCCTGTGCGCGTGTTTCGTGCTGGGACAACAGAACTGGTGGGTATGGCATAAGACGATGGCAAGCATCCTGATGGAGTCACGTTGGGGCCGTGGAAACTAGGGAGGGCTCTGGTGTGAAACACCGCATGTGCGCAATCCCACTTCCACGCAATTCGCTCCCAGACCAGTGCTGGAGCTGACGAAGCTCTCAAGCACCGCAAACACTCGTCTTTATTGTGTAACTCTACGAGTTTGCAATGCTTGCAGTGGACTCTGGACCCTGGCCGGCTGACATGAAGACATTCATGGGAGCTTTGTTGTGGCGACTGGTCGGTACCTTGGGGGACCTGACACTCTCCTTTCACAGAGAATTTCTCTGGCAATACAGAGGGGTAACGCGGCTAGCGTTATGGGGATGGGGACCATGTCCCAGGCGGAGATTTTAGACTGGATATTTTTGTTAGCTATATCTGTCTCTCTTGAGTCGGTCCCTCATTCCTGAGGATCGTGATCACTTCTTGATTTCGCCGCCCTGATGACTTATCTCCAATGTCTCCATCGGTCTCGATCCAACGTAGCCCTCATCGCTTGGTGAAATTTGCTTGAGGATGTGGCTTTCTTAACCTGATCTGTCCATGTAGTTGATGAAATAAATCATAAGTGTACGCGATTAAGTCCCGTTTTCCAATAATAATGTGTAGTTGATGAGCGTCCCCTAGCCCTCTTGCCTTCCATTCCACCAACCACGACCAGTTTCTCCAGACTATCAGCACCACTGCGCATTACTTGTCCAAAGTATGACAGCAGCCACTGCCGACAAACAGTGGATAACCGTGTCTTGATACCGAGCTGGGTCATTGGTCCGTTTGGCTGTCCAGGGTATCCTGAGCATTCGCCTGCAGTACCGCATATCGAATGCGTCTATTCTTTGTCGCTCCCTAACCAGTATTGTCAAGTCAATGTTTCTACCGCATTTTTGTTATATAGGGATGTGGTTTACTTGTATGAATACAGATTTATTGCATTGATCTCGATTTAAAAAAAGAATACGAATTATTTCGCATTTTTATTTACGTAACCTTCACGCCGATTTCACGCCGAAAGTACGCCGCCGCCGCCGATTTTTTGGCAAACGCCGCCGCCGATCATTTTTAAATCGGCGCACACGTCTATTTCGAAGCAACTAGATATAGACTTTTAGCATACCTACTGTTGCCATACGTCCCGATACGCCGGCGCATGTCCCGGTTTGAAGCGTGGTGTATATATTTACAAAAAGTACTTAGTGAAAAGGGGAGCCATGTTCAATATTAACAATATCGTAACTGTCGACTTCGCCGACAAAAGATTTGAGATCTAAATGAATGCCAAGTTCTGTACCTACGATAACCCTGAAAACAAACTGAAGTTAAAGATTTAACTTTCCAGAATGCAACTGCCATATTTAATGTTGGCGCTGATTGAATTAAGACATTATGCAATAGGATAATTTTAAGGGCAAACTGGCCACGTGGACATGTTTACGTGCTCATGGCCTTTCCATGACCTTGGGTTTATGGCCAGATTAACCCTATCCCTTACGGCGGCCAAACATGGAATAAAATTAACAAGAAAGTTTCGTAAGCATTGTCAACCGGTTAGTCAAGGAAAACTTAACATCAGATCAGACCCGTGTTTGGTTACCTACTTTATAAATATTTATATGCCTGTAAAAAAAAAACAAGTTTTATTCAAGGAGAGTTTGTTTGCATGATAGGAGACATAAGAATGAATAAACTGAATGTTATATTATGCAAAGCAACGATACACTTTCTTTTCTAAATAGGTTTGCGCTCGACTACAATTCACCTGACGGTAAGCGATATTGTGGTCTAGGATGGAATGGAACGCACTTACCTAGTAAGTAAAAACCGATTCAATCTCGCCTTGAAGACCTAGGAAGGTTGTATAGTTCGTACAAAACTGTATGGCCAAGTGCTGTCAAATTAACGCAAGCAAAAATCTACCTTACAGTCAGAGCTCTAAGTCTAGTTTTGCTTGCGTTCGTTTGACAGAATTTAGCCTTAGAGTTGTGTCCGAACTATCCACAGAATAAGTAATAATAGTGCTACGTACCACACCGCCGCCTCACTGTTAAAAAATCCCCGCGAGGCAAGCCAAATGTGCCTACGCTTTACCATCTCCTTCTATGATTCTATCGCACGCGCATAACTCGCTACATCACTTTCTATCGCATTGAAAGTCACCCTAATGCCGGCCGCACACGCACGGAATTCAGAAAGGAATCGGAGGGGAGGAGAGTTGAAGCCGAACCGCGAGCCGCTCAAACCGTTTGGCTGTAAAACCTGTAAAACAGACGACGGACGGACTCATGACTGACAAAAATATGGTTCCGCTAGGAGCTTTCGGGTACAGAGCCCTAAAAACGAATTCCTGATGTCTGTTTTACACCATAACGATACCCCGCAAGCCATAGTAGCCTTAAGGCGCTACACTGAGAAATTTGGAGACTTTGAAACGCTATCTTGCCCAGACTAGCAAACAGTAGGGGCTGATTTTCAGATATATGATTCTTGACTATATGATTGTGGTACTGACAATAGCGAAACATGATTGCTTAAAATTTTCTCGATAGAAAATAAATCCAAAGTCGAGTCTATATTTTCCTTTTTTTCCTCAGCCTACTAAAACAACGCATTATTAAATGACACGATTTATTGTTTATTTATTTATTTATTGTTTATTTATTTAAGAGTACATCTGCAACTTACAGCTAACCGCCAAAGCGTTACAGATCTTAAACTAAAAACATAACTAAATACAAAAGAGAAATAAATTTGAGTTAATATGATGGTATTTTACCTCATCTAGGTACTGACAAGAGGAAATTTAATAAACCTGCACACAGTCAGATATTTAAAGAGATTTGTCTAAAAAGCCATTCTCGGAGAGGGTTGCATCCCGTTTTGTCGTGAGCGAAAAACAAAGGGTGTCTCTTTCAATCGATATATCGCCTTAACTGATCAGTGAGAAAAAGACTAAAAAGAAGTGTGCTTGGTCCAATTTACCCCGCTCTCCCCTCGCACAGGGGACGAATCTAACTGATCTCCACATCTGAAAAGAATCACCGCGGAACACTTTATCTATATTGTACAAATTTTATGCTTGTAGCCCGATGCGCATAAAAATGTTAGTAATCAGCCCTCTAGTATCTTTTTCTGCTGTACTTACCTACCTTTTGAAAACTATAGGTCCTATCAACATACATCCAAAGAATGACTTGTAGATAATTTTATAAGGAACATTTTTCCCTTTAACGGTTTTCCCCTAACTTCAGCCATTTTCAATAAAGTTAAAAAAACTGTAATTCGGCACACAAAAGTGGGGGGAGGGGGGGAAACAAAGGTCTGACAACGTGTTTCCCTAAAATTTTTTAAGCACAAATATGAAAGCTACATGCATGCCAAGTTTCATGCTTTCTGCCAGATGGGACCGTATTGGTCATATTTTCGAGCTAAGGAGTCGTACCGTACTACACGTGCCATTATTGAACAAGTCTTGTAACTTGTTGGCCCTCGCTCCTTTTTCTTCACGTGCCATTATTGAACAAGTCTTGTTGGCCTTAGTTTACGTAGCAACCACTGATGATAGTAACTTGTTTAGCCGGTGACGCCCTCATCTCATCAGCTCATCACATAATAAGTAATAGTACTACGTAACCAGCGTACCCTCATGTCATTAACTACGTCATGGTACCTGTTTTATGTTAGGTCGTAGGTCGACACAACATTTAGATGTTTAACTTGAATTTGGTGATGGTATTGCATGACAGTGTTAGGTCTTTGTATTGTTAATTGTTATTGCAGCTCAGCGGTCAGGGTTGGTGACATTCTTAAGGGATCGTCCTAGTCCTAAATACAACGCGACTACGCGATCATCGCGTGATCGTGGGTTACATATTAAAATACCTAAAATTGATATACCTATTGTCAAAATACCTATGTACGAAATACCTACTGTTCAAAAACCCTAACGGATGAAATACCTAATGGACGATTCGTCTAAGTTTGATATACCTACGGTCAAAATACCTACAGTACATTATGGCGACAGGTTTTTAAAAATGGGTTTTTGAAATAGGTAAGTAGTAACAGTTATTTAACCTACAGTTAAAATGACCGAAGTTTGAAATACCTACGTTCAAAAAACCTATTTAACGAAATATCTACTGTTCAAAAACCCTAACGGATGAAATACCTAATGGACGATTCGTCTAAGTTTGATATACCTACGGTCAAAATACCTACAGTACATTATCGCGACAGGTTTTTAAAAATGGGTTTTTGAAATAGGTAAGTAGTAGTAAAATATAAAAAATCAAGATTGTCAGTTGTTCGTTTCTGGCGCTTCGCCGGCCGCTACCGCGGCACGCTCGCTTCGCTCGCTCGGCTCGCGCGCTGTAGGGTTGCAGTTCTACCTAACCACTCCTCCTCGCTTTGCTCGTCGTCGTGCCTACACCGACCTGCCTTAGAGTAGAATATGTAGAAGTGGAGAATAGAGGTGGAGATTGTCATAACATATTTTTTTACCTGTATCTAGGGCAGGTTGGTAGGTAGGTAGAACTGCAACCCTACAGCGCGCGAGCCGAGCGAGCTAAACGTGCGTGCCGCGGCAGAGCGGCCGGCGAAGCGCCAGAAACGAACTTTTTTAAATAATTTAACTTGTATATAATAACAGTAAACACTTCGCTAGGCTTTAGTACTTTAGGTATTTTCAACTGTAGGTGTTTCGACTGTAGGTATTACGACCGTAGGTTTAATGACATATAGGTATTTTAAAAATAGGTATTTCGTACATAGGTATTTTGATAGTAGTTATTTCAAGTTTAGGTTAATCGTTCAATAGGTATTTCGTCCAATAGGTATTATGAAAATAGGTCAAATAAGTGATAGGCAATAAAAGTTTGTACCAAAAATCATATTTTTGAAAGAATATTTTTTTAGTTTATGGTCTTGAATAAAGGTAATTAAGTTTGCTACAACTTTATCTCCCATTAATTTCCCCATAGATACCTCATTATTGATATTTTGGTCGAAAATTCCCCACTGTTTGGTTTTTCAGGAATAACTCAGCGCGCGTTCATTTTAAACTGCTGCAAATCTGGGTAAATATCTAGGTGGACCCAAACAACATACAAAAAATGCAAGTTTACCGCAATTATTGCAATTTCGAATACTGTAACATATGAAAGGCCTATACTTAAAGAAGTCCACAAAGTATAAATAACCCTAGAGAAAAGTGTCATAATGATTAACGTCTTCAAAAATAGTTTGTTTACATGATAGGATACCTTGAATAGTCTGTGAGTCATGTATACAAGTAGTACTTATATGTAGTCTTTTTCAAACTTTATGCCCTTAATATTGAATCATTTAGGCTTGATAAGGACAGACTAAATGAAACTGATGTTAATATGTTCCATTAGCAATTATTTCCAAGTTGCCAACTCATAATTATGTGAATTAACTGCAAAATTGAATTTCCTAATTCCGCACCGGCAATGTACTACGTGCACTGCTCAAGATAACTTCATAAGTTTCATAACTGTATAAGTGTACTGAGTTGTCCTTTATTTTGCAGTACATTGCTGGCAATGAAAATTTTGTTAGAAAATAAGTTAAGTCGAAATTTTGGTTTAATAATTAAAATAAGCGCATGGTTAAGGCTCTCTTATTGGAGCGAAACTACAAACGCGACACAAAAAATCCGCTAGGCGGCGCAACATTATCGTAATTCTCCCCAGTAACAAACACAATTACATTTTACACACACTATCTCACTTTACTGTGACAGGTCACTGACCTCGTTTTTTTAATGATTGCTGTAACTTAGAATTTGAATATGTCATATCAGTTAGGCGCGAGAAGCCGAGGACAGCGGTCGTGTCCTCGCTAGTCAATTATCTAAACCAGTGTATCAAGACCTCTGTGTAATAGCTATTCGTTTATAATTAAGTGTCTCCAGCCGCTGGGCACTAGAATGTCCGGTGTTTTATAGTGACCGGTCACTTGGACCTCTCCCTTATGGTCAATAAGCCGGGCGTTCGGTGTCTCGTATGAATGGTCATTCCTGAACCTACGCATGCTACGCGCAAACCTCGGTCCCTCCTTGTCACTCCTGCAAAAGAGGGCCGCATGGTGCCCCCCTAGCGGGTTGTAGAGTGAGAGAGGCGCACTGCTACGCTTTGCCTACGCTTGCTACGTAATTCGTAGCGCATGCCTGGGCGCATCGCTGATATTGCTGGTTATACTACTGCGACTTAGCTATACCTAGTAATAATATAAAATGGAGTGCCAAAAATGCAAAAGAGTGTTGGCAAAGAAGGGCTCACACTTTGTGTGTCAAGGGCCATGCCAAGGCACGTTTCATAGATCTTGTGTTAAAGGATTAGCGGCGGACTTGAAGAACGGAAGAGATCGTTTATATTGCAATAACTGTGAAGATGACGAATATTCAGAAGAGGAGCCAGAAGGACAGATGCAAGACTTTGCACAAATTCTAAAAGACATCCAAAGGAAGGTAGGGGTTATTCCCGGGCTAAAAAAGGACCTTGAGTCAATTACCCAGAGCCTTAGCTTATTATCGGAAAAATACGACACGTTGATTGCAGAGCACAACCAATCTAAACAGAAAATACAGAAGCTTGAAAATACAGTTACGAGCCTGAGTAACAGGTGTGTACACCTTGAAAAATGCAATGCTGCAATCGAACAGCAAGTTAGCGAACTGGAGCAGGCATCGCGGAAGAACAATGTCGAGATTGTAGGAATTGAGCAGCTGCCGGGTGAGGATGTTAAAGAGATAGTTACCAAAATAGGACAAATAATTAATGTGAACATTGATGACATCGAGTGGGTGCGGCGCACTCGCCCGCATAAGGCCGGGAGCAAGCCGGCACCTATCATAGTAGGGTTTAGATCCTCTGGAACTCATTCTCGGGATAGCTGGCTGGTCCACCGAAGAAAGGTATCGGAAACGACGAGTAACATGATCACCGGTGGGTCGGACACGAGTAGGATATATATAAATGAGGACCTTACAAAAACAGCTAGAGCCCTACTGTGGACCACTAAGAACCGCTTACGTGGAATCTACAAGTACATCTGGGTCAGCAACGGCAGGATCCTGATAAAGAAGTCTGACGGCGATAAGTCTCTGTGCGTGCGATCCGAGAGCGAAGTAAACGAGCTTCTTAATAAAAAGTGATGGACTTTTTTATATAACGTGTTTATAAAGATATATTTTATTTTTTACATTCGCGGATATATATCATTTAGATTCCATTACAGATATATCTGTTAATTATGTGTGTGCTGAAAATTTAAACAGCTGGATTAATCAGACTGTATATAATAGAGACTTGTGTGTTTTGCACGTGAACATTCGATCACTAAAGAAAAACTTTAGTGAGCTTCTTGTATCACTTAATAGTCACTTAGAACTAATAGATGTATTAGTTATAACTGAACCGAATATTCCATTGTCGAATCTGTCGTTTTATAATATTGATGGTTACAATATGAACGCCTATACTCGTAAGGGGCGCAGTGGCGGCGGGGTGCTCGTCTACTCGCGCAAGGAGTTGTCGGCGCGGGCGAGCGACGCGGCCGCGGCTGCGCCTACCATGCGCTCGGCGGAGTGTATTGTCATTGAACTAGACCATAGTAATGAGCATATTTTTATAGTTGCTATGTATAGACCGCCGAGATTTAATAACCTAGATAGAATTAAAGATTTTTTCGATGAGTTTCATAACATTTTACAATCCATACCTGTCAATTCAAAAGTAATATTTTGCGGTGATATCAATATAAATTTAATGAATAATAAGGACCAACACGTAATTAAATACGAACATTTATTGGCTTAATATGGCTTCACTAAATGCATACATGATATAACGCGAAGAGAGGTAGTTATTGAAAAGGTAGTAGAGTCATGTCTGGACCATATTTATGTTAGAGCACCTTCGGCTTTAATAGATTCGGCAGTAATTACACATAAAGTTTCCGATCATTACTATGTTGCTGCATCGATACAGTGGAATGACACTCCGCAGGGCCGCGGGCGGCTGCCGCCGCGACTCGCGGCGCCGGCCACTCGACGTGTGCTGGATAATCGCTTAGTCAGAGAAAAACTATTAGAGACTAATTTTGATGAGTTATTAACTATCCAGTGCCCTATCGAACTATACACATCTTTTACTAATATTTTCTCTAAAATTTATAAGGAATGCTATATATTGAAAAGTAATTTTGAGAACACGAGTAATAGAAACAACAAAAACTGGATAACTAATAATTTAAAAAAAATGATTTTAGAAAGAGACAGACTGTATATAATATGGTGTAATAACCCTAAAAATATGATGAAAAGACTGGAATACACAAGATACAGAAATAGATGTAATAAGGCTATCACTAAATGCAATAACGAATACGACAGGCAATGTATTTTAGACTGTAATAAGAATATCAAGAAAATTTGGGACAAAATAAACAGTTTATTAGGGAAAAATAACCAGTCAATTGATAATAACATACTCAATAGCATGAGCAAACATTGTAGTACGAAGGAAATATGTGATAAGTTTGCACATAGTTTTTCGGATGATATTAAGAAAATAAAACATATATGTACTGATAAGTGGTTGGATAGGGACACATATGTGAGTGGGTCGGACACGAGTATGAGGTGGCAGCCAGTGGACAGCATGTTAGTAAAAAAGGTGATCATGAGCATGAATACAAAAAAGGCACCTGGCAGCGACCTCGTGCGCATGACTGATCTAAAACTAGTGGTTGATAAGGTCAGTCCAATCATCGCTAAATTGATTAATTTGTCAGTTAAAAATAATATATTCCCAAATAAATTAAAACAAGCCATCATTCGCCCAATCCATAAAAAAGGTGACCGAAAAATGTTCTCAAACTATAGGCCTATAGCAATTTTGTCAAGTATAGATAAAATTATGGAAAAATGCATTGTAAATCAAATAGGAAATTATCTTCAACACCACTCTGTCCTTAATAAGTGTCAGCACGGATTTCAAAAAGGTAAAGGAACACATACTTTGTTAGCTAAATTTACAGACGAAATAAATACGCATTTAGAAAATAAAAAAATAGTTATAGTCATATTCTTCGATTATAAAAAGGCTTTCGACACGCTGGAGACGGAAACTCTTTTAAATGGAATGGACGAGTGTGGCATTAGGCAGCCGCTGAACGGCTGGTTCCGCGACTACCTGATGTCTCGGACTTATCGAGTAAAGGTGGGCGAGGTGTTTAGCGATGAGGTGGCGGTCGATTGTGGGGTTCCGCAGGGTTCGGGATGTGGTCCAGTGTGCTACCTGATGCACGTTAACAGCATAGGTGGAGTCATACGTCACAGCACACCTTACATGTTCGCTGACGATTTGTGTACTGTGAGTGCCGGGACTGACCTCGCTGACATGACTCGCTCTATTCAAACTGATATTGATGCAATTGTACAATGGTCTCATGATAATGGCATAATGTTAAACGCAGAGAAAACTAATCTACTAGTAATACACTCGCCATATATGAAAATACCAGATCCAACTGTCCACTTGATTGCCCATTGTTATCAGTGCCTGCATAATAACATAGTCAATTGCCAATGTAATTTAATAGACAAAATAGATTGTGTTACATATTTAGGAGTAAAAATAGATTCTAGTTTTTCCTGGTCTCATCATATAGATTATATCTGTGATAAGTTAAGAGTATTGCTGGGTAAATTTTACCATCTTAGTTACAGAGTTCCTGTAGGTACGTTAAAATGTTTATACTTCGCGTTGGTAGATTCTGTACTAGGGTATGCTCTTGATTGTTATGGTCTCACATTTAAATCTTACTTAGATAAGTTAGAATCCCTGCAATTAAGATTTTTAAAATTTCTCGTCCCGCCAAAGATTAAAAATAACTGTAAAAATGATTATCGAAAATTATTCAAAATTTGTAAAATACTTCCCATCACTCTGAAACATAAATACCTCCTGGCTATCAACAACTACGACAGTCAGGAGCATGACCTGTACAGAACTACGCACGAACACGATACGAGGTCGGTGTCCGCCGGTAAGTTTGATGTGCCTAGGGTCAAAAATTACTACGGAGACAGGACGCTAAAAAAACGCCTACCATACATTTTAAACAGCCTACCCGAGGACATCCGCCTCGAGAAAAAGAAAAGTTTATTTGTAAATAAGCTAAAAAAACATTTCTTAGATACACTGTCATAAATGTACCTAACTATTAATTAAGAAGTTGTTATTCGGTTTTTATTTTGTTTTGTAAAAGTCTTCCTGCAGACAAACTGTCATAACAGTTTTGCAGGGCTTTAATTTAGTTTTAATTTTTGTTGTATGTTTAATAAATAAATAATAAAAAAAAATAAAAATGTGACAGACCTTCTTTGTCAAATTAACCAGAATAAGCCAGAGCGGCGCACGTGATAATTAGGTTGTCAATCATTTAAATTTAGAACAGATTGTTATGACATTCACGCAAAAGAGTGTAGACTTGTCATTGCATATCTCTGTCTCTGTTGCGCAGTTTTGACAGATTTCACTTAACTAAATAAGGGCTAAATTTTATCACGACTCGACACAAAAAGTCAAAGTTGCAAGCCACAAATAAGTAGCTTAATTTCAACCACTAAGCCAAGTACATTGTGGTGTAATTAGTAATCGCTTGCTCTCTAAAGCACAGGTCACAGGTTCGAATCTCAGGCAAGAGCAAGTGTTTTTTTTTTGTGTTTTATTTAAACAACCGTAATTTTTAGAGCATAAATAATTATTGAGCGTTATTTTGGTAAATAAATATTTTGTACTTTATTTATTTATTTAGAAATATAAATATTTTGCCCTGCTAATAAAAGCTTACAACTTTATTAATTAGTTCTTTATTATTCTTTATTTATCGTATGGCCTTTTATTTCGAACCGTGAGATCTTCGAGAAGACAGTACGGTTCATAAATCCATCTTAAATAAAATTCAAGATTTATTATATAATTTATTATAAACATAAAACATAAGACTGAGGGTTTATAATGCGTGCAACCACAGTGCGTCTATAACAGTTTGTAGACTGTCTCTCAATAAGCTGAGAAGACGTTGATAATTATGTCAGTTCCCCGCATTTCCTCCCATATTTCATTGCAGTATCTATTGCTTGAATTGCTTCTTTGGTTCTTTCATGGCGATGATCCCACTGTTGAACCATTAAACCCCAAAGATTCTCAATCGGGTTCAAATTTCAGGCGATGGCATTACATCATTACATTTATGCCTGGATGTAGCTGTAGAGTAAACCATTCCCAAGTGACCCGTGCTGTATGGGGCAATTATCTTGAATAAAGTCAGGAAAGTAAGTAGAACAATTTGCAGCATCACTTCGTCCAGTAAATTCACGTAAACATTTGCGCATGATGTGGCTATGAAGTGAAGTTCACCAAAGCCGCTGATCATAGATCTGAGACCGCGACGCCGTCACCAGATATCCTCCCCCACATACTAGCCGTAAGCGGCCAGAATTCCTCAGAGCTTTGGGCCCTTTCTATTTCAGATATTATCCGAGGCATCTTTTCATGTTAATTTGTATTATTCTTTTTTTATCGTTTACGTTGATATATTGGAATAATTACACAATGCAATAATATCACTTTGATCGTAATTCTGCTTCACATTGAACTGCAGAGCAAATTGAAATCGAATAGCGTCAAAACTTTGGCAGGATTACGGTCCGTTTGGGTATATTTATTTTGTTACAATACGAAGCGCAATATATTTAATAATTTAAAATATTGTATTTGAAATACCAAGCTTGAATTTAATTTGCTAATGTCAGATGTCAAACTATGTGTCAGGCGCTATGAATATACTCACACAGAGACATAAAATATACAATATGCTATACGAAGGAGTGTGACCCGTATAATGGAAAAAAAATCCACATTCTAAAAATACTCAATGAAACCTTTTGTAATAAGAGAGGGTTTAAAAAGGAAAAAAATATATAATGATAAGCTTTTTTAGCCACATTTTATGTTTTCCACTATCTCGAATTGTAAAAGTACCAGGAAAACTATTTTAAATGTTTATTCGTCGATATGACTCACCAGTAATTTACCCTGAAAATGTTAATATCATCTAGTTACTGGTATTAAATGGGAACAAATAAAATGATCACCTAAATAACTTTTGATATCACCAAATTTTCGAACCCTAAAATAAGGCTGAACACTCAAAAAAATGTATCGACCATCAATTTCAGATCACCTAACCACTCATACCTATTATTCCAGCAGTAGCAGCTATTTTACTTATTGCGTTCCCTGAAATTTTATAATCGCATCAAAAAATTCTCAAGTACCACCAAAAATACTAAACTACCACCAAATCTCGTGCATCATTTGTTATTAGAATTACGTCCAAATATTATACACATTACAAGCTATTATTGTAGTTAATACATTCAAATTAATTATTGAGCGACATTTCGGACTCACACGCGACGTTGTGGTTACCGAGTGACATGTTTTGGACTAACACGCGACATGTTCGGGCTCATCAAGCGACATGTTTCGGATCCAGCGACATGTCTCGGACCCATCGAGCGACATGTTGGGGTCATCGAGCGACATGTTTCGGATTCACACGCGACATGTTTCGGATCCAGCGACATGTCTCGGACCCATCGAGCGACATGTTGGGGTCATCGAGCGACATGTGTCGGACCGACACGCGACATGTTCGGGCTCATCGAGCGACATGTTTCGGACGCATCCAGCGACATGTTTCGGATCCAGCGACATGTCTCGGACCCATCGAGCGACATGTTGGGGTCATCGAGCGACATGTTGGGGTCATCGAGCGACATGTTTCGGACTCACACGCGATATGTTTCGGATCCAGCGACATGTCTCGGACCCATCGAGCGACATGTTGGGGTCATCGAGCGACATGTTTCGGACTCAAACGCGACATGTTTCGGATCCAGCGACATGTCTCGGACCCATCGAGCGACATGTTGGGGTCATCGAGCGACATGTTTCGGACTCACACAACGACATGTTTCGGATCCAGCGACATGTCTCGGACCCATCGAGCGACATGTTGGAGTCATCGAGCGACATGTTTCGGACTAACACGCGACATGTTCGGGCTCGTCAAGCGACATGTTTCGGACGCATCCAGCGACATGTTTCGGATCCAGCGACATGTCTCGGACCCATCGAGCGACATGTTGGGGTCATCGAGCGACATGTTTCGGACTCACACGCGACATGTTTCGGATCCAGCGACATGTCTCGGACCCATCGAGCGACATGTTGGGGTCATCGAGCGACATGTTTCGGACTCACACGCGACATGTTTCGGATCCAGCGACATGTCTCGAACCCATCGAGCGACATGTTGGGGTCATCGAGCGACATGTTTCGGACTCACACGCGACATGTTTCGGATCCAGCGACATGTCTCGGACCCATCGAGCGACATGTTTCGGACTCACACGCGACATGTTTCGGATCCAGCGACATGTCTCGGTCCCATCGAGCGACATGTTGGGGTCATCGAGCGACATGTTTCGGACTCACACGCGACATGTTTCGGATCCAGCGACATGTCTCGGACCCATCGAGCGACATGTTGGAGTCATCGAGCGACATGTGTCGGACCGACACGCGACATGTTCGGGCTCATCGAGCGACATGTTTCGGACTCACACGCGACATGTTTCGGATCCAGCGACATGTCTCTGACCCATCGAGCGACATGTTGGGGTCATCGAGCGACATGTTTCGGACTCACACGCGACATGTTTCGGATCCAGCGACATGTCTCGGACCCATCGAGTGACATGTTGGGGTCATCGAGCGACATGTTTCGGACTCACACGCGACATGTTTCGGATCCAGCGACATGTCTCGGACCCATCGAGCGACATGTTGGGGTCATCGAGCGACATGTTTCGGACTCACACAACGACATGTTTCGGATCCAGCGACATGTCTCGGACCCATCGAGCGACATGCTGGAGTCATCGAGCGACATGTTTCGGACTAACACGCGACATGTTCGGGCTCATCAAGCGACATGTTTCGGACGCATCCAGCGACATGTTTCGGATCCAGCGACATGTCTCGGACCCATCGAGCGATATGTTGGGGTCATCGAGCGACATGTTTCGGACTCACACGCGACATGTTCCGGATCCAGCGACATGTCTCGGACCCATCGAGCGACATGTTGTGGTCATCGAGTGACATGTTTCGGACTCACACGCGACATGTTTCGGATACAGCGACATGTCTCGGACCCATCGAGCGACATGTTGGGGTCATCGAGCGACATGTTTCGGACTCACACGCGACATGTTTCGGATCCAGCGACATGTCTCGGACCCATCGAGCGACATGTTGGGGTCATCGAGCGACATGTTGGGGTCATCGAGCGACATGTTTCGGACTCACACGCGACATGTTCGGGCTCATCAAGCGACATGTTTCGGACGCATCCAGCGACATGTTTCGGATCCAGCGACATGTCTCGGACCCATCGAGCGACATGTTGGGGTCATCGAGCGTCATGTTTCGGACTAACACGCGACATGTTCGGGCTCATCAAGCGACATATTTCGGACTCAAAATGTGTTATATATATATATATATATATATATACAACGCGCGAGCCGAGCGAGCGAAGCGAGCGTGCCGCGGCAGCGGCCGGCGAAGCGCCAGAACCACCACCTGTTGAGTCCGAAACATGTCGTTGGATGAGCCAGAACATGTCGCGTGTGAGTCCGAAACATGTCGCTCGATGACTCCAACATGTCGCTCGATGGGTCCGAGACATGTCGCTGGATCCGAAACATGTCGCTGGATGCGTCCGAAACATGTCGCTTGATGAGCCCGAACATGTCGCGTGTGAGTCCGAAACATGTCGCTCGATGACCCCAAAATGTCGCTCGATGACCCCAACATGTCGCTCGATGACCCCAACATGTCGCTCGATGACCCCAACATGTCGCTCGATGGGTCCGAGACATGTCGCTGGATCCGAAACATGTCGCTTGATGAGCCCGAACATGTCGCGTGTTAGTCCAAAACATGTCACTCGGTAACCACAACGTCGCGTGTGAGTCCGAAACATGTCGCTCGATGACCCCAACATGTCGCTCGATGGGTCAGAGACATGTCGCTGGATCCGAAACATGTCGCGTGTGAGTCCGAAACATGTCGCTCGATGACCCCAACATGTCGCTCGATGGGTCCGAGACATGTTGCTGGATCCGAAACATGTCGCGTGTGAGTCCGAAACATGTCGCTCGATGACCCCAACATGTCGCTCGATGGGTCCGAGACATGTCGCTGGATCCGAAACATGTCGCGTGTGAGTCCGAAACATGTCGCTCGATGACACCAACATGTCGCTCGATGGGTCCGAGACATGTCGCTGGATCCGAAACATGTCGCGTGTGAGTCCGAAACATGTCGCTCGATGACCCCAACATGTCGCTCGATGGGTCCGAGACATGTCGCTGGATCCGAAACATGTCGCTGGATGCGTCCGAAACATGTCGCTTGATGAGCCCGAACATGTCGCGTGTGAGTCCGAAACATGTCGCTCGATTACCCCAAAATGTCGCTCGATGACCCCAACATGTCGCTCGATGACCCCAACATGTCGCTCGATGGGTCCGAGACATGTCGCTGGATCCGAAACATGTCGCTTGATGAGCCCGAACATGTCGCGTGTTAGTCCAAAACATGTCACTCGGTAACCACAACGTCGCGTGTGAGTCCGAAACATGTCGCTCGATGACCCCAACATGTCGCTCGATGGGTCAGAGACATGTCGCTGGATCCGAAACATGTCGCGTGTGAGTCCGAAACATGTCGCTCGATGACCCCAACATGTCGCTCGATGGGTTCGAGACATGTCGCTGGATCCGAAACATGTCGCGTGTGAGTCCGAAACATGTCGCTCGATGACCCCAACATGTCGCTCGATGGGTCCGAGACATGTCGCTGGATCCGAAACATGTCGCGTGTGAGTCCGAAACATGTCGCTCGATGACCCCAACATGTCGCTCGATGGGTCCGAGACATGTCGCTGGATCCGAAACTTGTCGCGTGTGAGTCCGAAACATGTCGCTTGATGATTCCAACATGTCGCTCGATGGGTCCGAGACATGTCGCTGGATCCGAAACATGTCGCGTGTGAGTCCGAAACATGTCGCTCGATGACCCCAACATGTCGCTCGATGGGTCCAAGACATGTCCCTGGATCCGAAACATGTCGCGTGTGAGTCCGAAACATGTCGCTCGATGACCCCAACATGTCGCTCGATGGGTCCGAGACATGTCGCTGGATCCGAAACATGTCGCGTGTGAGTCCGAAACATGCCGCTCGATGAGCCCGAACATGTCGCGTGTCGGTCCGACACATGTCGCTCGATGACTCCAACATGTCACTCGATGGGTCCAAGACATGTCGCTGGATCCGAAACATGTCGCGTGTGAGTCCGAAACATGTCGCTTGATGATTCCAACATGTCGCTCGATGGGTCCGAGACATGTCGCTGGATCCGAAACATGTCGCGTTTGAGTCCGAAACATGTCGCTCGATGACCCCAACATGTCGCTCGATGGGTCAGAGACATGTCGCTGGATCCGAAACATGTCGCGTGTGAGTCCGAAACATGTCGCTCGATGACCCCAACATGTCGCTCGATGGGTTCGAGACATGTCGCTGGATCCGAAACATGTCGCGTGTGAGTCCGAAACATGTCGCTCGATGACCCCAACATGTCGCTCGATGGGTCCGAGACATGTCGCTGGATCCGAAACATGTCGCGTGTGAGTCCGAAACATGTCGCTCGATGACCCCAACATGTCGCTCGATGGGTCCGAGACATGTCGCTGGATCCGAAACTTGTCGCTTGATGAGCCCGAACATGTCGCGTGTTAGTTCAAAACATGTCACTCGGTAACCACAACGTCGCGTGTGAGTCCGAAACATGTCGCTCGATGACCCCAACATGTCGCTCGATGGGTCCGAGACATGTCGCTGTATCCGAAACATGTCGCGTGTGAGTCCGAAACATGTCACTCGATGACCACAACATGTCGCTCGATGGGTCCGAGACATGTCGCTGGATCCGAAACATGTCGCGTGTGAGTCCGAAACATGTCGCTCGATGACCCCAACATGTCGCGTGTCGGTCCGACACATGTCGCTCGATGACTCCAACATGTCACTCGATGGGTCCAAGACATGTCGCTGGATCCGAAACATGTCGCGTGTGAGTCCGAAACATGTCGCTTGATGATTCCAACATGTCGCTCGATGGGTCCGAGACATGTCGCTGGATCCGAAACATGTCGCGTGTGAGTCCGAAACATGTCGCTCGATGACCCCAACATGTCGCTCGATGGGTCCAAGACATGTCCCTGGATCCGAAACATGTCGCGTGTGAGTCCGAAACATGTCGCTCGATGACCCCAACATGTCGCTCGATGGGTCCGAGACATGTCGCTGGATCCGAAACATGTCGCGTGTGAGTCCGAAACATGCCGCTCGATGAGCCCGAACATGTCGCGTGTCGGTCCGACACATGTCGCTCGATGACTCCAACATGTCACTCGATGGGTCCAAGACATGTCGCTGGATCCGAAACATGTCGCGTGTGAGTCCGAAACATGTCGCTTGATGATTCCAACATGTCGCTCGATGGGTCCGAGACATGTCGCTGGATCCGAAACATGTCGCGTTTGAGTCCGAAACATGTCGCTCGATGACACCCACATGTCGCTCGATGGGTCCGAGACATGTCGCTGGATCCGAAACATGTCGCGTGTGAGTCCGAAACATGTCGCTCGATGAGCCCGAACATGTCGCGTGTCGGTCCGACACATGTCGCTCGATGAATCCGAAACATGACGCTTGCGTTTCTTACATTGCGTAGATCCGGTATTATAGACTAGATATTAATGTGATGAAACAAATGACGCTTGAAATTAGGTGATCATGTAGTATTTCTGGGTATCGAAAGAATTATTTGGGTGTAATTAATTTTAATAGGATTACGATCCCAGTTATATTTGGATGCGAATTATATGAAATTTGGTGTTTGAAATTAGGTGATCATTAAGTATTTTTGGGTAGAGACTAATTTATTTGGTAACAATTTAATTTAATAGGTTATCGACATGTTACTTCTTCGAGTTGCACTTTATATTTAAATGGAGTTGAAAATTTGGTGCGAATCTAGTATTTTTGGTAATCAAATGTAATTTTTTAGGGCATCATTCGGCAATTAATTTGGTGGTTCGTTAAATGCTACCCGTATTAAATATGCGATTTTTATAAATGTCAAACTGCAAAAAGTGCGACAGACGTCCGTCCAGCTCGAGGCCCAACGGCCATCTGTCATGCATCTGTCTACTAAAATGAAGCGCGCAGTTTGCTTTTCTGATATTTTTGAGTTTTGTTAAATATAAAAACATTTAAAAAAAAATTAGCCGTAAAATACACTTCTTCACATCGTTTCCTATCTATTGATATATTTTACTCGAGTCTGAGTTGGATATATTTTATATACGACTCACAATAAGATCAAAATTTACCTGTTTTTGCGATGTGAGATCATCGAGCGAAGTTTCAAATATCGTGTTTTCAGCCTTAAAATACACTAGACCGACTCTTAAACTATAACATATCTAAATATCCCATCAATAAAGTGAGTATTTAATGGTTTAAAATTGAATGAAAAATACTATGATTTCGAATAACGTGGTCTTAAGTTAAGTAACCACGTTTAAATACCCAGTTTAAATAAAAGCCCGCATGCCGGTAACACATCGTATAAAGATTACCCTTAGGCCTCGTTCCCACTATGTCATCTGTCGGAACGATTTATCGGAAAACTATTTTTTTGAAAGGAGAAACGTGTCAGACTAGCGTGAATAGCTTCATATAAAATGTTCTGCCGCTACGACACCCGATTAAAAATCGTTCCGACAGACGACATGGTGGGAACGAGCTCTTAGAGGAAGACTGCCTGACGATTTGTTCTGACCGATTAGGTCAATATTTTATTTATCGTATGGCATTTATTTGGAACCGTGAGATCTTCGAGAAGACAGTACGGTTGCCAGTTTCTGTTGCACTTTTAGAAGCACACAGGGGTCACGTGTAGGGTAGCGGTGGGTACTTTCCTTACGGACGTGGTGCAACTTCGACCCCCCTTTGTCCCCTTTGTGTTTGGTCAATCCGAGCAAACGAAACATTGCGTGCGATCGCGATAATTCAAGGTCATCTTGGTCTGACAGGAGGACACTTTTTTTGTACACAGGGATAGAACAAAAATGCTGGCGATTAGTTTAAGACAGAGTGGCATCGCTTTCGCACTAGAAATAAGGCCAAAAATTTGTTCATGCCAACAAATTATTTTTCTTGTATGAATAATAATGATTCTATTTCCGAAAATCTCCATTTACAACATTCTTAAAAAAAAATCATTTGACCTACCTAGTTATTTTTTTTAGCGTTCCGTACCCGAATGGTCCAAAAGGGTCCCTAAATCACTCACGCCACGCGTCCGTTCGTCCGTCCGTCGCGTCGTCTGTCACAAAAGATTTTTTTAACTTCCCGTATACTGTGAACCTGAAATTTGGTAATAATGTTTATTATTACGTATATTTTACCAACGAATACTAATATATTGTTAATTAGATTTTTTTCAGAATTTCCTTATTTTCCCTTTTAAAACCAACTTAATTTTGCGGTTGGTTTGAAACCCTAAATGTGGGAAGTCCGACACGCGCTTTTTTTGTTTTTAGGGTTCAGTACCCCGAAAGGAAAATCGGAACCCTTATAGGATCACTTTGTTGTCCGTACGTCTGTCTGTCAAGACCCTTTTTCTCAGGAACGCGTGGAGGTATAAAGCTGGAATTTATATCAAATACTCAGGTCTACTGTCCCTTGGAGCCGTAAAAAAACCAATCATCTAAGCCAACGCAATCAAAAGATACAGCCGTTTATGCCGCAAATCTCTGCATTTTTGCAGATTTTTTCGGCAGAAACTTTCGACACTCGCAAGGGAATCAAAACCTACAGCGTACTTCCCGTGAACTCAGAATCTTGAAATTTGGTACGGAGCAACATCTTATAGCACAGATAAAGGAAAAAATGCGAAAACCGTACGTTTTTAGTTACATCATATAATAAAAATATTTTTAATATTAATTTTAAATTTTCGACACTCGCAAGGGAATCAAAACCTACAGGGTACTTCCCGTGATCTCAGAATCTTGAAATATGGTACGAAGCAGATCGAAGGAAAAATTGCGAAAACCGTACATTTTTAATTACATCATATAATAAAAATATTTTTAATACTTAATTTCAAACTTACTACCCCTTTCCGTTATGTACGGAACCCTCGGTGCGCGAGTCAGCCTCGCACTTGGCCGGTTTTTATAATTCACTACCTATATCAAGTAGGTAGGTGTGATGTAAAAGGTGGTGATGTAATGACTATATTTTAAAAGACGTTAAACAAGAGCCCAAAAATGGAAGTCAAGTAAAGGTCGCGTCCATTTACCTTATTAAGGGGAGGTGTCCCCAACGCAAATGTCCCGCTCTAACACGCGTGAGTTTACAATTGACCATCCCGCTCTCTACGCAAGCTCTGCGCGCAGTTTTGTAAATATTTAGCTATAGTCATTAAGCCAATCATTTTATCAAAGCAAACCCTGCGAATTTGTCTATAACTATTTACGATCTTTAATTGAGTACAAAAAATAAATGTTAAATATCAGTAATATAGCCATAGTATTGAAAAAACATTCCAAAAAGGGGTAACTTCGCGATTTTTTTCTATCGAGTGAAATTCATCAGGTCATGTAAATGACTACGATTTTGACTAGGCAATATCCTTATGTAACACATATATTTATTTTAGATTTTAAGCCACTATATTCTATGTCTCAGATGGTTTTTAAAAACTCAAAAGTGGTAATACACGGCCTTAAAAGAGGGAGCGCAGATTTATTTCGTTTTACTCATTTATTAAGCCTGTCACACACTGCAGCGACCTGCGGTGGCGGTGGCGGTGGCGATCAGTTGTAGACTTTGATAATCGTAACATTCATTCAGACACTAGCGGCCTTGATTTGCATACTGTCAGCTGGCCGCCACCGCCACCGCAGGCCGCTGTGATGGGCTTTAAACGTACCTACTTAAATAACATGCCAGATAACCATCTCGGCATGTCCAAGCAGGCTGCAATAAGTATTTTAAGTAATTTGGCATTTAAATTAAGTATATATATGTTACGGGTGTTCAGTAACATTAGACCGTTCTGTGTCCGGACCGGCCCGTTTTGTAGTACAAGAAATCGACGGAAGCGCGATGGCCGTCGATTTCTTGTACAGTAGAAAACGGGCCGGCCCGGACTCGGAACGGTCTAGCGTGAATCATCCTTAACTTTTCAGTTTGGTTGACAAAAGCACGTGTGCCCAAGCCTTAGCCCATCTCGTCCTCGGCGCAACTCCGGCGCAGTTGCACTGAGCGCTTTGCCATAAGCGCTAGCCTACAAAAAAATACAATGTTACATTGTTAGTGAAAAAAAAAAGCATTTTTTTGGTTAAATTTGTTTTTAATATTATAATTGGTGTTGTTTTGTAGTGACAGAGAATATTGGTAAGTTTTTTTTAATAAGTATACATTTTTAATTTTTTCAGCTAAGTATCCGTATTGAAAAATAAAATGTTTGTGCATAGGTATATTAATTTCCCATAAAATTACGAAATCGGGCAACACGCACAACGCACAGTACCTTAAGCATCACAAACGCTATAAATGACTTTCACGCACGCAAGTTACGGGAAAATTTAAGAATAACATTCCGTTACACTAAATTAGTAATTCCCTTTCCATAAAAACCGAATTAATATTCAGTTAAATCATCTATGTTAAAAATATATGAAATATATATTTAGGATAAGTTGTATAGGTATCTTCTAGTATACATTTAGTTTATTTCTTATTCGATTTATTTTTTGTTACTTAAGATTTATAACTATATGTATATCTTGTAATAATCTATATATATAAAGTTAATAAGGTGACTGACTCATCACCGCCCCGCCGAAACTGCCGGTCCTAGAAATTTGATATTTACACAGGGTATATAACGGAGGCAAGGGATAAGACGGCAATATTTTTTTTAAGGTAAAGACTTAAAACTTTGTACAAAGACTCCTTAAAATAAGACAATGAAAGATACATCTGTGTTTTTTTAATTTTCGTCTCTTAAAGGGTTGAAAATGGGGGTGAAATATTGTATAGGGAGCAATTTTTTTTTAAAGTGAGTCTTCAAACTTTTTATAAAAGTTTCTTATAATAATGGAAAAAAAGTAATTTCAGTGTTTTTCGAAATTCATCTTCTAAAGGGGTTAAAAAGGGGTTCAAAGTTTGTATGGGGAGCCAAATTATTTTTAAGTGAGGTACTTCAAATTTCTTATAGAGACTCTCTGTTTAAATAAAACAAAACTCATTTCAGCGTTTTTTGAAATTCATCCCCTAAAGGGGTTAAAAAGGGTTCAAAGTTTGTATTGGAAACAAAATTTTTTTGAGTGAAACACTTAAAATTTCTTACAGAAACTCTGTTTAAATTAAATAGATACAACAAAACTAATTTCAGCCTTTTTTTTAATTCATCCCCTCAAGGCGTTAAAAAGGGGTTCAGAGTTTGTATGGGGAGCAACATTTTTTTAAGTGGCTTCAAATTTTTTACAGTCTGTTTAAATACAACAAAACAAATTTCAGCGTTTTTCGAAATTCATCCCTAAATGTCTTAAAAAAGGGTACAAAATTTGTATGGGGAGCAATTTCTTTTGAATTGAAAGACTTTCAATTCGCAAAGAGACTGTTTAAATACAACTAAACTGATTTCAGGACACAAATACAAATATACATGTTAATATCCCGTTATTAATCGTAATTCTAATGTAAATGACCATGTGAGCTTAATCTTATATTGATTTCAGGATTTGTGGATTGTTGTTAGAAATGCTATAGTATGTCTGTCTGTCTGTCTGTAACCCCTGCACGCTTAAACTGCTGAACCGATTTAGATGAAATTTGGTGTGAAACTGTGAATACAGTTCGAGTCCGAGGAAAGGACAGGATATTTTTCATCCAATCCCTTAAGGAAGTAGAAGTTTGTATAGAACAGAGATAACTAGGTCTAGGTAACCGCCTGAAATAAAAGAATAGCGATAAAATTCTAACGCGATGACAGAGCTCTACGCAGACGAAGTTGCGGGCAACAGCTAGTTCATAAATATAAAATATACTAACCAAACCCTAAACCTACCTTATCATAAAAGTGATGTAAAATAATTCCTGAATAAACAGTTTTTATTTTTTTTTGTCTGCGGGACTTTCTTAAAGCATTTTAAGGCCGTGTATTACCACTTTTGAGTTTTTAAAAACCATCTGAGACATAGAATATAGTGTCTTAAAATCTTAAAAAAAAATATGTGTTACATAAGGATCTTGTCTAGTCAAAATCGCAGTCAGTTACATGACCTGATGAATTTCACTCGATAGAAAAAAATCGCGAAGTTACCCCTTTTTGAAATGTATTTTCAATACTACGGCTATATTACTGATATTTAACATTTAATTTTTGTACTCAATTAAAGATCGTAAATAGTTATAGACAAATTCGCAGGGTTTGCTTTGATAAAATGATTGGCTTAATGACTATAGCTAAATATTTACAAAACTGCGCGCAGAGCATGCGTCGAGAGCGGGATGGTTAATTGTAAACTCACGCGTGTTAGTGCGGGACATTTGCGTTGGGGATACCTCCCCTTAATAAGGAACAAAACCGTCGTATAAAAATCGCATTCACTCTGAATGGAATGAGGACTTGTGCAGTTTTTCCTTGATTGTGAACATACCTAGTTCTATTTTATTGGATTGTATAATTGCAATGAAAGTTTAATTTAATGCTTAATGTAATAAGTACATGTAAAAACAAAAATGGTTTTTTTTTCATAGAAAAAATTCACTATTCTTAATTTTCAATCAAAGTTTAAACAGTTTCAGATACAATTAATGCTTACGAGAGAAATGCTACAGGGGGCAGATTTTTGAGTGTCGAACGCTCGACTTTTCACTCGACATCTGTCAAACATAGGATTTTGATTGTCGAGTGAAAAGTCGAGTGTTCGTCACTAAAAAATCGGCCTCCAGGTGGGATTTGTAAATTATAATTTCTTTAGAAACGCATCCGCTTGATAACATTTAAATTCAATATTCTTTTCTGTGAATTATGTGAATACAGTACAAACCTGTTGGCAAATCAATGCAAAACGTGTTGACTCGTACTTCCAGTTTGTCTGGTTTTAATAATGGGGTAGTCGAAAAATCAAAAGTCAAAGTAGACGGAAACTGGTCTGGTAGGGAAACTGATATCGTTGACCGAGCGAACGAAGCGAGCGAAGCGTCTCCGTTTCGACTTAAGGTAAAATTATGACTTGTTTCAGATCTTGTTATTCAAATTCTTTTATTTTATATACCACTAGCACGAATAAATTTATTTTTTTATAAGTCTAAAAAAAACAGCCCGCTGACGTTTTATTCAATGATAAAACACGTCTGTAGAAGTTTCGGTTTCGTTTCGGCCGAAACTAGAGCCAAAACCGAACCTTCGGTTTCAGTTTCGGCAAAAATATTGTGGCGTCGCTAGGCAACCGTCAAATCTGACATGCTCTGCAACGCGCTATCGAAGTTTCTTAAGTCAGTTGCGTATATAGAACTTCCAACCAACTCTCATTGGACTTCGGTCCCTGAGAGATCTCTCTATTGTCGTTTCTTCTTGTGTCTCCTATCTATTGTATATTTGTATTTACCTTGTACATATCTCCTTTTCCTGTATATATTTAACCCTGTATATATTATTCCTATACTAGGAGCACATTACTCTTCTACATTGGTGACCTCCGACAATGGACATAAGCGCAACCTGAAGATCCTGACGCCGCCCCGCAGCTAGCCCGACTTCCTCCCCTCTCTCTCTCTCTCTCCCTCTCTCTGAGTGTGCCACCTAGCATTTCTCCTACATATGCCTGGTACCTCTACTCCCAGTGATTCGACTTCTCTCGTCGCCTGCTCGTCACCCTGGCTCTGAGCCCTTGCTCGCCACGCTGACTCTGAGCACTCTCTTCATACGTCGTCGCTGACTCCTCCATCTCAAAGGGGGGCTGATGTGGCGTCGCTAGGCAACCGTCAAATCTGACATGCTCTGCAACGCGCTATCGAAGTTTCTTAAGTCAGTTGCGTATATAGAACTTCCAACCAACTCTCATTGGACTTCGGTCCCTGAGAGATCTCTCTATTGTCGTTTCTTCTTGTGTCTCCTATCTATTGTATATTTGTATTTACCTTGTACATATCTCCTTTTCCTGTATATATTTAACCCTGTATATATTATTCCTATACTAGGAGCACATTACTTCTGCTACAATATGTTTCGGTCGGATACTAATTTTTATGCCGAAACCTGCCGAAACCAAAACCGAAACTTCGGTCGGACACTAGTTATGTACATAAGTAAATGAGAGAGAGAGGTAATAATTTTTAACCATTTTTGGATTTTCAACTAAGTTCTCCATTAAAAACCAGGACACGTGTTACGACCATCAGCAGGTTTATGAAATGTAACATACACCTACATATTCATGATGAATGACATAAACACGTCGAACGCAGCGCAATAGGTACTTCGACCCCCATAATAGTAACAACTCCACGCGGCCGGAGGTCAGGCTATAGTGGTTGTAGTAAAGCGGTTGGTTAATGTTGTGGGCTCAATGGTCAAGGTTGTCAAGAAACTGCGAAAAAAAAGGAAAAATTAAGGAAAAACATCATCAACCGTAGGTCATTGTCATGGTGCAGGCTATACAAATTAACTTACATAAACAATTTACTTATAATCCAGGCCCCGATGCTAAATACCTATTTACTCGAGTAAAAGCGTAGTTGGGAGTTGGGACTTGGGGCTGGTTGGGCAGTTTAAAGATTGGATGATATAGGAAGAAAAAAGGTTATTCGATGTGTACAGTCAACGTCAAAAGTAGCTTGACATATGAAGAGGTCAAAAGTTCCTATTCCCTTGTAATAAAAACTTTTGACGTTTTCATATGCCAAGCTATTTTTGATGCTGACTGTACCGCTCCGCCGGTGGGATGTGTGTCTAGGGCAGGTCGGTGTAGGTACGACGACGAGCGAAGCGAGGAGGAGTGGTGAGGTAGAACTGCAACCCTACAGCGCGCGAGCCGAGCGAGCGAAGCGAGCGTGCCGCGGTAGCGGCCGACGAAGCGCCAGAAACGAACTTTTTTAAATAATTTAACTTGTATATAATAACAGTAAACACTTAGCTGACTATGATATATAGGCATTTTAAAAATAGGTATTTCGTATATTAGGTATTTTGATAGTAGTTATTTCAAGTTTAGGTTAATCGTTCAATAGGTATTTCGTCCAATAGGTATTATAAAAATAGGTCAAATAAATGATAGGTATTTAAAAAAATAGGTATTTCGTACATAGGTATTTTGAAAATAGGTATATCAATTTTAGGTATTTTAATATGTAACCGTCGGAAAACAAACAAATCCTAATTGGGCCAAAGTGACGTTCAATCTAAAATGATATTTTAAAAGAGGTTGAGGTCTACCATTAAAGACTTATTTATTTAGAAAACAATTAATATATTTTATGGTTATTCTTAATGCTATCAAACTAGGTTACTAGACTATAATCGTAGTTTAGGTTAGATAACTATTTGACACAATTAATACATTAGTTTATTGATACAAAGTATTTTATTGGTATTTGTAATTCCATTTTCTACCAAGGGAATTTTATGTATAATCGTTACCAGTTTGGGCAAACCTCGTCTTAAACTTGTAGACGTGATCGCGTAGGTACAGTACCCTTACCATGACATGAGTTTGCAATGTTTACATTACCGTACTCGCTAGCGACTGCGTAAACGATTTAGTAAGGCGATTTAAGAATCTATTGCGTAACAGGCAGAGGCGCCGTAACAGGCAGAGGCGCTGTACTTTTGTCCATACTAAATCGTTTACGCAGTCGCTAGCGAGTACGGTAATGCAAACATTGCAAACTCATGGTAAGGGTACAGTCTATATGCCGCTCTACATGTCTTGTTCGCATACTTTTCAAGACGTGTTAATAAAATTGAGGAAAAAACGTTTTTTTACTCTTTTTTTTTAATTCGTCTTAGAAGTTTTATGACTACGATATGCCATTTAACATAACAGTTAGTCGCACGTAACTCGTAAATTAAAACAAAAACCTGTTCAACTTGATTCGCGCGTCGCACATGATGTAAAGAAAAATATTTCGTCATACTCACCGACTTTGTTAAAAATTGGTAAAGAAATTAGTCCAATCACATATCATGAATCATGACATAAATACACCAAGGCCTGTTAATGTATATGTATAAAAAATACCTATAGTACTAGCGTAGCTTGGATATATAAAAATTAACTTAGGTTGATATCGCACTGCACGCAATGACGGATATATATAAATATATATGCGTCGTTGGCGTCGAAAAGATAAAATGAATGTTTATAAATTGTAAATATCGCCATCAAACCCGAATAATCTATTGTATTTTTATTATTCAGAATAATTTTAAACATTCATGAGATAAAACAATTGAGTACCTAAAACTAAATATAACTAAATTAAACTATAAAAATAATATATAAAAAAACCTAAACAAAATGAGCCCAAGATATGCCCCTAGATGTTGACGTGTAATTTTTAAATTATGATTATGATTATATGTTGGCGGCGTTTATATATATTTTCTCCGATGTTGGCCGCGCAATTAAAAGTATATATTTTCATTTTTCTTAATTTTGATTCCAGAACAAAATGTCCGGAGTAGTGCAACAATTCCCTATTGAAAAGGAGTACATCAAGAACCCGGACATATCCCCTGAAGATATACAGAAGCTACGCGAATGGCTGAAGACACAATCACATTTACCTGAAAAGTACCTCGATGGTAAGTTACCCACTCACTTTTCTTCTGGTAACTTGAGCACTTTTTGAACAAGCATAAAATTGTTGTGAATCTACCAAGCGGAGTTTAGGCAGTTTTAGAGCATTTAAGAGTGGTGTAGATGGTATTGCAAAAGTCCCGCTCTAACACGCGTGAGTTTTCAATTAACCATCCCGCTCTCTACGGAAGCTCAGCGCGTGTTTTTCGTAAATATTGATGTTTATTCTAAACGTGTACATTTATAAGGATAATCTTTTTTATCAGATTTGAGGACTTATCATTTTACAACTATTAAACCAATAATCATTGTTAAAAATGAGAGAGTTTTAAAGATCCAATCAAAAACATCGAAAAAAAGAGTTGTGTTTGGAAAATAAAAGTATCGAGAAAATTTTTGCAAATCGTGTTTTCACTTTTAACAGACTGGAGGAAAATAGTTCAAGATGAATATACTGAAAGGACTGATATTTAGTCACTATAGATGTTGAAATCTAGGTCGATAAACATTGGCAAAAGTGCATGTGGGCTTTTAACCTGTGAAGGACGCAATGGATTTTGTATAAATTCATAAGTAATAAGTAATTTTTGTATGTATGTTAGCTAAAGGTATTTATCTATTATATCTATTGTATTTTTGCACTTGACTGTACAGGAAATGATTGCGCTGCCATTTTTCCAAAATAATTGAAATCCCAAACCATTAGACCTGATAATCGCTGTTGTTTATAATATCCTGTGTCCTTGAGAAGTGTGCGATGTAGGTACCGTAGAATTGTTTAATATACTTGCTCGTATGTACACTTTAGCGCTCTATTCCGTTGCAATAATGGTACAAAATTGCGTACATATATTAGTGAACGTGACTGTAACTAGACATCCATGTTAGCAATTGTATACATCAATTTAGGAACGTTGAAACTGTTGAAAGTGACGGATTAGGTATTTAGTAGATTATTATTAGATAGTGAAGATATTTGCCATCGTCACTTTTAACAGACTTTTGAGTGAGAGATTTTTGAGTGATAAGATTTACTCAAAAACAACAAGACCTGGCATATTGAACTGATTTCCTTCTTAACAGATGGGTAACTTTTTTCAGATCTAGCTAGGTACCCAATTTTTGGCTTTTCTGACTCAGAATCACGAGTACTATTGATTCAGATAAAGAAATAAAAACGCCCTTGATTTTCCATACAAATTTTCTGTCAGCGTCACAGAACTGACTTTTTTTCTTCGCAGAAATGGATTAATACTCGTTATTCTGAGTCACAAAACCCAAAATTACCTAGATATAAAAAAAAGTAGGAATTTCTTTTTGTTGAACGTATTCCTATTAGAATGTTCATCATCCTCCTAGCGTTAATGGATTAAATGTAAAATGTTATTGGATTTTAAACCTTATTGCTTGAACGATAAAGTAGGAATCGCTTGCGTTCAACTGAAATGATTTCAAGTAAGTATACACTTTAAGGGTTCCATATTGGGTTGCATAAATTTGAAAGCCATAATGTCGGTGTGCATAACCGCTTTGGTCATAATAGTCTTTGCGCATAAATAGTGCTTGTAATAAATTGATCCGCATAAATTCTATGGCCATAATGTTTTTACGCATAAGTAACGAATTTCATATAGTTTTGGAGCATAAAAACCTAAATCATAATCAATAAACAGCATAATGTTTTTATATATAACGTATTTTGGTGCATAATATACCTAAATCATAATTTATCGACAAGCAAGCACGCATGCATGCACGCAAGCAAGCACGCATGCATGCATGCAAGCAAGCAAGCAAGCAAGCACGTATGCATGCATACAAGCAAGCAAGTAAGCAAGCACGAATGCATGCATACAAGCAAGCACGCATGCATGCATGCAAGCAAGCAAACAAGTACGCATGCATGCATGCAAACGAGCAAGCAAGCATGATTTTTCAAGGCACATAAAAAAAACCTAACACCAGAAGACTAAGGCTTTTAGTCTTCTGAACCGTTAGGTTGAGAGACAGTCTAACAGAGTCAGTTTTGCTCCGGAAGGTTTTGCTCGCTCGCTTCGCTCGCTTCGCTCGCTCGCCCGGTAGCCAAGTTTGTTTGATTGTACTTTGTTGTAATTTTAACACTGGTTAAACAATTTTCTATGTTAACCCAAAATTATAGCGCTCGTTGGTTTTGCTCGCTCGCTTCGCTCGCTCGCCCGGTAGCCAGGTTTTTGTGTTATTTTACTATTTTTATAAAACTTTTAACTCGTTTCAGACAAATTTATGCATTACAATTATTATGACTACTAATAATTATGATCTTCAATGATATGACTAAAAATTTTATGATATTCAACATTATGGCTTAAAAAAATATGACAAAGTGCAGTTATGACAATGAAAAGTATTATGCGCAGGATCATTTATGTGAAAAGACTTTTATGAGCAACAACTTTATGCGAAATGAGTTATGACAATCGAAATTATGACAACAATTTTTATTCCACTAGAGGTGATACCCACTTTAAGTATTTAAAGTGAAAATACCCAAATACGAGAAGAAGGTAGGATGATGATGATGATGATGATTGATGACAAAGTGTAGGTATCTATGCATTTTTATGCTTTCATTTGTAGTTGGTATCTATAAATAATGCGATGGTAAATAAATGCATTTAACTATGAAAAACAATGCGCGTTAAGTGTTTACCTATACCTCAAACTAACATGTCTATTGTCTAACCATGTATTTGTTAGTGTACCTACCTAAAGTTAGTACAACCATTGACCCCTCTTACCCTCTGTACGGTGTGGTAGGTATTTTTCTGGTGAATCATGCTTGAGTCATAAGCAAAAGTTACCAAGTTAGGGGCCTGCGGGCGGCTATTGAGAACTTCTAACAGTCAAGTTGCCCACTCACTTGACAAGCCTAATCCCAATAGGGTCTAGTTTCCCCTCGGGTTGGAAGGTCCGATCGCATTCTCTTCCGTAAAAACTAGTGCCTACGCCAAATCTGGGCATTAAGAAGCGAAGCCCAGCCATCCTTCAGGATGCAACTGTACTGGGATAACGCTAGGAGGAAAGTGATGCTTGAGTCATAAACATTTTTCGTATGCGTAGGTACAAGAACTTGCATGTGATTTTTAGTACATCGACCCAGAACTCGGTACAGAACTCTATGGTCAAAGCAGGAATATAACTATTCACATTTCTGATTTGCAGGACACTTGACAGTAATTAATCTAACGTCGCATCGTGCCGTATAATTTTGCAGACATCCGTCTTTAACTGCAATGCGACAACTCTTAACTTAATAACCTGTAATTGAATAGGTACTTGATGGATGGCTAACCTCAATTATCTCGGAACACAATAGGAAACCAATTATAAAGTTTTTCTCTATTGGGCCAGGAATGCCGATACATTTTTATAAACTTTTTTATATCGATTCTGTATATTTCAAATGACGTTTCCTTAAAACTTGTGTCCAATTTTTTTTTGTCTCCAAAACATTCTAGCTCTTATCCCGCTCCAATACCTACCTTATCTAAAAGACGTGGTTATTATCAATATTTAAAATCCTCTTAATAATAAGTAGAAAAAAAAAACTTGATAAAAATAACTTTTTTCAAAGTGGTACAAATCGAGAAATTACACACTCATGTTTGCATAACGCATATACCTACCAAAATAAGCACAAGATCAACTAATATACTTCATTTATTTGAAAAAATTCATAGGTGGTGATAAATTCAAAAAATACACGTGAGGTTTCGTGGGGGAGGGGGGGGTCGTCTAGAACCTCACCAAAAATCACCATAGGGGGTGGGGGGGTCTAAAAGTGGCCCAAAAAACCTCGCGTGATTTCTGGATAAACCCTTAGGGATGTCTTGCTTTCGTGACGTTTTTAATTAATGACGTTTTTTGGAGACACGGTAAATTTGCTGCTTGGCCTTTCCTCTCTTTGGTCATTTTGGTGAATAATTATATCACACACAATTACATTTCAGTCAATGGTGTCGTAAAAAATAAAATTTATTTTCAAAACACACCCAAGTTTGGGCTTTTCTTGACAGCAAACGTATGAGAATGTTTATTTCTTGAATATATACAATTCACAAACCGACTCGTCATCACCTATCACCTCACCCCTCACCCGTTTTTATATTTTTTATTGTTTATTTAATTTCTATAGCGCGGACAACGCGTGTCTCAGAAATATGACCCCTATAAATCGTAAAGTCCAATTTTCCTCACAGACCTCGATCTCCTCGTGACTTACCACTGCTGCGAGAAGAGTGCAGAGGTAGCGAAGCAAGTTCTGGACCTACACTTCAGTCTTCGAACGCTATTTACTCCTTACTTCAAAGACCGGTGCTTTGACAAGAAGGCCGAATATACCCTGAGCACAGTGTAAGTACATAAGACAGCACAGAACTTATCGCGGTATCATTAACATCATCCGGCATTATTCGCGACGGCACGTAACAATACATAAGGAAGGATTCGCCACGTCCCAATTCGGCGGTGTGGAGTCGGTGCGGTATAAGTATACATCAGTAAACGTACCGACGAGTCCTAGTACCTACAGATTAGTTAAGAGAGGTAGGGCACAGCTAAATGTCATCTTGCTCTAAATTGGAGCAGCCTATCTGCCTTGCAGAAGACCACAGCCAGATTAATATTATTATATTTATGTAGTGTTGTGTTCCTGGAGGTGAGCAAGGTTGCCAGAGCTCCCGAGGATACACTGTGTTGAGAGCAAATTAATCCTTTCTGCTTTCTACACAGCGAATCCTCAGATTTCATAGAGGGTCGGTAATTCGCACGTGACTCCTATGGAGTTGCTAATTGGAGAGGGATGCATCTATGCATGAGCATAGTGCGTTCACGTGCGATGCAATATAAGGCTAACATCATCATCACTAATCTATTGAATTTCTTCGCAAATATATGCAGGGTTTCTCACGCTTTTTCTCAGTAATGTTAAGGAAAATGCAGCAATTCCAACAATCTCGACGATTATAGCTGGTGACATAATTGCTTACAATAACAAGGTCCGTATTACTGTCAGTTTAAGAGCCACTTTGAATGGAAACGACGTATAAGATTGAAAACACGGACAGAATAGGCTTTTACGTTGTGAAATACTGCTGCATACTAATTGGTAACAAGGACAGCAAACGGCTAACGTACAATAACAGTTTGCTCGAGGCAAAGTTAAGTTCTTATGGTAAATGTTAGCTATTTATCCACTATAATAAATACTTTAGGTTTTGGAAGAAACATAACCTCGGCATGTAATTCGTCTAACGCAGGCTAACACTCATAACAAGTTTTAGAGAAGATGATAATCAAATTATGTCTGCATGAGACAAACTACAGCTACACAGTTAATAGAGCACGAAATTAACAAAACTTACTAAATACTTTAATATCTTCTCTCCACTTCTCCCTGTCTGTTGCCCTGCCCTATGGAGAGCGTTACTCGGAGGAATATTAGACCGATATTTCGTGGGGCTTCCTGCTCTAGATCTCATGCCTTCTTTCCCGCCATCATGAGTTTCTCCAAGTTACTGGGGCCTTCAAGTTATTTCTTAATGCACCTACCAATTCTACTGGTCCGGATGCACTGTGTTGAGAGCGAGGGACTTGTTCCTTCTGCTTTCAACACAGTAATGAATCCTCAAATTTTCAGCAACGCGGTCGTGACACCTTTGAAGTTGCGGGTGTCTATAAACTGCGGTGTCCGCTTACCATCAGATGGACCGTACGCTTTTTTGCCACCGTCGTTGTATAAAAATTATTGTCCAGGGTTTTCGCCCCTCTTCCCACGGCGCTGGTCCGAGGCCACCGCGGCTTCTACGCGCGGCTGTTGGACGCAGACCCTCGACACTTCAACTTCAACGACGTCATCAGGACCTTCATGATGGTCTTCGATCTGTGGCAGTACGAGGAGGGCACTTGGCCTGGGTACGTACATCGACAGTTTCAGATTAGTAAGCACACTCGAATACCTAGGTGTATCTATGTATAGATAGGTGTTATCCATATTTTCTTAGTCAAGATAGGTACTATATTACTTAATTTCTCGCTTGCTCGATGCCTGAACCTTAGTTACCGCTATACCCGAACTCCAAGGAATGATCTAAGAATATTCAGGAAGGCAAAAACCTTTTTCATTGTCATGTTAAATACAAAAGCTCTCTTACTCCACGCCATGACATGGGAATGTCAAAAGCGAGATTGTACCCTGTAGAAATGCATGTAGGTTGATAATGTTGATATCGCACGTGATGGATAATTAAATTATATAAGTTGTTGACTTTGAACCGATGGTGCGGGTATAATCCGTCATTGGCGTCCAAAAGATTAGTTAATAGGTACGTCTCCTACTGAAAGCCCATTCTTGTTATTTTGGACATATACTTGAGTAATTGGCGTCAAAAAGGTCTCCTTCTGAAAGCTAATTCTTGTTATCTTTTTAGTCTAGATAGTTGGTTTATTTATAGCAAAATTCGTCCAACACTTAGGTATTTCATTTATCTGTTTTTGCTGATTTCAGCTTCGAGCTTATAATCGATTTGGAAACTGCTGTCGTGGGTCACCTGGCACGGATAGACCTTATGTCCCTTCGTCAAGTATTATATTTCCTACAGGTTTGTGTTCAGCCTTTCCTATTTATCCACTGAATATAAATCATGGTCATGTTTTCTGACACCTCTTACCTACTTAATAAAGGTTGGTAAGTTACTTAAAGTTACCTAATCTTTTGTACGAAATCTCCTGTCACAGGTACTTTTATACTTACTGGTAGATCCCAACCTCTGTAAATTTAATTGTAAATCTGTTATTTAACGAAAATATAAATCCTTCATTTTCAATTTGATTTCCAATTTTAATTTTCATTGTTCATTTTCATTTTATTTTTTATCTGCGTCATTGGCTCAACTGAATGATCCAGAGCCCTAGGACGGCTATGCTAAGACTAGATTATTTAATTCCTTACAGGAAGCCATGTTAATAAAACTGAAAGCGGTCCACTTCCTAAACGCGCCAAGCTGGATGGATAAGTTAATGCTGATGATAAAACCGTTCATCAAGAAGCAGCTGCAAGACCTGATCTGCATCCATCAGCGAGGGTCCGACAGCGTCTATAAGTACATCCCGAAAGCGGCACTACCAAAGAACGCTGGAGGAGAGTACAAGGACTTTGAGACTATTAATGGTAAGCGTTCCTTGTTGATTTCTCTTACGTCAATTCTTCAGGGGTCAACATTATGCCTAGGTATTGATATACTTCTGGAAGAGTGCCCTGCGTGGGACTCAGAGAGATCGGCTCTGGCCAGCGTGGTTGGCACAAACTTGTCCCTGTCAGCAATAATAACCAGAATGTTGGCAGCGGATTCGGCATGGAGGGCAATGGTCTCCTTCTGTAGTAATGACCCAGAAGGAGACCGCTGAACGTGAACGGGAGAGAGCGGATCCCAATAGAAGAAGAGGGCGTCGAGCTCGGGAACGCAACCGTCCACCATAGGACGTAGACTCGTACTAGAATAGGTCTACGGTCTCCTCTGCCTGTCGTAAAAGGCGACTAAAGGGGGTCATCGGGGTTGTAAGTGCTTAATGCGGTGGGGGCCGCAGCACTTACTTATCAGCCCCAGGGAGGGTGGCCCAAGCCAAAAGGCGGAAAAGCGCGAGGGGGGCTCCAGTGCGTTCAGTATGAGATCCCGGAGTCCCCCGCATGAGAGCGCAGATGGCTGTCGCCGTTGAGTTTTTAGTGGCTAGAAATACCACATAACCCAGGTATCCCCCCATGCCTGGGTACCTGGTTCGCAGGTTTTCTCCACGTTAAAAAAAATTAGTTGGTATGAATAAAGGCAATACGTAATTCGCTATTTGACTAATTCGCTTTTGATTCGCTTTTCGTGGCATTCGAATCTGTTTTTAGACGCGATCAAATGTTTGTATGGGAGCAATTAGAGCAACAGTCTGCCGTTTTCTCGTGAAATATTGCGTTTATGAACACAGTTGCCGTATAATTTATTTGTTATTAAAATATGAAAATTGAATTGCAAACTTTAAATTTACATGAAAATAATCAACATTCTTATCTTTTTATGATTTTGATTAATTTGTCTAATTTACTATTGGGATAATTTGATGGTTTTCTATCCATATAGCGACACTATGTTATACATTTTGAAATTAAATGTCTCATACCCAATGTTTAATTTAAATCAGTGTTTCTATGACAACCTTAAAGTAGACTATCCAATGAAATAAGATATTATGTCTGTTTCAAGTTCATAATCTTAGGCGTTATTCACGCCAAGCGGCGTAAGGCATAAAGCGTAAGGCCGGCCGCACATTGGACACGTTTTCGTACTGGATCAACTGGATGCGAATACGACCAATTCGTATCCAGTCAACGCACTACCATAGTACTTTCAAGGTCGGGATCGTTCGCGCGGCTTCGTGCGTGTTCGAACCGACCGGCCTAAGGCATTAAGGCACATTTGTATACAAAAATGCCTATGCCTTACGCCGCTTGTGTGTATTTCACGCCTTACTGTACCATTTTGTTTCAGAGGAGCTGCTGGTGAGGTTACAAAGCAATCCAGTGTTCTTCCGAGACGAAAACCGACGAAGAGTGAACGAGGCATTGAGACGCGGCAAAGCGACCACCGTCGAAGACTTGTTCGGGATACAGGGTAGCTTCAAGAAGTTAGATATAGATTAGAAGTTGGGAATATAGGCATTTAGGTTACCCGGTGTTTTATTGTCCCCAAGCCTGATATCCTGAACTTACCTCTGGTACAAGTTTTTTCGAAACAAAACAAAAACGAACGTACAGATATTTTTGTGGCTTTAGGAACGTACATGCCTTTGACTGTACGTTAGGTAGATCTATAATGTATATGTCGTTTTTTGTTAGTGATAAAAAGGTTTAGGAAAATAATGTTAATAAATTGCCCATCGGACCTGTGACGTCAATACCTACCTAATGTCTACTCGTATTTTCACGAAATTATGTAGGTAAGGTTTTTGACTTAAGGCGATGTATTGATTGAAAGAGACGCGCTTATGTTTTTCGTTCACGACAAAACGGGATGCAACACTCTCCGGGAATGGCTTTTTTTAGACAAATCTCAATAAATATCTGTCTGTGTGCAGATTTATTAAATTTCCTCTTGTTAGTATACCTAGATGAGGTAAAATATCATGATATTAACCTAATCGTGTCTTTTAATAATGCGTTGTTTTAGTAGGCTGAGTAAAAAAAGGAAAATATAGACTCAACTTTGGATTTCCTTTCTATCGAGAAAATTTTAAGCAATTATGTTTCGGCTATTGTCAGTACCACAATCATATAGTCAAGAATTATATATCTGAAAATCAGTCCCTATTGTTTCCTCGTCTGGGCAGAACAGCGTTTCAAAGTTTCTAAATTTCTGAATGTAGCGCCTTAAACTTTGGAAAGAAAACAACTACTACAAATTATATTTACTGTAAAAACATGAATTTGAATATTTTGGCTGTTTTCATTATTATCATTGTGACAAGACTGAGTGACTAACTAAAGTTTTTATGTTTGACAGAACAAAGGTACTTTGTACACTGGTTTGTACTTTATTGTTGACTGTTGATCTTTGTTGTCCACAACTTTCAGTATATTCGGCAACATACATACTCATCCTAATAGTCTTCCTTAATGCTTCTTTAATGTAGACTACGCGACATATAAGTTTACATATTTATACGTGACATGCAAACAGATTAATTAAGGAAATCCCAAAATATATCCAATCATGCACGAAAATCTGATGGGTGAAGTAGGAAGTAGGAATGTAAATGTAACTAAAGGTACTTAATGGTGGAAACAAGATAATGAATAATTCAACATTGTTAGTAATTTCTACGGTCAACGAATTTGATTTCGGGGTCACAGTGACATTATTATGATATCTAGCGGCTTTCATATTGATTTTCACTGTGACAAGAAGTGGCACAAAACTCAAATTGGTTGACTGTACAGACGAGGAATTAAAATTTTGGCACCTTTGCACTCTATTACCACTGAAATAGAGACCAAAATGTACAAACATTCAAATTCCCCGACTGTATATTTAGGCGACTTCCCGAGTTATAGGTGCGGACTTGCGGAGGCGGTACAATATATCAGAGGGCTGAAAGCTATCAGTATCAACTGTTGGTTTAGTCAGTAGCTACCTGTTTCTTTACTGCGCGCCTACACTCTTCATGGGCACCATGCAGGCCGTAGCGAAAGTATTACATATGTTTGCCATAAAAAAAAAATAGGTACAAGGAAGATAGGTAAATAATACAGGCATATGTAAAGATACAATGTATTTGCTGCTCGGTTTCAAGGCTTCAACTTCCGGGCGAAACTATTGATCCAGTTAATGAAGGATAAATTGGCGGAAATAATTCGTGTATAAGCAGATTTTGGTATACTTGTTATGCCAAAATTTGCTTATACACGAATTATTTCCGCCAATTGGCCGTTAATCGTCTTCTTGGCTTGAATCATATCCAGTGCCAGTGCCGTCTGTAAAGAAGTGTTTGTACAAATAACCAAAATGGGAAGGCGGAGGGAACTCGGTGGTTGAGTTTTCCTTACGTTCGTTCGCTCGTGCGCCGGCCGAATCGTCACAATTTTATATAGAGGAGGCGTCAAACTAAGGGGACGCCTCGATTATGTAAACCACGTCCCGCGTATTTGACACGCTTCCGCGCACGTGAGGAAATTCGATAGGTACTTCTCTCTTCGGTACTAAGTAACTACTTTCCAGAAATAATATAAGTAGGATTTTAAATAATGCCCCGACGTCGGGCCCGCTACAGCACAGTCACGGAGCGGTGTAGGTACATACTGAATCATCCTAGAGTTATTTAGTTAAGTACAGTTTCCGGCAAACATCTTAACATGACCTTGAGTGCACAGTAGCGTGAATTACACGTAAATCGGCTACTGCGCACTCAAGGTCATGTCAAGATGTTTACCAGCAACTGTACTAGCTCTATTAACCGGTTAGTACAGTTCGAGTGCTCAACAGGGACCCTAAACGTGGTACTATCAATCTTATGTCGCATTGACAGAGGTGAACGATACATAAGTGTCAACTATTGGGCACTAAGGTGTCGAGCATTGGGACGTTTGTACCATAGCCGGATTAATTTTTTTGATGAAAGAAACACACTGAATGCATCAATTGCCCGTTGGTGAAGCCAGAGGCGGCTTTGCCAATGGGTGTGCGTTGCACGCGGGCGCCGCAGTCCTATAATAGGAGGCGCCGAGCGAGCGTTCGCTGAAGCGCTACCCATTCAGCAAAAGTTTTTAACTTGGATTACATGTTGCCTACAGGATGATCACACTAGCCCGTTCCGTGTCCGGGCCGGCCCGTTTTCTAATACAGGACGCGCGACGGCCGTCCGTTTCTTGTACTAGAAAACGGGCCGGCCTGGACACGGAACGGTCTAGCGTGAATCATCCTTATGATTCAGTAAGTTAAGGAAAACTTGGCGGAAATAATTCGTGTATAAGCGGATTTTGGCATAGTTGTATGGAAAGATGTCCTTAACAATATACTAAAAATCCTGACGGATGGGGGTGGAGATGACGGGTAGAGTCATTTTTTTTTATTTTTTCGTATAAAACTCTTAAACTGTGGTCCATAGCAAAAAATGTTCTTAGACATGAGTAATCTACATAAAATTTTCTACAGGAAAGGTTCTACGCACTTTTTCGCTAGGATGAATATTTAATGAGATTTGAAAGGAGGAAAAGTTAATTATAAGTGACCTCATGGGTGGTTCTCATTCCTTTGTTTCTCAATAATATTCTAAAAAATAAAAAATACAGTATTTATGCACTCAACGAGTTCTAAATAACGATACTCCACTCGATGGGGTAGGTCAAAATTTTTTTTTTTCGCGCCCCCCTTTAGCTATATGGGAGCCCCATCCGTCAGGATTTTTAGTATATTGTTAAGGACATCTTTCCCTACAACTATGCCAAAATCCGCTTATACACGAATAATTTCCGCCAATTGGCAGTTAGTGCTTGAATCATTAATAGTAGAGAGGCCAAGTTGAAAAAACGCAATTTCCGTAGGATGATTGAAAAGGTTTATACCGACAAGTGGTATCGTTGGAATCAGCATGCTCTACTGATTATCAAAATGCATGTTGTCGCTTTCTAAAGTGGTGGAGTGGGTTTTTATGACGTCATAAGTTTTATGTATGAAAAATAAACATTTTTTCTTCAAAAACCTATCGAGTGGGGTATCAAACGAAAGGGCACCACTGGCCAAAATCTAATGGTGTGGTATATTTTTAGAATCAGCTCATGGAGCCCTTGCGTTTGATACCCCACTCGATAGGTTTTTGAACAAAAATTTATTATTTTCCATACATAAAATTTATGACGTCATAAAAACTCATTCCACCGCTTTAGGAAGCGACAACATGCATTTTGATAATCAGTAAACGATGCTGATTCCAACGATACCCCTTGTCGGTATAAACCTTTTCAGTCCTACGAAAATCGTAAATAAGGCACTTTCGACGAATTGGCATCTCTACTATAATGGTTAACCCAGCCCTCTTAATCCAGCTGTGTGTACTTTATACCGGGAAAGTGTTCGGAACTTAATGAAACTTTACAAAGTTATTTGGGGCTACACGAGGAAGACTATCCTAGGTTTTCCAAGTCGAGGACAGGGTCCTTGTTACGAACACTTTCCAGATACCCCCACCTTGTTACGACATACCGACGTTACAACTCATTTAATAATAGAGATCTCTGCTTGTATTCCAATTTACAAGTCTATGTGAAATGGGACTCTGGCACTACTTACTAGCCGGGGGCGAGCCTCGACTGCCGCTGCAGCCAGCCTTCTCCTTCACTTGCGTAAGCGCAGCGTTGTTGCCAAGCCCCATGCCGCTCTGGAACGGAAAAGCCATCACAACTCCGACCATGCACGAAAACTAGTTCAACAAGACCGGCTAGAGTCAGTCCGACCCAAGTCAAAGATACTTGACAATGATGAGTTCCTGATACGCCTTATTAAGGACAAAGGTAGGCTTCGGGGAAGAGTTTTCCATTTGTTACTGTCATCTTTCCAACCAGGGCCAGTGGAGCCAGCCTACAAAAAGAGGTAGGGCACAGCAAAATGTAATCTTGCTCGAATTTGGCCAACTGGGGAAGTACCTCCGCCTTGCAGAAGATCACAGCCATAATAACATTATTTACTATATATGTACAAGTATGTTCCTGGAGGTGAGCAAGGTTGCCAGAGCTCCCGAGGATGCACTATGTTGAGACCGAGGGACCTAAACTTTTCCCTTCTTCTGTCACAAACATCACAGACAACACAGTGAATCCTCAAATTTTATAAAAGGTCGGCTATGAGCCCATGACACCCTTAAATTTGCGAGCGTCTGTAGGCTGCGGTATCCGCTTACCATCAGGTGGACCGTACGCTTGTTGGCCACCGTCGTTGTATAAAAAAAGCAATCTCAAGACTGCCAAGGCGCACCGTGGGAAGAGACCCCCCAGAAGGTGGACTGAGGACCTGGTAAAGGTCACGGGAGTCCGCTAGTTTGCGGGTGGCGCAGGACCGGTCATTGTGGCACTTTTTGGGGGAGGTCTATGTCCAGCAGTGGACGTCTTTCGGCTGATATGATGATGATGATGACCCAAGACGTTTTCTGTATCTCCTACGTATTCTTCTCTACTACATTAATAAAAAAATCATTAATTAAGAAACAAAAAACCCGCCTGCACTAAAAATACCAAAACAAGCAATAAAAAGTTTTTGTCAATATTGCATTATCATCTGAACTAAAAGTGTACCTATTCCTAATTTCAGCTCAATACTAGTTAAGGATAAAAAGCAGTCGGAGGCATGGAGTAGCATTAAATGAGACTTTTCGGCCAAATCCATGCCTATTTAAGACTTTTTAGTTTCAACTATGGTTCTTGCAATTCAGTGGCGGCGCTTGAGATTTTTATAGGGTAACCCGGAGCGAAATTTGAAATTGAAGAGTCATCAACCTAGGCACCTAGGTAGGTACCTAGTTGATGACTCTTAGTAGTACCTACTCTTTGAGAAAATTGTAATGAACCCAAACACGATAGTTATATCTAGTGAAGTTTATGAATTGCTATGACCACCTTCTGACTTTCTCGTCAGAACGGCTTTATGGCCACATAATATTGCAATGAAACTTGTTTTACACATATATAAAATTTCATCTCAATTGGACTACGAGAAGTTTGTCAAATTTAGTTTGTAAAGTTTGACGCAAGGAAACAATTTTAACTGAACCTACTTATTTATTACTTACTTTACGAGGTAAATAACACTTTGCAAAAATAGTACACGTGACTCATTTCAGCAAAAAAAAGTGCGTGTCGGATCACGCACAAAGAAGGGTTCCGTACCGACATACACATATTCGAATAATCCATCTACACATATACCTTAAAGCATTTAAGACGGGAGCCGCCATTGATATACTTACCCCTCCGCCAGCGCCGGATCTAGAAATTTTTAGAGGGGGGGCAAAAACTACAAAATGCCGCCCCCGTCTGCATATATTGTCTTACAAATTGTTACCTCTACCATTATCATAATTTCAACCATCAGGACACCCGATAGACATACCTATAGGCCTAAACAAAAAACGCCACAACGACCGGTCTAGCGTTTCTCGTTCTGGTTTTTTACGATATTTCACGAATACAGTCAATCTAGTCAGTCAGAACAGTAAAAGTAGCTACTAGTTAACTAGGTACTCTAAGGGGGGGACGGGCCATAAAGTCATAACACACCTATAGATGAAAACGCGAGAAAACCGAGCGCAAAATTTTTCGAACATTATGATGCAGATGCGGAAAATACTTCATACGCATCAAAACATAACAAATCTAGAAGAAAACGCGAGCGCAGCGAGCCCGAATATTTTCGGACATTATAATGCAGATGCGGAAAATACTTCATATGCATCAAGTCATAGCAAATCGAGAAATATAACAAATCATACGCATCAAGTCATAAAAAACGCGAGCGTAGCGAGCGCGGAATTTTTTGTTTGCCGCCCCCTAAACTTGCCGCCCGGGCCATAGGCCCCGGCTTGGCCCCCCCTAGATGCGGCTCTGCCCTCTGCCAAAAGCATAGGAGAAAAATCTGCCAAGTTATTAAAAACTACTTCATTAATCGATTATACTTCAGTCTCAGAATCGTTCCCGGCGTGTGAAGAGCTCCGTCAAAATGCCTTAATGTGCTGTTTTTGAGTGCATAAAACGTTATAATTTATCAAATTAACACAAAGATGAATTATCATTTCACATGCACGTATATTTTGGATTTATTATAATTTTCTGCAAAGTTAAACTTTTAATTGAAATCGGAAACCAAGCATCGGAAAAACATTTTGACGTGAGCTGTCACCGTATTTAGGGACAATAAGAACTACTTTCAGTCTGGCTATCCGATATTGGACTTAGTGGAAAAGCCAGTAAGAGGAAACTTCATTCCTCAAGTTTGGTGTTTAAAGTCTTACGATTGGGAAGACCAGTTGAGTTGACCCCTCCTAACATCGCAATCATTATACTCGTACTAGGAGGGGTCAACTAGCTGGTCTTATATTACCACCTACGTGACCAGCAGAGTTGATCCCTCCTAACATCGCAATCACGATACTAGGAGGCATGCTCAACTCCGCCGGCTTGTTTGGCTTTATGAAATGCGTTGCGTTTGGCATTCGCGTGCGTAGATTTCGTAGTGGTTAGCTTAAATCTATTATGACGCTAAAGTAAATCGTATTATCAAATTGTATTTAGGTAATGGATATTTTGTATTCATAAATTGATGATTTATTAAATTAACAGCAAGTAGTTTGTAGCAAGATTTTGTAAGGCAAGCCGGTGGGAATCGAGTTGTATGGGCGCTCCGCCACTGTTGCAATTGTTAAACGTGTGTAAAGCAAACCTCGAATGACGATGACAATGAAAACATGAGTGATTGCGCATAGCGGATAGCGGATCCGACTATTAAACTTTGAATAGTTATAAATCCTAAACGGTTGTTTTCACTAACTAATGACTAAAGAAACCTTATAATGATTTTAAAATACCTATTCAATGATACCCCACATGATATAGTTCGTCAACTTTATTTATTATTTCTTTTACAAAATGATGTCTGGTGGCCGCCATCTTTGTTTTTTTTTGACGTCACATTTCTAAGAACACTCGGGCTGGTAAGACAAATCTAACGATATCTGAAACATTAAAATCCGTTCAGGGAACTGGAAGATGTCAGGTAATAAAGAATATTACATACATACATACATACATACATACATACAAGATACGCGCGAAACACATAACCCTGCCTTGCAGTCGGGTAAAAACACTGCGCAAGGAGGAGTCTTAGCTAATCATCTCCATATAGGCACCGATGCAAAACAAAGATAAAACTCACCACAGCAGCAAACACGATGGCCAGAACAGCCATGAACAATGTAATATACTTCATCCTGAAAGAGGTCCAAATCAACTGTTCCCTGACTGTACAACCCAGCCTTTTATATTCGGCAATATTTTTCCGTAAAACGTTATTATTATGGAAATGAATGGGTTACCAGGTAATCTTCCTCAGTTCAGTGGTTTCACAGTTTGACCAAGGTACGAGTAATTACCGTCATCAACATCATCCCATTTACTTACCATACAAGTTTTGACTTCCATTACCATTTACTAAATAGACACGTACAATATAAAGGCAACCTACGTGCTATCAAGTAAGATTCATTTTTCATCTTTTACAACAAAGACTGGCGTGTGGGACAGGACTTACGTTATTTACTGTGGCGGTCAAGAAGTTAATGCCATTTAGTCGCTGCAGAATATCTTCTACCATACATCTTTCAATCTCTGTCACGCGCCACCGCCAGATTGCCTTACCAAACGTCTATGTCTGTCTGTTACGTCTTCTCGCTTAAGTCGCTGAACCAATCGGAGAAAAGAGTTCCGGGGAAAACGGATACTTTTCACCCCAGAAATCATCCCTTAAGGGTATGAAAGTTTGTATGGGAGAGTGATACATAGGTAGCGCCTGAAAGAAAAGAATAGCAATTAAACTCGAACGCGATGAATGAGTTGTACGCGGACAAATTCTAAGTAAGATTTCTGAATACAAAACAAACTTTGTATCCCGTCCCGAGGACACAGTTCGTATTACAAACATCACTTTCGTGGTCACTATTTTGTCGGATTCGGATAAAGATGCCGTTTTGGGTTATTTGGTAGAAGTACGGGACATCTACCAACTAACTTAGAAATGCCACCAAAATCTATAGCCAATTCGTCAAAAACGTGTCCACGAAAAACCCACACTATCTCCATGCAAAATTTCATCTAAAATCCGTTTAGCGGTTTCCTTGAATAGGTAACAGTCAGATAGACACATATTCGCATTTATAATATTACCTAGTAAGTATGGATTATCATCACATAATTCAGTTGTAAAAGCCTTTTTTTGATAACAGTCGTAAATTATATGTAATATCACGTAAATCACACATTCGCACGCTCTACCGTGCACAAATGCTCAAATCATTGCCCACCACATTTTTCGAATTATTATAAATGGTACCGGAAGAGAATTATTCAGGTTTTTTCCTGTATTTCCAGTATAAAAAGGACGCCAGGAGATTCGCAGTGTGACATTTCGAGATGAAGTTTATAGCTTTGTTGGTTGCTGTTCTGGCCATAGTATTCGCCGTTGTGGTGAGTTGATTGGATTATTTTCTGTTTCAAAAGCCTGTTCAATTAGTAGTGACAACAAACTTGTTCGATACACCGGTTCGATAATAGGGAAGTTGACTCAAACAATTTTATTACTTCAATAGAAAGAAGACAGAAAACTATGCCAAATAGTGAAAATCCTATTCAAATATCTCAAAAAATAACGAAGTTACAACGGTTAGAATGTTCGTAGAGTTAGAGAGAGAAAGTGCTATCATAGTAAAAGTAGTTAGCGCCATAGTAAATGACGACTCATACAACTTTGAAGACTTATAATTACGTAATTTTTTTTATTACTTTTTTCGCCATTTGATTGAAAATTTGAGCCTTTATGTAGAAAATTTAGATTTATTGATTTTATTTCATAGTGTCATCATCCCTATTAGGATATAGATTTTTTTCGTCGAGTCCGCTTTTTTAATTTTCGAAAACATCTTGTTTTTCAATTATTTATTGTTTCTGTAGTAATGCGGAAAATTACAGTTGGGCAGGGTGGTCAGTGGCTAACATTTCAGTCGCTTTGATAATGGGATGTCATAATCACAGTGTTACTTATAATCCACAGAGTGGCATGGGCGTTGGCGGCAATGCCCCGTTGTCCCACAACAAAGAGAAGGCCGAGTGCGGCGGCGGTGGACGTCCACCCCCGCCTCCACCCCCGCCTCCACCATCTAGTAAGCAATACGCATGTTACTGTTATATCCATTACTCTTAAGGCCAGACCACCAGCAGCCATAACATATAACTATATCGGAGGGGTGCTGACATGCAGCGAGTGTAGTCGCACATTCGCTGCAAAGATTGGCTATGTCAGTCGCCACTTCGCCAGAGAACGCACCAGCGTCGCTCTCAGCAGTAGGAAGTAGTCGGGCTGTGGCCGAATACGGCTAGGAGATGATGATGATATCCATTACTAGTTTTTACCCGCGGCTTCGTCCGCGTGAAACTCGTTCATCCCGATAGATAATTGCTATTTTTTTATATCAAGCGCTTCCCTAGTTATCGCTCTTCCATACAAACTTCCACTCCCTTAAGGGATGATTTCCGGGATAAAAAGCATTTATGTCCTTCCCCGGGACTCAAACTACCTCCATGCCAAATTTCATCTAAATCGGTTTTAGCGGTTTAAGCGTGAAGAGGTAATAGACAGACAGACACACTTTCGCAATATTAGTATGGATTATGTATATCATAACAACCTAGTTTCTGCGGAATACTCCCTAGCTTGTTTCAACTCCGGAAATTCAAAGGACGATTCCCACTAGACCATTTCGTGTCCGGGCCGGGCTTATCAAACCGTGCCGTTTCCGAGCTTATTTGCGTAACGTGTATGATATACCGACTAAGGCTGGGTTGCACCAAACCGTCTGTAATCGTAAGCGGTGTTCGTCAAATCTGATTGTATGGAAAGTTTGACAAGTTTCTATGGGATGACAGCTGTGCCGGCGCCATATTTGTGATATTTGACGATGACCGGTCTGTGTTCGTAGTACGTTTGGTGCAACTGGCAAGTGCAAGGTAGGGTGGACTCACATACTCAATACTCATACTATAGTCAAAAGTGCGTTAGTTGCGTACCTACTTATGTTTGTACTTCTGGATGTTCAAAATATCTCAACATACACTAATGGCTTGACATTAGTTATGTTCAGATATTTGTGAGAATTGTTCGCTTCGACTGTAGCCAAAAAGTGTAAGCTTACATGTTTTGTTTATTTTACAGCCAGTACCGGCTAGTCTGCGCCCACAGGAACCACCAACGCCTATTCTCGCAATAAAACTGGAAGCATAATAACTATCACTTTTATTTACATTCCTTTCCATACATTTCGTATGGCATTCTCGTATAAAAATAGAAAGTTATCAATTAATCTCATTAGAATATACGATGAGAATACTTGACATACTTAAGGATAATTCACGCGATAGACCGTTCCGAGTCCGGGCCGGCTGGCCCGTTTTCTACTACGTATACAAGAAATCGACGGCCGTCGCGCGTCCGTCGATTTCTTGTACTTACTACTTTCTATATATATATATATATATATATATATATATATATATACAAAACGGGCCGGCCCGGACATAGAACGGTCTAGCGTGAATCATCCTTTACTCGTATTCGTATATACATCGGTCAGCGTATGTCAGTGACGACATTTCAATGCACATCCATGAAATATTTCAAGAATGTTTATATTTATTAAACTAGATATAAGAAATTACTAAAAACATTTATGTAGATATGCAGCTACAATTCTAATGGTTTGGCAATGTAAGAGTATTTATTTATCGATTACTTAGAGTATTCGTTTAAAGCATATATATGTATATTTATTTAAATAACTACAATTTTGTGTAACATTTATTCTATAAACACTTATTCATAGGATCTTTAGTATAAGAATCTACAAAACTTCAGAAACAGCAACGGTCGTTCAGATTATTAAAATCGATTTAAGTTATCATTTAAATATCGTCATGTTATATTCGATTCAGAATATAATAAGTTTTTTTTATAATGCACTCACTGCCATAGTAAGCCAAAACCTCACACAGATTTTGCTTAGGCTGAATTAACGAAAAAGTTTTATGATAAAAATTCTGTCTTAAAATCGTAAGAGTCAATAGAGTTGTAATTCTTGGAAAGTGTCATCCAAAATACATTGGTTTTAAATGATTAATGATTGATTCATCGGCTAGATAAACACATAACTTTAGATAAGGGCTTCGCAAAATTATGTTGAGTGCTTGTGTTGTTGTTGAAAATTATGTTGACCCAAAAAGCATCGACAGATTGTCATATTCCCCACAACTCGTAGCAAAGGCTGTATTTTCAAGTGCGTCACTCAGGTAGGTATGCCCTAAATAGCCCTGTTCTATATAATAATGTTAGTGGAACGACTTCTCACGATTTAAAGAGGATGATATTTGAAATCCTCAATGGAAAGTTGCATCCTTAACGAAAAGGACGCACTTAGCGACAAGCAATTACACAAATTGTGCTAAAAATTTTGTGACACGATTTAGCGACAAGCAATAATACAACCTGTGCTAAACATGTACCAACCAAGGTATCGCTTGAAATCTGAAAAGACCTGTGCTAGCATATATTAAATAGCCGACTCTGATTGACGATAAGCTGCCCAGGACAGAGCACAGTGGCGTCTGTTAGTGTCGGAGGTCAAGATCTACTACGGGTCGCTGAGCCGGCGTAGTAAGTTAATTGCTAAACATGTAGTGAGGTTCGCCTGGTGTTTTCTTAGATCATTGTATTCCAAATTCTCTTCTAGTGTTCCAACTCCTGTAGCTCCTCTTAGGTAGATTTAGTGAAAAACAGTCACGTACGCATGATTCAAATTTAAAAAGAATTCGACATAAATACCTAGTTCCCGATTATGGTCGTCAGTGTTTGGGATTTTCTTAATATCGTTAATGTAAAATAACTGCTTGCTTTGCGGAAAGTTTAGTTGTTTAAATATGACTTAAGAATCATCCCAAAATATATCTTGTTGTAAAATGTGGAATTGTTTGACTTTAATAGGCAATATTCAACCAATGATCTGTTGAATGAGCAACGTGGGCAGCGGCCAGGACTTGGATAGGTGACCGCTTTGAGTGGTTACTAACTGAGCGCTCCCGTGATGTGGAAGGCACGTTAAGCCGTTGATCCCGGTTGCTGTCTATCGCAGCAGTCGTTAAGCCAAGTTGGAGGCCTTGAGAACTTCTAACAGTCAAGTTGGCCACTCACTTGACAAAGCCTATTCCCAATAAGGTCTAGTTTCCTCTTGGGGTTGGAAGGTCAGATGGCAATCGCTTTCGTAAAAACTAGTGCCTACGCCAAATCTTGGGATTAGGTAGCGGACCCCAGACATCCTTGAGGATGCAACTGTACTGGGATAACGCTAGGAGGATGATTTGATCTGTTTATGGTATGTACAATACATACACCATAATAGTACATTACTTAAACAAGGGCGGTAAAACAAAGAATGTCTTAGATCGCAGGTATTTGATGCCCGAGCCGAAGGCAAGGGCGATAAATATGCGATCTGAGGCTTTCTTTATTACCGCCCGTGTTAAGTACAAAATTTTATGTCACCTCCTGGCCAGGAAGTGGGATTTCCCGCGCGCGGAGCGTGCGGTAATTGCCGCTTTATGGCCAGGTGTGACATAAAATGGTTTAATGCTCATATCCATTCATGGTGACTTAGTAAGCATAATATTTGCCCTCGGATCATATCTATGATAATAACATTGAGTAGATTGTAGTCCAAAAGATGTGAATTGCTTGAGGTTTATAGCCTCAGACCAAACTCACTACACTTTGTGTATTAGCACTAGTTAATGTGTGCCGGTTGGGATGTGAAACATTTTTAATACAAAGTTCTAGGCTTCAGCTTTGTCGACGCAACATTCAAACACCTTTCATGACATATACCTAAGATACCTTTTAAATTGTTATCGATTCATCATCTATTAGATCGCTAGAGAAACTCAACTTTATATACTAGCTTTGCAAAATTATGTTGAGTGCTTTAACCCGAAAGGCATCGTGGGATTCTTGTTTTTCCCTAGCAAGTGTTAATTGTTGGACTGTAGCTTAATGCGAAAAAAACGAGACTAGCTTCTAAATATATAGTTCAGTGCTTTGAAAGTTCAGTGAAAGAGGTCCAAATCAACTGTTCCCTGACTGTACAACCCAGCCTTTTATATTCTGCAACATTTTTTCGTAAAACGTTATTATTATGGAAATGAATGGGTTACCAGGTAATCTTCCTCAGTTCAGTGGTTTCACAGTTTGACCAAGGTAATTACCGTCATCAACATCATCCCATTTACTTACCATACAAGTTTTGACTTCCATTACCATTTACTAAATACAATACACACATTACATTTTACGTTTAATTAATACGAATAAATGAATATGAATATATACTTAAAATCCATATATGGGTTTGCCATACTCAGTTAGATATATAATGTGACATTATCTCCGCTACCCAAAGGTTGTCTGAAAGAGATCGCTCTTTAGCGATAAGACCGCCTGTTGTATACCTCTACTTTAAGCCTAATGTTCTGTACTGTGTTATTTTGAGGTGTGCAATAAGGAGTATTTGTATTGTATTGTAACCTCTTCGCCGACACAGTCACGTATAGATGACAAGAGCCGCTGTGCCTACAACGCCACAGTCATGTATAGTTGACAACACGTATAATATAAAGGCAACCTACGTGCTAATAAGTAAGGTTCATTTTTCATATTTTACAACGAAGACTGGCGTGTGGGACAGGACTTACGTTATTTACTGTGGCGGTCAAGAAGTTAATGCCATATAGTCGCTGCAGAATATCTTCTCCTAGCATACATCTTTCAATCTCTGTCACGCTCCACCGCTAGATCGCCTTACCAAACGTCTATGTCTGTCTGTTACTTCTTCTCGCTAAGCCGCTGAACCAATCGGAGAAAAGAGTGCCGGGGAAACCGGATACTTTTCACCCCAGAAATCATCCCTTAAGGGGATGGAAGTTTGTATGGAAGAGTGATACATAGGTAGCGCCTGAAATAAAAGAATAGCAATTAGACTCGAACGCGATGAATGAGTTGTACGCGGACAAATTCTAAGTAAGATTTCATACAAATACAATACAATACAAATATTCTTTATTGTTCACCAAATAATCTACACTAAAAACAAATAACAGAAACAAGTTGCACAATGGTAGACAACAGGCGGTCTTATCATACTGTAATATGTCCTCGGAATTTCTGAATATGTGTCCCCAGGATTCTGGTGTATCATTTCCTGTCCTTGGAGACCCTGAACCCATATTTTACAGATTTCATACTGTAATATGTCCTCGGAATTTCTGAATACAAAACAAACTTTGTATCCCGTCCCGAGGACACAGTTCTTATTACAAACATCACTTTCGTGGTCACTATTTTGTCGAATTCGGATAAAGATGCCGTTTTGGGTTATTTGGTAGAAGTACGGGACATCTACCAACTAACTTAGAAATGCCACCAATATCTATAGCCAATTCGTCAAAAACGTGTCCACGAAAAACCCACACTATCTCCATGCAAAATTTCATCTAAAATCCGTTTAGCGGTTTCCTTGAATAGGTAACAGTCAGATAGACACATATTCGCATTTATAATATTACCTAGTATGGAAGAATGGATTATCATCACATAATTCAGTTGTAAAACATAATTCAGTTTTATATTCTGCAATATTTTTTCGTAAAACGTTATTATTATGGAAATGAATGGGTTACCAGGTAATCTTCCTCAGTTCAGTGGTTTAACAGTTCGACCAAGGTAATTACCGTCATCAACATCATCCCATTTACCATGCAAGTTTTGACTTCCATTACCATTTACTAAGTTAAATACAATACACACATTGGTATTACACACACATTACATTTTACGTTCAATTAATACGAATAAATGAATATGAATATATACTTAAAATCCATATATGGGTTTGCCATTTGTTTTATCTCCGCTACCCAAAGGTTGTCTGAAAGAGATCGCTCTTTATAGCGATAAGACCGCCTGTTGTATACCTCTCTAATGTTCTGTACTGTGTTCTTATTGAGGTGTGCAATAAGGAGTATTTGTATTGTATTGTAACCTCTTCGCCGACACAGTCACGTATAGATGACAAGAGCCGCTGTGCCTACAACGCCACAGTCATGTATAGTTGACAACACGTACAATATAAAGGCAACCTACGTGCTATCAAGATTTCAGATTTCAGATTTCAGATTTCAGATTATTTATTAATAAATGTACCTCATTTACACGTCACAATTTTACATTAAATAACATTATACGAGTATCAAGTAAGGTTCATTTTTAGAGTTTCGCCATGTCCGTCCGTCCGTCCGTCCGTCCGACCCCCGTTTTTCTCAGTAACCGTTAGTACTAGAAAGCTGTAATTTGGCATTGATGACGCCGACAAAACGGTAGAATAAAATCTTGAAAAAAAAATTTTTTAAGGGTACCTCCCCTGCATGTAAAGTGGTGGTGCAATTTTTTTTTCTTCCAAACCCGATCGTGTGGGGTATCGTTGGATAGCTCTTTTAAAAATATTATAAGGTTTCTAAAAGCATTTTTTGGTTAAAGAATTGGTTAGCGTGATATTAAGCTTTGAAGTGATAATTTTTGCTATGGTCAAGTGTCCCCCCCCCCCTGCCAGCTAAGCGGTGGCTACTAGGCATGTGAAAAAAATCATGGTAATAGTATATATGATGAATTTAAAAGTAAAACTATCACAGCTAAGTAGACATTACTAGTTAACGAGTAATAGTCGAACTTCAGTAATGTACTTTGCAAAAGCAAACTTTCGTACAATTTCCATTGATAAAATGAATAAAATAAAATGAATAAAATGAACTTTATTCTGTAAGTAGGCCGCAATGGCACTTTTACAAGTCAAACCCTACTAGCGTTTCACAGAGGCCACTGCCGAGAAGAAACGCCGAAAGAAACTCGACAGTCAGCCATTTTCTCACAAAAATATGCTTATTACAATGATAAATGATAATACTTAACCTACTTAAGATCAAGAAATCTAAGTATCTATATAAAGCAACACAAAAACAAAGAATAAAATGAGGAAAAAAACCAGTAATGACAGTGTGTAATTCTGCAAGAAAACATTTCGAAACTGTATACCTTAGCATTATCAAATTCTATTTAGGAAAAAAAAAATTGAATCCTTTAGACTATAAATTTAGTTATAAATCTTTTGATATGTTTTCTTGCAAGAACTGCGTCAACTAGATAAAGTTAAAAAATACACAATATATGAATCTTTACTCTATTTAAGTATCTGGTTTGGGCCATGCTTTTCTGTCTGTTAGATAGTCCTCAACCTTGTAATAAGCCTTCGACATCAATGATTTTTTCAAGTACTTTTTAAGAGCTGGAAAAGGTAAATTCAAAACTTCATCAGGTAACTTATTATAAAAACGGACACATTGACCTACAAAAGATTTGTATACTTTACGGACACGAAATTTTTTAGTGGCAATTTTATTTTTATTTCTAGTATTAAAATTATGTATATCAGAATTTTTACAGAAGGAGTCTATGTTCTTAAGGACATAAACAATATTCTCATAGATGTACTGGGACGCTACAGTTAAAATGTTGATTTCTTTAAAGAGTTCTCTTAAAGATTCACGTGAGCCTAGGTTATATATGGAGCGAATGGCTCTTTTTTGTAACACAAAAATTGTCTGTATGTCAGCTGCTTTACCCCAAACCAGGATACCATACGACATAACACTATGAAAATAGCTATGATAAACTAGGCGAGCTGTTTCTACATTGGTAAGTTGCCTGATTTTTCTGATAGCATATGCGGCTGAACTTAATTTACGCGCCATAACGGCTATGTGGGGACTCCATTGTAGATTTTTGTCTAATGTTATACCTAAGAATATTGCTTTATCTACTATTTCTAAGCACTCGTTATTTAAGAGTATACTAGTTTCCACCGGTCTAACATTAGGCAAAGAAAATCTGACACATTTAGTTTTCTTAGCATTAAGTAACAGATTGTTAACGGTAAACCAGTCAAGTACTTTGTCCAGTGTGCCATTAACTCTACTATAGTCAACTGATTTTCGGTCAACCTTAAAGATTAAAGATGTATCATCCGCGAATAAAACTATATCACAAAGATTACTTACTATAGACGGCAAGTCATTTATATAAACCAAAAATAAAAATGGACCTAAGATAGAGCCCTGAGGCACTCCTAACGTTACTATTGCCCCACTAGACTGGGTTCCATTTACAACAACTGCTTGAGTTCTATTGCTGAGATATGAAGACATAAGACTTAACGCATTAGCAGACAAACCATAATGTTTAAGTTTCAAAACGAGCGTCCCATGATCCACGCAATCGAAAGCTTTAGAAAGGTCACAAAAAATACCTATCGCATCACAGGAATTCTCCCAAATATCGTAAATATGTTTAATAAGCACAGATGCAGCGTCAGTCGTGGAGCGCCCTCTTGTGAAACCGAACTGTTTACTTGTAAGCAGTTTATTTCTATTAAAGTGCATTAGCATATCGTTTAACATTAATTTTTCAAAAACCTTACTTAATACAGGTAGTATCGATATGGGACGGAAGTTGGTTAGGTCGTTTAAATCACCCGATTTAAATAGAGGTATGACTTTACTAAACTTCATAAGATCAGGAAAAATACCCTCTGATATGCAGTTATTGTAAATCAAAGCTAATTGGGGCGCAATGACATCTATGATATGATTAATAACTTTTACTGATGTTCCCCATAAATCCTCGGTTTTCTTTAAATTGAGCGATTTAAATGTTTTAACAACCTTGATTGAATCTACTTGACTAAAATTAAACGTTACATCACATTTACTAATGTTAGCACAAAGCAAAGCTTTAGCTTGGGTTTTAGATGACTGCAGACATTTTGTAGTACTACTTGCTATATTTGAAAAATAGTTCTCGAATGCCAAGGCAACATCGTTATTTGACATGACCTGTTGGTCTTCCGTGAGAATGTTGACTTGATAATCGCGAGTTTTAAATTTACCAGATTCTCTATTTATAATATTCCAAACAGTTTTCACCTTGTTGTCAGATACTTTAAGTTTAGAACTAATATAATTTGATTTAGCAGCAAAACACACTCTCTTGAAGATGTTTGAGTAACTCTTGACATAGTCCAGGAAATCACTGTTCTTGTTCACCTCCCTCTCACCATAAAGTTCATAAAGCCTATTTCTACTTCTATGTATACCTACGGTAGCCCAATCACTAAATTTTATCTTATTATTTTTATTTTTTGACCCAGAAATAGTTTTTAATGAAAAATTTTCATTGAAGCAATTAATAATTAAGCCGAATAAATCTTTATACATGCTATTCGAATTACTTTGTGAAAGTGATAACATACAAATATTATGGTTAATTTCATTTTTAAATAATTCCAAACGAGAACTAGTTATGGGTCGGTATGTTATAGTTTGGGGTTGTTCTTCTTGATTAATCATAGAGAAAGATGCCATTTGACCACTGTGGTCAGAGTTAAAACGATTTAAAATTTTCTTATCCAAACATTCACAGTTACAAAAAATATTATCTAAACAGGTCGCACTAGTAGCACCTACCCGGGTAGGCTCAAGGAACAAATTTATCAAATTAAAAGATTTAAATAAACTTAACAACTTGACAGTATTATTAGATGGTTCAAGTAAATTAACATTGAAATCACCACAAACTATAACATTTTTTTGGCTCTTAGTTACTAACCTCAACACATTTTCCATAGTGGATTCAAATGTGCAGAAGTCAGATGCAGGAGGCCTGTATACACATATGATTATATAGCTTTCTAGTTCTGTACAAGCAATTTCTACAATCCTCTCAATTGATAACTTTACTACATCCTTCCGTTCTTTGCATTTAAAAGAGCTTTTTACAATTATGAGAGAACCGCCATGAATGGCAGATTTTCTGGCATAGAAACTCACTAATTTAAAATTTACAAAGTCAAATATCATCTGTTCTTGTCTAAGCCAATGTTCAGTAATACACAAAACTTGAATGTCACTATTATCTAAAAATAAACCTATTTGTAGTTCTTTGCTGGAAAAACCCTGAATATTTTGATGGAAAATATTAATATTCAATGGCTTTTCCGCTGTCTTACAATTTAGTTTAAAGGCATGCTATTTATGGCGCTATCAACATAGTGGAGTCTGCTAGGTGAGCTATTAAATTGGTTTGGTTCTAAATTAAACGCTAGCAGGTCCACCAAAGTCATTAAATATTTCTTTGGCAAATATATTTTCTCTGATGTCAGCGAGAAGTGCTTTATGAATTTATTTGTATCAAAGAAATGATATTTGTTATTGAAGCAAGTGGCATGGTACATTAAGGAATTTAAATAAGCTATTTTATTGTTATACTGATATGTCATACTCTGTGAGTATGGCAACGCACATAATATAATTTTACCAATGCCAGATTTTTCAATAATATTTAATGTTAACATTAACCTATCTATTGCAGACTTGTCAATACTAACACTATTTCCTAATAAAACTACTAAGTTAGTACTGTCATCACAATGCCCTTTTAACATTGACTCACATATTTGATCGATACTTGAATTGTGATAACAGTAATTTATTACATTTTGATTTAATTTTTTACTAAGCATGGAACCCAGCCCTGATCCAATCTGATCCGAATAAATAATAGTTTTATTGGTACATGTTAACCTGAGGGGCTGTTCTTTAATGACAGGCGTTACAGTAGCCGGGGTGCCAAGGGCCATGTCCTGTTGCACGACAGCTGTTGGTGGAATATGGCCACAATTACAAAAATTACTATTTATAAGAGAGTTAAAGCGCTCTTCATTTTCTTTGCATTCCTCCAACAACTTTGTGAATGCCTGGACATGCTCCTTGCACTCTTTTTGTGTCGATGCATACAATAATGTGGTAGCTTCAAGCTTGTCTTTTAACCTATTTAATTCATCATGCATTTTCTTAGACTGTAAGTCCTTGCTTTCTAATTCCAAGTTACATTCTTTGACCCTATTTTTCATCACAGATAACTCTAACTTTAATTTGGAATAATTTTTAATGCATGCTTTGCTATTAATAAGCTTTTGTGTACGCCGAATATACCTGTTTATCCTAATATACTTTTTTAACTTTCTACTACTATCAAAGAATACTAGTTTATTAGAGTCATTTGGTTCACTGCCTACCAGCTCTTGGTACAAGTTCTGCAGAATTCTTGCATCATAGCGTTCCCGCTCTTTTCTGAATAATGCCAGCTCTTCATCGGCGGCGCCAAGTTCTAATTTCAGGGTCTCAATCTGTTTCAGCGCTACTTCATGGGTTGAGGCACATTGTGTGAAGGAGTTCACTTGTTTCTCCAAGTAATCCACTAGGTCTTCAGCTTCAGTCAGTTTTATTTCATATTCGGCAAGTTCATTTTTCATTGCCGAGTTCTTCCTGAGTATCTTCTGCAATTCCACTTCACCGTCTTCTCTTTCCTGTAGCAACTGCTCGACTAAGGCCTTGGAGTCTTGCAGTTCCTTCAGGGTCGCCTTCAGTTGCATGTCGCGTTGGCGTGCAGTGATCTTGCGGGATGTCATGTTAGCGGCGCTATTCATTTTGCTCGGTAGCTCCACAAACACTGAAAGATACAAGACAAACTGAGTGATTTACGTCAAAAAGAAGTGTTTCAAGGTGAATACTCGGGGACAAATGTATAAAATGATGTGCGCAGTGTACAAGTATGAAGTAGTGTATGCGGCGAGAGCAGCTGGTCTCAACTCTGCTTCCACTGATCGTCAAGCAAAGAGAACTGGCGCTGTGCCAATGTAATGTTGTGGACGATGCTCACGACTTTAGTGAGCTTTGTGAGTGTGTAATAGTAAAAAAAAGAAACTATTTACTCCCCTGGTTTAAGTCCGGATTCAAATCGTTGTCCGTTGAGGTTGAGTAGTGCTTCTAGTTCAAATTAAACTCGATGTAGCTCAGTAGTATTTCGCACGAACACTATTAATTGTTCTTTGGCACTGTCACACTTATTTAATATGATAAATAATAGATATAACTACAAATAAACTAACAAAATAAATTAATTCGTATCAGCTGATGAAAATTTGATGTTGACAGTTCGGCGACCACAGAGTATCACACAGGTAAAAAAAATGTTTTCTATTGATCGAATTCTTGATGCATACAATTAGCTCCTAAAGTACTTTTATACATATAAACTCAAGTCCCTAGAATTTATCTAAAAATTATTTAATTTTAATGGGATCTTGTAGATAAATCAGATTAAAGTAAATGCGTGAGTCGGCTGCAGCGACGCGCTGCCGCTGGCGCACGCGCACCTATACTAACTATTCACAGCCTCTCTGGACTCACTTTACTACCTAGTTCCCAGTATATCTTGGCCCCAAGATTCTTGATAAATGTGAGTAATTTGTTTGGGCTTATATTGGTTCTGCCGAGGCAAGTTGTCTGCGAATGCAGGCCAGGTCGCGCGGCGATCTCGCTCGCTGACCGTTAAAAATGTATTTTTAACCGTAATCCCGAGAAACAATGTCGTCTTACTGCATCTCGGTTGATATATCCTTTCCCATCAGATTGAAAGTAAGCAAACAGGATGTTATGATTCGAACGAATACCTCGAGAAACTTGAGAGAGTTACTTCCTCCGAACAGCTGCTTTTAAAGAATGCCGAATATCTCTTAATCGCTTTGTCACCCTAATTTGGTTATTTACTCGACTGAGTTATATTCCATAAATGTGTGCATTAAAAGAACAGCAGAGACTGTGACTATAAAATTATTACTATTACGGATAACAAGACATAAAACCTAGACATAGACATAAGACATATGACCTAGTTATTAAGATGACATTGTAATGCCCTTACAGGGTAGCATGTACGATACCAAATTATTGTAACACCATGTATTTATATGCATCAAACTGTACATGTATACAATGAATAAATGATGATGATGAAGTAAAATACAATATTTTCAGAACAGAGTAAGAAATACATTGGAGCGCTCGTGGCCCAGCGGCGCCTGCGTACCGCTTGCGGTATCTAAGGTTAAGCAACGTGGGCAGCGGTCAGGACTTGGATGGGTGACCGCTTTGAGTGGTTACTAACTGAGCGCTCCCGTGCTTTGGAAGGCACGCTAAGCCGTTGATCCCGGTTGCTGTCTATGGCAGCAGTCGTTAAGCCAAGTTGGAGGCCTTCGGGCGGCTTGAGAAATTCTAACAGTCAAGTTGCCCACTCACTTGACAAAGCCTAATCCCAAATTCCCAATAAGGTCTAGTTTTCCCTCGGGGTTGGAAGTTGGAAGGTCAGATGGCAGTCGCTTTCGTAAAAACTAGTGCCTACGCCAAATCTTGGGATTAGGTAGCGGACCCCAGGCATCCTTCAGGATGCAACTGTACTGGGATAACGCTAGGAGGATGATGATGATGAGAGTAAGAAATACATTATTCACAAAAGCTATAGGTACGGTGACAAAATACTGCAGCAATTGACCAATAAATTATTCATTTTAATTTATATCAAAATCGAAATGATAGTAAGTTTTTTTCGACCGTGGTCGGGCCCTATTTAAGTTTCTTCCGGGACTCTTCTCAGCTAGGCTAGGTTTAGTGAACCAGCGACAAAACTCTCAGTAGCTCGATTCTACTCACATCTCATATTCGGTTGGAGCGCAAACTTTAGAGTATTCCAGTGTTTGATCAGCGCGCGTGGTCATATCGTAGGTTTCCCCTGAATTTACCCCAGGCCAGTCTCTAACCGCGTTAAAAAAGCCACAGCCATGTTATCATTTTTTTTTAAATGTACTATTATTTCAAAAAGGTATACAATGAACTTAGAGATTACGTAAGATTTTTATTATTTTCAGTAGTACAGGAAAATTGTAAGTTATAGTTAGTAACAGCATCATTTTCATTATTATTTTTACATATTATTTGTTCCAAACAAATTTCATACAATGAAGTTGTTAGTGAAACACTTAAGTTTTAAAAATACCTATATAATTTTTGATACCTTAGATAATGTTGTTAATTCTGTCAAAAACATAGTAAGTATAAGTTTGCGAACTTTTTAGTCCTCATAATGTAACGGGTAGACGACTACGGAACCCTACCTTGCGCGTGGCCCGACACGCACTTGGCCGGGTTTTTTTTTTATAACAGCCGTAAATTATATGTAATATCACGTAAATCACACATTTGCACGCTCTACCGTGCACAAATGCTCAAATCATTGCCCACCACATTTTTCGAATTATTATAAATGGTACCGGAAGATAATTATTCAGGATTTTCCTGTATTTCCAGTATAAAAAGGACGCCGGGAGATTCGCAGTGTGACATTTCGAGATGAAGTTCATAGCTTTGTTGGTTGCTGTTCTGGCCATAGTATTCGCCGTTGTGGTGAGTTGATTGGATTATTTTCTGTTTCAAAAGCCTGTACAATTAGTAGTGACTACAAACTTGTTCGATACACCGGTTCGATAATAGGGAAGTTGACTCAAACAATTTTATTACTTCAATAGAAAGAAGACAGAAAACTATGCCAAATAGTGAAAATCCTATTCAAATATCTCAAAAAATAACGAAGTTACAACGGTTAGAATGTTCGTAGAGTTAGAGAGAGAAAGTGCTATCATAGTAAAAGTAGTTAGCGCCATAGTAAATGACGACTCATACAACTTTGAAGACTTATAATTACGTAATTTTTTTTATTACTTTTTTCGCCATTTGATTGAAAATTTGAGCCTTTATGTAGAAAATTTAGATTTATTGATTTTATTTCATAGTGTCATCATCCCTATTAGGATATAGATTTTTTTCGTCGAGTCCGCTTTTTTAATTTTCGAAAACATCTTGTTTTTCAATTATTTATTGTTTCTGTAGTAATGCGGAAAATTACAGTTGGGCAGGGTGGTCAGTGGCTAACATTTCAGTCGCTTTGATAATGGGATGTCATAATCACAGTGTTACTTATAATCCACAGAGTGGCATGGGCGTTGGCGGCAATGCCCCGTTGTCCCACAACAAAGAGAAGGCCGAGTGCGGCGGCGGTGGACGTCCACCCCCGCCTCCACCCCCGCCTCCACCATCTAGTAAGCAATACGCATGTTACTGTTATATCCATTACTCTTAAGGCCAGACCACCAGCAGCCATAACATATAACTATATCGGAGGGGTGCTGACATGCAGCGAGTGTAGTCGCACATTCGCTGCAAAGATTGGCTATGTCAGTCGCCACTTCGCCAGAGAACGCACCAGCGTCGCTCTCAGCAGTAGGAAGTAGTCGGGCTGTGGCCGAATACGGCTAGGAGATGATGATGATATCCATTACTAGTTTTTACCCGCGGCTTCGTCCGCGTGAAACTCGTTCATCCCGATAGATAATTGCTATTTTTTTATATCAAGCGCTTCCCTAGTTATCGCTCTTCCATACAAACTTCCACTCCCTTAAGGGATGATTTCCGGGATAAAAAGCATTTATGTCCTTCCCCGGGACTCAAACTACCTCCATGCCAAATTTCATCTAAATCGGTTTTAGCGGTTTAAGCGTGAAGAGGTAATAGACAGACAGACACACTTTCGCAATATTAGTATGGATTATGTATATCATAACAACCTAGTTTCTGCGGAATACTCCCTAGCTTGTTTCAACTCCGGAAATTCAAAGGACGATTCCCACTAGACCATTTCGTGTCCGGGCCGGGCTTATCAAACCGTGCCGTTTCCGAGCTTATTTGCGTAACGTGTATGATATACCGACTAAGGCTGGGTTGCACCAAACCGTCTGTAATCGTAAGCGGTGTTCGTCAAATCTGATTGTATGGAAAGTTTGACAAGTTTCTATGGGATGACAGCTGTGCCGGCGCCATATTTGTGATATTTGACGATGACCGGTCTGTGTTCGTAGTACGTTTGGTGCAACTGGCAAGTGCAAGGTAGGGTGGACTCACATACTCAATACTCATACTATAGTCAAAAGTGCGTTAGTTGCGTACCTACTTATGTTTGTACTTCTGGATGTTCAAAATATCTCAACATACACTAATGGCTTGACATTAGTTATGTTCAGATATTTGTGAGAATTGTTCGCTTCGACTGTAGCCAAAAAGTGTAAGCTTACATGTTTTGTTTATTTTACAGCCAGTACCGGCTAGTCTGCGCCCACAGGAACCACCAACGCCTATTCTCGCAATAAAACTGGAAGCATAATAACTATCACTTTTATTTACATTCCTTTCCATACATTTCGTATGGCATTCTCGTATAAAAATAGAAAGTTATCAATTAATCTCATTAGAATATACGATGAGAATACTTGACATACTTAAGGATAATTCACGCGATAGACCGTTCCGAGTCCGGGCCGGCTGGCCCGTTTTCTACTACGTATACAAGAAATCGACGGCCGTCGCGCGTCCGTCGATTTCTTGTACTTACTACTTTCTATATATATATATATATATATATATATATATATATACAAAACGGGCCGGCCCGGACATAGAACGGTCTAGCGTGAATCATCCTTTACTCGTATTCGTATATACATCGGTCAGCGTATGTCAGTGACGACATTTCAATGCACATCCATGAAATATTTCAAGAATGTTTATATTTATTAAACTAGATATAAGAAATTACTAAAAACATTTATGTAGATATGCAGCTACAATTCTAATGGTTTGGCAATGTAAGAGTATTTATTTATCGATTACTTAGAGTATTCGTTTAAAGCATATATATGTATATTTATTTAAATAACTACAATTTTGTGTAACATTTATTCTATAAACACTTATTCATAGGATCTTTAGTATAAGAATCTACAAAACTTCAGAAACAGCAACGGTCGTTCAGATTATTAAAATCGATTTAAGTTATCATTTAAATATCGTCATGTTATATTCGATTCAGAATATAATAAGTTTTTTTTATAATGCACTCACTGCCATAGTAAGCCAAAACCTCACACAGATTTTGCTTAGGCTGAATTAACGAAAAAGTTTTATGATAAAAATTCTGTCTTAAAATCGTAAGAGTCAATAGAGTTGTAATTCTTGGAAAGTGTCATCCAAAATACATTGGTTTTAAATGATTAATGATTGATTCATCGGCTAGATAAACACATAACTTTAGATAAGGGCTTCGCAAAATTATGTTGAGTGCTTGTGTTGTTGTTGAAAATTATGTTGACCCAAAAAGCATCGACAGATTGTCATATTCCCCACAACTCGTAGCAAAGGCTGTATTTTCAAGTGCGTCACTCAGGTAGGTATGCCCTAAATAGCCCTGTTCTATATAATAATGTTAGTGGAACGACTTCTCACGATTTAAAGAGGATGATATTTGAAATCCTCAATGGAAAGTTGCATCCTTAACGAAAAGGACGCACTTAGCGACAAGCAATTACACAAATTGTGCTAAAAATTTTGTGACACGATTTAGCGACAAGCAATAATACAACCTGTGCTAAACATGTACCAACCAAGGTATCGCTTGAAATCTGAAAAGACCTGTGCTAGCATATATTAAATAGCCGACTCTGATTGACGATAAGCTGCCCAGGACAGAGCACAGTGGCGTCTGTTAGTGTCGGAGGTCAAGATCTACTACGGGTCGCTGAGCCGGCGTAGTAAGTTAATTGCTAAACATGTAGTGAGGTTCGCCTGGTGTTTTCTTAGATCATTGTATTCCAAATTCTCTTCTAGTGTTCCAACTCCTGTAGCTCCTCTTAGGTAGATTTAGTGAAAAACAGTCACGTACGCATGATTCAAATTTAAAAAGAATTCGACATAAATACCTAGTTCCCGATTATGGTCGTCAGTGTTTGGGATTTTCTTAATATCGTTAATGTAAAATAACTGCTTGCTTTGCGGAAAGTTTAGTTGTTTAAATATGACTTAAGAATCATCCCAAAATATATCTTGTTGTAAAATGTGGAATTGTTTGACTTTAATAGGCAATATTCAACCAATGATCTGTTGAATGAGCAACGTGGGCAGCGGCCAGGACTTGGATAGGTGACCGCTTTGAGTGGTTACTAACTGAGCGCTCCCGTGATGTGGAAGGCACGTTAAGCCGTTGATCCCGGTTGCTGTCTATCGCAGCAGTCGTTAAGCCAAGTTGGAGGCCTTGAGAACTTCTAACAGTCAAGTTGGCCACTCACTTGACAAAGCCTATTCCCAATAAGGTCTAGTTTCCTCTTGGGGTTGGAAGGTCAGATGGCAATCGCTTTCGTAAAAACTAGTGCCTACGCCAAATCTTGGGATTAGGTAGCGGACCCCAGACATCCTTGAGGATGCAACTGTACTGGGATAACGCTAGGAGGATGATTTGATCTGTTTATGGTATGTACAATACATACACCATAATAGTACATTACTTAAACAAGGGCGGTAAAACAAAGAATGTCTTAGATCGCAGGTATTTGATGCCCGAGCCGAAGGCAAGGGCGATAAATATGCGATCTGAGGCTTTCTTTATTACCGCCCGTGTTAAGTACAAAATTTTATGTCACCTCCTGGCCAGGAAGTGGGATTTCCCGCGCGCGGAGCGTGCGGTAATTGCCGCTTTATGGCCAGGTGTGACATAAAATGGTTTAATGCTCATATCCATTCATGGTGACTTAGTAAGCATAATATTTGCCCTCGGATCATATCTATGATAATAACATTGAGTAGATTGTAGTCCAAAAGATGTGAATTGCTTGAGGTTTATAGCCTCAGACCAAACTCACTACACTTTGTGTATTAGCACTAGTTAATGTGTGCCGGTTGGGATGTGAAACATTTTTAATACAAAGTTCTAGGCTTCAGCTTTGTCGACGCAACATTCAAACACCTTTCATGACATATACCTAAGATACCTTTTAAATTGTTATCGATTCATCATCTATTAGATCGCTAGAGAAACTCAACTTTATATACTAGCTTTGCAAAATTATGTTGAGTGCTTTAACCCGAAAGGCATCGTGGGATTCTTGTTTTTCCCTAGCAAGTGTTAATTGTTGGACTGTAGCTTAATGCGAAAAAAACGAGACTAGCTTCTAAATATATAGTTCAGTGCTTTGAAAGTTCAGTGAAAGAGGTCCAAATCAACTGTTCCCTGACTGTACAACCCAGCCTTTTATATTCTGCAACATTTTTTCGTAAAACGTTATTATTATGGAAATGAATGGGTTACCAGGTAATCTTCCTCAGTTCAGTGGTTTCACAGTTTGACCAAGGTAATTACCGTCATCAACATCATCCCATTTACTTACCATACAAGTTTTGACTTCCATTACCATTTACTAAATACAATACACACATTACATTTTACGTTTAATTAATACGAATAAATGAATATGAATATATACTTAAAATCCATATATGGGTTTGCCATACTCAGTTAGATATATAATGTGACATTATCTCCGCTACCCAAAGGTTGTCTGAAAGAGATCGCTCTTTAGCGATAAGACCGCCTGTTGTATACCTCTACTTTAAGCCTAATGTTCTGTACTGTGTTATTTTGAGGTGTGCAATAAGGAGTATTTGTATTGTATTGTAACCTCTTCGCCGACACAGTCACGTATAGATGACAAGAGCCGCTGTGCCTACAACGCCACAGTCATGTATAGTTGACAACACGTATAATATAAAGGCAACCTACGTGCTAATAAGTAAGGTTCATTTTTCATATTTTACAACGAAGACTGGCGTGTGGGACAGGACTTACGTTATTTACTGTGGCGGTCAAGAAGTTAATGCCATATAGTCGCTGCAGAATATCTTCTCCTAGCATACATCTTTCAATCTCTGTCACGCTCCACCGCTAGATCGCCTTACCAAACGTCTATGTCTGTCTGTTACTTCTTCTCGCTAAGCCGCTGAACCAATCGGAGAAAAGAGTGCCGGGGAAACCGGATACTTTTCACCCCAGAAATCATCCCTTAAGGGGATGGAAGTTTGTATGGAAGAGTGATACATAGGTAGCGCCTGAAATAAAAGAATAGCAATTAGACTCGAACGCGATGAATGAGTTGTACGCGGACAAATTCTAAGTAAGATTTCATACAAATACAATACAATACAAATATTCTTTATTGTTCACCAAATAATCTACACTAAAAACAAATAACAGAAACAAGTTGCACAATGGTAGACAACAGGCGGTCTTATCATACTGTAATATGTCCTCGGAATTTCTGAATATGTGTCCCCAGGATTCTGGTGTATCATTTCCTGTCCTTGGAGACCCTGAACCCATATTTTACAGATTTCATACTGTAATATGTCCTCGGAATTTCTGAATACAAAACAAACTTTGTATCCCGTCCCGAGGACACAGTTCTTATTACAAACATCACTTTCGTGGTCACTATTTTGTCGAATTCGGATAAAGATGCCGTTTTGGGTTATTTGGTAGAAGTACGGGACATCTACCAACTAACTTAGAAATGCCACCAATATCTATAGCCAATTCGTCAAAAACGTGTCCACGAAAAACCCACACTATCTCCATGCAAAATTTCATCTAAAATCCGTTTAGCGGTTTCCTTGAATAGGTAACAGTCAGATAGACACATATTCGCATTTATAATATTACCTAGTATGGAAGAATGGATTATCATCACATAATTCAGTTGTAAAACATAATTCAGTTTTATATTCTGCAATATTTTTTCGTAAAACGTTATTATTATGGAAATGAATGGGTTACCAGGTAATCTTCCTCAGTTCAGTGGTTTAACAGTTCGACCAAGGTAATTACCGTCATCAACATCATCCCATTTACCATGCAAGTTTTGACTTCCATTACCATTTACTAAGTTAAATACAATACACACATTGGTATTACACACACATTACATTTTACGTTCAATTAATACGAATAAATGAATATGAATATATACTTAAAATCCATATATGGGTTTGCCATTTGTTTTATCTCCGCTACCCAAAGGTTGTCTGAAAGAGATCGCTCTTTATAGCGATAAGACCGCCTGTTGTATACCTCTCTAATGTTCTGTACTGTGTTCTTATTGAGGTGTGCAATAAGGAGTATTTGTATTGTATTGTAACCTCTTCGCCGACACAGTCACGTATAGATGACAAGAGCCGCTGTGCCTACAACGCCACAGTCATGTATAGTTGACAACACGTACAATATAAAGGCAACCTACGTGCTATCAAGATTTCAGATTTCAGATTTCAGATTTCAGATTATTTATTAATAAATGTACCTCATTTACACGTCACAATTTTACATTAAATAACATTATACGAGTATCAAGTAAGGTTCATTTTTAGAGTTTCGCCATGTCCGTCCGTCCGTCCGTCCGTCCGACCCCCGTTTTTCTCAGTAACCGTTAGTACTAGAAAGCTGTAATTTGGCATTGATGACGCCGACAAAACGGTAGAATAAAATCTTGAAAAAAAAATTTTTTAAGGGTACCTCCCCTGCATGTAAAGTGGTGGTGCAATTTTTTTTTCTTCCAAACCCGATCGTGTGGGGTATCGTTGGATAGCTCTTTTAAAAATATTATAAGGTTTCTAAAAGCATTTTTTGGTTAAAGAATTGGTTAGCGTGATATTAAGCTTTGAAGTGATAATTTTTGCTATGGTCAAGTGTCCCCCCCCCCCTGCCAGCTAAGCGGTGGCTACTAGGCATGTGAAAAAAATCATGGTAATAGTATATATGATGAATTTAAAAGTAAAACTATCACAGCTAAGTAGACATTACTAGTTAACGAGTAATAGTCGAACTTCAGTAATGTACTTTGCAAAAGCAAACTTTCGTACAATTTCCATTGATACCTTAGATAATGTTGTTAATTCTGTCAAAAACATAGTAAGTATAAGTTTGCGAACTTTTTAGTCCTCATAATGTAACGGGTAGACGACTACGGAACCCTACCTTGCGCGTGGCCCGACACGCACTTGGCCGGGTTTTTTTTTTATAACAGCCGTAAATTATATGTAATATCACGTAAATCACACATTTGCACGCTCTACCGTGCACAAATGCTCAAATCATTGCCCACCACATTTTTCGAATTATTATAAATGGTACCGGAAGATAATTATTCAGGATTTTCCTGTATTTCCAGTATAAAAAGGACGCCGGGAGATTCGCAGTGTGACATTTCGAGATGAAGTTCATAGCTTTGTTGGTTGCTGTTCTGGCCATAGTATTCGCCGTTGTGGTGAGTTGATTGGATTATTTTCTGTTTCAAAAGCCTGTACAATTAGTAGTGACTACAAACTTGTTCCATACACCGGTTCGATAATAGGGAAGTTGACTCAAACAATTTTATTACTTCAATAGAAAGAAGACAGAAAACTATGCCAAATAGTGAAAATCCTATTCAAATATCTCAAAAAATAACGAAGTTACAACGGTTAAAATGTTCGTAGAGTTAGAGAGAGAAAGTGCTATCATAGTAAAAGTAGTTAGCGCCATAGTAAATGACGACTCATACAACTTTGAAGACTTATAATTACGTAATTTTTTTTATTACTTTTTTCGCCATTTGATTGAAAATTTGAGCCTTTATGTAGAAAATTTAGATTTATTGATTTTATTTCATAGTGTCATCATCCCTATTAGGATATAGATTTTTTTCGTCGAGTCCGCTTTTTTAATTTTCGAAAACATCTTGTTTTTCAATTATTTATTGTTTCTGTAGTAATGCGGAAAATTACAGTTGGGCAGGGTGGTCAGTGGCTAACATTTCAGTCGCTTTGATAATGGGATGTCATAATCACAGTGTTACTTATAATCCACAGAGTGGCATGGGCGTTGGCGGCAATGCCCCGTTGTCCCACAACAAAGAGAAGGCCGAGTGCGGCGGCGGTGGACGTCCACCCCCGCCTCCACCCCCGCCTCCACCATCTAGTAAGCAATACGCATGTTACTGTTATATCCATTACTCTTAAGGCCAGACCACCAGCAGCCATAACATATAACTATATCGGAGGGGTGCTGACATGCAGCGAGTGTAGTCGCACATTCGCTGCAAAGATTGGCTATGTCAGTCGCCACTTCGCCAGAGAACGCACCAGCGTCGCTCTCAGCAGTAGGAAGTAGTCGGGCTGTGGCCGAATACGGCTAGGAGATGATGATGATATCCATTACTAGTTTTTACCCGCGGCTTCGTCCGCGTGAAACTCGTTCATCCCGATAGATAATTGCTATTTTTTTATATCAAGCGCTTCCCTAGTTATCGCTCTTCCATACAAACTTCCACTCCCTTAAGGGATGATTTCCGGGATAAAAAGCATTTATGTCCTTCCCCGGGACTCAAACTACCTCCATGCCAAATTTCATCTAAATCGGTTTTAGCGGTTTAAGCGTGAAGAGGTAATAGACAGACAGACACACTTTCGCAATATTAGTATGGATTATGTATATCATAACAACCTAGTTTCTGCGGAATACTCCCTAGCTTGTTTCAACTCCGGAAATTCAAAGGACGATTCCCACTAGACCATTTCGTGTCCGGGCCGGGCTTATCAAACCGTGCCGTTTCCGAGCTTATTTGCGTAACGTGTATGATATACCGACTAAGGCTGGGTTGCACCAAACCGTCTGTAATCGTAAGCGGTGTTCGTCAAATCTGATTGTATGGAAAGTTTGACAAGTTTCTATGGGATGACAGCTGTGCCGGCGCCATATTTGTGATATTTGACGATGACCGGTCTGTGTTCGTAGTACGTTTGGTGCAACTGGCAAGTGCAAGGTAGGGTGGACTCACATACTCAATACTCATACTATAGTCAAAAGTGCGTTAGTTGCGTACCTACTTATGTTTGTACTTCTGGATGTTCAAAATATCTCAACATACACTAATGGCTTGACATTAGTTATGTTCAGATATTTGTGAGAATTGTTCGCTTCGACTGTAGCCAAAAAGTGTAAGCTTACATGTTTTGTTTATTTTACAGCCAGTACCGGCTAGTCTGCGCCCACAGGAACCACCAACGCCTATTCTCGCAATAAAACTGGAAGCATAATAACTATCACTTTTATTTACATTCCTTTCCATACATTTCGTATGGCATTCTCGTATAAAAATAGAAAGTTATCAATTAATCTCATTAGAATATACGATGAGAATACTTGACATACTTAAGGATAATTCACGCGATAGACCGTTCCGAGTCCGGGCCGGCTGGCCCGTTTTCTACTACGTATACAAGAAATCGACGGCCGTCGCGCGTCCGTCGATTTCTTGTACTTACTACTTTCTATATATATATATATATATATATATATATATACAAAACGGGCCGGCCCGGACATAGAACGGTCTAGCGTGAATCATCCTTTACTCGTATTCGTATATACATCGGTCAGCGTATGTCAGTGACGACATTTCAATGCACATCCATGAAATATTTCAAGAATGTTTATATTTATTAAACTAGATATAAGAAATTACTAAAAACATTTATGTAGATATGCAGCTACAATTCTAATGGTTTGGCAATGTAAGAGTATTTATTTATCGATTACTTAGAGTATTCGTTTAAAGCATATATATGTATATTTATTTAAATAACTACAATTTTGTGTAACATTTATTCTATAAACACTTATTCATAGGATCTTTAGTATAAGAATCTACAAAACTTCAGAAACAGCAACGGTCGTTCAGATTATTAAAATCGATTTAAGTTATCATTTAAATATCGTCATGTTATATTCGATTCAGAATATAATAAGTTTTTTTTATAATGCACTCACTGCCATAGTAAGCCAAAACCTCACACAGATTTTGCTTAGGCTGAATTAACGAAAAAGTTTTATGATAAAAATTCTGTCTTAAAATCGTAAGAGTCAATAGAGTTGTAATTCTTGGAAAGTGTCATCCAAAATACATTGGTTTTAAATGATTAATGATTGATTCATCGGCTAGATAAACACATAACTTTAGATAAGGGCTTCGCAAAATTATGTTGAGTGCTTGTGTTGTTGTTGAAAATTATGTTGACCCAAAAAGCATCGACAGATTGTCATATTCCCCACAACTCGTAGCAAAGGCTGTATTTTCAAGTGCGTCACTCAGGTAGGTATGCCCTAAATAGCCCTGTTCTATATAATAATGTTAGTGGAACGACTTCTCACGATTTAAAGAGGATGATATTTGAAATCCTCAATGGAAAGTTGCATCCTTAACGAAAAGGACGCACTTAGCGACAAGCAATTACACAAATTGTGCTAAAAATTTTGTGACACGATTTAGCGACAAGCAATAATACAACCTGTGCTAAACATGTACCAACCAAGGTATCGCTTGAAATCTGAAAAGACCTGTGCTAGCATATATTAAATAGCCGACTCTGATTGACGATAAGCTGCCCAGGACAGAGCACAGTGGCGTCTGTTAGTGTCGGAGGTCAAGATCTACTACGGGTCGCTGAGCCGGCGTAGTAAGTTAATTGCTAAACATGTAGTGAGGTTCGCCTGGTGTTTTCTTAGATCATTGTATTCCAAATTCTCTTCTAGTGTTCCAACTCCTGTAGCTCCTCTTAGGTAGATTTAGTGAAAAACAGTCACGTACGCATGATTCAAATTTAAAAAGAATTCGACATAAATACCTAGTTCCCGATTATGGTGTGTGTATGTACAATACATACACCATAATAGTACATTACTTAAACAAGGGCGGTAAAACAAAGAATGTCTTAGATCGCAGGTATTTGATGCCCGAGCCGAAGGCAAGGGCGATAAATATGCGATCTGAGGCTTTCTTTATTACCGCCCGTGTTAAGTACAAAATTTTATGTCACCTCCTGGCCAGGAAGTGGGATTTCCCGCGCGCGGAGCGTGCGGTAATTGCCGCTTTATGGCCAGGTGTGACATAAAATGGTTTAATGCTCATATCCATTCATGGTGACTTAGTAAGCATAATATTTGCCCTCGGATCATATCTATGATAATAACATTGAGTAGATTGTAGTCCAAAAGATGTGAATTGCTTGAGGTTTATAGCCTCAGACCAAACTCACTACACTTTGTGTATTAGCACTAGTTAATGTGTGCCGGTTGGGATGTGAAACATTTTTAATACAAAGTTCTAGGCTTCAGCTTTGTCGACGCAACATTCAAACACCTTTCATGACATATACCTAAGATACCTTTTAAATTGTTATCGATTCATCATCTATTAGATCGCTAGAGAAACTCAACTTTATATACTAGCTTTGCAAAATTATGTTGAGTGCTTTAACCCGAAAGGCATCGTGGGATTCTTGTTTTTCCCTAGCAAGTGTTAATTGTTGGACTGTAGCTTAATGCGAAAAAAACGAGACTAGCTTCTAAATATATAGTTCAGTGCTTTGAAAGTTCAGTGAAAGAGGTCCAAATCAACTGTTCCCTGACTGTACAACCCAGCCTTTTATATTCTGCAATATTTTTTCGTAAAACGTTATTATTATGGAAATGAATGGGTTACCAGGTAATCTTCCTCAGTTCAGTGGTTTCACAGTTTGACCAAGGTAATTACCGTCATCAACATCATCCCATTTACTTACCATACAAGTTTTGACTTCCATTACCATTTACTAAATACAATACACACATTACATTTTACGTTTAATTAATACGAATAAATGAATATGAATATATACTTAAAATCCATATATGGGTTTGCCATACTCAGTTAGATATATAATGTGACATTATCTCCGCTACCCAAAGGTTGTCTGAAAGAGATCGCTCTTTAGCGATAAGACCGCCTGTTGTATACCTCTACTTTAAGCCTAATGTTCTGTACTGTGTTATTTTGAGGTGTGCAATAAGGAGTATTTGTATTGTATTGTAACCTCTTCGCCGACACAGTCACGTATAGATGACAAGAGCCGCTGTGCCTACAACGCCACAGTCATGTATAGTTGACAACACGTATAATATAAAGGCAACCTACGTGCTAATAAGTAAGGTTCATTTTTCATATTTTACAACGAAGACTGGCGTGTGGGACAGGACTTACGTTATTTACTGTGGCGGTCAAGAAGTTAATGCCATATAGTCGCTGCAGAATATCTTCTCCTAGCATACATCTTTCAATCTCTGTCACGCTCCACCGCTAGATCGCCTTACCAAACGTCTATGTCTGTCTGTTACTTCTTCTCGCTAAGCCGCTGAACCAATCGGAGAAAAGAGTGCCGGGGAAACCGGATACTTTTCACCCCAGAAATCATCCCTTAAGGGGATGGAAGTTTGTATGGAAGAGTGATACATAGGTAGCGCCTGAAATAAAAGAATAGCAATTAGACTCGAACGCGATGAATGAGTTGTACGCGGACAAATTCTAAGTAAGATTTCATACAAATACAATACAATACAAATATTCTTTATTGTTCACCAAATAATCTACACTAAAAACAAATAACAGAAACAAGTTGCACCTAGTTATCGCTCTTCCATACAAACTTCCACTCCCTTAAGGGATGATTTCCGGGATAAAAGTATCCTATATATCCTTCCCCGGGACTCAAAGTACCTCCATGCCAAATTTCATCTAAAGCGGTTCAGCGGTTTAAGCGTGAAGAGGCAACTGACAGACTGATATACAGACAGACACACTTTCGCATTTATAATATTAGTATGGATTAGGTATATATTTGTTATGAACAACCTAGTTTCTGTGGAATACTTCCTAGCTTGTATCAACTCCGGAAATTCGAAGGACGATTCCCACTAGACCATTTCGTGTCCGGGCCGGGCTTATCATACCGTGCCGTTTCCGAGCTTATTTGCGTAACAAACCGTCTGTAATCGAAAGCAGTGTTCGTCAAATCTGTTTTTTTTTGTTTAAAAATGGCTTTCCATCAAATTTGTGATGATTTCGCCAACCACATGTGCAAAGATGTTGTTCGGTAACGACGCCATGACAGTAGGCAACTGGTTTTGTACGGTAATAATGGATTCTGCTAGTAGTCGTCGCGCCGGCCACTACTAAAATCCGTCAAGTCTGTTTGTATGGAAAATTTTGTCAAGTTTCTATGGGATGACAGCTGCCGGCGCCATATTTGTGATATTTGACGATGACCGGTCTGTGTTCGTACGTTGGTGCAACTGGCACTAAGTGCAAGGTTGGGTGGACTAACATACTCAATACTCATACTATAGTCAAAAGTGCGTTAGTTGCGTACCTACTTATGTTTGTACTTCTGGATGTTCAAAATATTTCAACATACACTAATGGTTTGACATTAGTTATGTTCAGATATTTGTGAGAATTGTTCGCTTCGACTGTAGCCAAAATGTGTAAGCTTACATCTTTTGTTTATTTTACAGACAGTACCGGCTAGTCTTCGCCCACAGGGACCACCAACGCCTATTCTCGCAATAAAACTGGAAGCATAATAACTATCACTTTTATTTACATTCCTTTCCTTACATTTCGTATGGCATTCTCGTATAAAAATAGAAAATTATCAATTAATCTCATTAGAATATACGATGAGAATACTAGACATACTTAAGGATAATTCACGCTAGACCGTTCCGTGTCCGGGCCGGCCCATTTTCTACTATACAAGAAATCGACGGCCGTCGCGCGTTCGTCGATTTCTTGTACTACAAAACGGGCCGGCCCGGACACAAACGATCTAGCGTGAATCATCCTTTACTCGTATATATATACATCGGTCAGCGTATGTCAGTGACGACATGTCAATGCACATCCATGAAATATTTCAAGAATGTTTATATTTATTAAACTAGATATAAGAAATTACTAAAAACATTTATGTATGCAGCTACAATTCTAATGGTTTGGCAATGTAAGAGTATTTATTTATCGATTACTTAGAGTATTCGTTTAAAGCATATATATGTATATTTATTTAAATAACTACAATTTTTGTAACATTTAGTCTATAAACACTAATTCATAGGATCTTTAGTATATGAATCTACAAAACTTCAGAAACAGCAACGGTCGTTCAGATTATTAAAATCGATTTAAGTTATCATTTAAATATCGTCATGTTATATTCGATTCGGATTATAATAAGTTTTATTTATTATGCTCACTGCCATAGTAAGCCAAAACCTCACACAGATTTTGCTTAGTCTGAATTAACGAAAAAGTTTTATGATAAAAATTCTGTCTTAAAATCGTAAGAGTCAATAGAGTTGTAATTCTTGGAAAGTGTCATCTAAAATACATTGGTTTTAAATGATTAATTATTGATTCATCGGCTAGAGAAACACAACTTTAGATAAGGGATTCGCAAAATTATGTTGAGTGCTTGTGTAAACCCAAAAAGCATCGACAGATTGTCATATTCCCCACAACTCGTAGCAAAGGCTCTATTTTCAAGTGCGTCACTCAGGTATGCCCTAAATAGCCCTGTTCCATATAATAATGTCAGTGGAACGACTTCTCACGATTTAAAGACGATGATATTTGAAATCCTCAATGGAAAGTTGCATCCTTAACGAAAAGGACGCACTTAGCGACAAGCAATTACACAAATTGTGCTAAAAATTTAGTGACACGATTTAGCGACAAGCAATAATACAACCTGCGCTAAACATGTACCAACCAAAGTATCGCTTAAGTGAAATCTGAAAAGACCTGTGCTAGCATATATTAAATAGCCGACTCTGATTGACGATAAGCTGCCCAGGACAGAGCACAGTGGCGTCTGTTAGTGTCGGAGGTCAAGATCTACTACGGGTCGCTGAGCCGGCGTAGTAAGTTAATTGCTAAACATGTAGTGAGGTTCGCCTGGTGTTTTCTTAGATCATTGTTTTCCAAATTCTCTTCTAGTGTTCCAACTCCTGTAGCTCCTCTTCCTTCTGCAGGGCCTCTCGCTCCGCCGCGATGCGTGCATGCTGCTCAGCGATCACTCGGAACAGTTCAGCATGCTTCAATGTAGCGGCAGCGACGGCAGCTGACTGGCGCGGTGACGCCGCGTCGGCCACTAGAAGATTTTTTGGTAGATTTAGTGAAAAACAGACACGTACGCATGATTCAAATTTAAAAGAATTCGACATAAGTAGTTCCCGATTATGGTCGTCAGTGTTTGGGATTTTCTTAATATCGTTAATGTAAAATAACTCCTTGCGTTGCGGAAAGTTTAGTTGTTAAAATATGACGTAAGAACTATCCCAAAACATCTCTTGTCGTAAAATGTGGAATTGTTTGACTTTAATAGGCAATATTCAATCAATGATCTGTGTATGGTATGTACAATACATACACCATAAAATGGTTTAATGCTCATCAATTCAGGGTGACTTAGGCTGGGTTGCACCATACCGTCTGTTATCGTAAGCGGTGTTCGTCAAATCTGATTGTATAGGAAGTTTGACAAATTTCTATGGGATGACAGCTGCCGGCGCCATATTTGACGATGACCGGTCTGTGTTCGTACGTTGGTGCAACTGGCACTTAGTAAGCATAATATTTGTCCTCGGATCATATATCTATGATAATTACATTGAGTAGATTGTAGTACAAAAAGATGTAAATTTCTTGAGGTTTATAGCCTCAGACCAAACTAACTACACTTCTAGCACTAATTAATGTGTGCCGGTTGGGATGTGAAACATTTTTAATACTCAAAGTTTTAGGCTTCAGCTTTGTCGACGCATTTATTCAAACACCTTTCATGACACTTACCTAAGATACCTTTTAAATTGTTATCGATTCATCATCTATTAGATCGCTATAGTTAGGGCTTTATAGGACAACACCAATATTTTTTTCATTAAAGCATGAGGCTTGGCACACTTGTTACTTAGGTGGACTAGAGTTGAAAACGCCCGGGAGACAAGGTCGGACGCGATGCTGGTGGGGAGGGGGAGGGGGGGAACTTTCGCTCCGGCCCGCGTTCTTTCAGTCCTCATATTATCTTATTTATAGAGACTAGGGCATGTTTGGTATCATTTTCGGATAAATTGAGGATGGCCGATCGTTTTCTGGGACATAAATAACATATTTTCATAGAAAAAAAATGAAATACAGGCAAAAGTTTTAAAAAGTCAAGTTAAAAAAAAATCTTTCTGCACCCATTACGTGAAAACTAGCAACAACTTTGGCATGAAAAAAATACCTTTAAATAGCCACATTTATGTAGATTTTGAAAACATATCATTTTTTAGACCAATATAAAACACAACTTAGTAAGAAAAAAGAAAACAGGTGACCCGTCAAAATTTTACTTCATGTTCGTTCCGATCCCCGTTCTTTCAGTACTCATATTATCTTCTTTATCGAGACTAGGGCATGTTTGGTAACGTTTTCGGATAAATTGAGGATGACCAATCATTTTCTGGGACATAAATAACATATTTTCATAGAAAAAATATGAAATACAGGTAGAAGTTCTAAAAAGTAAAGTTAAAAAAAATCTGTCTACATCGATTACGTGAAAACAGGCAACAATTCGGGCATGAAAAAAATATGTTTAAATAGCCACATTTATGTAGATTCCAAAAATATACCACTTGTTAGACCAATATAAAACACAACTTAGTAAAAAAAAGAAAACAGGTGACCCGTCAAAATTTTACTTCATAACAAAAACGGACCTCTAAAGCAAATTTTATAATTCTTTGAAAATGTAACACAACTATAGCATAATTGTATACTAAGTAGTTTGTATTTGTGTTTACGTTGGTTAGCATGTAAGTTACACTTTTAATTGTGAATAATCTAACCGTTTGATCATTTCAATAGACTGGTCACTGGTTCAAAATAAAACTAACATGTTACAGATCTAATCCTTAATGTTACTCGTTATTATTCATAGTACTCGTGAAATACGTATACGTATAATATTTTTGTATAACATTTGTCGTCACAAGCACACATTTATGTACTTCAATTTTTGTTGGAGACACCTGCATCTAGCAGCGCATTTTTTTTTGCATTTGCACCAAATCATTTCCAGGCAGACTTCGGCAGCTACTGGCAAGCTAGTCCATATAGGTTCCCATCTGTGATTTACTTTCGTCCATCCCCAATCAGATGGACTGGGGATATTTTGGATCGGTAACATTTGACCCCATATATGAACTGCTTGCAAAACCACCCGCAGGAAATGTTGGTGCAGTGCAGCATTGGATAGTGGAATATGTTCTAACTGGCGATCTTTTTTTGTGAACAGCTGCTTACGGTATTCGTTTACTGTCGAAACTTAGCTGGATCTGAAACAATAATCTTAAATATGCACAACCACCCTCGAAGTGACTCATGGTTTTATGAAAAAAGTAAATATTATTTATCATACATGACGACAACAAACTTTTCAACAATCGCCATTGCATCTTTAATTCTGCCATCGTATGCTGCCAGGAAACCTCTGTGACATTAAGGAATGTATTCCAGGTTTCGAAAGCACTCTTTTTTCCTTTTCCGTTGAAAAACGAAACTGTGTTACAACCTGTGAAGGGACAGGGGAGCACTTTTAGCTGTCGCAAGTGTTCTACAAACACCTGCGCTAGAGGTACTGTGGGTACACACTGGTACTGGGAAACACCAGCAGTACCTTTTCTGTCAAGAAATAGCTAACGCGTTCGGTAAAAAACAGTCATAATTGTGTACGTTATGACTGGTTACAATTATTCAAATATATTTTCTTTCACAGGGACTCAAAAAACAAAAGTGCTCCCTCTGTTCCATGCCTTCACAGGTCGTGACACAGTTTCTTTTTTCAACGGAAAAGCAAAAAGAGTGCTTGTAAGCCTGGATACGTTCCCTAATGTCACAGAAGGTTTCCTTGCAGCATACGACACAAGACACAAGATGCAATGGCGACTGTGGAAAAGTTTTTTGTCGTCATTTATGATAGGTAATATTTACTTTTTTCATAAAACCATCAGTCATTTAGAGGGTGGTTGTGCATATTTAACATTATTGTTTCAGATCCAGCTCAGTTTAGACAGTAAACGAATGCCGTAAGCAGCTGTTCACAAAAAAAGATCGCCAGTTAGAACATATTCCACTATCCAATGCTGCACTGCACCAACATTTCCTGCGGGCGGTTTTGCAAGCAGTTCATATATGGGATCAAATGTTACCGATCCTAAATATCCCCAGTCCATCTGATTGGGGATGGACGAAAGTAAATCACAGATGGGAATCTATATGGACTAGCTTGCCAGTAGCTGCCGAAGCCTGCTTGGAAATGATTCGGTGCAAATGCAAAAAAAAAATGCGCTGCTAGATGCAGGTGTCTCCAACAAAAATTGAAGTACATAAATGTGTGCTTGTGACGACAAATGTTATACAAAAATATTATATGTATACGTATTTCACGAGTACTATGAATAATAACGAGTAACATTAAGGATTAGATCTGTAACTTGTTAGTTTTATTTTGAACCAGTGATCAGTCTATTGAAATGATCAAACGGTTAGATTACTCACAATTTAAAGTGTAACTTACACGCTAACCAACGTAAACACAGCTACAAACTACTTAGTATACAATTATGCTATAGTTGTGTTACATTTTCAAAGAATTATAAAATTTGCTTTAGAGGTCCGTTTTTGTTATGAAGAAAAATTTTTACGGGTCACCTGTTTTCTTTTTTTTACTAAGTTGTGTTTTATATTGGTCTAACAAGTGGTATATTTTTGGAATCTACATAAATGTGGCTATTTAAACATATTTTTTTCATGCCCGAATTGTTGCCTGTTTTCACGTAATCGATGTAGACAGACTTTTTTTAACTTTACTTTTTAGAACTTCTACCTGTATTTCATATTTTTTCTATGAAAATATGTTATTTATGTCCCAGAAAATGATTGGTCATCCTCAATTTATCCGAAAACGTTACCAAACATGCCCTAGTCTCGATAAAGAAGATAATATGAGTACTGAAAGAACGGGGATCGGAACGAACATGAAGTAAAATTTTGACGGGTCACCTGTTTTCTTTTTTTTTACTAAATTGTGTTTTATATTGGTCTAACAAATGAAATGTTTTCAAAATCTACATAAATGTGGCTATTTAAAGGTATTTTTTTCATGCCAAAGTTGTTGCTAGTTTTCACGTAATCGGTGCAGAAAGATTTTTTTTTAACTTGACTTTTTAAAACTTTTGCCTGTATTTCATTTTTTTTCTATGAAAATATGTTATTTATGTCCCAGAAAACGATCGGCCATCCTCAATTTATCCGAAAATGATACCAAACATGCCCTAGTCTCTATAAATAAGATAATATGAGGACTGAAAGAACGCGGGCCGGAGCGAAAGTTCCCCCCCCTCCCCCTCCCCACCAGCATCGCGTCCGACCTTGTCTCCCGGGCGTTTTCAACTCTAGTCCACCTAAGTAACAAGTGTGCCAAGCCTCATGCTTTAATGAAAAAAATATTGGTTCCCATACATTGATGTCCTATAAAGCCCTCACTACTAGAGAAACTCAACTTTATATGTATACTAGCTTTGCAAAATTATGTTGAGTTCTTTAACCCAAAAGGCATCGTCGGATTTTTGTTTTTCCCTGGCAAGTGTATAGCAAAGGCTGTATTTTCTCGTCTGTTGCTTATATCTTACGTCTCGTTCTATATACATTCTCACTGAATCTACTTCTCATGATTAAGACAGATTTTTCAAGTATGTGTGGGCGGCTTAAGCACTTCTAACAGTCAATGTGTCCACTCACTTGACAAGCCTAATCCTCGGGTTGGAATGTCAGATGACATTCGCTTCCGTAAAAACTAGTGCCGCCTAATCTTGGGATTAGGTTGCGGACCCCAAGCATCCTTAAGGATGCAACTGTACTGGGATAACGCTAAGAGGACGATTATGATTTCAAGTCTGTGTGTTAGCTTCGCTTACCAGCAGGATGAGGGTAATTTGCATGCTGCTCAGCGATCTTGGCATACAGCTGATAGTGGCGGTCCTTGGCCTTGGCCACGGAAGCTGAGTCAGCTGGCAGCTCTGGGGGTGAGTCACTCAGGATCGGGTGGAAGCCCTCCTTGTCGGCCACGTAGTCAACTTTGCGGACCTTGTTGCGCGGATCCACGTATGAGAAAGTTCCTGAAATTTAGACAAATACCAATTAGTTTAGTAGTATAGTAACCTAAGAACCGATCCACAGTCCACACGCGCGTTTTGCGCATCTTTACACCAGAAATGACGTGGGGTGGTTATTAGAGTAGGCTAAGTTTTCTTTTGTTATATTTATTTCTTTGTTTAAATATATTACCATTTATGAATACTTACACATATTGGTATTTGTGCTAAAATGTTAGTTTCATAATTTGATGAAAAATTTGGCTTTGAATTAGTTTCATAATTTGATGAAAAAGAGACTTCATAAGACTTCGCACCACTTACTAGCAGTGCTTATTAATTTACCCATACCACAAAGATTGACGCCGGGATGTATGACTAATACGACTGCTGTGTTTTGCGTAGTAGTAGACTAATCACTGATCACACTCAGGCAGATTAAGCTTAAAGCCTGATTAAACTGAGGATGATCAGGTTTTAAAGATGCTTACTGAACTGGAAGTCACACACCGATATAATAAACATTAGATTAGCAAAAAGTTGTTATGCCTTATCTTTGTTGTCGAAAATAACGTCAATAGAAGTATCCAAAAAGGCATATTATGGAAATGTTTATCTTATACTCAAATATGGCATAAATTTTTGGGGTAATTCAGTAAATGCAGTCTGTATTTATTCTACAAAAAAAAAGCCTACGAATAATATTCAATCTTAAAAATGGGGAATCTTTAAGAGACATCTTTAGAAGTAATAAAATTTTAACTCTGACGTGTATCTATATACTAGAAATTTGTTTATTAGTTAAGGAACGACATGATATTTTTAGTAAAAAAAGTGACTCAAAACTTAATCTAAGATCCCAATATAAATATGATGTGTGTACAACCAGGCCTTCTAGTTACATAATTAGCAAAAGTACCTATGCTACTGGAATCAGAATATTTAATAACTTACCTGTATACATTAAATCACTCGACAATTCTAAGTTCAAAAAGGAACTAAAGGAATGGCTGGTAAAAGTGGTAAATAAATGCTTTTACAATCTTAACGAATAGTTCGTATAGTGTTAGAACTACAATACAAAGGATAAAGTTTGATTTTAAGTTAATAATATAATATTGTACGCCCGAAATGGGCAAACTGTTGATACCCTTCACTTCAATGTATGACATTTTAAGATCTTATGTACACAGTTTGGACAATAAATGACATCTATCTATCTATCTAACTGCAGACGCAATAGGATGAGGTCCCTAAGTTTGACGTTTATTTGTGGGGAAACCTGCGAGTCACAGCTGCCTAATTATGTGGTATTTCTATAGTTTTGGATACCTTCTAAACTAACTGTAGCATATTCTCACCTCTAACAACGCCACTGCCATCGCTGACCTCCGCATGGTGCCTGTCCGTGTGTCCCGGAAACCTGCCAGCCGTGTAGGCGAAGGCGTACGGCCTGGGCGGTGCTGGCTCGGTGCTCGGCTCGTGCTCGAGGTGCGACACGTCGCCGCTGCACAGCGCCAGGGTCGCCAGGAGGAGTGTCGGGTACAGCATCTGGAATATCCATACTAATATTATAGTCATGTCCAAGAAGGCCCTGACTTGGCAGATACCCGGCAAGCCGAAAAAGGTCGCCCCAGAACAACTTGGCGTCGTTCCGTGGATCAAGAGTTGGCCTCTCTGGAGATGAATTGGGAATAAGATACCCAAATTGCCCAAGACCAAAGCAAATGGAGAGAGTTGATTCGAGCCCTATACCCCAGCAAAGGGTCACGGGATAAAGAAGAGAAGAAGAAGACTATTATAATCATAATCGTTTATTTGTTCAACATAGGTAAGTTCATACAGGTCTTATACTCGTAATATATATTTCTTATACTACGAAGGTGGCAAACAAGATTACGGTCCACCTGATGGTAAGCGGACACCGCAGCCTATAGACGCTCGCAATTTCAAAAGAGTCGCGCGATGCCGATCCTTTATAAATGTGAGCATTCACTCCCCAAAGGTCCCTCGCTCATCAAGACGACAGTTTGCTGTGCCCTACCCTACCTCTCTAGCTGCTATATATTATTAGGGACATAGGGCTCGCAGATAATATAGGTTTTTTTTTCGCCGTCTTTCGCCAAACCAAACAACCAACAAGGTTTAAACATTCCGTCAGTCGCAGAGGTCTTTAATCAGAGGTAATCAAAAAACTTAACAGTCAGGACGTGGACGTAGCAATAAAATTAATAAGATCTTGTTTCACGCCTTGGTTTTAATGTAAAATAGCTTCATGGAAAACTAGTTCTTACGCCAGTAACTTTGGCTAATCCAACGTGTAGTCACAAAAAAACTGAATCATTTCTGTTTACAGTCCTATGTTGAGGCACTAATATACCTACTTATATTCGACAACTTTAATAAGCAAATATTTGTCAAAGCCTACTTACGAGCTGTATACACCTTAAGTAGGTATTATACTCAAGTAGGAACACAATTTGCTTGTCTATTACCTCATAAGTCAGCTTGCCAAGTGTGTCAGACGTTGGCTGATTATATCTGCAGGCCAACAAAGTATGGGTACTTGTAATGAGTTACTATGCTATTTATTTAATTACGTAGTTCTGGTCCCACGGTTTATTAATGCATGTTACTGGAAATACTATAAGTATTGTAGTGACGTCAAATAGAACTTTTCTTTAGCTCTTTCACTGCCAACCTTTTTAGAAATCCTTATTCCATTTTGTTTCGTAGAAAAAAAATGGATTTCCACACATTCTATTTCTGAGAGATGGGTGTTACGAACTACGCATATCGTCGCCCCCATGCTAAACTAACATAAGTGCATTTTTGTCAAAATTGAGTTATTGATGTAATTATGTACCAAATATGGTAATCTACAATGTCACAAATTTCTAGACTTCTATCTTTTAAGATTTCAAAGTTACGGTTGTGCTAATCTGACATTTTATCTGTTTTATCCCATGGTAGACTCGCGAAGTGTAGATAAGGCATTTTTCCTTGGCCGATAAAGTTAGGACGCCTGTGAATAATTAACGAATCTGCCATTTTCGTTATCTTTCTATGGTGGAAATTATTAATGACCGGTACGATTAGCCTATAGTAAATTCGCGATTCTGACAGATACGATAGTTTACTATGGTGGCATTTATTCCTCATCCATATTATTAACTATAGCATATTTGCGAATCTGCAGATTGGTTAATTTAATATAGTGGCAATTATTACTCAACCAAAAAAGTAGACTACAGCAAATTGGCGAATCGGGCACATACGTCAGTTTATTATTGTGGTATGTAATTCTTATACATTCATAACCTTTAGCAAATTTGCGAATCTGGCATATTCGTTATTTTGCATGGTTGCTATTATTACCACATCACATTTTGACTATCAAACTTTGCGAATTTCACATTTCTGCGAGTTTGTAATAGTAAATCATTCGTATGTACCTTAAGAAAAACTTAAAATAATGCATGTTTGTTAATGGCAGTTTTTGTTATCGTTGATAATCATTAAATTAAATGGTGCGAGGTGTAATTTTTTATACATAAACTAATTATTTCAATGTACCTACTTTTTAAAAGAGTATTTTTTGGCTGAAACGTTAAATGCCTTTGCCTACCATGTTTTATAAACTTTCATCCTGACAGTACATGCAAATTACTAATATTAATATTATAGAAACTTATATTGCTTACATGGTGACGTACTGCAAAAGTTGGTCTGTATCGACTAACGAAGCGATGTTGTCGATAAACAGATATCGATAATAGGGATGATGACACTATAAAAGAAAATCAATAAATCCAAATTTTCTACATAATGACTCAAATTCTCAATCAAATGGCAAAAAAAGTAATTCAAAAAAATAAATAATTACGTAATTATAAGTCTTCAAAGTTTTAAAAGTGGGTATTTTCTGTCGCTTTTCCGCAAAACGCACCTTTGTATTGAACGATTGGCATTTACTATGGCGCTACTCAAAGGTGACGTCACGGTCGAGTAGCACTTTCTCTCTCTAACTACGAACATTCTAACCGTTGTTGCTTCGTTATTTCTTGAGATATTTGAATAGGATTTTCACTATTTGGCATAGTTTTATGTCTTCTTTCTATTGAAGTAATAATTTTTTTTGAGTCATCATGCCTATTGAAATAAAAGTTATAAAACGTGTCTTATATTCCAATTATATTGTAATGGGATTACGGGACTGTATATAAATAAAACAGCGTTGTATTATAATTGAATGCGCTTAAAAATATGTAAGACATTGTTAGAAGTGTGTATACTAAAATTAATAAGCATGTCGACCAACATAGCTGCATAAAAAAAATAGAAGCATGTTCATAACTATCAGGTATCTCACTGTCAGTGTCATAGGACTCATCTGTGCCCGTGGCTTCTATAAAACATTAAAGACTGGAGACACCATTAATATATTCGAACTTAACCCTCTGCCCAAGGTACAGGAGGAAAATCTGCCACGTTAATAAAAACTACTTATTTAATCGATTGGGTGGAAAAACCTTTTAGTTTATCAAATCTACAAAAATATTATAATTATCGCCACATACACATTTATTTTTGCTTCAGTTAAATATTTCTGCAACATTAATGATTTAATTCAAATCATATATCGAGCATCCATACCCAAATCGATTAAAAAATATTCGTATTTGGCCGCTATTTTGACGTCTCACGTCACCGTATTTTAGGACCGTAAGGACTACTAGCTATGAGAATTTCTTTGAAATGCGATCCTTAGTGAGATTGGTAAATTTGGCTATTCGATAGTGGACGTAGAATTCCGAGAAACTTTATTAAATGGGGGGAAATAATTTGTGTATATTTGAAAATTGGTACAGTTATCTTTTAAAGCATGTTCATCTGAATACCGCAATGTAAAACTATACCAATTTTAAAATCTACACGAATTATATCCCCTTATTAATTTAGTATTTGGCGTAATTTTCCCAGACATGGTATCGAATTCAGCATTTTGAATCATCTATATTTTAATCACTTCCGTTGGGTTTTATTTTATTTTATTAAACATAGGATTGCTCTTGTGAAGTGAGCTCACCCAGAAGATGCCTATTTACTCATGAAAAGAGCTTGGTTCGAGCAAGAGCAATTTCAACCAGATAAGGATGGTACCTAACCAGCTGTTCGTCTGGACGCCCGATGGAAGAAGGGGGAAGGCGGTATGAGTACAATTTGTAGAAGACGCACAGACACGCTACTTTGCGTATATGCTAGGCTCTGCAGCTTAGTTGCTACTACCGTACTGTCCCCGTATGAGCCCCCTGCTCTGGGATCTACCGAGTCGATTGCGGCAAGTTGGTACTTAGCCAAACAATCCCAAAGGACTACAATATTCCATGCTGGATAGGACTTGGGCTGATTACGAATATTAATAATCCATTTATATATCTTATAGGCGGAAGGATTGGAAGTGATTAAAATGTGGACGATTGAAACTGGATCGATTGAATCGATTTCGATCGATTTAATCGATTTAAACTGGAATCTTGAACAAGAAATGACGGCCTCACCCTTATTTATAAATTCCTGTAATGGTTTTAAGTATTTTGAAATGAATTGAAATGATATTATACAATATATTTCTGTTGGAATTACAAATAATTACAGATTCGCAAATCAATGTCTCAATACAAATGCATAGGAAGGCATTCAAATACACCATAGTTAACACACGAAACTGTCATTTTCGTAACTTTACCTTGGTTCAAATATATTAAAAGGAGTTTTAATTTGCGAAAGTGGTAGTTTCGTGAGTTTATCATGGTGAAAAAACTTACCTTTGTTGCACTTTCTATGGAGATGCAAAATTGCGAATGTGCTATAATTTCTAAATCCAATAAAATAATGCTTATCTGAGAAATTGATCATGTAATACATCCATTTTGAAGACACTACATGTATACTATATCAATACAACTTCAACTAATACATCAAAAAAAATCAATATAAAATTTTTAGCCCCTTTAAATCGCTCTCCTCAACATTTTGTTTTTTGCAGTTATGTTAGTTTAGCATGGGGGCGACGATATTGTGCCGTCGCACGCGTCCTTTTTTAGGGTTCCGTAGTAAACAAGGAACCCTTATAGTTTCGCCATGTCCGTCCGTCCGTCCGTCCGTCCGTCCGTCCGTCCGTCCGTCCGTCCGTCCGTCCGTCCGACCCCCGTTTTTCTGAGTAACCGTTAGTACTAGAAAGCTGTAATTTGGCATGAGTATACATATCAATGACGCCGACAAAACGGTAGAATAAAATCTTAAAAATATTTTTTTTTAGGGTACCTCCCCTACATGTAAAGTGGTGGTGCAATTTTTTTTTCTGCCAAACCCCATCGGGTCGGGTATCGTTGGATAGCTCTTTTAAAAATATTATTAGGTTTCTAAAAGCATTTTTTGATTAAAGAATTGGTTAGCGTGATATTAAGCTTTGAAGTGATAATTTTAGCTATGGTCAAGTGTCCCCCCCCCCCCCTGCCAGCTAAACGGTGGCTACTAGGCATGTGAAAAAAATCATGGTAGTAGTAAATACGATGAATTTAAAAGGAAAACTATCACAGCTAAGTAGACATTACTAGTTAACGAGTAATAGTCGAACTTCAGAAATGTACTTTGCAAAAGCAAACTTTCGTACAATTTCCATTGATACCTTAGATAATATTGTTAATTCTGTCAAAAACATAGTAAATATAAGTTTGCGAACTTTTTAGTCCATATAATGTAACGGGTAGACGACTACGGAACCCTACCTTGCGCGTGGCCCGACACGCACTTGGCCGGTTTTTTTTAAATGGGATTGATCGTGGTCAGCATCTAATCAAAGCCTTTTTTTTGTAAATGGGATCGCTGTTAGCTAGCATATAGGATCGCTGTTAGCCTGGCCCAAGTTTAAGTTATAAATAAGCTTATTTCTGAGAGATACAAATTAGCAGCATACCTATTTGACTAGATGTGTAATACAACCTTCTATTATACAGCCCACGAGTATCCCACGGTCTCTAACATAATCATTGAGCCAACAATTCGATTCATGACCTGTGGCCTATTTTACGAAGGCACAATTTTTTTCTCATTCCTAATTTCATCGAGTTTCTGCAATCTTTATCGTTTGCAAAATGAGCGCCAAACAACCAAACATGATCCAATCCAGTAAAACATGTCCAATAAAAACTTGATGTGCCTGAATGACTAGGTATTTTACATATATCCTTTTAGCGAAGTATTGAAGGACATCTTCGAAATAACGCATGGAAATACCATTTGTAACATTCAATAACTGGTTCAAAGTCATTGCCTCCACATTCTTTTATTTTAGTTTTTAGTTAGGTAGACTTCGTTTTATAGAATTCAAAAAATTTAGTCGTAAACACTATAAACACATTTTTGTTTTTTTATTATTCATTAGAATTTTAACTTGATAATTTTTTATCTGCAATATGTCATTTTTAGTAGGTAAAACTGCCTTCGATACAGGAATATCGATATTTGAAATACGAGAACTATCTTTACAATTGATAATTATGCATATTTTTTTCTCATGGTGCCATTTGAACCAGTTTTTAACCAGGGACAAAATGTTATATTGAACAAAACTACTTACGGACGCGCGACGGCCGTCGATTTCTTGTACTAGAAAACGGGCCGGCCCGGATACGAGAACGGTCTAGCGTGAATCATCCTTTAACCGATTAGTAAAATATAGTTATAACATGTCTCACGAAAGTTTAAATTCACATATACTGACATCTTATTACCATTAATTCCGCATGCATATTCTGTATAGTTTCGATATAAGTAAAGCCAATCACGAACCAACGTGTACCGCGAGACCGCGACCTTTCGCCTAGTTGCGTCATCTAACACTAACCAGATCCAGTACATCAAACCATCGACGCTTTTATACGACTCTTATAAAATACAGCTTCACTTGTATGTATGTATGGATGCACTTTATTAAATGTACACAGTAACAGGTAAAAAACCGACCAAGTGCGAGTTAGACTTCGCGACTTTTCGCGCCCCCTTTAGTTGTATGGGATGGGAACCCCCCTTAAAATATTTAAAAATAAGTTTCAACTATTTGTATAAGGCTTTGGACCACCAAGACGCTTATACCTACTGTGAAAAATTTAAGACTGCAGCTCCAACCGTTTGGCTGTAAACCTGTGTTACACAAACTACTAACAACTACGAACAACTACACAAACTACTGACACTGTTGACAGACAGCGGAGTGACAGCAATAGGGTTCCGTTTGGACCCTTCGAGTACGGAACCCTAAAAACTAAACATGTCACATAAAATTAAAGTACAAAGGCGAACTTATCCTTATGAGGGATCTCTTCCAGTTAACCTCATTCTCATAACCACCGTTGTAAACTCATTGTCATTCTGTAGGCAGGCAGTAGAATAAGTTTCCTTTTATTTTAAGCGAGAGACCATTTATCTTACTTGAGTTTTAATTTTTTTTACTTAACTACATAAAATCAAAGATGATTTATGTATCCGTAATACCTACATTACTTCCCAGTCCTTCTAAGTCTACAAGAATAACTATAATAAACAAGATGTTGTTGTTCCTAAACAGGTTGTTAAAGCATAAACATCTATCTAATACTTATGCGCAGAAGATGAGATCACTCTGCAACTCAAACGACCATCAATATCCTGATACACAGACCTTCCGTTAACAAATCCATAAACAAAGGGGATTAAAAGTTATCTTTGCTTTGTAAATAAGCAATGTAGTCTGGAAACATCTTCATATGAAAAGTCAACATTGATACCTAATGGTATAGAATAAGAACTACAATGTCAAAATGTGTTGCCTGAGATTATACGTCTAATAGCCCCTACCTTCGGGCGACATGTTCGAAACTGTTGTTAACCGGTTTTCATTTTTCAAAAAGTTTGTATCTACATTTCATGTCTGTTTTAGACACGGGAAATTCGTGCTTTTTGTACTCAGAATAGTGGTTTCTATTGATCCCGACGGGACAAAAACGTGACCAAAGGTTGTCAATGTTGTCATACAAATTCAGTTTTCCTTTTATTGTATTTTATAACAATTTATTGTACTATACTTGTCTAGAATTGCTCTTTTAAGAATATAACCTTGACTAAACACGTGTTACTTGATTGTGGGTTTAGAAGGGTATCTGTGAAAGGGGATGGTAACGTGTTCAAGTGGTTTCGCTCAAGGTGGATTCTTGGTGCAATGTTGGCGCCAATTATTATGTCAATTTTGTTATTTTAGCAGGCCAATAAATTTCAATATGTTTTAATTGACAATAACAGGAAGGCCAATTTGGCCTAGATATATAGATAAATATTAGTACATTACTTACCAAGGGCGATAAAACAAAGAATGTCTCAGATCGCAGGTATTTTACGCCCGAGCCGAAGGCAAGGGCGATAAATATGCGATCTGAGGCTTTCTTTATTATCGCCCGTGGTAAGTACAAAATTTTATGTCACCCCCTGGCCAGGAAGTGGGTTTTTTCGCGCGCGGAGCGTGCGATAATGGTTACTTTATGGCCAGGTGTAACATAAAATACATAAATAGTAAATACATAGAAAACATCCAACACTAAGGATAGTTTTTTTGAGCTCATTACACATATAGATGCCCTGACCGGGACTCGAACTCAGGACCCCAGGCTTCATAGGCAATTGTACTACTAGGTTAACTCAAGGGTCACTACTAGGGTAAAGTGGTCACAATGTCTAAAACGCCATCGAGACGGTCGCCGACAACGCCGAGACGGTCGCCGACAACATCAAGACGGTCGCCGACAACATCAAGACGGAGCGGCCTTGGTCTGTAAAAACCGGTTTTCTAAAGAAATCTTGCTCGAAACAATTGTAAATAAATAAATAAATATTTGTGGACAATCTTACACAAATAGTTGGTATAGTGACCTTGCCTACGAAGCTGGAGATCCCGGGTTCGAATCCCGGCCAGGACATTTATTTGTGTGATCAGCACGAATATTTGCTAAAGCGGTCGTCAACTGTCTACAGATGTACTGTAAAATGATTTTCTTTCAGGAAAACTCGGATCTCAATCGGAATACGATGGCACCCGAACTGTCAATCAATAATTGTATTAAATGAGTGACGTTTTCATATCCATTATTATGGAACTTTATTGTTTAGTGTCAAATGTCAAAGTGTCAAAGTTTCCCCTACGGCTGTAAGATGGGTACTGAAGCTAATTGAGAGAGCACGATAAATACGAACTTTTCCGATAAAGTACGAAGGAAAATCATTATGCACTACATCTGTACACGGTCCGTAAGTGGTCCATAAGAATACCCACACGAAACCGTTCGTTCACCTGCGTGAGCGCGCACGCGGAATGTCGCCTTGACCCGCGAATTGTAGCACTGTCACTTTCCGTGCAATGTGACCATTGTGACGTTTCGGTAATACTAGCCGAAGGTTGCCTCCAAAATTAACAGGTGTACAACACCTCTATCAGTTGCAACAACCTTCCCGCGGTGGCTATGAGCTGTAGACCTCGTGTTTTTTTTTAATTTCCAAAACGGAGATCGGTATCGAAAACTCTTACCTTGCTCGCTAGCGATTTTTCTGCTGTTTTCGCCGTCATTGATATGCATTAATACTCATGCCAAATTACAGCTTTCTAGTACTAATCCCTCTCATCTATGAGAGGAGGCCTGTGCCCAGCAGTGGGACGTATATAGGCTGATGATGATGATGATGATGAGTACTAACGGTTACCGAGTTAAGCCGGGGATAGACGGACGAACGGACATGGCGAAACTATAAGGGTCCCTTGATTTACTACAGAACCCTAAAAATTAAGTCTTCTTTGTAACATTGATGCGCCTCATATCTATTGTGATGTCATTTTTGTAATCAAATACAATACAAAGGGGCGTGTATGTACTAATCAATTGATAGTCCCAAAGTGGGCGAGCCCACTATCTGCCAGCCAATACTATGACATACGATATGCAAAACAAAACACAGTACCTATCACTAACACTGTAGGTTGACAAATTCTCATCCTAAAAAGCGAAGCGACCATGTAAGTCAAGATACCATAGACTAGGCTTACTTTACGAATTTAAATCATGTGGCAGTCAGATAGAGTGAAACGATAAGTTTTTTGTTTACCTATTAGGTACGGAACCCAGCGAACAAAAGCGTTTTTTTCGTTCGCTGACAGAACCCCAAAAATGGACCATAAAAGCAGTATTATTGACAACGTTTACTGATACTGACAAAATCAGTTCAGTGGATCTATTCGGGAATCGCAGGGAATTTGAATCGGTTTTGCGTATAAGCATGTGGTCGGTAACGCGCCAGTGCCTGTCCATAGGTGACGGTGACAACTTATCATAAGGTGGGCTATTAGATTACTTAATGAAATATTGAAAATGAAATAGGTTGTGTTTTGAGCTACACACATGCACATTGTCTATGTGTGCGTCAGCGTAGGAGCTATGAGATCACGATGTCTTTGTGTTCGTAATGTGTCACAACAACAACAATAGCCAGCCCGCGCTCGCGAGATTAGAAGTACTATACATTATTTGCCACCGACGAGGTATAAAACAAATTTCTGAAAGTCTCAAAGAGCACAGACGAAAAAAAGTAAGTAGGTACCTAAAGGACCCTTTATAATATCCTCGTATCTAAAACCCGCGTAACGTTATATTTATCGATCAATGCGTGTTATATAAAGATCTAGATCCGGGCCTATTGATTAGATTAGATCAATAATTTATGCTAAATTCTTGCGTAAGAGATTAGAATGTCGGTCGTTATGCTAAGAAATGAAAGATGCTTCTTTTTATTTGTCGTTTGATGAATACTGCTATTACTGCTTCATATATGTATACTTAATACCTTTTTTTCATTCAATTTCTTTTTCGTAAGTATCTACTAAATCATGTGAGCTCGTTTACATCTCCAGTACATTAGTTTAACCTCAGATAACAAACTACATTTAATCAGAATCAGAATTAATCCTGGTCAGAATTAATTATAGCTTGACAGAACTTGTCGGTAAGGTAATTTATGAATAAGCGACGCATGTGACGTGAAATACGGGCTCTCAGGTGACGTTTAAATGCTCACGCTTGTAACCTTTTGGACGCCAACGACGGATATATCTGTCACGACCTGCAGTACGATATCAACTTACTTGTAAACTGTTGTTGTTGGTGTTGTTGTGTTGTTGTTACTTGTTGTTACTTGTAGTTTAAACGTCACCTGAGAGCCCGTATTTCACGTCACATGCGTCGCTTATTCATAAATTACCTTACCGGCAAGTTTTGTCAAGCTATAATTAATATGTTTGTTAAGCGGATACGTCCGCTAGCGAAAATCTCAATTTTTTAATCAAAGTGAAAATTAAGCTATAATTAATTCTGACCAGGATTTCCATAGAGATCAACTTCGCGTTTGACATTCCTATGTCAAAGGTTTAAACACTGCGACACTGCTAATAGCATAAGCAACATCATATGTTTGCGTTTAAGCGACTTTAAGGCGATATATAGATTGAAAGAGACACCCTTTGTTTTTCGCTCACGACAAAACGGGATGCAACCCTCTCCGAGAATGGCTTTTTAGACAAATCTCGTTAAATATCTGACTGTGTGCAGGTTTATTAAATTTCCTCTTGTCAGTATCTAGATGAGGTAAAATACCATCATATTAACTTAATCGTGTCTTTTAGTAATGCGTTGTTTTAGTAGGCTGAGGAAAAAAAGGAAAATATAGACTCAACTTTGGATTTATTTTCTATCGAGAAAATTTTAAGCAATCATGTTTCGCTATTGTCAGTACCACAATCATATAGTCAAGAATCATATATCTGAAAATCAGCCCCTACTGTTTGCTAGTCTGGGCAGGACAGCGTTTCAAAGTCTCTAAATTTCTCAGTGTAGCGCCTCAGATGATCGCTCCGCTAATACCGTACCGTACCTATAGCTAATCATGGCATAAGCGTTAATGAGTCAAGACCTAAATAGCCCTATATGCAGATTCTGGCTATCCCTGCACCAGGAGGCGAACCGAAAATAGTTTTAATTTAGTGTTCCATTTTAATATGTAACATGTAACCTATTGTACTTTTATTTTATTTTATATTTTTAAATTGTGAATGATGAAATAAAGATTTATTATTATTATATTATTATTCACTTTATTTATTTCTTTTCTTAGCCTAGGTTTGTACAACATTTCTAAATATTATTATTAATTTATTATTATTAAATTATATGATAATTAAAAAGCCTTTTTATTTCTTGATAACTGCACAAATAGAATCAAACGATTGTGTGCGAGTGACGACATTTCAAATACAATGTGATTGGTGACCAACAAAATATTGGTAAAACCAGCAGATTTACTTTCCCATTTAGTACATCATGGTTATATTCATTTAGGATTTAGTATTTATGCATTGGACATGAGGTCCATAATTGCAAACATATTTCGATGTAACCGCAGATGGTGCAAATTTGGCTTGTGGCCTCTCGGCCTTCGGTCGGCCTCGACCTTTCTCGATGAACGACCGGATGTAGGTAACAGCTAAAACATGGTACTAGAAGAATTCTAAGACGGGTGGGATTACATAACATTTAAAGGGAATGTCGGTCGGCTTGGGTGACGTTTAAGGGGATGCCTTGATTCTATAAACCACGCGCCCCCTGGTGAAATAATCCAGTAACTTTAAATACCTGCATCAGAGCTTGGGTCAAATCTGGCAAATCTGATTTTTTGCAGACATATTATGATTTATGATGTTGGCCCAAAGAATAATCTAAGTTAGTTAATCTAGCGCCGCGCCGAGCGCAGCTTTGTCAAAAATCAAAACACCCGACTATAACTTTTCTTGGAAAAAAAATAAAAAAAAAATATGCTCAGGAAAAAAATAAAACTGTCTCTTACCAACATACCTACCTAACTAACTTACTCTGAGTTAGGTACTTGTAAATGTTACTAAAAGTATGTACTTAATGCAATGGAAGTATTTCTGTAACCAGTACCTAATCAGCAATTAACGTGTATAACTAATATTATTACTGTACTAAATAAAACAAATACTTATTCTAAAATTAGGAGTCCCCCCGCGGCGTAGTGCGGAAGATGCTGGCACTGGCAGCATTTCCCGCCGTAAGTATAGCAATGCTGATGCGATGTGCGAGGAAGCTCAATGAATTTAGATAGAAACTCAATACCATCAGATATTTGATGCCTACTGCCATGCACATGAGAGGGTATATTAACTTAATTTTAAATAGGTTACAAGGGGTACCTATGGTGTGGCTCTGCCCGTCTGCCTGTCTGTCACATCGCTAAATACCTCGAGAAGTACCTACTTAAAAGGATTTGAAATTAGGAATAAATGATTACATTGATTACGTATAGACAAAGCAATCATCATCATCACCATCAGCCTATTTACGTCCCAATATAGGTACTGTGATACTGTCCTACTCATTGATGAGAGAGATACAATACATACAAAAAAATACAACCTTATCCAGGTTTTTCTAAGGTGACTTCCTGACTGGCGCGAGACCGTCAAATGTCAGTGTCAACTGTCAGTCAACTCAGTACCACTTTTTACTGCGCCCTACATTTAAATGAGTACTTCCTGACTGGCGCGAGATGCGCGGAGGCGGGACGATGCGAAGACAGTACTGTAGCTCTAGTATAAGTTTTTTCGAAACATTAACTAATTCGAACGCGCTTGCGTTTTGTCTCAAAATGTATGAAAGTGGTATGAAAACGTGAACAGCGCCTCTGGTGGTCACTAGTGGAAACTAAAACAGCGAGTATGACATTTGTTGTTAATCGATGAACACGCGTATTTCAAAATCGGTGAGAGCGATTTCATACATTTTGAGACAAAACGCAAACGCGTTCGAATTAGTTAATGTTTCGAAAAAACTTATACTAGAGCTACTGGGGACCGATTTTTGAGTGTCGAACGGTCGACTTTTCACTCGACATCTGTCAAAACGTCATAGTTTTTTGACGGAATTCGAGTGAAAATTCGAGCGTTCGACTCTCAAAAATCGGCCCCCAGGTCCGCTTCTGCGCATGATATTACTACTGCGCAAATGTAATTTTGACAGTATTCCGTCAAGTGGGAATCTTTGCGACATCAGTAAGTTTACGTCAAAGAAGAAAATGTCACATATCGATCCCGCCTCAGCAAGGCAGGAAGTCGCCTAAGTCTTTAAAACTAAATTTGTACAGTTCCATCGGCGCGTTAGTTTGACTTTTTAATCAAAGATTTTTTAAATAAAAGTGGCTATCATCGACGACTGTACAGTTTACGTGACTATCCGACACGCACTTGACCGCACTTGAAAAAAAAACGAATAAAGATTTAATAAGCGATTAACCCATCACAATGATGCGGATACGTTCGAAAACGAGTGCTTACAACATTGATGTTATCGTGCCCAGTTGAGCAACGACACGCTTCGCCCGCTGCCGTCTAGAACATTCCAGGATTTGTTAACGTTAATAGGTACTCACTTGTTGATATAATTTCATAAAAGGCATACGTCCCAAGAAGTCATGACCTGAAGCCTTATTTATACACGTACACGTATGAGATGATATCAGCCGAAAGCGACTTTGTATTCTTCCTTTCAAAAAACTAAAATTGATGATCATTGAACAAGAATGAGTTTCTCCAGGGAAATCGTTGACCAGGCACCTTATTATTAAGGCGCTACAGCGAGAAATTTAGAAACATTGAAATGCTGTTCTGCCCAGACGAGGAAACAATAGGGACTGATTTTCAGATATGTGATTCTTGACTATATGATTGTGGTACTGACAAGAGCCGAAACATGATTGCTTAAAATTTTCTCGATAGCAAAGAAATCCAAAGTTGAGTCTATATTTTCCTTTTTTTTACTCAGCCTACTAAAACAACGCATTATTAAAAGACACGATTAAGTTAATATGTTGGTATTTTACCCCATCTATACTCTGACAAGAGGAAATTTATAAACCTGCACACAGTCAGATATTTATCGAGATTTGTCTAAAAAGCCATTCCCGGAGAGTATTGCATCCCGTTTTGTCGTGAACGAAAAACATACGCGTGTCTCTTTCAATCAATAAATGTTTTGCATTCTAATTATTGAAGTGTTTTAATTTAGTTGTTTGTTGTTGTTATGTCCCAAGACTCTCAAGGATTAATCATTGTTTTATTTAGTTTGTTAATATCTATATGTTGATATTTATATTCCAACTTGTTTAACGTTGCTATTTTTTTTTCGTTTAGGTAGGTAATTAATTTTTATTGTAACTAAGATTCATATTTTATTTATATAGGTAACTGTTACTATATATATATATACCTACTATGACTTGTATGAAATTTTACCAAATAAACTGATATGAATTTGAAACGCATGAGAGTTTATTACATGGCTTGCGGATTACCCAGCTATATTGACTTCAATCGATCTATCAAAGCCCAACCAGAAATAAATATATGAACATGGGCCATGTTGCGGAATTTCATTGGAACTAATTTCTTACACTGGCAATAATTTTAATGATAAGCAGTGTCACTGTGGTTTATTTGAACAATAGTAAAGTGTTGACAAAAAATACCCGAAACGGTTTATAGTCTAAGGAATATTGTTAATAATGTACCTATCAGTGGCGGAGCGTCCATACAACTCGATTCCCACCGGCTTGCCTTATTTTCAGCTAGTCCAGTTCTTTTACTACGGCTCATGAAGAATAAGATAGGCAAATTATTTCCGGCTTCCCTTAGAATATTTTTGACGCGCCGCCACTGGTACCTATAGTAAAAGATTCTGGAATAAACGTTCGGGAACTGAAACTATTTCGCTACAAAACCTTTCAAAATTAACATCAGAACCGACAGGTAAATAAATCAAAATGACATTATACCGACTGTGTTACCATATCAATGAGAATAATAGCCTCTTGACAAGGTCATACCTATATTTCTGATCAATTTTTAAATAATTACAGTCATCCGTTTTTTAACCTGACTGTGGTTATAGGCAGGGCCCAATAAAGCGAGAATAAGTATCCAAAACCGGCCAAGTGCGTGTCGGGCCACGCGCAAGGTAGGGTTCCGTAGTCGTCTACCCGTTACATTATATGGACTAAAAAGTTCGCAAACTTATATTTAAGGAACCCTAAAAATGTCAATGCAAAAGGACATGCTCAACTCTACAAATTCTTTCTGGAACTTATTCATTGCCAGTTCATTGGAACCAGTTGTTCCGCTGCTCACGTTTTCATACCACTTTCATACATTTTGAGACAAAACTCAAACGCGTTCGAATTAGTTAATGTTTCGGAAGAACTTATACTAGAGCTACTGTGCATTTATTTAAGTACAACGTGCGAAAACAAAATTTCGTTTTCGAATCGCAGTGGGCCCTCAGCTCAAATATGATTATTTTGATTGAGCCATGTGGCAACACATACATTTCGAGCTTGATCAGACGATTCGACAACTTCTATAAGTACTTCGTTTTTGTCTCAAATTAGAAAAATCGTGTTTTATCCGTCATGGAATTTCAAGGAAAACAATCTAGAAACTGTGCTGTATTTGACATTAATTTAATCTCTTGGGATATTATTTGTGTCACTTTTTACCTATATTAATGTGATGTTTTTAATTTGTTTTGTATTCTTTATTTTATTATTTTTGACATTAATATTTGTACTTTAGAAATAAAAAATCGAACACAATGTATATTTAATTGTTAACGAAATAAATGAAATGAAATGTATTTTAAACGTAATACGTTACTGAAACAAGTAGATACAAATGATACAATATATAGAAACAAGTGAAATTAGTACAATATATACAGAAAAGAAACGTGAGGAAAAATGACCGTTAAAATTCTAATTAAAAAAGAGGTAGGTATAGGCGCGCATCTATCGGCACTTGTGCAGGTTTTTAGGAGGTCGTGACCTTTGAAACATTTGTAAAGGTCACGTCACGTGTAGGTAGTCACTCAAAATTTGATTAGCTCTTGAAATTCCTTTTTAGTTCCTGTATCACTCATCCTCCATTCCATTCCAGTGCTTAAACCGCCCGCGTGGTCGTGTCGGAGGTTTCCCCTGGATTTTTCCCCAGGCCACTCTCCAACCGCGCACTCTTATCGCTATTGGGCCCGGCCTATAAAGCCACAGTCAGGTTCAAAAACAAACTCACGACCGCTTTAGCTTAGTTGGTAGTGACCCTGCCCACGAAGCTGGAGGTCCCGGGTTCGAATCCCGGCCGGGGCATTTATTTGTGTGATGAGCACGAATATTTGTTCTTGGGTCTTGGATGTCTTCTATGTATTTAAGTATTTATTTATCTATATAAGTATGTATATCGTCGCTTAGTACCCATAGTACAAGCTTTGCTTAGTTTGGGACTAGGTTGATTTGTGTAAGATTGTCCACAAATATTTATTTATTTATTTATTTCATCTTCCTCCGGTTGTGTTTCTAAGGACCTCTCTCTCTCTCTCTCTCTCTCTCTCTCTCTCTAGTATAAGTTTTTTCGAAACATTAACTAATTCGAACGCGTTTGCGTTTGTCTCAAAATGTATGAAAGTGGTATGAAAACGTGAACAGCGCCTCTGGTGGTCACTAGTGGAAACTAAAACAGCGAGTATAACATTTGTTGCTAACCGATGAACGCGCGTATTTCAGTATTTGAAACTCGGTGAGAGCGTTTTCAATTTTCATACATTTTGAGACAAAAAGCAAAGGCGTTCGAGTTAGTTAATGTTTCGAAAAAACTTATACTAGAGCTACGGAGGGCCTACCGCGAACCGAAAACGAAATATCTGCCTCTCTTTCGCACTCGCATATTGGAGCAACAGAGAGGGAGATACTTAGTTTTCGGTTCCCGATAGGCCCCCGGGGTAGACGTGTGCGCCGCGCCGGCGCGCCGCCGCCGCCGGCCTTTTTGCCACACCGCCGCCGCCGACAAAATGATCGGCGTGAAATCGGCGTAACCTTGACTGAATGCCAAAGAGTCTTTTTATTAGATAAAAGAGTATAACTAACATTTTTATTTAACTTTTTATTGCTTTGTTATTGTTTTAATGTATGTACAGTGGTACACTTCTTATATTAAATTTGTTGTGTGACAATAAATATTTTTCTTAGTTTATATATACTATCAGAGCAGTCTGAACTACATTGAGCGCCTGAGTATGGAAATCCGGCTGAAAAAATCGTATAAGTAGGCATCTATAGCCAAATAATAATAGCAAAAACAAACTCTTATAGCTTCGTTATATCCGTCTGTCTGTACGTATGTCCTGTAATGTCACAATCCTTTTACTCAGAAACGATTAAGAATTTTTCAGACATTTTTTTACTTTGGGAATAATCGATTCATAAATCTAATATAATGTCCCCCGCCCCCTCCTCTAGTAGTTGTCTCATTCGGAAACTGACGCGATATGGCGTGCCTGAAGGAGGCCCGGTAAGCTTGGTATGTTTCGTGCTGGGACAACAGAACTAGTGGGTATGGCATAAGACGATGGTAACCATCCTGATGGAGTCACGTTGGAGCCGTGGACACTAGGGAGGGCTCTGGTGTGAAACACCGCATGTGCGCAATCCCACTTCCACGCAACTCGCTCCCAGGCCAGTGCTGGAGCTGACGAAGCTCTCAAGCACCGCAAACACTCGTCTTTATTGTGTAAGTAACTCTGCGAGTTTGCAATGCTTGCAGTGGACTCTGGACCCTGGCCGGCTGACATGAAGACATTCATGAGAGCTTTGTTGTGGCGACTGGTCGCTACCTCGGGGACCTGACGCTTTCCCTATCACAGAGAATTTCTCTGGCAATACAGAGGGGTAACGCGGCTAGCATTATGGGGACCATGCCCCAGGCGGAGCTTTTAGACTGGATATTTTTGTTAGCTATATCTGTCTCTCTTGAGTCGGTCCCTCATTCCTGAGGATCGTGATCACTTCTGGATTTCGCCGCCCTGAGGACTTGTCTCCAATGTCTCCATCGGTCTCGAACGATGTGGCTTCCTTAACCTGATCTGTCCATGTAGTTGATGAGCGTCCCCTAGCCCTCTTGCCTTCCATTCCATCAACCACGACCAGTTTCTCCAGACTATCAGCACCACTGCGCATTACTTGTCCAAAGTATGAAAGCAGCCACTGCCGACAAACAGCGGATAACCGTGTCTTGATACCGAGCTGGGTCATTGGCTGTCCAGGGTATCCTGAGCATTCGCCTCCAGTACCGCATATCGAATTCTTTGTCGCTCCCTAACCAGTATTGTCCATGTTTCTACCACATTTTTGTTATATAGGGATGTGGTTTACGTGTATGAATACAGATTTATTGCATTGATCTCGATTTAAAAAAAAATACGAATTTTTTCGCATTTTTATTTACGTGACCTTCACGCCGATTTCACGCCGAAAGTACGCCGCCGCCGCCGATTTTTCGGCAAACGCCGCCGCCGATCATTTTTAAATCGGCGCACACGTCTACCCCGGGGTCCGCTTTGACCCCTAATCTAAGATTTGGCGTAGAGACTAAGTGGGCATTTTCACTTTAAAGTGTAGGTACCCCCTACTTTTTTTTCGGATCTCGGTGATTTTGGGTATTCTGACTCAGAATCAAGAGCTACTATCCATTTCCGCGAAGAAAAAAAGTGTCTCACCAAAAAAAGTCAGATTTGTGACGCTTTTTTCATATAGTTTATATGGGTCGTCACAAAACTGACACAGAAAATTTGTATGGAAAATCAAGGACATTTTTTTCTTCATCTGAATCAATAGTACTCGTGATTCTGAGTCAGAATACCCAAAATCACCAAGATCCGAAAAAAAAGTAGGGGGTACACTTTAAAGTGAAAATGCCCAAATTGTTCTTATAGTTGGTTTCATATTTAAAGTTTTACTTCCTGTATCACTGAAACCATTCATAAAGAACGTTATATATATTACGTGGTTATATTCTCTTTGGTAGGTAATATAGACTTAATCCATGTTTGGGATGTTATTAATTTTTTGCGCATCAAAAATTTTTACGTTTTTAAGCACCTACCTAACCCTCTATCAAACAGTAGTATCGACCTTATAAGAACTTACGTTAAAAAATATTTAATTTTAATTAAATTTGAACTCATATAATTGGAAAAATTTGAGACTTAGGCTGCGTTCACGTACCATTCAATATCCTGCGCTACACAGCGAGCTATCTGTCAGGCGACTAATTATGTTTCCCGTCACGCAGCGATATTTTGGGGTCAAAGATGGGGTCACTTTACTTATTGCAAAATGTCCAATTGATTAGAATCTTGAATAAGATTTAAAACAATTTGACCAAGACGTGTCGGCTATGGCTATATGATATGATCCATGAAAAATCAAATTATTGTAACGACCTTCTCCTGTGCTCGATGTAAATTGAAATTAAGCAAGTAGATAAATATGCAAGAAAATGGATTGCCCGTTGTATAAATTTATATAAGTACCTAACTATGATCACCCAGTTCGTTCAGTTTCGAAAAGGTATTCTTGTACCTACTTACTTATGTGTGTTTCAAGTTTAAGTTTGAGCAGAAAACGTAATCTTCAAAAAAAATCATCATCACAACACAAATAATCAAACAAAATGAAACTACGAGTAAAATACATGTCCAAAACATTCTAGTTCTACTGAACTACTATGAACATTCTAAATAAGTTAAAACTTTACAAATTTGGCCTCGAAACATTAGACAAGACATTTGACACCTTAGATTTACTACAATTACATATAAGAACAATCCCAAAGCCTAAAAGTTAAAGGCCACAAGATATAAGTTACGATGTAAGCAAGCACTCACTTTTGCTTGTAACGTCCACACGAGGTCCACGGGCGAACACAACACACTGACTGTCAGTGAAGGTGAATGGTGAATGACTGATCTGAACGGCGTCAAGCACTCTCCCTCTCGATCTCATTCACTCACCATTCACTTGCAGTTACCACAGATGCTGTAACTTGGATACATTGTTGAATGTACATATATAATGAGGAGGTGGAAAAGTTATGAATATTGGCAGTGCTTAGTAAACAGCCAGTACAGACGAGAAAAACCGGCCAAGTGAGAGTCGGACTCGCGCACGAAGCATCGCACGCATGTTTTTAGGGTTCCGTACCCAAAGGGCAAAACGGGACCCTATTACTAAGACTCCGCTGTCCGTCTGTCCGTCTGTCACCAGGCTGTATCTCAAAAACCGTGATTGTTAGACAGTTGAAATGTTCACAGATGATATATTGTTGTTGCCGCTATAACAAATACTAAAAAACAGAATAGGTAAAATAAATATTTAAGGGGGCTCCCATACAACAAACGTGATTTTTTTGCCATTTTAAAGATAATGGGACGGAACCCTTCGTGCGCGAGTCCGACTCGCACTTGTTTTATAGTTATTATTGCATTGCATACTTTCAATGCGATGAACATCCCCTTCTCGTAAATAATATTTTAGTCTTTGAAAATTGTACTATTAAATTATTAGGTACACTCATATTCAATTTGTTATGATTAATTAGGTGATTAAATCACGTAATAGAGCCAAGAGCTATCCAATTATTAATTTAAAAAACCCGTCCAAGTGCGTGTCGGGCCACGCGCAAGGTAGGGTTCCGTAATCGTCCACCCGTTACATTATGTGGACTAAAAAGTTCGCAAACTTATATTTACTATGCTTTTAGAAACCTTATAATATTTTTGAAAGAGCTATCCAACGATATCCCACACGGTGGGGTTTGGAAGAAAAAAAATTGCACCACCAGTTTACATGTAGGGGAGGCACCCAAAAAAAATTTTTTTTAAAGATTTTATCCTACCGTTTTGTCGGCGTCATTGATATGTATACTCATACCAAATTGCAGCTTTCTAGTACTAACGGTTACTGAGATAAACGGGGGACAGACGGACGGACGGACGGACATGGCGAAACTATAAGGGTTCCTTGTTTACTACGGAACCCTAAAAATGACAGGGTGGCAGATCTTTAGGGCCAGTTCGAAATTTCTCTTTACAAACCCTGTAAACTAGCCGTCTAGTACCTGACATGAAAATCGTTACCTAAATACCAGTGGCGGCGCGTCAAAAATATTCTAAGGGAAGCCGGAAATAATTCTTCATGAGCCGTAGTAAAAGAACTGGCAAAACGCAAGCGTGTCTGTTTACCGCAAAAAGGAGCTCATTCAATCTGGCTCCTACTTTCCGAGGTACAACCGTACCTGTAGCCAACGATCTCGAGCTGCTTGGCATGAGGTTAAGCTCAAACCTTAACTTCGGCACTGCCATCGAGTCCAAAGCCGGAACAGCGGCCAAAAAGTTGAGCATCCTAAATAAGGTCAAGCGATACTTCACGCCTGGGCAGCTTCTTTCTTTATACAAAGCCCAAGTCCGATCTTGCATGGAGTATTGTAGTCACCTTTGGGATGGCTCGGCTAAGTACCAACTTGCCGCACTCGACTCGGTGGACCGCAGAGCCAGGAGGCTCATTGGCGACGGTCAGGTAGTAGGAAACAAGCTACAGAGCCTAGCACATAGACGCAAAGTAGCATGTCTGTGCGTCTTCTACAAATTGTACTTCGGAGAGTGTGCTCAGGAGCTCCATGAGCTCATACCTCCTTCCCCCTTCTTCCATCGGACATCCAGACGTACGGCTGGATACCATCCTTACTTGGTCGAAATTCCTCTTATTCGAACCAAGCGCTTTGCATCATCTTTTATAATGCGCACTTCTAAGGTTTGGAATTCTCTGCCGGCGTTTGTGTTTCCGAGCTCATATAAACTAGACCTTTTTAAGGCACGAGTGAATAGGCATCTTCTGGGTGAGCTCGCTTCATCGTCGGCCTCATCTTTGCCCCCTGGCTAGATGCTGGCCAAGAGCGATCCCATTTTTAATTAAAAAAAAAACTGGACTGGCTGAAAATAAGGCAAGCCGGTGGGAATCGAGTTGTATGGACGCTCCGCCACTGCTACCTAATATACCTAATATACCTAGCACAAAGTAAATTAGTCTATGCTTAGCTTATAGTCACAAAGTACATTTAAATAAGTATAGGTATTAGCATTTTTTTTTCATCTATAAAAATCCAATATTGTTTGTGTTACATATAACCGTGACGGCGCAAAATATTAAGGGAACAAATAAAATGATCACCTAAATAACTTTTGATATCATCAAATTTTCGAACCCTAAAATAAGGTTGAACACTCAAAAAAATTTATCGATCAGCAATTCCAAGTCACCAAAAAAATTCTACCTATTTTTGCAGCACTTGCACCTATTTTACTTATTGCGTTCCTATAAATTTATAATCGCATCAAAAAAATTGTCAAGTACCACCAAAAACACTAAACTACCACCTAATCTCATGCACCTTTTTTCATTAGAATTACATCCAAATATTATACACATCGCATGCTAAATTTTAGTAAACAGTTACAAATTAATTGTTTTTAGCACTATAAATATTTTAGTCATTTCCAAAATGTTATAAATTAGAAAGTAAAATTCTAAATTAATTTAAAAAGCAACGCGCAATGGGGCTGTGTGAAATAATAACACGTATACTGCTATCTCACTCAATCAAATACCAAGAATTGTCTGAAGCATAAAACCTATTCATATGTCGTTAGAGTGAAAGGTACCTATTGCTGTTTCATTCTAACTACCTATTGCTGATGGTTTACAAACTGCAAGAAGTTTTATTATTAATTTTTTAATGCGTTGACGTGAGCGCGTTTGATTGAAAACTTTTTTGTTGATTTATTAAATTGTTAGTTTGTTATGAAAATGGATAAAGGTCCTCAAATGAGTACTTTATTAATTTAGATAGACTTTCATGGAAAAATTAAAGGAAGTTAATAGGTAGAAATAGGTATAGGTAGGTTTAGGTTATGTTAGTTTTGCATCGGCCCGAAGGGCCAAAACAACTCAAAATAGGAGCTCCGCGCCAGCGGAGATCCGTCAATACTGTTCCAATGTCCACTAGTCTGAAATAAAAATAGATGTCATAGAAAAATACTATTACCTAGGCAAATTGACGATTATCAGCGAATAGAGTAGAGGCAAAAACATCTGAGAACAAATAGCTGTATGCGACCAGTAAGGAAAGCACTGTTGAAAATATATTAAATTAAATTATGTTATGTACGTGTCTCATTAAAAATACAGAAATTTTGAAGCTTCTATAAAATAAAATCATTTAGCGCTGTCTTGCTCGCACGCGGTGCGACGTGCGAGCGAGACGGACCGTATGGAAAACCGCATCAGTGTGCAAGCAATGAGGTTAGACTAGATTGGAACAGCTTTGCGTGTCGGGCGTTAAAAAACAATTGCAGCGTGAAATTTGGTGATCATGTAGTATTTCTGGGTATCGAAAGAATTATTTGGGTGTAAATAATTTTAATAGGATTACGAGCCCTGTAATATTTGGATGTAAATTATATGAAATTTGGTGTTTGAAATTAGGTGATCATTAAGTAATTTTGGGTAGTGACTAATTTATTTGGTAACAATTTAATTTAATAGGTTATCGACATGTTACTTCTTTGAGTTGCACTTTATATTTAAAAGGAGTTGAAAATTTGGTGTGAATCTAGTATTTTTGGTAATCAATGTAATTTTTTAGAGCATCATTCGGCAACTAATTTGGTGGTTCGTTAAATGCTACCCAAATATTAATGACAGTAATAATACAAAATATTGCAATACAACGATACTTATTAAGAAACAGGAAATCCTCTGTTAACCTTCCACGGGGCCAAAGGAATTTATTCACTATGTCCACCTATACAGAGTTCACGCCAACCTTGATGACAATAAAAGCACGCTGTTAATTGCGAGTATAATTTCTGCGTTCAGGCTACAGAGCAAATCTGTCAGTAGTAAATGAACCTTCGTAGAGAGTGCCAGTATTAAATTACATATACTCACATACTGTAGTATACCTCCACAGTGAGATATCCGTATGGGATTATTTGGAGTACCTATTGAAGGTGAGTTAAACCTTGTTTTTGTGCTTGGGTCATACACAGTCCAAAAAAAAAACAAAATGACATGCATATTCGGTTTTTATTATCGCTCCCGACTTTTTTTTTATCAAGTCGGTGGCAAACGAGCGTACCGCCCGCCTGATGGTAAGTGGACACCGTAGCCTATGAATGCTTGCAACTCCAGAGGTGTCACATGCGTGTGACCGACAATTTACAAATATATAGGATTGTACTCCTTTCTTGAAGAGCCCGACAGTGTAGCCCCTCGCAAAACCGCACGTGATAATAATTTGTGCCCTATCAGACAACCACGTACCACTATACCAGGTATAATACCACGTGAATACCACATTGTCGGCTGTCAACAAGGAAGCTCGTGGGCCGCCTGTTGCCGACTGCTGAAGCAGAATGACGATGTAAACTTGTTTGATGATTTTATTAACACGTTACAAACTTAGGTGATGACTCTTGTTTGACCTGTAGCTCTAGTATAAGTTTTTTCGAAACATTAACTAATTCGAATTTGCGTTTTGTGAATTTGGCTTTTGAAATTCCTTTTTACTTCCTGTATCACTCATCCTCCATTCTATTCCAGTGCTTAAACCGCCCACGTGGTCGTGTCGGAGGTTTCCCCTGGATTTTTCCCACGCCACTCTCCAACCGCGCACTCCTAAACTCCTATCGCTATTGGGCCCGGCCTATAAAGCCACAGTCAGGTTCAAAAACAAACTCATCTTCCTCCGGTTGTGTCCTTAGAAGACCTAGACAGCTCTAGTATAAGTTTTTTCGAAACATTAACTAATTCGAACGCGTTTGCGTTTGTCTCAAAATGTATGAAAGTGGTATGAAAACGTGAACAGCGCATCTGGTGGTCACTAGTGGAAACTAAAACAGCGAGTATTTTAACATTTGTTGCTAACCGATGAACGCGCGTATTTCAAACTCGGTGAGAGCGTTTTCATACATTTTGAGACAAAACGCAAACGTGTTCGAATTAGTTAATGTTTCGAAAAAACGTATACTAGAGCTACTGAACTAAACTATACATGTATAAGTAGGTAATGTTGGATTCGGAGCGGACAAACTAAATACGGAACCCTAAAAAGTATACTTTGAGTTGTAAAGTTGCTTGGTGTATTATTTTTATACACTCACCGGCAGAAAAGGCCCAACAACTTTTCGTGATTTCAAACTATAAATTTAATAAATTAAATCATGTGCATGCATTTTTCTAATTGACAACATTTCATATTTTTAACTACTTTATTTTATGAACTACTTAGAAAATAGGTAAAAATTTAAGCCACCCGTATTTTTTCTTTTTCAATTTAACTCAATATTTCATACAAAAAAAACACGTTGAAAAGTAGGTAATTCCAAAATGGCGTAAGTAAAATATGACGTCATCTTCCCAACAAGAATCCAGAGCCACTCCAGAGCAGCGATTGTCTGTACTCTGTACTAAGGTCTCCCTGAATACAGCGAGGAAGATGACGTCAACTTTCGGTTTACAGTAATTTGAGATATTTTCCAAAATAAACGGAGAAAAAAAGTCTGTAAAAATTTTTTTTGTGCACTTCACACGTTGGAAATTATGAAATATTGTCAATTTGGGCCAAATTTTCTGCCGGTGAGTATATATCGAATAAAATGTTCGTTGGAATAAAGGATTATTCACGCTAGACCGTTCCGTGTCCGGTCCGGCCGGTTTTTTATTTAGTACATGAAATCGGTGTACTAAAAAGCGGGCCGGCCCGGACACGGAACAGTCTAGCGTGAATCATCCTTAAGAATCACGCGGTAAGACCAATTCGCCCGTAGACATAGCTATCATGGGTACCATTTGTACACTGCTTATCGGCCAGTTTTGCATAAACGGGGCATAAAAATACAAATAGTCTCTATATTTAATGTCAGTAGGTACCGGATGCGCCATTGGCTTAAAAAAAACATACCTACTTAATATTAGCTTGTTTTTCGAACTGGTTTTGCAGCAGTGTTGCCAACTCGAAATTTCGTTTACTGCTAAAACTATATACGAAATTCTGCTAAAATATGCTAAAATTTCTGAAAATGTGCTAAAAATATATGCTAAATAAAAATCATCAATATTGCGTCTTAAAATATCATTAAAATTAGCTAAATTAAATAAAAAATAGCTATCGACTCTGATAGTGGTGACTCTGGTTATAAAAAATATGGTTATTTGAATAAATATAAATGTCCTTCGTCAGTGTAAGCAAAATATTAAGAGAGGAAGCTGATCAAATAGATTGGGATTGGGCTCTTCATCCGATTTATCTACAATCTGTTGTTCAATTTCCATTTTTAATGCACACTAAAAATCGAATTTTGATTAGATTTTCAATTTTGGCTACAACCTATGTTTTCACAGATTCATGGCCTGAGAAAAATGTGCTAAAAAATATGCTAAATGCTAAACGTAAAATTTAACTGCTAAATTAAGTCGAAAATATGCTAAATTTAGCAGAAAATATGCTAAGTTGGCAACACTGTCTTGCAGATACCTAACCTCTACCCATGTTTCACCTTGCTTTCTTGTCCTTTGGGGGTTAAAAATGAATGGGCCTTTGAGCTTGAGCTAATAAACAAACCGGTGAAATGAAAGTAAAATTTTAACGCGTTGTTTCGGCTGATCCCGTATATAGTGACGTCACAGACAGCTACGATAACCAGCCTAGCTATCATGAAAATAAAAATAATTATTTAGAAATTAATTTATTTTGTTATTTAGAAATTTGAAGCATGCTCTCGTTTACGTCGGACATATAGCATTCGTCCTTCTCGCACTTACATACTTGCTAGTAAGTGACGAATCTCCGAAATAAAAGCATTTTTTTTATTTAATAAGGAATTTAATATGTACAAGAATTCATCATAAAGACAGCACCGTAAACCACATAATGGCTTTGTCTCGATGTCGGAGCCAAATCCACTTAAGCTTCTTATTTAATTTTATATAAATAAGTGTTAAGCATTAATTTACAAGTATAAAGTCATGGCCATTAAAATTCTAGGTAGCTCCGAAAGGCTGCTACGGACATCACAGATCGGCCCAAATAAAACTTATGACTATTTAACTAGATACAGTCTCATGTTAGGGATCGATTAAAAAAAACCATTGATTACTGCATTTGTTATAAAAATGACATAGAGACGGAATCATGCGGGCATTTAGTTGTATTTAATTATTGCGTTTCTTGCGTGTAAAGTCCGATTGACACGTGTAAAGACTGATTTACATGTGCTAAAACTTGCATACAACTGCAAGAAATTTCTTGCAAATGTTAATCTGCCTTCATTGTTTATCAATGCGTCTACTACCTACATTATAGGGCTTGATTTCCATGGCTCACTGTCAAGGCGGCGGCGCAAGATGTCTTAAGTTTTTACCGTGACATTACCTAGATTCACATGTGTAAACATGTTTTATACGTGAACTTCCAATAACGGTAATTTTTCACTATAATAGCTAAGTCACTGATTGTCATTCAGAAAGTTACAAGTCATCTTAATGGGCCTAACTTAAAAATATCTACTTAACAGATTCCAGAACCATGTCAGCGCCAGTGGCAGTGAAACAGTTCCCCCTGGAGCAAGAGTACGCCAAGAAAACCGGTGTCACCCCCGAGGATGTGGCCAAGCTCAGAGCCTGGCTGGCCACGCAGCCACACCTGCCTGGAGACCTCTTTACAGGTACAGTCCCCGCGTATCCTCAGCAGGGTCAAGTAAAGCAGTTCCATCGGTAACAAGAGTACGCCAAGAAAACCGGTGTCACTCCCGAGGATGTGGCCAAGCTCAGAGCCTGGCTGGCCACGCAGCCACACCTGCCTGGAGACCTCTTCACAGGTAAAGTCCCCTGTCCCTCGTATCCTCAGTAGGGGCAAATAAAGCAGTTCCATCGGACGGCACCCGTAATATGGCAAAGTGTAAAATTATCATTTAATTTTGGACTTTTCTAGTGCAAAATTTGCTCGAGCAAAATTGATAGATAGTTTAAAATCCTGGGAAGTAGGTAGGAAATGAACTAAAATCATCAATTACCAATACACATGTATGTGTATATGTACAGGTATGTGTAAATGCAACGAAATGCAACGGCTATTATTGTTTACATGACGTAGGATGATGAGCCGTAAAATAAGTATTGTACAAGCAAAAATTAAGGGTTTTGGTGCGCTCAAGAAGTCACAATACTATTGAATTAAAACAAGCTAGAATACATTTTTTAAGGTATGAATTCCAGAAATCATCTCCCTATGGTATAAAATACCCACGGAGTAGAAGTTGATATGGATGTTCACGCGAACGAAGTCGTGGCCAAAAGCTAAGTTCTCAAGACTTTTACATTAACTATTTGAAATCAAAATATTTTGAAAATCAGAAGGCCTTATAAACAAAGTAAGTAGTTGGCTACAGTATTTAAGTACCCTAGTAAATAAAACAGCAGATTAAAGCCACCAGATAACCTCGTCAGTCGTAAGCGATGCTTAACGAGCTCTTATTACGCTCAAGAAGGCTGTCATTAGATGATAACCCAGTTTTATCCGCAGTGCATCTGTCTTATTTGTTAAAGACGCTAATAGCACAACGCCATATTCACATAGATGAGATAGCGTACGTAGATACGTAGTACTATTACTTATTCTAACCACGTATAGTACGCGCCATCCACGATTACGCGCCCTTCCACAGCGAATCTCATACTAATCTGTGCACAGTTGTACGGCTTGGGCTGTGGAGGGGCGCGCCTTCATGGATGGCGCGCACTATACACACCGAACCGAAAGGCAACCTCTACCCGGGGAGATCAATTTGTATCAACATTTCGCTTACGAAAATGTTGTCGCAAAATTTTATATCGCTTGCTAATAAATGTCAGCTCGATATTCTGCTCACTCGTGCTCGGAAACATGTGACAATCAGCATATAACTATGTACTTAAATAAGGTTTGTCATAATTTCTAAGAATGAACAATACCTATTACAGTGTTTACTGCTCTTTTCACGTAACAGCGGCAGGCCGTATGATCGTTTACCACCGTTCTCATAAGTCATAGTACTATGAGAATTACTTATTATAAAAACGTGTCCGAACATGCAAATGATACTTAGCTTGACGAAATATACAAATACATTAGAAATACGATTAGTAACGGGATATTTATTTTTGTGAGTTCCCAATATTTTAAAGATTTTTGTTTAAGTAATATTTAATAAATATAATACCAATGATGAATGATAAGATAATAACGCTTAAAGTAACTGGTTGTATAAAAAGATTTTTATAAAACTGTTCTTAAAATGATTGCTGCTTCCTATGATGCCCCAGTGTCATGCATGTCAATCATTATAATGTCTTGACAGTGGATAATTGCTTGTGGAATTGCTAGTTATTTATTATAATTAATACCTACAATATCGTTGTCAAATTCAAAGTCGTTGTAAAATTCATTATTGAAATGGTAGGTAATGCTTTTTTGAAACATTAAGGCGCCTTCCTGACTTGGCGGGGCGGGATCGATATGTGAAATTTTCTTCTTTGACGTAAACTTACTGACGTCGCAAAGATTCTCACTTGACATAATACTGTCAGTATTACGTTTGCGCAGTAGTAATATCATGCGCAGAACCGGAGCTGTACCGCCTTCGCATCGTCCCGCTACCGCGCATCCCGCGCCAGTCAGGAAGCACTCATTTAAATATAGGGGCGCAGTAAAAAATGGTATCGCGTCGACTGACAGCTGACACTGACATTTGACACTTTTCTCATATCGTACTGCCTCCGCACCGACAAATCAGGAAGTCGCCTAAGGATGATTCACGCTAGACCGTTCCGTGTCCGGACCGGCCCGGTCACGGTCTAACGTGAATCATCCTTTATATTTAGTAATTTTTAATGTGGAATTTTATTGTACCCAGTGTCTCTGTATTACATATCTATTTACATGTTTATAGCGTATACTCATATATTCTATACACAGGTAATGTACTATAAAAATATTCATTTATTTCAAGTGACCCGCGGGGTAATCACGTAACGATATGTACTACCGTTGGTACGTATTTAATGTCAGTTTTAGTATGGGATTTGACATTTAAATCTATCGTACTGACGGTCGAAAACGTTACGTGATTACCGCGCCGGCCCCGAAATTCTTCAACCGTTCCTTTATAAAAACGCCTTGAGTTGCTTTGAACACATCACATAATAAAATATGATGGACCCCTTATTCCACATTAAAAATTAAGAAACATAACAATGTTTCCAAAATCAGGTACCTACACATTTTAGAGTAATTAAATGAGCGAGCAGTCACGTCGGACCACATTAGACTAGTCTTGATCACAGACCTAATAATAGCGCCAATGCTAAATCTATGGTTTTAATTTAACCGATTTCACTCACACGTCAGATTCGACTGAAGCAGCTGAACCAATCTCACTGGAGCGCAAACTTTTAGAGCACTGTTCTGTGTTTTAGAGCACAGAGCATTCCAGTGTTTAAGCCCGCCTCGTGGTCATGTCAAAAGTTTCCCCTGGATTTTTCCTAGGCCACTCTCCAACCGTGCACTGCTATAGCTCGATTGGTCCTGGCCTATAAATCACAGTTAGGTTAAAAAATATACTTAACCGTACAAAATATATAGTTACCTATCCTTTAGTCGGACCGGAAGGCGCAGCGTGGGTAGACCCCCCACAAGGTAGACTGATGACCTGGTAAAGGTCGCGGGAGTCCGCTGGATGCGGGTGGCGCAAGACCGGTCATTGTGGCACTCTTTGGGGGAGGCCTATGTCCAGCAGTGGACGTCTTTCGGCTGATATGATGATGATGATGATCCTTTAGTCGCGTCAAACCACGTTGCCTCAGATAACTATGAACCCGCGCGGTAATCACGTAACGTTTTCGACCGTTAGTACGATAGATTTAAATGTCAAATCCCATACTAAAACTGACATTAAATATGTACCAACGGTAGTACATATCGTTACGTGATTACCCCGCCGGTTTCATATCGGCCCGTTTTATTAATAAGTCAAACAGTTCAGTCAAACGCGAGATAATCGCGCACATACATACATATAACATCCTCACCACAGCCATGCCAACAGTAAACCTGGTTCCACGGAGCTTTGTTCCCGTGCTTTCTCACCACAATCAGCTTTTTGAAGTCGGTTATAAAGCCCAATTATTAAGAGCTATCATAAAATTCTTCCAGACCTAGACCTGGTGCTGGTCTACCACTGCTGTGCCCGCAGCGCTGAAGTGTCCAAACAGGTGCTGGACCTCAATCTCACTCTGAAGACGCTCTTCGAAAACCTCTTCAAGGACCGCCTTGTGACACAGAAGACCATTGCTACATTGTCAATGTGGTGAGTGGGATTTCTTAAGTGTAAAGCGAGACACACATGACAAGTTTCTGATATTATTAGTTTGTTGTAGGCGTTCTATGCCGCCTCAACCGGAATTTCCACACTCCATCCAGAGGAGATATAACTGAGTGCGACCCAAAGATCGCAATCAGTTGTATCTCCTCTGGATGCATGATGTGCCTCTCCTCCTAGGTACTTCTTTTTCGCATACGTTTTCTGATAACCTAACTCCGAACTGGACCCGAAAAATACAGATTTTCGACGCTAACCGCTATGCACTCAAAAGTCTGTCCGACTTAAGGATGATACACGCTAGACCGCTCCGTGTCCGGGCCGGCCGGTTTTCTGCTATACAAGAAATCGACGGCCGTCGCGCGTCCGTCGATTTCTTGTACTACAAAACGGGCCGGCCCGGACACGGAACGGTCTAGCGTGAATCACCCTTTACGCTGTCTCGGTATGCTACGATACCTATCACGGGTCGTGCAACATAAAACGGTACTGTTTGGGCACATCATTACAAATGGCTAACTACCGATGGGAAAAAAACCGAGTAGTTAGCTCTATTGTCTCAGGAACTGTGTAAAAAATGCTTGCAGAAATTTTTAACAAAATTTTATTTTCTGTGCAGTATCACGTTGCCGCTTAAGGTGCGTGCACACGACGGCTCAGCGGTTTTCTACTGTGTCCTTATAGATTCAGATGCAAAGAAGTTCGTTTTTCACGAGTGTATCAGGTAAATCAATAACCTTGTCTTCAGTCTTCGCTTTTACATTCGTCGCTTTGGCTAAACTTAGCTCACTCGCACCATCACAGTCACACACACCATCACATAATTATGAATATTATAGTGGTGCCTCCGTGCGCATCACGGGCGAAGTCGACAGTGTCGACAACTCGACACCCAATTCGATAAATTAGTAATCAGAGAGGTTGTATTTGCCCGCTTTGATTCTCCCGGGCATCCACCGCGGCGTCTGCTAGTGGCTGGGAGGTAGGACCAGCCGCCAACGTGTCGGCGCAAGTGGCGGCCCACACCAGCGCACGGCCTAATCTCCACGGAATCAATGACATCCCGTCGCCCCGCACGATCTGGACATAAACTATTATTTACTTTGTGATATGGGGCTCCAGAACTGCGGGAACGTTGACGCTGTCAAGTGCCCTTCGCAGGATGTCATTGAACGTGGCATAGCGGGATAGACGGCCGGCGCCCGAACAGCAGGCGATCCCGTGGAATGATTCATTTTAATAAAACAAATATTCCTTAACCATATTTTAGTATATTCTTTAACCGAGCTTTTTATATCCAGAGTTGCGCTGATGGTGCTTGAGCTATGGCAGGAGGAGGAGGGCACGTGGCCCGGTTTGCAGATCATCTTCGACATGAACAAGTTCAGTCTGCAGCATCTCGCGAAGCTAGATTTGCAGACGATACAGCAGTTCCTATATTATCTCCAGGTGAGCATTCACTGAAGCCAATGAGGGTCTTCTCCCTTACAGCATTCAGTTCTAGAATAGAATATGTATACAGTTTGATGAATTTGACTTGAGCTCATGAATGGGACAATAGATACAACGACCGCCGGTTGTAAAATCCAAGTGCCATTATTCTTTTGTTTTTATTTTATGGTCTTAAATCGACGGGCTCACTTGATATTCTTTCAACTATTCCCAGAGTAGCCAAATGACGCTAGAGGTTTGACAGGAAGTGAACAACTTGAGGATTGCCAACGCACATATGACAGCCCTGCTGGTGTTGCAGGCGTACATAGGCTACGGTTACCGCTTACCATCAGGCGGGCCGTAAGCTAGTTTGCCACCGACGTTGTATAAAAATGTTGGTCTGGAGAGACCATAGCTCTTCGACATGAATAAGTTCAGCTTGCAGCGTCTCGCGAAGGTAGACCTACAGACGATACAGTACCTAGTTGGTAGATTAAAGGATGATTCACGCTAGACCGTTCCGTGTCCGGGCCGGCCCGTTTTGTAGTACAAGAAATCGACGGCCGTCGCGCGTCCGTCGTTTTCTTGTAGGTACTACAAAACGGTTCAGAATCACATTAGGGCTTCGATCCTCATGAGAAAGTAAAGATCTCCAACACATTTCATTTACACTCTGGTTATTCATATATTATTGATAATTTTTTACTCTATATGTATTCTATAATTCCAGGAAGCCATGCTAGTAAAAGTGACAGCCCTCCATTTCATGAACGCGCCCTCCTTCATCGACAAAGTGATGATGCTCATCAAGCCCTTCATGAAGAAGGCACTGATCGACAGCCTCTTCATTCACCAGGTGGGCTCCACCACGCTGGAAAAACATGTGCCGATGGAGGGGCTGCCGGAAGAAGCGGGGGGGAAATATATCGATGTCATGAAGGCTAGCGGTAAGTCAATGATAGTTTTGGTGTTTTTCTAGGTAGACCAACAGTAGCCAACATGCCATTAAGGCTAGCTCCAGAAGAGTGACCAACCCATGGTGTGGCCAACAGCTAGGGACAAATTAAGATCTCTCATTCTCAGCACAGTGCAATCAGTGCATCCTCTGGATCTCTGAACACCAAGAACGCAAATAATACTACATACTTAAAGAGTAAGTAGTTGTGAGCCTGCAGAGGTATATTTGGAGAAGACCGGCTGGGAAAGTCCTAGTCAATGTTCTCCAAATACGAGCGACAGATTGTCACATTAATCGCCACTTAATTAGCGACATTTGGTTAACTACGCGATTGTGACTAGATCATATGAATCATATCCCATAGCCATATAAATCATATACGACTTATCACAACCTCGGACAAAGAAAAAAAAGACCAACAACTCATTGTAGGTAGCCAGTTTTTATTTTAACCAGGTCCAAAAAATAAGCACACGCTCACCCACACATACATACAGAAAACCATGCATAGAACTCCTCAACAAGTGTCGCAATGATGTCATGTTTTTTTTTTATTCAATATAGGTTTGCGCTTGACCACAAATCACCTGATGGTAGGTAAGTGATATTGCGGTCTAGGATGGAACGCGCTTACCTAGCAAATACCGATGCGATGTGCGTGCAGTCGTGCATATGTGCGCATAAGTGTGTGCTTACTTGTTGGGGTTGTTGTTGGTTGCTTGTTCGTAATGCTACGACTATCTTTTTTCTTGATCTGAGATCAGGACGACGCAGCGTTGGAAGGCATCCACGAGGGGGTCTGATGATCTGGTTAAGGTCGAGGTCGTCCGCTGGATGCGGGCAGCCTATGACCGATCGTTGTGGCGCTCTCTAGGGGAGGCATATGTCCAGCATTGGACGTCTTTCGGCTGATGATGATGATGATGAGATCCGAACACGATCAGCTAATATAAGTTCGATTTCCAGAGAACCTACGAGAGCGGATGCTATTGAACAAGGAATTCTACGAGCGCGAGAACCGGCGGCGCGTGGTGGAGGCGCGGCGGCCCGGCCGGCCCAAGACTATCTCTGACATCTTCGGCGGCGTTGAGGGCTCCTTCAAGAAACTCGATATAGACTAAATTTAATTGCGTAAAAACGTATAAGTATATGAGCTCTTATGTTCGAGTTCAGTAGCTGTAGTATAAGTTTTTTTCGAAACATTAACTAATTCAAACGCGTTTGCGTTTTCTCTCAAAATGTATGAAAATGGTATGAAAACGTGAACAGTGCCTCTGGTGGTCACTAGTGGAAACTAAAACAGCGAGTATAACATTTGTTGCTAACCGATGAACGCGCGTATTTAAAACTCGGTGAGAGCGTTTTCATACATTTTTAAACAAAACGCAAACGCGTTCGAATTAGTTAATGTTTCGAAAAACTTATACTAGAGCTACTGTACGTCTAATATAAGTTTTTTCGAAACAAAACACAAAAGAACCCGTTTGCGTTTAGTCTCATTTTGGATTTTGTAAGGCAATGCGAGCGGTGTTTTGTTTTGAAAAAAGTTGTAGGTGAATTTTAGCCTAAGACCGTAAAAGAACGAGCGAATAAAAATTATACTTATCTCATCATCCTCCTAGAGTTTTCTCGGTTGTGTCCTAGAGAAGAGAAGCACTAGTTTTTACGAAAGCGACTGCCATCCGAGTGTAAGATTGGCCCCAACATATTAGTTATATTTAGTAAATATCGTGTTCGTGTGCTGTGTTTCAGTTTTTATATTCATTTGTTATATTGTTATTATATGTATAATTCCATTTCGTATTTTGTTATTTGGACAACTTTGAACACTCCACTGACGTTGAACGGGACGAGTTACACATACAGTTATGGATAAACCTTTATTTGTCATAATATGTAAACGATCGAAGGTCTAAGAGTTGGCTGTACAAACAAGCAGTTCACTTTCAGATGGCCGTTACCACCCTCACCACGGCGTCGTCAACAGTTTCAGTACTATTACACTGACACATGCCCTTGTTCCATTGAATATTCCACTTTAGCGCTAATGTAATAGAGTTACTATTACAAACATATGATTGTTAATGAGAGGGGCAGGATAGATGCCAAAAATGAGCGAACGGCGCGGCGACTGCCTGCCATTAAGTAGTTATTATAGAGCGCCACCAAGCGACCGGCATAAGAAAAAGAATATTCATATAAAATTTAATACCACGCAATTAGACCGGTTTGCATGTCCAATGTATTGTTTATGGAAGTGTGCCTGTGCCTTTAACCCGACTATGAAAAATGCTCGGTCGGTGATACAGCTACAACATGGCACTGCTCTTTTAGCAATTTCCTCTTATAGCAATTGAAATAAGGATATCTTTCTCTATCAAAGCGTGTCAGCCCTTGGTGCCTGCCTCCCACTACCCTCCGCGCTGTCTCAGTTAAGCCCCATTGGTGCAAAAAAAACATGCGGTTCTCATTACATTGCATCGTTTGATAATTCTCCGTCTGCATCAGTAGCACTCAGCCCCGCAATGTAATGAAAAGTGCAGGCAATTTCTTGCACCGTGTAAATGAGCCTTTAAGCGCTACACCCGTCTGATATATTATTTGCAATAGATAGCTGAGTTATTATTCCCAATAGTGTAATTATAATATTGAAGGCGCCTGACTTGTAACAGCTGTTGTTATTAGTTAAATTAAAATGTGCTATTTACGCCTCTTATTTTTTGATGACGCTGTGTGAGCTTTGTGAGTGATAATTTATAAATACGGGAAATTATGTCAATCTGTTTTATTTCATATCTTACCCCAAGTTGTGTTCTAAGTATAAATAAAAGAGCTAGCCCCTGTTAACCTTTTCACCGCCGTTGACTTGATAGAAAGTCAGGACATTAGGTGCCCCACACGGCAATAACTTCATATCGATCGAGTCGATCAAGTCGATGTAAAGGCAAACTAATCAAGTAAGGTTCATTTTCAGTATTTTGCCACGAAGACCTTGGCGTGTGAGGGGTACAACTTACAGAATCTACTGTGGCGGTGAATAGAATAAGGGTGGAGCGAACCATTCTACACCACTTAGGTACTAGGCGCCTACCTAATATTTTTTTTCACTTCACTAGCGCAATAAATTAGCGCAATGAATTTTGAGTTATATTTTTTTACGAAAATCGTCATTATACTTTTTTCCGACTAATTCTACGGCAGGATTTCATAATTTATATTTATTTCGAATTTTATACTCTTAAAAAAGTTACATTCCTAATCAAGAAAACATAGTTGTCCTAAGTGTCTATACGCTATGTTACGCTACATTTGATTGATTGAATTGACAGTACAATACAATACAATACAATTACTCTTTATTGCATAACCTCAACAAAAGTAACACATAACAGTACATAATGACAACGAGTAGTGATTGTACAATTGAATACCTAGGCATAAACCAAACATTATGTGACCTAGGTCAGTTTTGTTTTGGATATACATACCTACTAGCATTTGCCAGCGACTTCGTCCGCGTAAAAGGGATGATTTTCGGGATAAAAAGTATCCTATATGTTAATCCAGGCTATAATCTCGTTGTATACCAAGTTTCATCATACTCCGTTCAGCCGTTTTTGCGTGATGGAGTCACAAACATCCAAACACAGGCTGGGTTGCACCAAACCGTCTGTAATCGTAAGATTCGTAAGCGGTGTTCGTCAAATCTGATTGTATGGAAAGTTTGACAAGTTTCTATGGGATGACAGCTGTCGGCGCCATATTTGACGATGACCGGCCTGTGTTCGTATGTTGGTGCAACCGACCCTAACTTTAGCATGTATAATATTATTAGTAGGATTTATCAGCTGGATATAATATTACTGTTTAGTATAATTTTCACGTAACGATCAAAATGCTTGTGGCCCCTATTTGCTTTTGAGTAGGTAGTTTGTTATTTCATTGGAAAACGGCCCTGTATATTCATTATTCAATGTCATTACTCCGTTCAAAAAGCAACTTAACCGCCCAAGCCTGAAGGTTTGATATGTAATGAAAATATTGTAAAATGTCAGATATTTTATAAATAATCAACTCAACTAATAAACAAAATACCTGGGCTTGCGCTTGTTACATGCTGTGCTGTATACATAGTGTTTGTGAGACCTTCATCAAGAGTAGTCGCATTAATTAAATAATACGCCTGTTGTTTCAACTTCGATATAGTTAAAAGGTAAGTTTATTTTTAGATACAATAAATGACGACCGCTTTTAATTTGGCGTTGTTGGTAGTGCCTATAAAAAAAATATAAGTAGCTTAAACAATTTTTTTATTAATCATTTATCATAAGCGTGTATTTTCATGTATTTATATGTATGGTTGACGAAATATAAGCTGCACCGATTCGCCATACAAGTTGTTCGAGGAATCGGTGCAGCTTATATTTCGTCAACTATACATATTGTTGCCTAAACTATTAACCGTACCGTGTTACTTCAATGATATTGAAAGTATATGGTAAGGTAACCAATGACCTGATCAGCCGTTTGAAGATCATCAGCTCTTTAATAGTTGATGAGGGGATCTGACTACCTTCCATATGTCCTATCGATTCGAAATTTGGTACCATACGAGTACCACACAACCACACCACACCATTTTGGTGTTATACCTACCTACTTTAAAAAGGACAAAATAAAAGTAAAATTAAAAATTTTAAAAACCCCCACCCAAAAAATAAACTCTAAAAACTAACAAATAATATTTTAAACCGATTATAATTATTAATAATTATGTAGGTTCAAATATTTCTATTTTCCAAGCGTCGTCGCGTTGGGAGACCGCTAAGTGAGAAAAACTGTCGAAAAAAAAGTGAGAAAGAGTGTCGATTTTGCGAATTTTTCGGAGTAAATTCTTTTCTCACTTAGCGGTCCCCCGACGCGGCGAAAATAGAAATATTTGAACTTATATAATATATGTGACGATAATAATTATAATCGGTTTAAAATATTATTTGTTAGTTTTTAGAGTTTATTTTTTTATTATTTTCATTTCATTTACCCCGCCAGGAATAACATGAATTTAACGAATCACCTTGCATTTTGTCCTCTAGGAAAAAAAACAGATTGCAAGCCATTTGACTTTGAACTGTAATACACATACAATTTAAAACAACCTTTTCTGTATGCACACCGTTTTATGACATAAAATTAATCTTTTTTAAACTCTTAATTTTTATTTAAAATAAAAATGCTTATTATTTTACCTACGCATGCAAGCAAGGCAAGGTCACCAGAACAAAAATAATTGAACACGTTAGGGTCGGTACCTACAGTTAAGGTTATTATTTATGCAGATAAAATTTGTCAAGGATTTATTTATACCATTGATACCGTCATAGTCATACTTCCGCCTAGCCTATGATAGAGATATAGTATAAGTAGTTATAGTTATAGCCAACAACAAGCGACCGGGGGTATGAGAAAGAATCTATACATATTATAAAACTCTTGCGTTACTTAGACAACTATTGACAGACAGCGCACAGCCTAAACCGCTGAAGATATAACCATGAAATTTCGAACATATATTCTTTAGAGTACGTAGACGTGTACTAAGAAAGGATTTTTCGAAATTCAACCCCTAAGGGGGTGAAACAGGGGTTGAACCGTTGTATGTAAATCGTTCATTTGGAAAGTTATGGACTTGAAACTTTGTACAAAGGGTACATATTAAAAAACAAGATAAATGATATTGGGTTTATATAAAAATTCATCCCCTAAGAGGTTCAAAAAAGGGATGAAATTTTGTATGAGAAAAATGTCGTTTTTGAAGTATGAAGTTTAAAAATTCGGTCACAAGCTTCTAATGTATATTGAAAAACATTGATTATGGCATTTTTTTTAATTCATCCCCTAAAGGGTTTAAGCGAGGGTTGAAAGTTCACATGGGCAATGTGTGATTTTTAAGGATAAAATGTAGCAACTGGAAATTAGAACAACAGGGGCCCGATTTTTGAGTGTCGAACGCTCGACTTCTCACTCGACATCTGTCAAAACATCATAGTATTTTGACAGATCTCGAGTGAAAAGTCGAGCGTTCGAAACTCAAAAATCGGCCCCCAGGTTTCTTTTATAATATGTAGATCTATCAAGAAAAATCGCTACATAGTATAAAACAAAGTCGCTTCCTGCTGTCTGTCCTGTTGTATGCTTAAATCTTTAAAACTACGCAAACGGATTTTGATGCGGTTTTTTGTAATAGATGATGATTCAAGAGTGATTAATTTGCACCCGTGCGAAGCCGGGGCGGGTCGCTAGTATTAATATAAAATTTGTACTACGCAATTTGACCGGTTTGAATATCAGGTTATAGGCACAGGTACACTTCCTATGTCTTCTTGACCATGAAAAAATGCTCGGTCAGTGATAGAGACAAAACATGGCACTCTTTTCCATTTCCTTTTATAGGAATCGCAATAAGGCTCTGTCTGTCTCTATCCAGGCGTGTCAGATCCTTGTCTGATATGGATTTACGCACGTTACGACGTGCATACTTAAGGCGCTACACTGAGAAATTTGGAGACTTTGAAACGCTGTCCTGCCCAGACTAGCAAACAGTAGGGGCTGATTTTCAGATATATGATTCTTGACTATATGATTGTGGTACTGACAATAGCGAAACATGATTGCTTACAATTTTCTCGATAGAAAATAAATCCAAAGTAGTTTATATTTTCCTTTTTTTCCTCAGCCTACTGAAACAACGCATTATTAAAAGCCACGATTAAGTTAATATGATGTTATTTTACCTCTTCTAGGTACTGACAAGAGGAAATTTAATAAACCTGCACACAGTCAGATGGGTCATTTTCTATACTCGATTTTTTTTGTGTTCGAGCTGAAAATCGTAGTGTAGCATGAGATAATACGTAGGTACCATTTATTTTTTTTCATAAAGAATACATGTTTCCACGTTGAGGTCCACTCAAATTCACTGACTTATTTGTTTTTAAAATACATTAAAAAATACCTAAACGCTCAAATTAAGACTCCGTGCCCTGTCCGGCATCGAGTTTTGAATCAATCGAAAATTCCTATCAAAAACTGTACATTAGAATCACTGATTTCGTATCAAAAACTTTAACTCGATTATATTTACTATCACTGAGCACAGACACTATTCACTTCACTGTGGTGAATAACTTGTAATTGACGACCGCTTTAGCTTAGTTGGTAGTGACCCTGCCTACGAAGCTGGAGGTCCCGGGTTCGAATCCCGGCCGGGGCATTTATTTGTGTGATGAGCACGAATATTTGTTCTTGGGTCTTGGATGTTTTCTATGTATTTAAGTATTTATTTATCTATATAAGTATGTATATCGTCGCTTAGTACCCATAGTACAAGCTTTGCTTAGTTTGGGACTAGGTTGATTTGTGTAAGGTTGTCCACAAATATTTATTTATTTATTTATGTTTAAAAATCGTCCGAGCGCGAGAGTTCAATTTTGTCGGCAAAATTCAAAGGTCCCTGGCAGCCATCGTTTACATTTGATCAGCTTCGCGTCCTGCTTCACATGTGCTCTCAAATGTCAGCTATTATATATAAAAAAATTATATATAGCAAACCGCCTTAAGTTCGAGTAAACCACCTAAGTACTTCGGTTTCTGGGTGGGCGACATTTTTTTTGCTTTTGCTTGCAATTTCGGTGGCCCTTAGAAATTCAAATTCTTACATAAGTAATCATTAACATATGTATGCATTATAAAGCACTTTGGTGTCTCTATATAAACGATAACTTAAAATATTATTAATACATATGTATGCATTATAAAGCACTTTGGTGTCTCTATATAAACGATAACTTAAAATATTATTAACATGTGATTTGATTTTTTTATGATTTTTTTATATCGATTTCCAATTCCCGTGTCCTAATTCCCATAGCTTGTTTACCCAAAACAGCTGATTTTGGGGCACGGGAATTGGGAAGGGTCACTTATTTTGTTAATAAACCGCATTTAATAACAATAATTATGGATGAAATGCATAAATAAATATAATTTGTACTAAGTATATCGATTAGAGTTGTAGGTTATGCGTTTATTTAAAAAAAACAGGCCAACTGCTACAATTACACTTAGCTTCTTAAATATTTGAAAAGAATCAATAAACAAAGTCAATGAACATTATGTACATAAAATCATGTAGGTATATATCGATACATACGCATTTTATATACAACGACGGTGGCAAACAAGTAAGCGGACATCTCAAATTTTATAAAAGGTCAGCAACGTACCCGTGACGCTTTTGGAGTTGCGAGCGTCTATATGTACATCTGCATTTAGTGATAGTTTTAAATATTAATACTTGTATGATTTTCTGCAAAGAAGTTGCTATGTGATTGTATAAAGATAAATTTAACTTAAAATATAGATTTTTGGTTAATATAAATTTCCTCGGTTGAAACTTGAACCCATGATTGGTAAAATTAGGCTAAATAACTTCGATACAATTGAACTTTATAATTCTTGATAAATTAGATGGTAAATATTAATTTTAATACAATTTTTTCTAAGAAAAGGCAATTCCCATGGACAGATAAATTCCCGTGCCCTGGTCAAATTTTCAAATTGCAATAACTTCCGTAATTTTATATGTATAAGTACCCCGTAAGAAAATTTGTGTTTATTAATTTTTTTATCAAATTATCAGCATAAAATTTTCTATATATTATTGGTATTTCAAAATTCCATGGGAATTTGACAAAAATGCCCGTTTGGTGAAATTGACTCAGATATTTAACGAGATTTGTCTAAAAAGCCATTCTCGGAGAGGGTTGCATCCCGTTTTGTCGTGAGCGAAAAACAAAGGGTGTCTCTTTCAATCGATATATCGCCTTAAGTTGGTTTGGGACTTGTGTTATGATCCTATGATGTGTTAATATTGTACATTACATCCTGGCATAAACCCGCGACTTCGTACGCGTGGAACTCTATCTCATTTTATAAAAACTATGTCCTTCCCAGGGTCTCAAAATACTTATCTCCATACCAAATTTCATCTCAATCGTTTCAGCGATTTAAGCGCGAAGAGGTTACAGACAGACAGAGTTAGTTCGTACAAAACTGTAAGGCCAAACAGTGCTGAACCCTTGATTAGCTCAACACACAACCGTGGCTCACCCGTGCTTGTGAGATATAAAAGTACTCTAGGTACTAGGGTATGATAAGATAGTCGATATACCTACATGAATACTTGGGCAGGCTTAAGGCATTAAGTCCGCCATTTGTACCTTTTTAATGTGCAATTTAAAGTTTAAATAAATAAAAAATAAATAAAAAATACTTGAATACCCAGAAAATGTAATAAACAAATATTTGAACTCATCACACAAATAAATGCCCTTAATTGGGATTCGAACCCTACACCACAAGCTTCGTAGGCAGCCACTACAAACTTAGTAAAAGTGATCGTCATAGTCAACACAAACATACAGTACAGCGTTGCTCCTCAGCAAACACATGCAAATGACATTTGTTCCTGTTAAATAATAACCCAGTCGAGATATGCACAACCTCGAAATGTTGGTAACTTTGACGATATTTGACACGAATTTTCATTGAAGGCCTTGTTTTCCAGGGGAGTACTGATAATTTGCTACGACCACCAAGTCAAGATACTTGATGAATTCCAACAATTGAAGTGGTGTTAGATTTCTCCTAATCTAATTCTAACTCTCTACTGGGTTATAAATGATTTGTATTTTTCAGCAATATGTCTGCACCAGTTGTAGTGAAGCAGTTCCCACTGGAGAAGGAATATGCGAAGAAGACGGGAGTCGTTCCTGAGGATGTGGCGAAACTGAGAGCCTGGCTGGCCACGCAGCCACACCTGCCGGGGGATCTCCTTACAGGTATACAATACAATACAAGTACTCTTTATTGCACACCTCAAAAAGATCATAGTACAGAAACATTAGGCTACTAGCATTAGGCATTAGGTATACTTCAATAAATTGGAGCGCTCGTGGCCCAGCGAAGATCTCACGGTTCGAAATAATTGCTATACGATAAATAGGTACTTAGTTATATAAAAAAATAAGTATATATATGATTATTATATGTATTGTATTATTTGGTAGTTTGTAGATATATATATATATATATATACTTTGTTTGTACACGTGTTAGTTTGTCTATCTTCTGGTTCCTGTCTCTACACAATTGCGCAAAGGTTAACTGGAAGAGATCCCTTTTAGGGATAAGTTCGCCTTTGTACCAAAATGACCTAATTTGTTTGTATTTTTATGTGTTTTAATAATAATAATAAATAAATCAATTCTTTATTTAGGTATTTACCCATAAGTTTACAAGTTTACAAGTTATAAATTATTAAGTTATTATTAAGTTTTGTGTGTTTTTTGTGTACAATAAAGTTATTACGTACATACATACATAAGTACCTAATCTATGCGATAGAGACGTGACCAGCGCGGTAATCACGTAACGTTTTCGACCGTTAGTACGATAGATTTAAATGTCAAATCCCATACTAAAACTGACATTAAATACGTACCAACGGTAGTACATATCGTTACGTGATTACCCTGCCGTTTCAACGTATTTTAGAGCAACTTTTGTCTCCGGAACGAATAAAAAAATTGGCACGTTAGAAACGCTTTTTATGACATAACATTACACAATTATGTGACATTTATTATATCGAATTAATTATAAGTCCGGTAGTCGCCAAAATTTTGTCTAGTTCGCTCGCTAGTTAACTATATGCTGTGTTTGTCGCCCGCGCTCTAAAATCCGTCACTAAACTCAGGACTCAGTTTTAATTCCCACGCTTTACTTCTCACCTACGTTTAGAATTCTAATTTGGAGTCCTTCGTTACGTTCGGGATTCAATACCGCACCCGTGACATTAAACAGTCCTTTATCCCCTTGGTGTATAATCTACTATATATTATTTTTTTCGTTTCAATCCAAGAATCAATAAGTATAGGTAGGTACATGATACCTACCTGTTTATCTGCTTCAAATATGTAGTCATAATTTCGTAAATACGTATACCATCATAACTTTTGTTTCACTTTAGTATCAATGATTTTTAACTAAAAACCTGTTACCTACCTAAGATGCGTTTTTTGATCCTACGTGCGTCATTGTTTTTTTGTGTAATATAAAAAGTGAGAATAATTTCCACTTATTTATTAATTAAGTATCTATTTAAATAGGTACACAATAATAATAATAATATTAACAGAAGGCGGTACTCCTGGACACGGCGCGGATAGTCAGGAGGTTCCTCTCTCTGTCCCCTGATACGGTAGCTTAGGCCCTGCCCCGCTGCCGGCGGCACCCTAGGTTAGGTTTTTATAATATTTTTAAGGTTTTTAAGTGTATTTTTATATTTTACTTTTTATAAAGATATTATAAAAACCTAGCCTAAGTTTCAAAATGAATGAAGAGAATAATATTAACACTAACCTAAGAATAATTTTAAAAAAACTTATGGTAATGACAAGTTTTATAGAGAACTAACTGACTCGGCGAACTTCGTACTTCGTAACGCCTAACAGTCAAAAACTTTTTGGAACAAATTTTGTGACAGATGACGGACCTACGGACGGATGGACGGACTCGCGTGTGACGGCGATAGGTAGCTCTAGTATAAGTTTTTTCGAAACATTAACTAATTCGATCGCGTTTGCGTTTTGTCTCAAATGTATGAAAATGCTCTGACCGAGTTTGAAATACGCGCGTTCATCGGTTAGCAACAAATGTTATAATCGCTGTTTTAGTTTCCACTAGTGACCACCAGAGGCGCTGTTCACGTTTTCATACCACTTTCATACATTTTGAGACAAAACGCAAACGCGTTCGAATTAGTTAATGTTTCGAAAAAACTTATACTAGAGCTAAGGGTTCCGTTTCGACCCTTCGAGTACTAAACGCTAAAATAAAAGTAGGTATCCTACAACCTACAACTGCTAGACTACTACGCATTGAGAAGTGTGTCTTGGTTGAGTCTTGGTTCGAACGATCTAATAATCCCTTTATCTCCCAGACCTGGACCTGGTGCTGGTGTTCCACTGCTGCGATCGCAGCGCAGAAGTGTCCAAACAACTGCTGGACCTGCACTTCACTCTTCGCACCCACTTTGAGAACCTCTTTAAGGATCGCCTAGTCACAGAGAAGATCTACGCCAATCTAGCCGCGGCGTAAGTAAATCCTCGTTGCTAACCCGAGCTCCTTTTCAACAGGGTCGGAAACCGGTTAATTTTTCAAACCGTTATCATGTACTTGCGGCAAAACCTTTTTATTTAGGTTTAGATACAAAAACCGTTTTATTTAAACCGGTTTACGGAAGAGCTTTATAATATAAAGGTTTTGTTCGGAAAACCAGTTTAGAACGATAAAAACCGGTTAATGCGGTTGAAATAATTTGAGTAGGCCAAGTTGCATCAACTTTATTTGCTAATTTACTGTTCAAACAATAAGGTTCAAAATCCAATAACATGTTTATTGAAATTCCTATCGTAATACCTATAGACAGTGGACTCGCCGGGCCTCTCGTCGAATAAACCAGTTAATATAAAGTTCTTAAAACGTTCGCGTTCTCAATAAAGTTCGGCGCTAAACCCAAATAAACCGGTTTTAACCGGTTAAAAAATCCGGTTCCGAGCCCTGCTTTTTAGCCTGTATCGGTTACCACAGCTCAGCAAAGGCCTCACTTCTTTTCTGCCTCTCGTCTCGATCCTTTATTTTTTTTATTTTATTCAATCATTTATTTCAGGCATCTGTGGCCCATAATACAAATACCTTAAAGATTAACATACAATACCACATACCTATCATTATATTTCCTAAAAGTAAATAATATCACGTTGGCACGACAACGCGAGGCGCTTACTCTGGGTATGTGTCGAATAACTGGCCGCGAAACCGCCGGAAATCGACACCTTTCGGCCAGAACTCCTCCTTCATGAAGGTCGACAGCTTGTCGGTTGGCACCCTCACCACAAACCTTAATTAAATAGTTTAATTAACATCATAAAAATAGGCTGTTCTAATTCTACCCATATTTTTCCGTGGCAGTGTGGTGATCCCGCTGGAAGCCCGAGCACACGACGGCTCCGCAATTGCCTATTGCACGATCACCGACCCTGACGCCAGGAAGTATATCTTCACCGACGGAATCAGGTACTTCACCACCAATGTCCTAGGGTGCAGCCAGGACTTGTATAAAGGCAGGATAGGATAGTTTAAGATAAACCTTGTTATGCTGGATGCATAGCCAGTCAGCCAGTCGGGTTTCAAAGAGGCAGCTGCCTGCTCTGAATAGCTGTGCCACCCAAATAACTTAGGTACTAGTCCAAAATTGTTCAACCCCATCGGCCATTTAATGAATCAAAACTTAGGTAAGTACCTATAGTCAAAGGCGCCAATATGTGTACATTTTGTTACGCTATATATTCCATTGAAACAAGGTAGGAAATGTATAGATATTTACATAGGTGGTCATTAACTCGTGAATCCGTTAGTTAACAAAGTTAACAAAATGATTAACAGTTTTTTTACTTTTAAGTTAACTCCAAAAATTGTTAACGGACCCATTAACTTCCGTTAACTTAACATAAGAATCGTTAATGAAGTAGGGTACCTACTATTCGCCAAAATAATAGGTATTGTACTGTGCCGCCAACACTTTCTGACTAGACTAGGATGTCCATCGGGTGATGAAAATTCGTGGCCGATTTCTGTGACTGTTTATTTTTTAAACGGATTCACGATTAATGTTAACATCCGTTAAATCTTTCAATTATTAACGGATTAGGTACTTAGCGATTAACGAAGTTAATCATTGGATTAAGTAACGGTGCCCAGTTCTGCATATTTATGCCTTCGACTGTATATTCACTCCATAGATCCCTCGAACATTGAACATGCTTCAAACACGTTCACTACAGTTGTTTGAAAGAACTTTAGTATTTTGGGTGGTCACAAAAAGGCATTGAGTAAAAATAGCAGAGTGAATAGTGATCACGAATCCAATGTTCTGTTTCCAGAGTGGCCCTCATGCTGCTGGAGCTGTGGCAAGAAGAAGAAGGCACCTGGCCAGGTCTACAGATCATCTTCGATATGAGAACGTTCAGTCTACAGCACCTCGCCAAGATGGACCTGCAGACTGTGCAACAGATTCTATGTTATCTCCAGGTAAGTTGACTAACATGGTTGCTTCAATGCTGTTGGAGTTGTGGCAAAAGATCAGAAGACACAAGGTTGGATATTCTACAGATCATCTTCGACATGAGAACATTTACAGCATCCCAAGATAGACCTGAAGACTGCGCAACAGATCAATATGTTATCTCCAGGTAAGATCCGTAAGATTAGGTACTTACAGGGTTGCTTCAATGTTGCTGGAGCTGTGGCAAAAGAAAGAAGGCACACCTGGCCTGGCCCACACGTCCAAAGCTTATCTTCGACATAAGTACGATCAGTCTACAGCACCTCGCCAAGTTGGACCTGCAGACTGTGCAACAGATCCTATGTTATCTCCAGGTAAGGACTTACATCGTTGCTGAAATGTTGCTGGAACTGCGGCAAAAGCGAAGAAGGCATCTGATGAGCTGTGGCAAGAAGAGAGCACGTGGCCTGAGCTGTAGATTATGTTCAGGACCTTTCCCCCTACAGCACACCGTTAAGATGAATGTGCAAACTGTGTAGCACTTACTATGTTATCACCAGCTGAAATCGTTTTTGAACTTATCTGCCAGCCGTAATACAACGGTAAGTGATGAAGGATGCTTTGGGTTTTAGAAATATTAATTCTCATTTGCCTTCCATGCAAAGCATGAAACACCAGCACAAATATACCTAAACCACTCTTGAAATACGAGTAGGTACCTAGGTATCACGCTAGGAATAAATACATTTTGAGGAGCGGGTATACCGCGGGCGGGTTCACTTTGTGGTGCACAATAATAGTAGATTGTTTGACAAGGGTCTAAAGTAAGCCATATTTCCACGAGATGGTTATTTTCCCGAACGTAGAGAGGGAAAATTGTTCGAGTGGTAATATGGCTTACTTTAGACCCTTGTCAAACAATCTACTATTATTCGAGTTATACACTCTACTTTTCACTTCGATTGCGAGAAAACACATAAACACAAATTATCCATGAATAATTTAACTCTTGGCGGGTGTATGTCTAATTCTAATTTGACAGCATGTTTTTTTTTTCTAAGGCCAGCACCATATGCCTCGCTATGCGTTCGCCTCCCTTTCTTTTGTTATATTAAAGAAAGAGATGCATCATGCGCTTTTTTTTCTCTTAAGAGGAGTAATTGCTTTGACCATAGACACCGCTTAATCTTTAGAGAACTGAAAAACGTCTTTCCTGATTGGTCGATTTTAGTACATAACAGCTGTGTTCTACTGGTTGGTTGATATTTTTACCAAATATGTTTTAATCTGTCAAATTACTTTTCTGTGATTGGTGGATTTAATCGGTGAAGTATTTTGATTGGTCAAATTAAAATGTTTTGTAAATCATAAATATGTATACATATTTTCCCTAGGGCTTAAATGTGCTACTTTAGCCCCGCTTCACAAGTCTAATATGACACACTTTTCGAGCATGAGAAGTGAAAAGTATATTATTATTATTATTTATGGTTTTCTTTGGTTATCTCTCCGATAGGAGGCAATTTTAATTCCATACTCGCGGGCATTTGGCCAAACGAGTACGGAATGGTAAATCCTACTGTTCTAATGCTAGGAATTTACGCACAATACGGTATTAAACCCCTAGTCAAATCAGCAACTTTTTATTGAATGTCAAAAACGATTTGTTAATATGAAGTTTGTAGGGAAATACTGTCTTAGTGACGTCACTAAGACAGTGTGAGTAGGTTTGTTCAAATCAGCGTCCTTTTTAAATCTTTATGCTTATAAAATCTTTCAATTAGCTAAAATAAATTAATAATTGATGTTTTTCGAGTATTTACGTTAGATCTTTTATTAGTCAAGTAAAAAATAATTTATTTTTACCTTAGTTTAATACCCTATTCGGCATGTGTTTATGATGACTACTTTTTGTAGGAGAATATAAGTAAGTTATTATACCCAAACGATTCAATTGCCCAGCAGTAGGAATAGTAGTTACAGGGCTGATGATGAATGTAATGTAATTTGTTCCCAGGAAGCCATACTCGTTAAAGTAACGGCCATCCACTTCATAAACGCTACGTCCTTCATCGACAAGGTGATGCTGCTCATCAAGCCCTTCATGAAGAAGGCTCTAATGGATGTGCTGTTCGTGCACCAGGCGGGCTCAGGGTCGCTGGAGAAACATCTGCCGGTTGAGGGACTGCCGGAAGAGGCAGGAGGGAAGGCCATGTCCGTCATGAAGGCTAGCAGTAAGTATCGTCATCTATAACACCACATCACATATAACTATACGGCTACCGTTTAACTCAAGGTGGTGCCTCCGAGAGCGGCGTAGGAGGGGAGGCGTCGACGGGTAGCGGAATCGGACATGGAACTGAGGGTCTACTCCGAAATTCTAACTCCGTATCATGCCGTCCCTTTCACTCTCGTGGTATACACTAAATGGGTGAAAGGGACGGCACTATACGAAGTTCGGATTTCGAATTTTGGAGTACAGGCCCATAGTAGAATACTTTTATCTCAAGAGCGCGGGTGAGCCATGGGTGCGTACTGCGTAGATAAGTGTACGAGCTATGAGTTCTTCTCTTTCGGCCGCCTACGTAACCGAGGTTTCGTAACCTGGTTTCGATCGAAGCTTTCTTTTTACTTCTCCGTTCCGTAACTGGCTTTGGTCAAATAAGTGCTTATCCGAGCTTATCCGAAAGTAAAATAAGTGCTTATCCGAAGCTAGTACGTACGAGTAAAACAAAGTGCTTGACCAAAGCCAGTTACGGAGGAGTAAAAAGAAAGCTTCGATCGAAACCAGGTTACGAAACCTCGGTTACGTAGACGGCCGAAGGGATGAGTTCACGTTGTCTAGGTGTTCGTATGTGTCACAACTACAACAATGGCCAACTCGCGCTCGTGAGATAAAAGTACTAAGTACCTATATATATCAAAGGTGAAATTGTACGACTGTCTGATGATTTTAAAGCCAGACCAAACCATGCCATAACCAGAGGCCATGCCATGGGTAAATGAAATTCATAAACCCTATACCGATGGGGCCTGATATAAGTGATTGTTTCCAGCGGACCTCCAACAACGACTGCGACTGAACAAAGAATTCTACGAGCGCGAGAACCGGCGGCGCGTGGTGGAGGCGCGGCGGCCCGGCCGGCCCAAGACTATCTCTGACATCTTCGGCGGCGTCGAGGGCTCCTTCAAGAAACTCGATATAGACTAAAGTTATAGCTGTGCGCTAAAAACGTAGTCTATTTAACTCTTCTTCCGGTTGAGGTGAAATTGTACCTGTGACGTCATTTTGCCACTACGAACTAGTAGGCGGCTTGTAGGTCTACCCTACCTACCGTTTAAAGCTTAAAACACACAAAGGCAGTCTGTTTCAAGATGTGGCAAACAGACTGCCTTTGGGTCCGCCGCACCGCCGAGGTTTCACATTGCAGCGCGTTGACACGCGGCCGCGCGCCACACGCCCGCCCGCCTCACGCCCGCGCGTCTCGCGCCCGCGCGTCTCGCGCCCGCGCCCGCGCGCCTCACGTCCGCTCCCGCGCGCCTCACGCCCGCCCGCTGTGTGTTTTAAGCTTAAGAGGAGGGGTAGGGCAAGCTCTCTCCATATAAACTTTGTGCAGGATTTACTTCGTTTGTGTTTGCATTAAAGTTATGATTTTAGGCCAGTATGCTTATTTTTCTGATAGCTATTTCGTGATGTAATTTTTTTTTTTAATTTTTTAATTTTGAATATTTTTGAAATATTGGAAAATTTTCACATCACGATCTTCGCATATCTAATATTTATACCAAAAAAAAATATTATATTTGTTAGTGCCAAAACCGACGAATAAAACGCGCACAAAGTTTGTATGGGGAAGGCCTTGCCCTACCCTGCGCCTTAAATGAGAAAATAACGGGGGCAAAAGTTGAGAGGTCAAAGGGTAAGTACCGGACGGGCAGTGGGCGTCGAGTTCCTGCCCTGCCTCTTGCTAGGTACCCTCCGCGCCGTCACAGTTAAGCGTGCCACACACTGCAGCAGCCTGCGGTGGCGGTCAGTTGTACAAACTATAACTATTCCAAATAAACTATGAGTATTCTAACATTCATTCAGACACACGCGGCCTTGATTATCATAGTTTCAAGTGGCCGCCACCGCAGGTCGCTGCAGTGTGTGAAGTTTTAAGCGGTATACACCTATAGATTGATATATTTTGCAATAGATAGCTGAATTATTATTTCCGACAGTTTAATTGGAATATTACAGGTGCCTGATACGTAAAATTAATTGTTATAATACAATGTGCCCTTTACGCCCCTTGTTTTTAAAGAGGCTGTGTGAGTTTTGTGATAATTTATATTAAATAGGAGAAAATTCGCGTTTTATTTCATTCCTTCCCTTATTGCAGCAGTTGCATTCTAATTTCTAAAGGAGCTAGTCCCTGCTCCTGTTCAGAATGGAGCGATGCATTCCGCACACCTCTAGGTATAGTAAAATTAGTAATCTCTGTACCTATGTATGCACGAACGAAGGTAGTAGTCCCACACCGCCGGTGAACAGTGAAAAAAGAAAAAGAAAAGAAACATTTATTCGTGACAACACAAAACACTAGAATTACTTATGTCCGACCGAAGTTTCGGTCAAAAAACTGCCGAACCTTTCGGCAATGCCGAAACTGATATTATATTGACCGAGCGAACAAAGCGTCTCCGTTTCAACTTAGGTAACATTATCACTTGTTTCATATCTTGTTACTCAAATTGTTTTATTTTATACCACTAGCCCAAATACTATACATACCAGCACAAATACGGGGAAGTGTGGTGCTAGCATTAAACGAAGTTTCGGTTTCAGCCGGAACTAGAGCCAAACCCGAAACTTCGGTTTCGGCAAAAAAAAACGTTTCGGTCGGACACTGAATGACTACTGAGATTATCGAGAACCGAATACGAAGCATCTCTTTGTCACTCGAATATGCAAGTACGACAGAGACGCAAATATCTCGTTTTTGGTTGGTAGGCCCTCAGGTAAGGTCATGATACAATTATATAGTTCGCAAGGTATGGCATTCCAGTAGATCGGTTATAGTGCGCGCCATCCACGACGACGCGCCCCTCCACAGCGAATCTCATACTAATCTGTGCGCAGTTGTACGGCGCGGGCTGTGGAGGGGCGCGCCTTGTGGATGGCGCGCACTATAACGAGCCTATCAATGGTATGCGGTCGTTAGTGTGTGGCGTTGACAGTGACGTCAGTTGTGTCACGGCCCGGAATGGCAGACCTTGTTTTTTAGACCATGGGTAAGGTATTGTAATAAACAAGATATGGAAAACAAGTAAAAAATAAAACGAAAGTATGTTTTGCAAGATATATTTCATAGAAACATATTTGCAGTCAAGTTACGCTTACACCATACTTGGAATAACGACCGCGTGCCGCATCTGAAAACAAACAAATGTCGACCTTAAACACTGAATAAAGTATTTTCTACAACAGCGGTCGGCAACAGACGGCCCCTTGCGAGTTACGCCCCCGAGCCTCCTTGTTGATGTTTGATAGGGCCACAATTGACACGTGCGGCCCGCGACAATTTTGTTGGCTACTATGTGGCCCTTGGCGGCTCAAAGGTTGCCGACCTGTGTTCTACAAGACACAAGGTAACAGGTAACTATGTATTTAAAAATAAAACATTCTCTACAGGATAATGTTCTCGGCACAACTTGAAAAATCGTAGATAATATTTGCGCGCTTTGTTTTGGCAGTACATATGTATGCCGTTGCCTAGTTCCTGTATTTTTGTACTTTTTCCCTTTGTTGTTTTATTTACAATAAAGCAATACATACACACTATTATAAACAAAAAAAATCCTTGAGCCAGTAACTGGTTTCATAACGATCTTTTTTGCATGTATTGCGAGAACAGCAATGAATGATTGAGTATAAAATGTAAACCTTAAAAGTACGGTTCTCACGACCTGATACGCATGCAAAGAAATTTGAATCTTGTATACAATGAAATCTCGCAAAAATGCGTCAATCTCAAATATGAGATTTAACTGTAAAGATGGTTATTTTTATTGACATCTAGTAGGATCTGCTTTTGCCTGTCCCAGTCAATGAGACCCATACTTTATAAGCAATGTGTGAAATACTCTGGAACGCTTAGGCAGTGGTCCCACCGCAAGTACTATCATAGTAATTCTGCTCGCTTGAGCGACAAAACAAGCAGAATTACTATGAAAATACTCGTTGCTTGTCGGTGGTGGGACCAGTGCCTAAAGGCGAATGTTAATCTCAAGTAGTGTCTTTCTGTATACAAATGACCGTCTCACCTTCAAATGCATCTAATCAAAGAGACCGAAGCCCATGTCCTCATCTTCAGACTCAGACTCCTCCTTCTTGGCAGCCTCCTTTGTTTCTGCAATTAAAACGCCTGAGTTAGAGCGAGACACAAGACATGTAGAATGCTATAGTGGAGCAACAGTATCAGTTGTGAGAGTAACAGCAATGTTCTTCAGTCGAAAGATGGTATGGTTTGAAGTCATCATTTAGGTTTCTTAGAATTATTGCTAACTAGCGACCCGCCCCGGCTTCGCACGGGTGCAAATTATACATATGAACCTTCCTCTTTAATTTCTTATCACTCTATTTATGAAAAAAGACCGCATCAAAATCCGTTGCGTAGTTATAAAGATTTAAGCATACAAGACAGACAGCAGGAAGCGACTGTTTTATACCATGTAGTGAAGTATTGGAACCCAAACTACTAAAGAATTGTAATTTTACACCTCAATATTATTATAATTTAGCAATCATGGACATTCAACCTTATCTTTTCAATGATAATTAGTTAGTCTCATGACTGAGAAACATTAAACAAAACTACAAACGAGGAAGGCGTGGCGCGATTTGACGAAGGCCTTTTGCACCTCTGAGGTGCCTTAGGAAACGAGGACCCTACACTACATGCATATCTACGAGAGCTTTGGAGTTCGGACCATCATAATATTTTGTCACAAACATTAAATAAACTTACCTTTCTTCTCCTCCGCGGCGGCGGCGGGGGCGGCTCCGGCGGCGGCGGCCGGCGCGGCGGCGCCCGACGGCATCGACGACAGCTTCTCGCGACCTGACATACGAACACAGTTTAGTATTGAACTGGTACAAGATGCGAGGAGCAGACGGAGGTAATGCGTGTCAGTGAAGTTGTGAACAGCACGGTTGTTCAGTCGAAAGATGGTATTGAATTCAATCATCATGGTCACAGATACTCATGTGTAAAAATAAGAATTACTTTACACTCTAACTACTCTCTACACACACACACTCTACTCTTATCTCTGTCTTGGCATCAAATATTCAGTTTTGATGGCAAATACAAATATTCCTTTTACATGTACCTTGATATCCTAATTGTAAATAAAAAATTAACTATCATTAGTCAGTGGGCTGACGTTGTGATGGCTGACCTATGTGAGCTTCACCCTGAGTTGTGGAAAGATCCAGTACATGACCGGGATCAATGGCATGCACTCGGTCGCTGAGCCAGCGGAGTAAGTCATCACTTCCTATGCCAGTCCCTATCAGACCCTGAAGTACTATGCACAATTTAAAAAAAAAATGAACAAATAATTGAGTATAAATAGAAGCCCATAGCTCACTCACCAGCAGCGATCAGCTCCTCAATGCTCTTGCCGGCGAGCTCGGCAATGACCTTCTTCAGCTTCTCAGCATCAGCCTCAATACCGACCGAGCTCAGGATCTTCTCCAGGTCGGACGCTGCCGGGGACGCCTTGCCGCCCAGCTCGGCGAGTAAATACGCGGCCACGTAACGCATTCTGGAAGTTACGACATAATTGTTATTCTCAGGCAAATGATACAAATTGATTAAATATAAATAAATAAATATTTGTGGACAATCTTACACAAATCAACCTAGTCCCAAACTAAGCAAAGCTTGTACTATGGGTACTAAGAGACGATATACATACTTATATAGATAAATACATAGAAAACATCCAAGACCCAAGAACAATTATTCGTGCTCATCACACAAATAAATGCCCTGGCCGGGATTCCTCCAGCTTCGTAGGCAGGGTCACTACCAACTAAGCTAAAGCGGTTGTCAATGAATACTTCTTTTGTGGCGATAATGTAATGCCTTAAAAAATCAATACAAATATTAGAATAGGAAATGGGTGACAAAGCTTAATTTTCGATTGATCTGATAACCCGCATAATCTGTAATTCCATGTCTATAAATCCATGTCAAAAAAACGTAAATTACATGCACACAAGCCGTTAACTATTGACCACCGAATGGACAACTTTTGTTTTTCCGTCTGACAATGACCTAACTATACTGACTTCAATATATATAAATTAAATACCTGGTAACAAAGAAACAACATCACAATCTAAAGCATTGTGAGCATTATCTTAATACCACTACATTTAGTTTAAAAATACCATGAAAGTAATGCCAGTAACTGTTGATGCCGTCCTCTCCCGGCGAAAAAAATATAGAATGCCATTCTTTTGTTATCTGCCCTGGGATCCCAGGGACGGGTAGACGACGGGTTAACTTTAAATTTTAACAGGTGGTTTTAAAGTTTAAAACCACCTGTTGCTGCTGTGCTATTTCCTGATTCAAACGCAATTGAGAGTACACATAAATTGTGCAAAAAAAATCTCACGAACCATATACTATTGGCATGAAAAGTACCATGTGGACTATTTCATTTCTGCATTGGGACTTACTTCTAGTGAATTGACAGAGAGGAATAAATCATTCAATTACATATTGTATTTGGTGGTAAAGCGTGTAACTGTAACCTCTTGTTATAAGTACTTTTAAATAAACAAATCGAAATTAGAATAGACTAGTCATGTTAAAATAACACGAAGACTTTGGAGGTTATGTGAACCCAAAACTTACAAAAACAAACATATTAATACGTGAAAGTCATGTTTCTACATACAATTAATATAAATGATTGTAGATGAACTGATAGTATCAACAAACATGTAGAAATTGAACACAAGAGATGGGAGGTCGGTTGCCGCGCACATGAATAATCTAAATTCATCCGGCAAAATTTCATGATATTTCAACAAATAACCATATTCACCATAAGCACACTCACTTAAAAGAATATTCGCACTATTATTTTGATTAAAACACTTACTTTTAAGTCGTAAAGACACGAAACGTGTTAAGCCGTAATGGTATACGTTCTTCTTGAACAAAATGTCAAGAGGAAAGAAAGATGACGGGCGGCTGGCCGGCTGCGTTTTGTTTTGCCGGTTTGACAGAGAGTGTGTTTTTCTAACCAAAACGTTGATACGATTCTCTATAAATTACGTTTTGTTATAAATAGTTAAAAAATATATACTGCAATTTCTAGCTTTTTGGCACACTAATTTGTTCGTATTACCTACCTGGAAATATATTAAAGACAATTTTTGTTTTTGTACACCTACTTAATAAAAGCCTTGTGTACCATAGATATAGTATATACTCTGTAGTTATAGATGCGCCAACAAGCGACCGGGGCTATGTCTTTCTCATATTATGACGTCAAAATATGGGGATACCATGGTTGCAAAAAATTACCCCAAAAATTTTGTCGGATAGTACTTAGTTACAAGTGATCAAATTCCATAGTGACTAAGTCGCCATTTTGAGTCACTAACTAAATTTACACAACAACGTAGGCGATATCATAAAATAAGTGATCCCGACCGGCCACTTTTTTTGTGATAATCTTACCTATAATTATATAGTCACCGGTTATCACCGTTGCATCAAACGGCGATTTCACTGATCCAAATCTATACATTTTGTTCTCGCCGCTCGCCGCTGGTCGCTGGCCTTCCTGCTCGCCGCTTGACTTGCTGGTCATCACGTCACCCAAAGAACCATGCTAAATGTTTAAGTCTCTAGACGATGAAAGTAGTAAGTAATGTAACCAGATAGTGCTTACTACTTCCATGCCCCTTTTTGTCTTTCACAGATAAATTATGTAGTTGTTGGAATAAAAGGATAAACTTCAAATTAGAACAGGTAATTTATTTACAATAATGTATTACATTTATAACTTTATTTTTCAATAAATAAACAAATATATATAACTAGCGGTTGCCCGCAACTTCGTCTGCGTAGAGCTCGGTTTTTAGTTAAAACATCTTAATATCCAGGAAACGGTATAATAATTGTGGTACTTTTACCCGGTGAGACCAAATTTTTAATATGCTGTACAGAAATAAATCGGTCAACCCAAATTCTCAACCCCTCTAAAAATCCCTTTAGGTACCTACTTGTCGGTTAAAAACTCTCATTTACTTAGGCTATTTTTTGTGTGAGTTGACACGTATCTTGTCGTTTTCTCTTCGTTACTGTACGTATTTAATTATGGACCTGTAGAAATTTCGTTTCAAACATCTATCCAAATCCACAAATCCTGAAATCATTTAAACAGTCTTTTTGTGAAATGAAAGTCTCTCAATTAAAATAATGTAACTTTGAACCCCTTTTTAACCCATTGAGGGGATGAATTAAAAAAAAAACGCCAAAATTGGTTTTGTTGTATTTAAACAGAGACTGTAAAAAATTTGAAGTCTCTCTATTAAAAAAATTTTGCTCCCCATACAAACTCTGAACCCCTTTCTAACCCCTTGAGGGGATGAATTAAAAAAAAACGCTGAAATAAGTTTTGTAGTATTTAATTTAAACAGTTACTGTAAGAAATTTGAAGTCCTTCACTCAAAAAAATTTTGCTACCAATATAAACTTTGAATCCCTTTTTAACCCCTTTAGGGGTCGAATTTCAAAAAACGCAGAAATTAGTTTTGTTTTATTTAAACAGAGAGTCTCTGTAAGAAATTTGAAGTACCTCACTTAAAAAAAATTTGCTCCTCATACAAACTTTGAACCCCTTTTTAACCCCTTTAGGGGATAAATTTCGAAAAACGCTGAAATTACTTTTTTTGTGTTATTATAAGGAACTTTCGTACAAAGTTTGAAGACTCTCACTTTAAAAAAAAATAGCTCCCCATACAATATTTCACCCCTATTTTCAACCCCTTAGGAGACGAAAATTTTGAAAACGCAGATATCACTTTCATTGTCTTATTTTAAGAAGTCTTTGTACAAAGTTTCAAGTCTATACCTTTAAAAAATTATTGCCCCCCATACAAACTTTGCACCCCTGTTTTACCCCCTTAGGGTTGGAATTTCCAAAAATCCCGTCTTATCCCTTGCCTCCGTTGTATAACCTAACTATAGTGTAAATTTCAAATTTCTAGGACCAGCAGTTTCGGCGGCGCGGTGATTAATCAGTCACCCATCAACTTTATATATATAGATAAGCAGTTATAGATTATTAATTATTATACCCAATTTAATTTCCTGTTCCCTCAGTCCTCAAATCCATTTTTCCGGGATTCATCCTCTGTTGAAAAACTGAAAAAATCAAATTACTTGAAATTCCCGAAACGTGGGGTAATCTTTAGGGGTTTTTTTTATTATTTGTTGGTATCCCGAAATCGAATTATAAACCGACTGAATAGTGGGACATCAATGCTAAGCTGGCTTCTATGGTAGATGTATACTACGCGATTTGACCGGTTTGTATGTCAAATGTTTGGAGGTTATTTTTTAATTAATTCACATATTTTTCCTATTTCATCTATTGTCTCATGATATAACTAATGATTTAGCTCAGTAATTTGGTTCCGGTGAGATTTTAAAAATAAACACGGGTCCAAAATTCAAAGAAAATGTACTTACGCATGGAATGTAACATCCGCCTTTTTTCGGTCGAATTTGCTTTTACAGCCAAACACTGAACACCCCACCATGTTTGCACTGAACAACCAAACACTACGGATCTGATGATTGGTAAATTATTATTCATTTAAACCAAATTCATCATTAATTTTCCACTTATAAAATGTACTGCAAAATATTGCCACTTTGTTTTGCAATCTTCTTGACACTAATGACAGATTGCTATTACCCGACCATGAAAAAATGTCCGGTCGGTGATAAGGACAAAACATCGCACTTTTTTCTACTTCCTCTCATAGGGATCGCAATAAGGCTATCTTTCTCTTACAAAGCGTGTCAGGCCCTTGTTGTGTACAGCGTTTTATTGAAGTACCTAACCATTTATATATAAGATTTTTGTTCAATTAATGTTGTGGGAAGAAAAACACTCCTCAAGCTCTTGTGCGTTTCATTTCACGCAATTCATTGGGCGCTTTTATATTCTCTATGGTTTCAATCATAATTAATTGCTTAAATAAAAAACAAATGCTATTTATTATTACATTTTATTATCGTCATCGATTATAAATGTAGGTAGATATTCTTGAGCTTGATACCTATCACGGAAAAGTTATGTCTGTTCCCGCTAGGTTGCGGTGTATCCAAACTTCAGCATGTTGCTGCATATCTTCATCGAAGTGAGCTCTCCACCCGCCTGATTTACCTGTTATAATTGTTAAAGATGTAAAATCATTTTTATTTTAGTATTCCTATTAAATTAAGGGAAGAGTGAATGCTTTCAGCTACATCGGTACTGACACTTGGCTAGACGCTAGACCTAAACAGACTATTTGTAGTAGGTTTATATCAATGAATGAAAAGGAACCGGCACTCGGTCCAGTAAACGAAGGCTCTTGGCTCTTTTATGATGAAGAATGAAGTTTACTTATACCTTTTCTTATAAAGGACTCCCCACCCTCATTTTTCATCCCCGGAATGGTTTCCAGCACAGACTGAACTGACTGATTCTGTCTGAACTTGTCTATGGCAACGTGATCGGCAAGAGTCAGGAGTTCTTCACGAGAATACGTCTTGCAGCAGAAAGATGATATCTTCTGCAAGGTGCCGGGAATGTCCTGGTGAAAAGGGTAATAAGTAGTTATTGATAGATTTCTTAGAGTGTTTATGTAGATTAGTGGTACCTACTCGTACTTACAGATCTCCCGTTGATATTTGTATAAACATCTTGCAATGGAATGTTAGTAAACTTAAAATCATTTCAGTTGAACGGATTGCACCAAAGCAATTCCTTCAAAAAGCTACTTTACCGTTCAAACAATAAGGTTCAAAATCGAATAACATTGTAATAGAAATACGTTCAACAAAAATAATTTCATCCATAATAGCACTAGATAAGTACATATAAGGCACTAGATGGCGCTATTGGCGCTAGAGTTCTACCCCGTGCGAACTAAAAAGAGTAGGTATATATCTAGGTCCTAACAATATATGCCCCGAAACTGAGTTTGTCACCTTTATCATCTCCTCATAGAACAGGAACAGCATGTTAGAATGATTGCGCTGTGCCCAAGCCTCTTTCAGCCTGGGGAAGAACGGCGTGAACAAAACTACGAAAAAGAAATATAGAGGCATCATATAGTAGAAATACATAATTGAAGATCTTACGGTTCGAAATAATTGCCATATGATAAATAGGTACCTACCGGTGCATGGTTTCATAGCAACTAATGAACTTTGACATTTACTTATTCTGTGAGTCTGATGCTTCCTATCGGTAGCTCCGCTAGTGGTTTGTCATGTACTTACTTGAATCTTTTCTTCCAGTCAGCGGCGCGTCAGTGTGTAATAGGTACGAGGTTATGGGCCCAGCAAGTTTCCATTGTGCTTCAGATCATGTTATTAACCGAAATACTTCAATGGACGCTTTTATACTTTATCGTCGATGGCCACGGCACGGTAAAACTCTATGGTGGACGTCCACGGTTAAGTATAAAAGCGACCAGTTAGTTGTTCAATTACGAACTCACTTGAATCTTCCATAAACAGCTCCCAGAACTGCTTAAAATCCCCAACATAATCAAAACAGCGATACAGCCTCAGCAAATGGTACCAGGAGACAGCCACATCCCTGGGATCTCTTGCCAAGAACACCACCTTCGCCACGTTCAAGACTTTTGGGGGCAGGAGTGAAAGGGGAAGGTGGGTGACCATAAGGCGGGGAGAGGGGGAGGAAGCAGCGAGACGGTAGCCTACAGGGAAATCGCGAAGAGATGGAGACGTGTCCAATTCTTGACATTGTTCGTGGAGAAAGGTGAAGAATCTGTAAAAAAATATTCTGTCATTGTGGTGTTCACTCGTACATTGTGATGTTCTATCGTTCTCCAACTGGGGAAGTACCTGCGCCTTGAAGAAGATCACAGCTATAATAACACTATTTAGTATACAGATATGTAGTGTTGTGTTCCAAGAGGTAAGCAAGGTTGTCAGAGCTCCCGAAGATGCACCGTGGTGAGAGCGAGGGACCTACATTTTGTCCCTTTTGCTGTCAACACAGTGAATCCTCAACTTTTATAAAGGGTCGTCAATGCGCACGTGACTCCTTTGGAGTTGCGAGCGTCTCGTCTATAGGCTGCGGTGTCCGTTTAGCATCAGGTGGACCATAGGTACAATTGTTTACAACCGTCGTTGTATAAAAAAAAACAATATTCCGACCGGAATCATATAGTTTGAACTTACTCCAGAAAATGGCGACGGTGAAACATGTGAGTTTTGGAGGCTTTTTCGTAGTCCATGTTATTCATAATCAACCAAAGAATTTCGCATGTCATTGTTGTACCTGGAAGGAAAAGACAAGACAAAATTTCTTAATTAGTCAAGTATATCCAAATATACTTAAGCATTAATAATTTGAATATTGGTAGTTAATTTGTTTCTGTGTTTATAAAACGCCTGATGAATTAGTGACAGCAATTGAATATTCACAGATAAAGTGAGAAAATATTTTCCTTGTCATTGTCTTTAGTCTTTATTGTATTGATAAAATAAGATTTAGTTTTTATCACTATACCACTACCCCTAAGGTACTACCATAATTAATTTAGTAGGATGGTAATTAATAACAACGATAGAACGTATACGTATTATAATCTTAGCATTAATGATTTTGTAATTTGACGTTGTCCAGTCGCCATACCAGATCAGCCTTGAGGAACCGACGAAGAGCAGAAGTCGCCACCATCTGAAGCCGACTGGCCTATGGATATCGAAACTATACTTAGACAAAGACTTAGATGAATGACGAAATTATATCTGAATTTCGAAGCGAGAAACGAGCCAGACAAATACCTGAACACCGCTCTACTGTCCAGAAACACTCTAACGCGATTTGCATGTTCAGACATTTTAGCGGCGTGAATATTACAGATATATCTGGCTGCGACTGTCCAATTAAAGTCCTTGTTGGTATCTTACCCCAAGCCCTCGTTTTTACTGAATACGGCTAATACATTGCGCGATCCGTCGATAGCAGCTTTCCCATAATGGAATGTTAATTCCTACATTCGTAGGTATTAGATATACCATCGGTATGCATTTGTTTATGGGAACGAGATTGTTACGGATTACGACATCTGCTTATGCAAAAGAAAAAGGTATGGCAAGAAAAAAGTAACTAAGTATATAACTAGGATCCGTCCCTAATGGCGCATTTATATGCTACAAGCGTTTAAGTTTTGCGCATCCCCCTACTCATACTTCCACTACCCAAGGGTTGTCAGGAAAAGAAGGAAGGGTTGTCTACAAAATCGCCTGTTGTCCACCGGAATTTATATGTAGGTACCTAGTGTAGTGAGCAACAAAAATTAGGCATTTGTAAAGTTCAGACACTGGTTTAAAGCCGAACAGTCATAAAGATAAGCTAATTAGTATTACAAAGGAGCTTACTATTACAAAAGAGCATAGGTGATTACACACACAGCATAAGCTAACGTAATAGTTCGCAGTAAAGTTCAATGTGAAATTACACTAATAAAAATTGTACTGCGACAAAAAATATTTGACGGTAGGTAGTAATTGTTGAGATAATCTCTGTTTATGGAACACACCAGGTATTTTAAGCTTTAAGTAAACTAGGCGTAGGTCCCAATTCAAAAGTTCGTGTTACGACACTTGTGACTATTTGAAATAAGAAGTGCTATTGTTGCGCAATTAGTTTTATTCTTCAAGTTTTATGGCTATTTAGCCTTACGCGGCTGTCCAAGCTATACTCCTGACAAGTATTTAAGTGCGACAGGGACGAATGCTATAGCTATACCTATCTGGGATAGGTGGCGAGCCACACGGTCCTGATGTTATCAAAGTGGCTTTCGCAGTTCCATAGCAGCACGGCTGCTTTACCGAACCTACGGAACGCATTCTACTTCCTGATGATGAAATATACCAGATCTGGGATAGGTGACAAGCCACACATCATCAGGTCGCACTTCGACGGGTCTGATGGCATCAGCGTGGCTCTCGTAGCTCCGTGGCAGCACCACTCCTTCTTCCCCGAACCTACGGAACCCATTCTGCTTGCCTGGAATCAATAATACAGTTTAATAATTACAGTTTTCAAATAGCACTGTATCAATATACTCACCAGGGACTGATTAAGCCGTCATCTACCGATCCCCATCTCTCCTCAATCGTAGGAATATAGATCTCTGTCTACCTACAAACCTACATGGTAACTGGTATTGTTATGTTATTGTTTATTTTTTATCGGTAAACGACGGGCTTGAGCAGCATTTTTTTCACTGTAATTGTTTGGACATAAAACGCACAATCATAAGTATAAAATATCTTTCAATTTTTTAAGACATTTGTGACACTTTAAAGTAGGTCATAAGGTCATGAGTCATAAGTGTCATTAACACAATTATTTTAATGATAAATACTTACCTTTGAACAATTTCCGCAACAGGCCATCTGTATCCGCCTGTAAATCCTCCACTTTAACTTTTTTACTCATATTACTTTTATATCAACCAGCAATCACGTACTTCTTTACTACTAAGCAGTTTAATATTACCTAACTCTAAACTGAACTCAACACAACGAATCCCCAAATCAATAAATGGTCGGCAACACGCTCGTAATAAGTACCCATTTTTTCTGGAGTCGCAAGCGTCCATAGGCTGGGACTGTAAGCAGGGTGGTTCGTATGCTTGTGTGCCACCGCTTAGAAAAGAAGAAAAAAAGAAAGGGAACTCTATGGAGGGCGATAAATCCATGAGCCATGAGGCCCATGAGGGTTAAAAAATATCATAGTAGTAATTAAAAGCAACTATACGATAATTTCGACATGAGCTCTCAAGTTTCCGTAGTGTAGCGGTTATCACGTGTGCTTCACACGCACAAGGCCCCCGGTTCGATCCCGGGCGGAAACATAACTTTTATTTTTGTATGTTTTATAATCTTTTTGTTTTTACGTGGGCTTTATATATCAATAATAAAAGAAATAACTTAAAGGGACTAGGTATTTACTTAAAGTAAATTAACTTACTAAAACTAAATACAATTAGTTCAGGCAACGAATGTTCAAAAAAAGATAAAGAGGGAAATGCTTGGTACACAAACTTTTTACTTGTTAACTTCGTTTGGACTAGTTAGGAGGTGAGGTAGAAATAAAAAATACAATATATTTAATTAATAAAAAATATAATAAATATTATTGATATTTACTGAATTTCAAAGTCTAATAAATATCACAAATTAAAACTCCATTTTACCTTAACCCGTCCTCAATATACCTACATTCACAATTTTTATCCCATCACTAGGTATCTAGATCTAGTGATGTGTCGTGGGAACTAGAACGTCGCGCGCACACATTTTATGTAATAGGCTAGTACTAGTACACTATAACCACGATAATATTACGTTTGCAAACAACCTTCCTACGTGCACATAGAGGCTAATTTTGCTTGAATCATTATTATATTGTATTGCAACTCGCTGCGATTCCACTTTGTTTTCTATCAATTAAAAACTGTATCAGATTTCGTTACCACATTTTGATATCGGTTACTTGTTTGGAATAAAATTACTTCAAAGTGCGTCACACCGTCACCATCACCAACGAAAATGTTTATTACCCAATAATTTCCAGATATAGTCCGTGTTATCCACGATCAAGAGCGAAATCGTATAGTGGAGCTGACCAGGCTGCCAAATACAAATACAAATACAAATATACGTATTATACCTATATGAACCCGACCTTATTACCTGGGTGTTCAGGTGACCTTTACACACAGGCCGTCAGGCTCCAAGAACTATTATAGTATGTGGTCAGGCTCAAAGACTACAATGTCAGGCTCTCTATGAGTTACTGACAGAAATGAAGAAAACAGAATTCAAAAATTCTTATTTTATGTATTTCATTTAGGTTATAATTATAACAAAAAGTGAAATTGATTGGTGAGTCGTTTTCAAAAAAAATTGTAATGAAAAGAAAATTACGATCGCGTCCTTTGTGTAACGAAAGTTAATACAAAATATATGAGTCATCGTTACACAAAGGAATCAATAGTTAAGTTTTGTTTTAATTAAAGCCCTTTAATGTCTCTTTTTTGCCCTCGTTCAAAAGGTCGGTATGGTCCGCCCTTCTATGTGTTGAGCTATATGTATAGTATGCACATTGTCTATGTGTGCCTCAGCGTAGGAGCTATGAGTTCACGTTATCTATGTGTTCGGATGTGTCACAACTACAACAATGAGACGCCTTTGCAGATTACTTCCTATGACTTTCCTGATGCGGCAAATACTACTCTAAGTATACTGATATTTTCTTCACAATTTACCAACGTTACCCACTGGCAGCGGTTTTTTAGATTAGGGTTTTTGTTAGGTATTTTTAGGTTAGTTTTAGTTTTATTTTAATTTCTTATTTTATAGTTATATTTAAATAACTATATCTATTAAATATTGTAATCTTATCTAGTACCCATAATACAAGCCTTATTGAGTTTCTTCTAAATGGGTACAATTTTTTTAGGTTTTCGTCTAATAACACTATTTTTTTGGTGGCACTGTCCAACTAGGTATTCTGATAATTGCCTACTTCTAGGTTACCGTGCCCTCTATTTAGAGAACTTATCGGTTCACTGCCGAGCCCTTCACAGGGCTTCCGTATATACCACCCCCACCCGAGCTACACCCAGCCCAGGTTGCTCCATAAATAATTATTTACTTTGCGCGGCGTATTCCTAGTCGATACCTAAGATAAGCTGTTTAAAATAAATAAATAAGTATATCGATTTAAACTTACACGATTTTCACACATTATTATTGGAAAACGGGACCATTTATGATTTATTTACCTTTCAAACCGTGCGGCTAAGAAGATGTTGATACCCGCTCACGCCAGTCAGCTCGCGACCACGAATGTTGCGATACATTCGAAACGTCGGGCAAAACCTTACAAAAGGTAAATAAATCATAAGTGTACGCGATTAAGTCCCGTTTTCCAATAATAATAAATAAATATGACAGAAAAATTATAAGATTGTTACCTAAGTTTAACTTATTATTACTAACTAAGGCTTGCTTTTAAACAATCCGTTAGAACTCATATCAGTTATGCCAAAAAAATTAATTGAAAATTTAATTTAATACAATAACCCTTAAATATTTAGTGTGAACTATGAAACCAAACAAACACTAACAATGAAAAAAAAAAAGAAAAGAAACATTTACCTATTGTAGCAAACACAGACAATTACAAATAGGACATTAGGTACAAACCGGATTTTGCCACGAAATGTTCACAACTCAGCGTTATGCCACGTTATGCTGGCAGGCAGAGGGCGCTAGTCTTCCGTTGTGACCATTTGAGGACTATGGGCGGGCTTAAAACCAACTAAGCGCTGTGCTCATACCGATTTTACCATGTTTTTTTTATTCCCATACTAGATCGATAAACAAAATGAAAAAAGGTGAAAAATAAATACTATTGAATTTAATTGAAAATGTACTGATTGTACATACCTAATTACCTATAACAAAATTTTTGATCTGTTATTGAGACTGGATCTGTTTGCTTCCTTACTAACTACTTACTTATTTAAAAAATCCCAGTGCGAGGTCATAATTAATTTTATCTACACACATATCATAAATCCTCTAATATGCGTTCGGAAACCGTAGAAAATGACTCTCATTTCAACATTCAATGAATTTATGACAATTTTCTTATCTGTGGCTATGGCTATAGCAGTAATATAATTTTTTATTTTAATCTCATATATGATGTTAAAATATTAAACGTCAAACAAAACTGTCAAAATTTAAATGTCAAAGTTGACATGTACCTATTCTAGTATCATTGAAAATTCAAATTCAGTCGATGCGAAATGTCAGCTGGATGTTTTTTTAGTATATATCGCACGAAATTTGAGCTACAACGACATGATCACATCAGAATAGGGACTCTTTACTTTTTAAAATAACATTTAGGTATCGGTTGCCAGTTCTGATTTCGATATTTCCGCAACCGTGCAAAAAAGGTTGTATTAACACAATTATTGTTTTTATTTACTACGGTTTCTGAACCCATCTTAGAGTAGTTATAATATGTGTGTAGATAAAGTAATGTATGCAACTGTACATAATTAGGCATTAAAACACACGTGTGACCTTATTATGAAACTCGCCTTCGGCTCGTTTCATAAAACACACTCGTGTTTTAATGCCCCTCATTATGTACCAGTTGCATAAACTACTATTAAGTATAGGTGCTTACTACCTTTTCTACTTGCATCAAGTTGCATAAGTACCACGATGTAATTCTAGTGATACGGAGAACTTGGCCTACTTTTTACATTTATATTTTTAAAAGTGATTGAACTGCATATTTATCAAAATTGTTTTGTAGTCCGTATTACCTACATTGCTGGATTTGATAGATCGGCTGAACACTTCATTACTTGGCAACCCGCAAGGTAAGGCGTGTGGCGGGCGGGCGCGCAAAGGCAGTCTGTTTCTTGAAAGCCGCCCGCCACACGCCCGCCCACCTCCCGCCCGCCTCACGCCCGCTCCCGCGCGCCTCCCGCCCGAAGGCTTTCTTATTGCAGCGAAACTACAAACGCGACACAAAAAATCCGCTAGGCGGCGCAACATTATCGTAATTCTCCCCAGTAACAAACACAATTACATTTTACACACACTATCTCACTTTACTGTGACAGGTCACTGACCTCGTTTTTTTTTAATGATTGCTGTAACTTAGAATTTGAATATGTGACAGACCTTCTTTGTCAAATTAACCAGAATAAGCCAGAGTGGCGCACGTGATAATTAGGTTGTCAACCATTTAAATTTAGAACAGATTGTTATGACATTCACGCAAAAGAGTGTAGACTTGTCATTGCATATCTCTGTCTCTGTTGCGCAGTTTTGACAGATTTCACTTAACTAAATAAGGGCTAAATTTTATCACGACTCGACACAAAAAGTCAAAGTTGCAAGCCACAAATAAGTAGCTTAATTTCAACCTCTAAGCCAAGTACATTGTGGTGTAATTAGTAATCACTTGCTCTCTAAAGCACAGGTCACAGGTTCGAATCTCAGGCAAGAGCAAGTGTTTTTTTTGTGTTTTATTTAAACAACCGTAATTTTTAGAGCATAAATAATTATTGAGCGTTATTTTGGTAAATAAATATTTTGTACTTTTTTTATTTATTTAGAAAAAGATTCAACATAACTTTATTTATTAGTTCTTTATTATTCTTTATTTATCGTATGGCCTTTATTTCGAACCGTGAGATCTTCGAGAAGACAGTACGGTTCATAAATTCATCTTAAATAAAATTCAAGATTTATTATATAATTTATTATAAACATAAAACATAAGACTGAGGGATTATAATGCGTGCAACCACAGTGCGTCTATAACAGTTTGTAGCCTGTCTCTCAATAAGCTGAGAAGACGTTGATAATTATGTCAGTTCCCCGCATTTCCTCCTATATTTCATTGCAGTATCTATTGCTTGAATTGCTTCTTTGGTTCTTTCATGGCGATGATCCCACTGTTGAACCATTAAACCCCAAAGATTCTCAATCGGGTTCAAATTTCAGGCGATGGCATTACATCATTACATTTATGCCTGGATGTAGCTGTAGAGTAAACCATTCCCAAGTGACCCGTGCTGTATGGGGCAATTATCTTGAATAAAGTCAGGAAAGTCAGTAGAACAATTTGCAGCATCACTTCGTCCAGTAAATTCACGTAAACATTTGCGCATGATGTGGCTATGAAGTGAAGTTCACCGAAGCCGCTGATCATAGATCTGAGACGGCGACGCCGTCACCAGATATCCTCCCCCACATACTAGCCGTAAGCGGCCAGAATTCCTCAGATCTTTGGGCCCTTTCTATTTCAGATATTATCCGAGGCATCTTTTCATTTAAATTTGTATTATTCTTTTTTTATCGTTTACGTTGATATATTGGAATAATTACACAATGCAATAATATCACTTTCATCGTAATACTGATGTCATTCTGCTTTACATTGAACTGCAGAGCAAATTGAAGTCGAATAGCGTCAAAACTTTGGCAGGATTACGGTCCGTTTGGGCATATTTATTTTGTTACAATACGAAGCTCAATATATTTAATAATTTAAAATATTGTATTTGAAATACCAAGCTTGAATTTAATTTGCTAATGTCAGATGTCAAACTATGTGTCAGGCGCTATGAATATACTCACACATAGACATAAAATATACAATATGCTATATGAAGGAGTGTGACCCGTATAATGGAAAAAAAATCCACATTCTAAAAATACTCAATGAAACCTTTTGTAATAAGAGAGGGTTTAAAAAGGAAAAAAATGATATAATGATAAGCTTTATTAGCCACATTTTATGTTTTCCACTATCTCGAATTGTAAAAGTACCAGGAAAACTATTTTAAATGTTTATTCGTCGATATGACTCACCAGTAATTTACCCTGAAAATGTTAATATCATCTAGTTACTGGTATTAAATATGCGATTTTTATAAATGTCAAACTGCAAAAAGTGCGACAGACGTCCGTCCAGCTCGAGGCCCAACGGCCATCTGTCTACTAAAATGAAGCGCGCAGTTTGCTTTTCTGATATTTTTGAGTTTTGTTAAATATAAAAACATTAAAAAAAAAATTAGCCGTAAAATACACTTCTTCACATCGTTTCCTATCTATTGATATATTTTACTCGAGTCTGAGTTGGATATATTTTATATACGACTCACAATAAGATCAAAATTTATCTGTTTTTGCGATGTGAGATCATCGAGCGAAGTTTCAAATATCGTGTTTTCAGCCTTAAAATACACTAGACCGACTCTTAAACTATAACATATCTAAATATCCCATCAATAAAGTGAGTATTTAATGGTTTAAAATTGAATGAAAAATACTATGATTTGGAATAACGTGGTCTTAAATTATGGCACATTACCATAACGTTGGTTTGAACACTTTGAACTAACCATCGACGATTTTATATTTTTTATTAGATCCATCTGTGTGTGGTTTTTATACATATAAGTTACCCGCAATTGGGTCAAAGTAACCCGACCTTACGGCATATAATTCATATGTGTAAATGGGTCTTTAGGTTTAATATTTGCCAAACTATAAATACAGCCTCCGGCATTTGCTACGACTACCAGGTTAGCACACTCTTCCAAGAACTGATCAAACCATATGCCCAACTTATTCATACAGCCGTACGCAATTCATTTGAACCTTATGCAGTAGACATTAAGGCTGTGTGGGCCGCGACGGGGAAAAGTTCGCGAACGCGACATTAACAGGTATGGCGCGGTCTGGATTAGGTTTTCGGTACGGTCGCCAGAAACGGTGACATGTAATGAGCTATTTTTTTAAGTCAAAGTCAAAACATGTTTATTTGCGGAATTATGGTACAATGAAAGAGATGGACATAAAACAATAAGTTCAACATAATTCACCGTTTTAGTGGCATTTTTATTACAATTTAATTTAATGAAAAAAAGAAAAGAAAAGGTTACCTATAAAAGTTAACGAAATCTATTTTAGCAAGGTAACAAAATGCCTTTGGCGACCGAAGAGCTGGCGAGTGGCTGGCGAATTCCTACGTTTACGCGGGCTAGTTTTCTGCAACTCGACGTCGAATGCGCCTATTTTGCGCATTTGCGCACACTCGCACAACATATCAGTATTGCGATAGAGCGAGGAAATGCCGCCAGCATCCTGTGTGCCTCAAGGCCTGTTTTTTATTTAAGTTAGCTTAATTTTATTTAAGTTATTGTTGTATTCTTGTATATATTTTCTTGTAAATAAATTATTTTGATTAAATGCCTTTAATATTCATGTGTTTAGAACAATAAACTAGTTGTACATTAAAATCACGTCCCTGTGTCCTAAGCTAGGAAACCCTGTGTTACAGGACCCATTAGTTACGTACCTATCGATTATGTTTGCACTTAATAAGAAATATAATAAGATATCACTGACTGTTGGTTTACTTGATGGTTTTGCTGTCGTTCTACACACGCGTGGCACATACTCCGAATGTGGTTGCGCAACGGTGGAAAGTTGCCGCTTATCTGCCGACCGTACCTTATCACAAGGATAGGCGGGTCACCGTGAGCTATATAATTGACAACGCGTCAATTCGGCCAAACGAGAAGAGAGTTTATTCAGATTAGTTCATGAATTATTTCATGTATAATTTCAGATTAAATTACAGTTTGTTAACATTTGACCCATATCCTGATCCATGGGGACGATTTTTGAGAGTCGAACGCTCGAATTTTCACTCGACATTCTGTCAAAACATCATAGTTTTTTGACAGATCTCGAGTGGGAAGTCGAGCGTTCGAAACTCAAAAATCGGCCCCCTGGTCGAGTGAGGTGTCCTGAAATGGGTTTTCGGGGTTGTTGAGCTCGATTTTGATTATGCCAAAATGGCGCACAAAATGCTGTTGACATCGAAAAGGATAGCTATTTTTAGAATTTTTTCCTCATCATACTTCCATTCTACTCGTACATATTCCCATGATAGATAACGCAGTAGAATTCAACATCATCATCATCTTAAGAGCCGAGCTCTTGTCGGTGCAGCTTGATGCAGTTCTCTCCATCTTTGTCGGTCCGAGGCCAGCCTCTTGACGTCCTGATACGACACGACACCCACATCCTCCTTTATCTGGTTCATATAACTTTTCCTTGGTCTTCCTCTTCCTCTTTTCCCATTTATTTTCCCTTCTATAATTCAACATAAAAAGGCTGAAATCGCAAAACATAATCACGGAAAAAGTAATAGTGCAGCATAATGTAGAAGTTACTGCCTTTTTAATATCACTTAGGCCCTAAGTGATCCATCCCTAATCCGTCTTAGAGTAGTGTTTATTCATGCAAATTTCCAACATCGAAAAACTGGAGCTTGCTAAGCACCACGCAGAAAACTGCGTTTTGTGACTTTTTTCACTTAATGTTCTAAAACTCATAACCTGTGCATTTATCGGCGGCAACTTGAACTACTTTTGTAAAGTTAATAAGGCCCAACCGCAAATCTACAAGTCGCTCAGGGGCCAAGCTTCGGCCAGGGAAAGACTATTCGAAGTAGTTCACGTTCGAATAGTTATGTTCCTTTCGGAGCAATTATCTCCAAATTTACTTATTCAATATATCCAATTGTTTTTGAGAAACATACGTACTCATTTTAAAGACCTATTGATTGATGATAGATACACACTTACGTAATAGGTCGATACAATACTTATATTAAAAAAAGCAGAGCATTTTGTGGTAAAATGCAGGTTCAATAGACATTGACGGCCACAATGGTCTAACGCATTAGTGAATCTTTCTTTACCGTAAAGCTGAACTTCAAAGCTAGAGCCGTAACGCCAAGGTGAAGGTCAGTCGTTTTTATGTCCTTTCATGGTGGTTCACATTGTTTTTTGCTATTACATCTTCCCATTGAACTGAAATGTCTAATTCTTTTTATGAAGTTGTCAATTCTATCATTGGAGGAGAGGAAACGGTGGGAAGTAGGTATACTAATTTAGACCCAATGAAGAATGTTCACTAATTTTGAATGTTAAAAACTTTCTGCATTCCCCGTTGAAAATAAAAAATATAAATGTAAAAGAATTATTAAATTTTTGAAAGGGGATGGCATGCGGCCATGAGTCCGTAAGGAAGTAGATAGCTATACGATTGGAGAAATAATTCCAGTATTAGTCGATCTCCTATAAGATTTCCACCCCCTTTACACCCCATTTTAGGAATATTTTTTTGTATATAAGTATTTTATTTACCGTAAATTTCAACTACCGTAAACAGGTAAGCGTGGGAAGTAAACAGTAACAGACAGTCAGACAAAATTACTTTCGCATTTATAATATTGGTATGGAAGTATGATATAGCCTTATGTGAATAAATACGCAAAATCCCGCAATGCAGTTCAAAAACCTTCAAATATACATATTTAATCTTCAAACTAGGTACTTCAAGATTAGCTGCCCTTCAAGAACCTCCTTTGAGCTAAACTTTTGACCTTTGCTTCAAAAAAAATTGCCTTCGATTTGATGCACTAAGTACAGTCACCGGCGTGACCCCGAGCTTCAGTCGCATTCTAGCTACGGCGTGCACTGAACGCACCGCGAGTTTTTAAATTTCTAAATCCGAACGCGATCGTAAATCGAATTTGACAGTTTGTGACTGGCTGGAACGGTGAGTGTTTTTCTTTAAATATTTAAATTATTTTAGTGCTGTGACTTAAAATAATGGTAATGAGAACGTGATACCTATGTAATTCGATTTATCTCCTATTATTTATTTTATTTTTTTATTATAAAGCATTTTGTATTTTATTGTGTCAACAATAAATAAATAAAAAGTTGTTCAATATTATGAATGAAATAATTATTTAAATAATTATTTAACGGTCTGGTAAACTCTATTTCATTATTTTCAGTAGGTAATTAATTACAATTATTCAACTTTCATACGTAGTACCTAACGGTCACTTAACAAAATAATAAACATAACATTTTAAATACTTGTTTTTACACTTGTACATGCAAGATTTACACCACCCTATCTATATGGAAAGAGGTAATAAAAACATTTTCTTTAAAATTTATAAGATACCTAACTAATTATTAGGCTTATTTGAAATGAATTTTCTAGTCGCAAATCGCAATCGCCGCATCTAGTTCTAATATTTTTGTTGATACAAATACGCTTTTAAAACGTACATTACTTAGTCGCACAAAATTTACGTTGAATTATGCAAGTTGGCACGCGGTAAGGTAGGTACTAGTACTTCAATAAGATAAGATATAAAATCGTGAATAGGGAAGATCGTACGGCCTCGAACTACCATTCAAGCCTTTCATTTCTATTCATACAACTGCATTAATATTATTCACTGTATTAAAATGTGCTCTATATCGACCGGTATAATGGTCATATTAGTATGAAAGGGGTTAATAAATGCTCTATGAGGTTTTTCATTTTATTATGCCTAGTGTTACATTTATGAATCATAATCGTCATAAAGCTGACCATTTTATTGCTTTGTAAAGTACCTACCGGAAATTTCTTGAACCTGTAGGTTTTTAAATATTGACATTCATTTTATACAAATATTCATGTTGCTGACTGTACAGTGACTTGCAACGACACAACAAGTGGCAAAAAAATGTTTTTGACCACACAAGATGGAGTCCGCAGTCTACCATATAGATTTTCACACACCTAAATCGGTTTAGGCGTTGAGAAATTCTGGGGGAACAATTAAACTCACATTATTACATACCTACATGAAGCCTGAAAACATTACACTCCTTTCGTGTAAAAACATTTCTTCCTTCTTGTCAGAAAAACATGTTGGTCGTAGCGGGTGCAATGAATCACGGAACGTGAAACTACGGTCATATGTAAAAATATGTGTACAGTCAAGGGCATAAATATGTATACATTTTTGGACCTTATTTCAATGGAGTAAGGTGGAAAAATGTATACATATTGGTGCCCTTGACTGTACATCAAAACATAGAATAATATACGTTCAGTTAATATTAAGTGGAAGTATCTTTCTAATATAAGGTGTTTAAAAAATGTTTCCGCTTGTGTACTTACATAAGTACATGTTATGTTACACGTCAAATGAAAAACACTCGTGTGAGAGCTACATTGCAAAAACTAAGTAGCTTTATTATATCACGGTATAATTAACTTAACAAAAACTTACTTAACGATACAAAGATTATATTAAACAATACAGCTATAAAGTGCAGACAATAGAGCTTATACTATCTGGAGATTTCTGTCAGATAACCTTTGGTTGCATTAGCATAAGTAGTTTGTGTATCGGAAGTTCCTTATCAGGTCCTGTATTGTATGATGTCTTGATAGTAGGTACATTAAATTTAATGCAAGTATCGTGATGAAACCATTGCGTTAGTCTAGGAGAGTGTATCTACCGCCACTTATCGGAGTTATCGGACGCAAGCTGGACTAAATATTAGACAAATGAAGATATCTAATGGATGGTCTATGATACTGCTGAAAGTGCGATGTCTGACACTCATCATCCTCCTAGCGTTATCCCAGTACAGTTGCATCCTGACGGATGCCTGGGGTCCGGGCCGCTACCTAATCCCAAGATTTGGCGTAGTATTTGCGATGTCTGACACTACGATGGGTTTTTACTTTTTATCAGCCATAATATGTAGTGTTACATATGCAGAGTGCGGCAAAGGGACTCTCTCTCTTTTCTTCTTCTTCTTCTATTTAAGAGTTTACTACTCTTGTCGGTGGAGCAATCGCCAGCCGTTTCTGTCCTCTGCTATCTCCTTCACTCTCTGATATGACATGACCTTAACCTTCTCTTTTATTTGCTCAAAGTAGTTTAATTCTTCTTGGCCTTCCTCTTCCTCTCTTTATTTCAATCTTCCCTTCTATAATATAATGGTCTTATGGAAAATACTTTATTCTCTCTAAAAAAGTAAAAAATAAAACCATAAAAAGTAAAAGAATTATTATGGAGGTATGCTAATACTACTTATATACTCAGACTCACTAAATATAGTGCCACTAATGTCAAACTAAATAGCATCATCATTACTCAATACATCACTAATCCACGCGCAATGTCACGCGAAAATGGACCTTATTACTTCGAGACCACACGACTATTACAATATTAACTCGTAATAAGTCTATTGTTGCACTAGAGCTTTAAATCGCTTGTCATTTCGATGTTTTTATTGCCCAAGACGTAGATTAACTACATTGTAGACAAGTTCTCACGTTAATTTGATAAAACGCAGGGTTGTTGGTTTTAGGTTTAATTAGCTATTTTTAGATCATGTCATGTGAAAGGTAGTAATTATTCAATGTATTCTGAATATTTGTGCTTGATTAATGTGTTTATTTTAATGACATAATAGTAATGCGAAGAATCTTTCTTTTCAATGAGATAAATGTAGTCTGTATCTGTTGTAAACATAACTGTGCCATAACATAGTATCATATCATAGACAGGTTTCACATAAATTTAAACATTAAAAATGAAAACAAAGACATAATAAAGTTGGCTTCAGTATATATACTCAATATACTCATATATTTTACAAGCTTTTTTGTCTGTCTCTGGCACCTACCTTTGCAAGTTTCTGTTTAGACCATGGTTGGTTGACGGGTACAGAATGCCTTGAGGCATTAAGCACGCCTTTTGTGCTTGTGCTTTGTGTTGTAAAATTTAAATAAATGAAAAAAAAAAAAAAAGAGCCTGCATCAAAGCTGCACAGACAAGAGCCCAGCACTTAAGAGAAAAAAATTATACTCGCAGCCAAAACTCTTATCTACCGCGTCATAAATCATAGACCCCGCATTATAAACGGCCAATTTCCCGCCACGCATCTCTGTTGCGCAGCGCATGCGTGTTGTAACACTTGTCGGGTGCCAAGTTAACGCACATTGTTGTCGTGATTGTGACAAGTAGATGCGATACTACTTATACAAAAATATACGCAACGTCGCACCATCACAACTGACATATATTATACAATATTCATTTATTTTGAATGTTAGAAGGGAAAGCATATATTATGTCTTTTATCTGGGTCATTGTCAGATTTAGGTGCGCGTCTTTTCGGTGGACATGTCAAAAGTTAAGGGCTACAAAGCTTAATTTTCGATTGATCTGATAACCCGCATAATCTGTAATTAATTACGTTTTTATTACATAAATCCATGTAATAAAAACGTAAATTACATGCACAGTATGCACACAAGCCGTTAACTATTGACCACCGAATGGACACCTTTTGTTTTTCCGACTGACAATGACCCATCTAGGATATACATCATGCCATGCCGGATCTATACAATGGCCCATGATAACCCAAAGGGAATAAGATGAAAATGATCTCTTCTGCCCTTAATTCCATATTTAAATGACGGCGCCGCGACTACTTGCGACTATTGCTGCTGCCATTTTCATTTTTTTAATTAATAATGGGATTGCTCTTGGCCAGCATCTAGCCATATATTTTGATAATATACTCACCGGCAGAAAATTTGACCCAAATTAGACAAAGTCATTTTTATATACTAAACATTATTTAATTTATTCAATTTAAATATACCTACATACAGCCAGAAAATTAGGCCCAACAACTTTTCGTGATTTCAAACTATACATTGAATAAATTAAATAATGATTAATATGTAAAAATGCATTTTTCTAATTAGGGCCAAATTTTCTGCCGGTGAGTATAGTTTGAAATCACGAAAAGTTTTTGGGTCAATTTTTCTGCCGGTGAGTGTATGGCATCGAACTTCTGTATAGAACGTTCAAGTGTCAAAATCATAATTTGTGCATTGTTGGTAGGTATATCTCACGAGCCCGGGTGAGCCATGGTTGTGTGTTGGGCTATAACATACACATTATCGAGATTGCTATGAGTTCACGATGTCTATGTGTTCTTATGTACCTATCACAACTACAGTAATGGCCAACCCGCGCATGTGAGATAAAAGTACTATTAAAGCTAATCGGTCAGTAATCGCACGTTGGTATGTACCCGCCCTAACGAATAGGTACAACACGTATGAAACAATATCCATTAATTTAGTCGTGCAATATACAGGTATGTAATACTATTATACTATTCTGTGATACAGGTGTACTTCCTTATCGCTAAATCTCATAACTTTTTACGATGCCGATCCATAGATCGCAACAATGGCCATTGATCAATTGTAGATCATTGAATAATAGCGGTAATGGTCCGATTTCACGGATTAACCCTTTTGTAACGGTTCGCGGCGCCGGCGCAAGCACACGATCAAAATATTATAACAGTATAATGGCTGTTTAAAACTACACTTTAAACCACACAATATTTATTTATAAAACAGCGAATTCAATATATATACATCAATTCAACACGTTTTTTCACCGACTCGAGTGTTTTGTTTTTTATTGATTATTTTTCTGTAATGTTTGCGGCCAGTACATTTTCAATGCCCAGAAAGAGGTTTTATAGTGCATACATTTTAAACATGCCGCGGCCCAAGGACTATATGGGTCCTTTATAACGTGACAAAAACAAAACACATAGTACTACACATATAGTGAATTAGCCAACAATATTCGCATTAAAGCTACGAATTTGAAGCATCAAGAGACACAGTGCACAAATTAAGTATACAACTCATAAAATTAAAGGTAACAGTCGTGTATATCATCTGTATCTCTATATGCATCGTTGAAATGCTAAGTACTAAACACAAAATAACAATATGTGAATAGGTAACTCAACTAAAACCATAATCTAGTGAAGCATCAAAAGAAGGCTGAAAGTTGTAAATATACACTCTCGTCTCGTTTAACAGATTTCTATTGTCTGCTTCACTAAATAACTTATAAGATAACGTGAACAATGTCAAAAACACAATATTAGGGTCAAATAAATATATCTTAATACGTTGTATGTGTACGATCTTACGCGAAGATACACGTTTCAATATTTTTTAGAAACAATTGAAAATCATAATTACAATCAATGACTGTAAAAGGTATGTAAGTATAATGTGATAGAAAACTATTAGATAACAAACAAAACTTGAGGAACCATTTTCGATATGAACAGAACAGACTCGGAAAACCGTAAACTATCTACATTAATAGTGAAGTGGGTATGTACTCGTAAGTTTAGTTCAACATTCTAATCATTGAAATTATCAAAATTGGTACGTACTTCATGTAATGATTCAATTACTACTTATTGTGTCTACAATAACTAATAAGTAAATCGTGTAAATGTAATGGCTTTAGGTTCCGGTTGATAATTATCGAAAGTAATATCTGGTAGGTAAACAAATACAGTACACAGTAGAGAGTACTAGTTAGAGCAACAAATATTTACAGATTAGTGATAAAACACTTAAAACCTATATAAAGCACAGGTTGTGAATCTATTAAGATCTAAACTATTTACACATTGGCGGATATTTACCTATGTAGGTAACATACTTGTGACAATTAGAAAAACAGAAGTGTGATGCTAATGAAATGACGTCTGTGATATACATTAGCCACAGGATGATGGAACATGAAATGTACGGATATGTAGTAGTTACTCGTTAGTAAATAAACGATAGTTTATCAACTGCCTTACAAGTTCAAAACGTGAACATGAGACAAACTTGTCAGGAGCTTTTTTAATCTTGAGTAAAATCAAGCTCATCTCATAGTGCGTGATGACCTTGTTGTTATCAACCGCGACGCAGGCGGCGCTAGAGGCATGGCATATATACATTTCAGCTGTAACATTCGCGTTACTTGTTTCTGATCCACGTGAAAGCTGAATGGACTTAGTGTGTTCTGAGCTATAAAGGTAAGTGTCCCATTCAGTTTTCAGGCATTCGGTAAGTTCGTCGTCCCATGCTAGGTCGGCTAGATGTGAGTTTTGTATAAGACACTTTAATTCAATCACACTAGGTGCTAGCCAACTTAGCAGGTCGAGCGTCTTAGTTATAATACACATAACAGTGGGGTTCGTGATAACGTCGTTATCAGTATGACATAGCAAGTAAATTGTCTTTAACACATCTCTTTGTGGTTTCCAGGCAATGCCTAGCACTTTCACTAAATCATGAACTTTTATACACACTGAAATTTCGTACACTTTTTCCGAACCGAGAACTGACACCTTAACTCTGTTAAATGACATCTTGAACGAACGAGAGATATCTCCTTTCTGGATTTCAGTTGTGGGAAAATCGACTTCTACGCTTTGTGACTCTCTCTTTTTAGGTTTAGCGCGGCTGTCGTCAGACTCCGTGGGTAAGCGCGCATGCTGAAGCACTGTGAAAGGTGAGTTACCAGCTTTCTTATCTTTTGTGTCAGTTTCAGTGTCGACATTCTTGTGAACGAGGGACTCACATTTCTTCATGTAAGTTTTGCAGACTTCGTGAGGCTCCAGTTTGTATTTACAATATTTACATATGTCATCCATAGAAACACAATCAGTGTATCGAGTGTGAGTAATCTTGAAATGCTGTTTACACTGAGTTTCAACTAGTGGAGGTGGTTTCATGTTCGGTAAGTAATCGATAGAAATGTTCGGTGAATGATCATTCTCAATTTGTGTGTCCATGACAAGTTCACTGTGTGAGTGTGAGCTAAGCTGCGTAACGCGTCCGGATACGAGCCAGCCTAGACGTGAGTTCAATGCGATCAGTGAGTCATGTCTTCTAAATCCATTGAGAATGATGTGTGCGTGCACGTCGGCACCCAATAGCACGTCTATAGACCCTGGCTTGTGGAAGTGTGGATCCGCAAGATCGATCCGCTCAGATGAAGGCCAGGTATCTACAGGGAACGCCTGTGATGGTAAGTCCGATGTTAGTCGCTTGAGGACGTGCGCCTCAGCGGTCATTGTGTGTGTTGAGTCTCTTACTGCGTGGAACTTCAAATGGACCATTGATTTGGTTGTGGCTGTTACATTAGATATGCCTGTGAGTTTACTACTAACTGCCGTGTGCTCGAGGTCAAGCAACTGAGCCGCTGCTTCAGTAATAAAGCTTGCCTGAGAAGCCTGATCAACTAGAGCTCTCAATATGATCGTCTCATTGTTCCTCGACTGAACTGCAATTTGTGCGGTTGCTAAAATTACTTGTGAGCCTTGTACCTCAGCCATAGCTACTACGGGGTTTGTGGGTAGGCTGGATTCAGTTGTGGTTGATGCTTGCAGTTTGTGTTCTGGCTCTGGTGTATTCTTGCTAGGGCTTGTGAAGTGCAACAGAGTGTGATGTCGTCGATGACATTTCTTACATGTAGTGCTCTGTTGACACGCATTTAAAGAGTGGCCCTTGACAAGGCAATTAAAACAGATGCCATTTTTCTTAATAAACTCCTGCCGTTGAGGAACATCTAATAGGGCAAAATCTTTACAGTGGCAAATGTAGTGGTTTTGTTTGCAGTAAGTGCATTCGCTGTTTACTTCTGTGACAAAAGACTTCATATTTGTGGGTTTGTGCTGTGTAGTATTTTTAACTAAGTGGATTTTCTGCGGTGGGTCTGGTTTGTGAGTGACGTTTACCATTTCTATAGATCGGAAACGACTTTCTAGGAATGACGATAAGAGTGTGAACTTAGCTATATCTTGTGATGATCCAAGGGACTGCTCCCATTGTCTGTGTGTGTCTAAGTCTAACTTGGATACAACTAAGTGTACCACAATAGCATCCCAAGTGGTAGTATTTACGCCGAGGTTATCGAGTGAGTTTAAACATTCCTTTGTGGTGTCTAGAATTTCTTTTAAGCTGCTAGAACATTCCGTGCTTATCTTCTTTTGATTTAACAGGCGGCTAAGTATAGTGGTAACGATCATACGTTTATAGTCGTATCTACTCTCGAGTGTGTTCCAAGCTTTTTCGTAATTAGCCCCTGTCAGTGCAAAATGTTTCAGAAGTTGTTCAGCTTCTCCTGATAGACTCGTCTTCAAATAATGGTGCTTTTCAATATTAGTTATATGCTTGTTGTCGTGTATCAGTGCCTTAAACAAATCTTTAAAACTCATCCAGTCGTTATAGTCACCTGAGAACTTTGGGATCGACAGCGAGGGTAAATGGGTTCTAACCGTAGTGTACTCGCAATCACTCGCGGTAGTAAAGCTCTGTGCGCTGCTATTTGATGGGATTTGTGTTTGACCCTTAGAAAAAACCACCAAGTAGTCCATTAGTAGACCCTTAAACTCCATATATACATCTTCAGTTTCCTCGTACAGGCTATTTACATCGAAACCTAATGGCTCTAAATCACTTGACGGAACTGTTGAAAGTATCACATCGTGTTGTTCTTGATATTTAGACCAATAAGCCTCTACTGTTTCCAATCGTGTTTGTAAATATCCCTGTGTATATCTCGATTTGGAATCCTTTTTGGTATTAGTATGTAACTTGACGATTCGTTCCGATAGCGATTTAAGTGTCTTGCAAAGTTGAGCCATTTTCGTAGAAAAGTATATGAAATCACTACTAAATAAGTCCAGAATTTACTTTACTTTGTACTAAAGTTCAAATTAAATATGTTTGTATAGTAATTTAGCACTGTAATAATGTTTAAATAACGGTAATAGTCACAAATTCACTGAATCAAAGGCAATATTTACAGTCTAATCTTACCCACTCGCAGTATATATCACTTAGCTATTTACACTATGATATTATTTACACTTATTTACAATCCGATTACGAAGGACCAAACTGTTTAAAACTACACTTTAAACCACACAATATTTATTTATAAAACAGCGAATTCAATATATATACATCAATTCAACACGTTTTTTCACCGACTCGAGTGTTTTGTTTTTTATTGATTATTTTTCTGTAATGTTTGCGGCCAGTACATTTTCAATGCCCAGAAAGAGGTTTTATAGTGCATACATTTTAAACAATGGCAATAACTTAAACGGTTAGAAATTTTCCTAAACTGTATTTTTTTTTAAAGTAATAGTCATTAACCATTCTTGAAATCGTTCGCTTAAAATGTTGCTTTAATATTTCTAGTTTCCTTTTTGCATTTTCGAGGATTTTTTCTTCCTATTACGTATTTTGGTTACTTGTACCTACGATAATATACACCAGTATGGTCTATCATTTAAAATACCTTTATCTACACACATATCATAAATCCTCTAATATGCGTTCGGAAACCGTAGAAAATGACTCTCATTTCAACATTCAATGAATTTATGGCAATTTTCTTATCTGTGGCTAAGGCTACAGCAGTAATAAAATATTTCATTTTAATCTCATATATGATGTTAAAATATTACGTCAAACAAAACTGTCAAAATTTAAATGTCAAAGTTGACATGTCCCTATTCTAGTATCACTGAAAATTCAAATTCAGTCGATGCGAAATGTCAGCTCGATGTTTTTTTAGTATATATCGCACGAAATTTGAGCTAGAACGACATGATCACATCAGAATAAGGACTCTTTACTAAGTAAAGATATAGTGCCACTAAAGTTTACTTTTTAAAATAACATTCAGGTATCGGTTGCCAGTTCTGATTTCGATATTTCCGCAACCGTGCAAAAAAGGTTGTATTAACACAATTATTGTATTTATTTACTACGGTTTCTGAACCCATCTTAGAGTAATTATAATATGTGTGTAGATAAAGTAATGTATGCAACTGTACATAATTAGGCATTAAAACACTCGTGTGACCTTATTATGAAACTCGCCTTCGGCTCGTTTCATAAAACACACTCGTGTTTTAATGCCCCTCATTATGTACCAGTTGCATAAACTACTATTGTTGTGAAAGCACACTATCAATAACAGTATGTCCATTAACTGGCGGTAATATTTTTACTGCACACCCGCGGTGCGTATTGTTTCAGTTAATATTTCTTGTTTTTTTCTTGATCGCCGGTGACGTAAATTCGTCTGCGTATCAAAACATTATATTTTATGAATTCTGCATTTCTTACTTAATATAAGCACGCTTAGTTACAAATTTCGTCCAAGCGACCACACGCAATTAAATGTTAGAATGAAGAAATTTCTGTCATACATTAAACTTTTGGTACAAGCTTTTTTGGCCAACTGTACTTTTTTTCACAGTCATCAACTACTCGCGGAGACTGATCCAATGAGCCCAAACATCAAGGGTAATGGGTAATGATGTGTAGTTTAGCCATCTTCTGTCTCCATCATCAGATCAGCCCGGTGGTACCATAATATAGCATTATGCCAAATTTCGGGTTGACAATCGGATACCGACAAGGGGTTGAAAATTGAGTTGCAAGATTACACCCGATCAAACATAGGTACATTGCAAGTTTAAATAAAAGCTTGTACCTAAGTACCTGCCTAATATAGCTAAGTTCGTTATTAGGTTGTTTTAGATGCCCCAAGGGCAGACCGCACAATCATATGATAAACGTATTAAGTGTGTTAGATAAAACATCGAATGTGAAAAAAATATCACGACACCTAACATTTTATAAATAACGTCTACGATACCGACAGTATATTTCTCAGCACTAGTGGAATACCAAAGTGTTTTTCTACGTTCTTACCTAAATTCTTCAATGCCTAATAACCTGAATTTGCGCATATTTTCACCAAGCTCTAATCAGTATAATCTTACGACGATATGCAATATTTTTTACCGGAATTTTGGAGACAATTGGTTCTCATAGTATGTTGGTATGAGAACATATTGCTTACAGAGTAAAAACACACTATGTTCCCTTAGGTTTCATATTCTTTGTGTCATTCTAGGTTAATTGACAGTAACTAAAAGTATTTAGGTTCGCGTGATGTTTATAAAGTTAGTTGCTAAACTTTAATTACTGTCTTTGTGGCAGTTTTTAGGGCCTTTTCACACTTGAGCGATTTGCCAGCGATTTCTATACAAATTCGATCGCGTACGAGTTCGAGTTTTGTATAGAAATCGCTGGCAAATCGCTTGCAAATCGCTCAAGTGTGAAAAGGCCCTAAGGGCTTTTCACACTTATGCATCAAATGCATGCGTTCCCATATAAATACGTTGCGTCAAACGCATTGCGTTGAATGGATTTATATGGATACGCATGCGTTTGACGCATAAAATAAACGAGCCCTTCCCAAGGATGAGCCGGCTTGCGAATGAGGCAAGTTAGCTAAGCGTAGCCTAATTTCAGAAGCATAACATGTAAACAGCATAGCATCTACTACTTAGCAAGTATGTACCTATTAGTGGTAAGCAGTGATATGTACTACGAGAATTAGCTCAATAAAGTTTTTTTTTTTTGAGAAGCATTAAATATATAAGCAGAAGCGAGATATAAGCAGAGGTAGGCAGTGGTAGAGGGGTAGAGGTACCCAGGTATAGTAATAGTAATTTGACAGCGCCGTCGATCGCCGATGTGAGGGATCGTAACAAAACAATCATATTATGAAATAAATAAATCTAAATCTATTTGTTTCTTTCGCCGGAGGACCTCAGGTTCAATCCACACACACGTACCAAACGCAAAAAATAGTGTTAGAGAAAAAAATGTTTTAATTCAAAAGGAAATTTCCTGAATGGTAAACAAGATTGGTGAATTATATCCACATAAATACTCACCGAACTTTATTGAAGTACCTAACGATTTAGCAATAACATGTATGTAACTCCTATTAACAACAGGAAGCTAATAGTTACATTTAAAGCCCTTTTACCGCTCATTAGATGTTGTAATAAAACTAATAAAATTAAGTGAACATAGCCCAATATACTATAAATATAATTAGATTATATTGCTACAAATTTAAGGTTGCTCTTGGAGGTGTCCCGATGGCTTTTAGACCCAGCTAACACGATAGTTTATACCGTCACGTTTTATGTACATACATGTGTATCAGTGGCGGCGCGTATAAAATATTGTTAGGAAAGTCGGGAATTTCTTATTCTTGTTGAACCGTGGAAAAGAGCTGAATTGGATGAAAATTAGGCAGCCAGTGGGAATCGAGGATCTTTCTTTACCATCAGTAAAATTAAGTTTGTAATTCAATAGCATGTGTTACGTAAAGTAAAATTAAATCACTTGGCCATGTAGAACCAATTCATTACGGTAATAAAAACGGTAGTTATCGTGGGAAAAGGGTTTTTTTTAGATAACGTTCTCTTTTTAATTAATGATGGTGTTGACTGACATTATGACTGATGGTCTGATTGTCGTTAATGTGAGTTATTGTTGTTCTATTGTTAGTTTGTGAAGAATTGTCTTTGAAGATGTCTATATTGTCTATGCCTGTCCAGTTATGTCCAAGTTTTGACTTGTGTTGAATGGCGTAGCTAATTAAAAAAAACCGGACAAGTGCGAGCCCGACTCGCGCAGTGAGGGTTCCGTACAAGATCGTGTATACCCGTCCCTTCGGGAAAGTAACTAAGTAGTTCTTGAGATATTCATTAGCGATGTGACAGATAGACGGACAGACAATTGGCACCATAGGGGTTCCTTTTTTACCTTGTTGGTGCAGTACCCTAAAAAGCAAATTCCTATACAATAGGGCAATTCAAAAGAGGCCCGCTGCTAAAAATATGAAATGTCTTACTTACAAATAATTTTACTACCGAGTGACACATACCATACTGCTTTTCTTGGTAGGATATACATTTCAGGTATGATCATTGATCACAATGGCGGCTTGGCAAGTTCACTATTCCGAAGAAAAATCTTTTAAACGCATGATGTAGATTTTCCTCAGCAACTTAACTGCGACATCTATCGGAATTTTCGCCAATTAAAAACATCTTAAAGTGCCAAAAACGTGTCGAGCTGCAATAGTTGCAGGCCGCTGCAAGCACAAGGAAAAAACTAAGTCCGTGTGCCGATTGCGAGTAGGTAAGTGAATTATCTAAGAAAGTAATCCGGTTTGTCACGAGACGCACTGGCAGTTCAGCCTTGTGTGTTAAAGGAAGTAAGAGTACCTATCATAGTAGGCACTTTAATTTGATTTAAGTTCTGTCCAGAGCGCCTAATATAGGTATGTATAATGTCGGCAATACCTACTAGTCAGCCACTGGTGAGCAGAGGCCTCCATTTTGCGCCACAATATTCGATTCCGGGCTTTCCCTAACCCAGCCACCGCCAGTAGGTATAATCCTCTAAGGGTCATCTCATCAATCGAACGACAGCGACACACACAAATATAAGTAACACAGATGGGTCATAAACACTTGCAAAAACCAAACTCTCCTGTGGCCAATAGTTAATGGCTTATGTGCATGTGAGTTATGATTTTATTACATGGATTTATAGAACCGGAGACGCTGTTTTATGCGGGTTACTAGACCAATCCAAAATTAACTTTTGACATGTCCACAGGAAAGACGCGAATCTAAATCTGTTTATAACACAGACATGTTGAGATCACAATTATGTTTATGCTAAATGGTTCAAAATTGTTATTAAATTTAAGTAACAACGCTATGCACAGGTAAAGTCATAAATATATGTACGTTCCCAAAGCAACAAAAATTTCTGTACGCTCTTTACGATCTTGTGATTAAGGCCGTGTTCGCATATTTTTGACACTTAGCCCGGATCAATATTTTCGAAGTTGGCTGCACATTCTCACGTCCACGACACGTGCGAAGCCAGGGTCATAGACTGACTTTGATATATCGGACATTGTAAAATTCGTTCTGCAGAAAAACTATGTCCGGAAACAGCGATTGATTTTTTATAACACATTATAATCGATCATGAACCTTAAATTTAGCTAATATGTACAAGAAATATTAATTAAGTATTGATAGGTAGGTAAAACTATAAGTTTTAACGAAAAACTTTTGTATACTAAATAGTTGAACAGTTTGTTTTTTTAGGAATCATTAATTGATGACTTAATTTAATACTTATTTTCTGTAAATAAATAATTAATCAAAAGTCATCTCTAAACCCAGAATTACACTTTTTAGTTGTTGTAATCGTCAATATTTTATTAGACGTATTAGGTATGGGTAAGTAAGTATATGGATCCTTATATGTTTTGCATAAAAACCAGCGTTTGTGGTTACAATGAAGGCATACTTTCACTATCGGTGTGTATGTTTGGTACACTTTATACTGCTATAATACGAGTGTATCTTAACACTTAAGAATAATATTGACCGAATAAGGAAAGCGTAAGCTCGGAAGTGCCACCGCCGAGTTTCGCGACGTAATATTACCTTATAAGTGAATAACATTGCTTCGATACAATGTAATGGCTACTTATATAGTTATTTTAAGGCATCATTACGCACTAAGACAATCTAAAATGGCTACCGAATGTGTGTTTTAGTAGATTGTTAACCAAGGGCTGAAAGCCACCCATTTCTGCCGAGATATTTTGGCGCTCGAACGAAGTGAGAGCGCCAATAGTTCGAGGCTGAAATGGGTGGTTTCACCCGAGTTAAACACTCTGCTTTTCATTTCGAATACGAGGAAAGTAAAATATTTAAAAATAAAAAAAATATTTGTGGACAAACTTACACTAAAATCGACCTAGTCCCAAACCAAGCAAAGCTTGTACTAACGCGACGATATACAATGCATGGATAAATGCATACTTGAATACATAGAAAACACCCACAACAATTATACGTGTTCATCAAACAAATAAAGGCCCTGACCGGGAATCGAACCCGGGACGCTCCAGCTTCGTAGACAAAAAAAAATCAAATATGCACATTTTGGTTTCATTTTTCACAAAAGACAAGATATAAAACAATATTGACATGATCTAAAAATTAGGAACTGTGTTATTTGCAACGCGAAATACTTGTTAAATTCAATAACAATATGCACAAACATTTTCTGAATCAGTGAAAAAAACATTTTGGCGGGAACTGTTGACTGACGTTAATGGTGTTTGTGTATGGATGGACCATTTTATTTCATTTATTTTTAATAAAAAAATAATCGGCTCACGCTCAGACTAATTAGACTCGACATTAAATAATTAACCTACTGAACGAGATGGTCATATACAACTTTATATAAGAGCGACAGAGAGAGACATATGATTTGTTGTCCTTGTCATAGTTTCCCTTTTTTATCTGCCACAAACTATTGATACTACTTTCGACTGTGGCAAAAAAAAAAACAAATTAAGGAGATTGTTTATGGTAAGCAGTCAGGCATTTGAACAAGTATAGGATCTCTGAAGAATCTGTACTATGTGGCTGTATAGGTTAGTGCCGTTGCCCAATTTAACTCCGATTCACCATACAATTTTTTTTAATACTTTTCTGCTCTAGAGCAGAAATGGACCACTTTCAGCACGCTACTTAGATGAGCAATGACCCACTTTCAGAGTATGAGAAATGAAAAATGTTTTTGTTAATAATACTGCAGATTTTTAGTATGTACAGGTACAATCGCCAACACAATACAATACTTATAATACAATTCTTCATTGCACACGCACACCTCAATAAATAAAACTGATACAATATAAATACTAACAACAACAACAACAACAAATACTCTTTATTGCGTGCGAATTTGTTAATTATTTATGTTTTTATATTGTTTGTTTTTTGTCCTTCGTGGCTTCACGTGGTCCCAAAGGAAGACCAGCGCTAGCCAATGGCTAGCACTATGCTGATTTGGGGCCATTTCGTGGCTATGTTCTGTATTGTGGTGTTATGTTTATATTTATACCGTTTTTTGTGCCACGAATAAATGTTTTTCTTCTTTCTTCTTCTTCTTATTGCATAACCTAAACAAAAGTAACACATAACAGTACATAATGACAATGAGTAGAGGCAAACAACAGGCGGTCTTATCGCTAATGAGCGATCTCTTCCAGACAACCTTAGGGTAGCGGAGATCATATCAAAGAATAACAATTCACAGTAGGTGATGCATAGATAATAATATATGGAATATACTAAAATTTACAACAGATAAATTATTATATATAGATACATAATATATAAATAGATAACATAAGCAAATATATAAATATATATAAATATTAAATCGAAATTTAAATGCTAATTCTACCGGACGGATACCTAGTACCATCTACAAAATCATTTTTTTTTAAATTCGCTTTAGAAAAATACCATGTACTTAACTAGGTACATTAGGTTTAATCATAAAGCAACTTTTAACAGCAAAGCCTTTTCTTTACGCTCTATAACCAAACATGATAATCCGTACTTTCGACTTTATGAACCTGAAAGTACCAATTTAATGTAGTTTGGTAATGCCTAAGATGTTTACAGATAAATTAATAACTGATAATTAAAACATGCTATTAACTCAAACCAGATCGTTATGAAAGCTTCTTCTAAATAAAGGAAAAAAAGATGATAATTTTTGACTAGTGATCTTTATTTCATTCACAGCAAGTTCGTTTTTTCAATAGCAATGTTTGTCAAGAATTTAAATACTTACGAGTAAATATAAATATGCAACGTATTCAAGGTTACACTTTATGAGCAGCCCACGATTCTGAAGATAGGTACATCTGTAACGATAGTTTAGTTAGACTTACTGTTTAATTACTTAAGTGTATGACCTTAGTTCTATTTTTAGATGGGTGTTGAAACCTTACGCATCGATGCATATTGGTCCATATGCGAGATACATTTATGAATAGTCAAGTGTAAAAAAATCTAAAAATGTGAAGTTAAATTTTACACTTGATAACTTGACTGTACACTTGATAACAACAGGATCGGTTTTTGATTTATAAAATCCAACATGTCTCTCTTTATGTCTTTTCATTTTGAAAGACAGGTATGCGATTCACTAAGCACCGTCTTCGCCTGTCACTTCACAGCTCACCCGTATTTATATGTCAGTGTGACAGTTTGCATGTAAAAACGGGTGAGGGTGAGGTGACAGGTGAGGACGAGGCGGTTTGTGAATAACAGCCATGTCATGCTCATGAAGGTGGATATACCCCTTAGAGATGCTGGGTAGTTATTCTGTATCACATTTAGAATGACAAATCATCCTCCAACTAGATACACACAAATGAGGCTAAAAGTAGATTAATAATAATTACCTAGCTCACTGAATTAAAGTGTTCGCCTTTCTCGCTGATTTCATTAACACGCCATACCTACCCGTGACTGTCATTAATATGACATATTTTTCGCTTGCAAAAACTTGCATCGAGCAAATTAGAAAGGATCCGAAAGAGCCTTCTTTGCCGGGTACTGACATTTACGTGTTATTTATAGTTGCAAAATTGGTCAAACCAGAATCATTATTCATGTGTTCGGCCGCTTTATTTTTCCTGATAAAATTCAGAGCATCTCTCGAACGTATAATATTGATTTGTATCAATTTATATTGGTTTCAATGGGCCTACATGCATTTTGACCTGCGAGAATGAGTGCGCTCAATAAATCGGTGATATCAAATGAAGGCTAGGTCAGAAGTATTCTCAACTAACGAGCTTGTATGAGTACCTAACCAGCAGTTCGATGTGAGACTCCTCGAAACATTAAAGTTGCTACGTCTTGGTGATTTCGACTTTTTGAGAATATTTGGCGTGCATTGTGGCAGACACACACACGCACGACAACCCTAGAATAAGAATAAGAACAATGCTCAAAGCGCTGTAGGTTTGGAAACGTCTAGAATATAAGGATTTATTTATTTATCGTATGGCAATTATTTTGAACTGCTAGATCTTCGAGAAGACATGTTACGGTTGCCAGTTTGTTGCACTTTGCGCACCACCCTGGAGTCACGTGTAAGGTAGCGGTAGGTAAGGTACTACCCATACGCACGTGGTGCAACATCGAACCCCCTTGTCATTTTAATAATTGAATATGAAACACACGAACATTCAATGATTTTAGTACAATTGTAGTAAGTACCTAAATGAACGCTAGTCGAACAGAGATTCTAGCTAGATCGGTAGTATATGATTCGGTAAGCCACACTTTCATATCATTAGGCTGGGCATTGTGACAACTACAATCGATAATATGTAGAAAGCGATGATGTAACGCGGATGACTTATGCTTTTAATAGGGACTTTTAGGCGAAAGTGGTATGGAACCTGAAATTAGGGTGTATGTGTGTTGGTGTTTATTTGTCGCCTACGCGCGGGAATTGTAAACTAAGCGCAACAACATCTAGCTACTAAGGTAAACGTTCCTGTTTACACTCGACACTGATTCAAAATCTTTTGTCATAATGACAGAGATGCTGATTAATAGGTGTCTTCTATGACCACAAAGGTGTCAAGCAAACGGACTTCACGCTGTTCCAAATCATTTAACTGCTTCCGATATAAAACAAAAACTACGCTAAATTACAAAATCTCATTATCAAATTCATTGCTCATTATACATAAGAAGTTCCGTGTATATACCGATTTAATTTTTCACTAATTTACAGACCTAATAAAATAACTTGATGTAACAAGCAAGCACGATAAGAGCAGACAGAGCCATAGGGCACACTTGTACAGGCATTAGGATGTCCAAAAGTGTAGCAATGCCTATCTATCACAAGTTTGCAGTTTTGCACGACGGTTGAATTCGTGCCATTTCGTCAAAGTTGCGTTGAGTTGAGATGTAGAGCGGCAAAGTTGAAAAGATGTCCATATTTTTTGTAACTGTAGTAATTTCCACCACAACTTTCATTAAGGGATAATATTCGGAAATAAAAGTACTTACCTTTGTTTAAATTAGGTTTAATGTAAATAGGTACGAACTAACAGAAGGTACCTATTTAAAACGTTTTAGATCTAATAGTTAAAACATTATTGTGTAAATATACCTAACTAATAGTTCAAGGTGTTCGTCTTATTTTGTAACTAGTGTAACTACATCAATGGAAATAGAACAATACCAACGGTATTACAATTGCAACTTTTTATGACACCTTAAAAACGCTCGGTTAAAGTTTACAAAATAATAAAGTCAAGTCAAAGTTATTTATTTTTCAATTTAGGCATAGGTATTACACTCACCTGAATGTCAATAAACTACCACCGGTTCGTAAAATAAAGCTCTGCCCAAAGAACCGGCGTAAGAAATTCGACGAGGTGCCACTTTTCAAAAGAATAAAATATTTGACAAGTACCTAGGATAAAATTACAGTATCACAACGTTTCGCAAAATTTCCAAAGCATAATCTATTTTTGCCTCAACCATAATTTAATCGCAATTTGGTTGCAAGAGTATAATGTCAGGAAATCAATCCACGCCTACGAAAATGCCCGCGGCCCGTCATTATAGTCATCAGCCTGTCAAACTATTGGATGTATCCATGGCCCGACTTTGGGCAAAGTTGTGGTAAGAATACCCAAAGTGCAGCCGTTGCTGTCAGTGTGTGCAGGTTTTCATGCATAACAATACAAAAACACAACAATGTCCTCACAGCGTATACGTCAACGGTGACATTCTGACTAATTGATTCTATGAGAGATGGTGATGACTGATGACTGATGATGTCGCGCGAGTGACTTTCAAACCCAAACTTGGTTTTTTAAGTGCCGGCAACATAAAAAACAGTAGAGCTCTTCACTAGAGTTGTATGTATAATGGTAGGGCTTGGGCCAAGTTTTGCGAATCTGGCAAACGCCAATCTTTACGCTACAGCGTCAACGTCGAGACGCCGGGTAAGTACTAAATTACTAAGTGTATTGAGTATTGACAACAGTTCGCCAGTCTGACCTCCGTGTAGCAAGCTCCTCAAGGTTTTCATACAGAAACGACGCGGCAGTTGCAGACACTTGTGAATCCAAAATAATCACGAGCCCAAATAAAGAAATTATAATAGGTGACAGTTCGGGAGTGCCAGCCAAGCCCATCTAAACCCATCAATCAATCTCAGTACTCACAAGTAGTCACGACCCTATTTTCTACATATATTTAGATACCTAGGTACAGCGCGGAGTATTTATTTCATTATAAACCTTGTCTTGAAGTCTGTATTTAATTTCTAACCCACGTAGGGCCAGCCTTACATGATATACTTAATTTAAGATTTAAGTGCATATGGCATTTGTTTCGTGACTGCGCGTGCGGTCCGCCCGACATTTCCCGATCCTTGAACTATATGGCACAGTCTAGAGTTAAAAGGCAGCAACCAGCCTCACGCTGAACGGTAAACTAACGGCTTTTTTCTTATAAAGCTATCGGACCTCGCTAAAACTATCCCATTTCGTTATGTCTACGTGCACGCTTCGCTCACTTGTTTGTGGTTCCGTTCGGGGCTGTTATTCACAAACCGAGTCGTCCTCACTTGTCAGTCACCTCACCCCTCACACGTTTTATATGGAAACTATTAAAAAGTCACAAATGACATTTGACAGTTTCCATATAAAAACGGGTGAGGAGTGAGGTGGCAGGTGGAGGACAAACTTACCGACTCGTCCTCACCTGTAACCTCACACCACACCCGTTTTTATATAGAAACTGTCAAAAAGTGACAAATGACATTTGACAGTTTCCATATAAAAACGGGTGAGGAGTGAGGTGACAGATGAGGACGAGTCCGTAAGTTTGTCAAATCGCATGCGGGTAATGTAACATTAAAGCAGAAACTATCAATAATACAACTCAGACGAAAGTACGGGGTTCTCCAAGAAAAGAGTGTAGGTAGGTATCTATATTTTTTTAAAGGGTTGAGTGATGGGGTGTGGTGGAGGAGAGGGGTGACAGTCCTAGAATAGCAAGCGTTCATAGGCTACTGTGACAGTTTGCCATCAGACGGGACGTACGATGTGGCATAAGTACGATGTCCTACTTTTTGCATCGATTATGCAAGATTATTTGTTTGCCCTGATAAATTTAATCTGGCAATTCACAGCTACATACCTATACAATGCTACTTACCTACTAACCTAGGTACAGATGGTTAAGACACAGAAGTTCAGATTTACAACTATTACTTACATAATAGTTCTTACAGCTATTGTAAACCATTTAGCGTTTTGTCACGTAAAATATTAGATTTCCATTTTTATTTATTTTTCGCCGATGCCGTTGTCTAAAATCTACTGATCTTGGATAAAACTGCCGCCGCTACTTTGATCTGATAAATTTAAAATTGTTACTGTTATAAAGTACCTACAGTATGTCATGTACCTAAGCCGATTTTGGAGCCTTAATACACAAAGTACTATCCTTGGCCGCAGCCAAAGATGTTGTGAGATATTGGAAACGTCGGGAAAATGTAATAAATCTGTTAAAATCATACAAGCTTAATCAATATACCATAATAGTCACAGTCAGTCGAGACAAAAGTGCCCCAGCGGGATAAGCGCGACTGTAATAAAATATCTCTAAATCTACGGACCCGACTGGCCTCATTAAAGGGAAACAAACTTCATCATCCTACGTCCCACTGCTGGGCACATATCTCCTATCTATCATAGATGGGATGGTGTAGGTTTCTTCTTCTTCTTAGGCATACGCCTATACGTAGCATACTGTCGTGACAGCGCAAGCATTCGTGCGGTTTTTGGGTGGCACAATGCACAATCTTCCTCCATTACTCTCTTTGTGTGCACATTCGTTAAGTGAGACTTGTTAGTGTTTGACCTGATCTATCCATCGCACTGATGAGCAGCCTCGTAATCTAGAACCATTAACCCTGCCCTGCACCACCAGTCTTGTCTCGGAGTTAAGACCTCTGCGGGAACCTCTGATGCGTAGGTTTACGAAGGTATACCACGCTTGTTTTTGCTCATCTGCATTGCCTCACGCCCTTATTCCAACAAATGTAATATTAACCACCTCGGTCACAATGGTTATCGCACCGCGTGGGAAGCGGGTCGCTCGCGCAGACTCCCGCGCACCCACTTACCAGCTTACTCTAGTTATAGTTACTCTAAAAACTGCACGTTATGTCATTTGACCGAAATTCTACAGGTTTTTTAGTCTGGTTTCTTGTCTATGAAGGCTGAGTACCAGAAAAAGGTTGGCAAAAATTTGTTTTATTTTTAACTGCAGGTTTCTCACGTGCCAGCTACATAGCATGATTCTGGTAAAGGTCGCGAGAGTCCGTTGGATGCGTGTGGCGCAGTACCGGTCATTGTGACACTCTTTGTGTGAAGCCTATGTTTAGCAGTAGACGTTATTCGGAATGTGATTCGTCCCTCTCACAATAATATCCTTGCCAGTGAAGGACAAATACTATCCGTCCGATATAAAACTATCTAACCGCGATTATTCTATCTTAGACCGGTACATTTATACCTAGGTTACCTCTGTTATCCTGCTCTTCTACCATTTAATAATCAGCACAGTAATCGAAATTCGGTACATAACCAGATTAAGCATCAAATATCAATTGAAATGACATTTATTTTATTATGATGTGTGGTGTACTGGCGTTATGAATAAATGATGGCGGGTAGTTGCTCCTACCAAGGTGACAGCAGTCGCACGACTCGCACTTCACTTGACATCGACCAGCTGTGGAGCGAAGGCAGGAACAGCTGACCCAAACGAATAGCCTAAAATGTTGGTTTTATTTAATACCCCGAGCGACCCAATTGGAGGACATCACAGTGGCGACGAGTTATGTGAGTGAACTTTAACCCTCCGTTAAAAACAAAAGAAAAAATAAATAAGGTAAAACCTGCATAATGAGTGGTATGACCACCTGAAACAAAACGTTGACAAGGAAGGGATGGAGTAGACAAAGAACCCAAAACGCGAAAATATAAAGAAATTAAGCAATGACGGAATTTACTTAAACTGTGTGTTTACTTGTTTAGCTACCCGAAGTAATTAAATTCTATGCAGTTTTAACAGCCAAGAGTGTATAAATTAACCTCAATTGTTGCGTTGGATTACAATTTCAATGAAATATTTGGGTTTAACTATTTGTTGTTTGTTGAAATAACACGTCAACTGAAGGGAGTTTTTACATTATTCGCAATGAAAAATAAAAGATTTTAAAATAGAAATACACGGCTACCATTGTTATAACTTACAGTTATTGTCCCGTTGTTAAATATATGTTGTCAAATCAAATAGGGAGAACCAGTGAGTTTGACCTTCGAATACGCATATGTATTATGGACCTCGGTATCAACTAATACTAGGAATCATGCGGTGAGTTGATTATGAACCGCATATTGTATTTTTTATTAATTTATTTAACGCACTGCATATTTATGCTACCGATGCGTTATAAAATTTGGATGTAAACTTTGCAACACCTGTCTTTATGGTGTGCTGCGGGGTTCTAAGTAGCACAACGCAGTTGGTATCCAATGTAGGCATTATTCGGATATGTAAGTCCAGAATTAGTAACGTTCAAAGTATTTTTATAAATACAATAATCTGAACATGCCGGTCTTAAAGCTAAATGGATATTTTTAGCAGAATGTTCTGTCGTTGACTATGCTCACTTACAAGTTACAACCGAGTGAGTGACATGATTTTCGATATGAGATTGCAGTTGTGAATAGGTCTATACATACTTAGGAAATCAAATGATATCTACTTCTAATCATTTCCTTGTCAGCGTGAAATACAAAGTTGTCATGGTCGTCAATGGGTTAAACTGGTCAATAAGATTTGGCTACAAAGGCGAGTCATACAATAATTCGTATGAAATCTGCGTCGGAAAATAAATTAAGAGGGAGTCTCAATAAAAACGAAGAAGATTTATTTATGCACATATACCTACATTTTAACAATACAAACAAAATATTGAAAAAATATATACAACAATAATAATAAAAAATATTCTGTAATATTATGCATGTAAATTGGTTGTTTCATACAGGTTGTGAAAATTAAATGCATATTTATACTTCACAATTAACACCTGAATAAAATAAAAAATGTGTGTTAATGAATGTGATAACTTCATGTAATGAATTATATATACTGACTGATCATAAAGTGGTGCTTTACAAAACATGCTATCCAGATTAGTTAACTAAGAAATTATTATGGCAGATACAATATGTGGCGTCATAATATCAATAAAAACTTTGCTGTCCACTAATAAATTAAACAGTAAACACGTTCATACAAAATGCTTTGATTCAATTATAGTTAGTGTATAACATATAATATATATATATATATATAAATATAAATATGAGTTAATATGGAATCAACTCATCAACATATAAATAAATAGACAACCTAGTCCCAAACTAAGCAAAGGTACTAAATGGCGATATATCTACATGTATGTGCTGGTATACATTTGAGTTAAAATCTCAAATACACTATTACTCAATATGAGAATTTGTAAGAGGTAAACTCACAGGTAATAAAGTAAACTCAGAATTCGTATTAGTACCAAGGGATTTTAATAATAACTCATCTTGAATGGTGAAATGTTCATTAATGTAAAATATTTGTTCAAACATTTGTTATACCTACGTCCTACATATAACACGTAGACAGCTAGAGCATATTATATAGGACTGTCCAAAGTCAACATGAATAAATCACCTAAAATAAATAAATGAATCTCAGAATTGGGTTTGTGCTAAATATAGTATTTTGTAACAGCCTTAAAACTAAAGGTTAATTATTTCGTCAAAGGACGTTAAATAGTAGTATATAATATACAATGCAAGAGCAACTTGTAGTGACGTGCCAGGTCGGCTAACGACAGGCACGAGGAAAGTAAATCACGACAGTGATAAACATTTTCTAGTAAGAGTAGGTATATGTGTATGAATACGCCAAAATTTGTGTAAAATCCCGAAGGTGGACAATAAAACAACATTTCCCGAAGGTGGAATACTCATATTCATATGTATATGTACACATTAGTATTGAAAAATAAATTCCGGAAAAGTCCCGAAGGCGGATGATAAAACAATATTTCCCGAAGGTGGAATAGGTATAAGAAATACTTTTATAAAGGTACAAACTACAGAATAATATTAAAATAAGATCAAATATTTATTCTGCAATAATAGGCCAAAAGGGCAAAAGATAAATAAATAAATAAAATAAATAAATAAAATAAATAAATAAAATTATTTATTGTACACAAAGAATTGTTACACACAATTGCCATATACTAATACTAGTTGATACCTAAATTAGGCACAATTTAAAGAATCTGAAATTTAATTTAATATATAGAGGATAAAAGTCAACATATTTTCAGAACAACAGATTTAAAAAAGTCAAATGTCATTAAATTAAAATCTTGATGATATTAATTAGTTTGTCCTTAGAGTTGTACATGGTTTCTATAGTCATACATATCGGTTTTTCAGAACTGACACCTCAGAATCCGTTGAAACCGCTCAACCAAGTGCAAACTCTTAAAAGTATGTCAGTGTTGAGACCGCCTGCGTGGTCGTGTCGGAGGTTTACCCTGGATTTTCCCCAGGCCACTCCAACCGCACTCCTTTGCTTTATTGGCCTCGGCCTATAAAGCCACAATTCTTTTTTAGAAAAAATACTATTATTCATATATTACTCTCAAGTGTTGGTATAGATATAGATTACTAAGTAATCCAATTTCAAAAGTAAATGAATTTTAAAATTCCTGAAGACTACTGTCTAAATAAAATAATGATCATAATCCTACCACACCTATCTATTTATCATAAATGAAAGTAAATTGATCGAAGGTATCTTTTTATCGATTAAAATCAGAATTAAGGTGATACTTCTCAGAAGTGTCTTGTGGAGGTCTATTAGCAAGGTATGAAAATAAAGATACCCAAGGCTGTTTCCAAGTGGAAAAAATAATAATAAAATAAAACAACGTACCTACCTAACAGTTAGGGATGGTACGAGTAGGTGAATGCCGTATGAGCATGTCTGTGCATATAGTGCATTTAATGCAACTGAAAGTAAAAGGGTTGTATGGTAAAAAGCAAATGAAAATTTTATGGGTAACGACTGTTTCATGTGTTTTACATTAAAATATGTATATTATGAAGGTGTCCTAATTCAAAACAATTACTAAGGTTTACATTATTCAATATAATTAGTTATTATATACAAAGCATTATTACTATTATTATAAATTACGGCACACTATTCGGTACCGTTAATTCTTCAGCATTTTATTGTTAATGGTAAATGAAATAAAAGTCGGTATAATCACAAAGCGTGTTTTATAAGCCGTTTCATCAGACTTAATTTAAATACCGCAGTGGATGCTGCATTTCTGATATTGTCAGGCAAGCGATGATACTTATATTCTGACGGCCTAAAGCTGATGTAGACAAGGTGTTGAGAGCAAATGAGTCAAAACTGAAAAAAAACCTGGTACATTCCCATACAACCCGACTTAATCCATAAATGATTATACATATTACAATAGCTTAAAGTAGCCCAACGCACAGCGAGCGATGGACAAAGGCCATCCAAAATGCCTGACGCTAGTAAAGTAGACATTTATGTTTGTATTATCCTTCATTCGACCTTAAAATATTTTGGTGGAATAATAAGTACCTATTTTGTCTGGTTAAATATCAATTTACTTCTTTAAAAGTAAAAAAATGGAAAGGAATAAAAATCCCCCAAAAAATAAGGTTTACCGCTACATTGGCGTAGATACCGTGCTGTGCATTGTGTACCGAAAATCCTCAAAACTACATTTACATTTTTAGTTTATAGAATTTACCCTTAATTTCACCAAATTAATTTTAACTGACTCCGAATTCACAAGAAAGTCAGGTGAAATTAAAATTGTAAAAAAATAAAATAAACAAGCTATTTAATAGTAGCGTGATAAAATCGTGGGGGTCCGTTGGATGCAGGCAGCCCACGATCGATGCCTATTTCCAGCAGTGGAAGTTTTCGGCGGATAATAATGATTTGCGTAGAAACAAATATCTATTCAGCTGCATATCTTTGAGTGAAATTAACACTCATAACTTACATTAATAATATAAGACAGAATGTTGAAACATTTAGCAGCCTGAATTCCTGTCTACTCTTTAATGAAACTATTTGTTAACTAAAAAAAAAATTAATAAATTTGAAATGTTTATTTCAAAATGATAGTTATTGTTCTACTTAGCTAAATCTTTGTATTTTAAGATTATAATACTAAGTTAATATTTTACTTTTTTGTCTTCTTTAGTAAAAAAATTGTTCCACATTAATGTTCTTATAATGGCCGATTTGAAAAAAAGATATGAATATGATATCTACTAATATATGGAACAACAACTGTCTAAAATATTATACATAACAGTTTGGGATTATGTAGACGTACATCTTGTTGTATTGAGTGACATTTAAATATTTAATGGACCCTGAGATTATCTAGTTTCTTAGGTTATCCAGGATTATGGTAATGTGTTATTGTTATCCCAGGAGTGACTGAGTAAATAGAATATGATATCATTTTGGTTTAAAAGAGCTACATATGGTATACAAAATATATTAATATAGAAATTTAATATGTAACTGTACTACTATACATCGGGAAAATGCTGACTGCATTCTGGCACTAGGCCGCGAGGTGGATTCCTTATTTCTGATTATTTATATTAATGTCGATTGAAAAGTAATGTTTTCGTTAATTTGACATTTACCTGAGAATTAATTTTAGAGTAAAGTGCTGTCGATAGTGTCGATAGCTATAAAGAGTATATGTATATGTGCAAATTGTTGTTGGTTTAATTATGTACTTTATTGAGTACCCTAAAACAGGGGTCGGCAACCTTTTAAGGCCAAGGGCCACAAAAAATTGTTTATTGGCTAAAAAAAAAAAAAAAATACGGCCGCGTGTTGCTGACCGCTGCCCTAGAAAATAAAGGTAACAAAGTATGTTAATACTACTGAAAAAAGGGGGATGAGAAGAAGTAGACGGAAGTGGGAAAAAGAGATTTTAACTCAGTGACCAAAGTTGTAATTTAAAGGAGTAATTTTGGTGTAGACCAATTTATATTCTGCTATGAGAGTGGAGGACAAAACTGTACTGTGTATCTATTGTTTTATGTGAGATTATTGTGAGTTGTTTGTGAAGCTATTTGTGAAGTAATCTAATGATATAAAACAATTCAGATTTTGTAAAACATGAGGGAGGTGTGGTGTACTGGCGTTATGAATAAATGATGGCGGGTAGTTGCTCCTACCAAGGTGACAGCAGTCGCACGACTCGCACTTCACTTGACATCGACCAGCTGTGGAGCGAAGGCAGGAACAGCTGACCCAAACGAATAGCCTAAAATGTTGGTTTTATTTAATACCCCGAGCGACCCAATTGGAGGACATCACATGATGAAATATAAATTGGCAAAAAACGTGTCAAGTTCATTAATATTCCATTCAGCTTTCACTGAAACTTAAACTCGTCAATTTTATTGTATCTGAGTACGTAGTTACACATAATGTAAATGTCCGTTGATTGCCTTCGAATAGGAATTGAATCTTGGTGTTAGGTAAGGTAAGTAGTCATTATTTTATTTATTTATCGTATGGCATTTATTTTCGAACCGTGAGATCTTCGAGAAGACAGTACGGTTGCCAGTTTTTGTTGCACTTTTAGAACCACCCAGGGGTCACGGGTTAATCAGATTTTAATTAGATCAATTACCAAAGCTGCTATAAAATAAATAAATATTTGTGGACAATCTTACACAAATCAACCTAGTCCCAAACTAAGCAAAGCTTGTACTATGGTCACTAAGCGACGATATACATACTTATATAGATAAATAAATACTTAAATACATAGAAAACATCCAAGGCCCAAGAACAAATATTCGTGCTCATCACACAAATAAATGCCCCGGCCGGGATTCGAACCCGGGACCTCCAGCTTCGTAGGCAGGGTCACTCCCAACTTAGCTAAAGCGGTCGTCGAGATAAGTATTTAAAGCAGATGCACCCTGTGAAGTGGAACAAGAGACCTTGTTTAACAAATAAATTAAAAATATGAACTAATTATTAATACATATTTTTTTATCGAATAAAAATTAGGTTATTCGTCGCTTTACACCAAAAAGGAGATGCCTGCGTGTCTAAAAAGTCCTTGTTCCTCAGTACTAATGTATGTGCTAACCACAGACTTAGAATTACCTACATTTGGTACACCGCAGTTATTATGAAGTCTAAGTGGCAGATAATTGCTAAAATCATGTTCCTGTTTAGGTATCTTGGCAATAATAAGCAATTTTTTTAATAATCCTTTTGTTATAAAATAATTGACACAATTTTATTGTACCACTCCCGCGACTTCGTCCGCGTGGAACTCGTTTATCCCGATAGAATTTAATTGCTATTTTTTTAATATCAGGCGCTTACCTCTCTTATTATTATGTTATAGTTATCTTTCGCATTTATAGTATTAAGTATGGATGTGGCATGACCTCTAATTATTTATGTACGTGTTTACTGAACTAACATAACCTCTATCTATTACCTACTGTCAAAGAAAATTCAAAAATGTAGGAAGTATTAAGTGATGACGATTAAATAAGTATAAATACACTTGAGGTCATAAAAGAGTTAATGCAGATATAGGTGTAGGTACACTAATTGAAATTGATTTGATAATAATGGGGCTTACTAAATTAAGTTCAGTCAGTGAGAACTTGGCTGATTTTTGACAATGACTCTTAATTTTATTACGATGTTGAAATTTCGTGTGAAATTTTAATTGTAGTGCGATTATTATAGTAAGGTTTGGTTACTGGTTTTCGTTGCAGTTGATACAGTACATGCAAAATGCGCTTTTGTTTATTTAAATTTATTTTCTTAATTAACAATTACACTTTCAACTTTTCAAGGCACTTTGCACCATATTCCATTAATTTGTATAATTAATTACTTTAGCATGGTATTGCAAATCAAAACGATCTGGAATCTAAAATGCAATTAGCTAGGTTCTTTTTTCATATAAATATTTAATCTCTTTTTTACTTATGTGTAGTGGTGGTGCTTATAAAATACCTATCTAAAGTAGTACCTAATGATAAAGTGATTTTAATACAAACAAAGCAAAAATGCTGCTGAACGAATGGCGCTCTCATACTATGGAACACAGTTTTGAAATATGCACTAAATAAATAACTAAAACGGAATATCGTGTGAAAAGGGAAACCGATTACCCTGTTTCATGGAGTACTAACTAGAGGATTCGTGACTACGATCACATCGCAATTGTTTACTTGGGCCATAATTGGTCCACAACTGTATTTCCTGAATTTTGAATATGCTAAATTGCACCCGACGAGGAGAGTGATTCGCGTCATTTGACTCACGATTTTTGGCGTAATTGCTAGAGACTTGAGTTCTATAATAGCGTAAATGTTCCGTAGACTTAAGCTGATGTGAATCTGATGTTGATTACCGAAAGGGCATTGAACTTGTAAAGATTGCACTGTCATTTTGAAACCGGTTTGGAATTATCATGGTTAAGTCACGATGAGAGTGAACGTGATAATTACGTGTTTGTATCTTCGGCGAAACAAATAAGTGGGCCATTAAAAATGTACCTATCAGAATATAGGGTTAATTGTGCAACCAGCTAATTTTGTGTGCCGGTTTGCGTTACTTGGATTAAATTGGTAAACTGAAAAGATATGTTCTCGTTTTTTTTAGAAAACCTATTTTAGTAACCAGTAAATACTAGTGGATCTGTGAGCTGTAGACCTCGTGAGTGTTTTTTTAATTTCCAAAACTATGACATGTCCAAAACTGTGACAAACATATTTTATGTAATCAAAGAACCTGCTCACAATACTTCACGAGAATCGGTTGTGAAATGCGACCTGTAGAGGAAAAAACGGCCGCATAAAAATACGAAATCATTAAAAAAGTTTTTTTATTTAAATTTCTAAAAATTGACTCGACAAAAAACTTTCTTTTAATTTTCGTACCTGCTCACAAAATTTCACGAGAATTGGTTTAGAAATGCGACCTGTAGAGGAGAACAGCCGGAAACCGGACATTCGAAAGCATTTTTGCCGAAGCTAAAACAGAGACCGTCATTTCACTCGGTCAAAAATGCACACGACTCCCTGTTTTGTTAATATAGTTAATATTTGTAGTAATTTAACAAATGTGGTCGGAAACTGACACTGGTCGCGTACCGGCGCAACGACTCAAACCAATACGCACAAGTGTACATAGTGCAGCGAGCGAAACAAATCGGATTATAGTGCGATTTGACACGTTAAGCTAGAGTAGCAGTGATAAAATCAATTACAATCAAGAGTAACCTCTTCTCTCACACACTAGGCCAGAAAAGAGTACCGTGAAACGGGGGGAGTAAGGATGCCACGTTTGAAAATAAACTTCTATGAGATTTGAATCTCTGTTTTGTGGACCATATTCACCCCATTTTACGATTTCATTGCGTGAAAATCTGTACCGGATTGAAACAATAGTACCTAGTAGGTACCTAGATTGTTAGCCAAGGGTTGCTGAAACCCACTCATTTCAGACGAGATATTTTAGCGCTTGAACATAGTGAGAGCACCAATAATTCGAGGCTGAGATTGGTAGTTTCACCTGATTTAAATACTCCGCTTCCTAGGTCAAATATGACCTACTTTCAGAGTACGAGGAATGAGAAGGTATATAAATGTTTAAGATTATTCTGAAAAATAAATCCATATATAAAATGCATTTTCTTTCTTCAATTTCTTCTTCAATTCTTTATCCAACTGCACCATTGTTATGCGATGTATCTAGTTATTATATTTTATACAGTAGGTATTTACATAATTTTTGCATCCTTTTTTGACGTGTTACGGTATTAATCAGATGATTGTTTCAGAATTATATCTGTGATATTTACTTTTGGCATCCTATTTATTGCCTGCGTCGATCGGTGTATTCTTTTGTTCCAAATGTTCCGAGGTCCTCTCACAGCGTCGAGTGAGCGGTGCACGGGCAGAGATGGCTAATGTCAAGGAGGCTATGGAACAAGTTTGATTCTGTATCGGATTGCCGATGATAAGGAAATGTGCTGCAAGTGCTGATATTGGGGAGTTGTTTGACTTAACTAAATGTTAATTTGAAATCGGTTTGGTATTTAGTAAGCGCGCTCGCTTCGTATTCAATACAGGGTCTATTTTTTGTAATCTTTGGATACATTTTACATAAGCAAGTATAGGTTTTTGTTAAAAATACTGAGAGTATAGAGACACTTTTCCTGTAGTACTAGTACCATCCAGAAATGTCCACGTACGTCGAGCCGAGCGTACAATAATACGAATCCGATTCCAAATAAAAACGTTTTAGCAGTACATACTCATTTTAGTTAGGTACTTAAGATTTTTTCTAAACGTTTTCAATAGTGGAAGTAGTCTTAGCACCAATTTCTTCTCCCAATGGTAATCAATAGTAATTTACAATTTAGTATTTACACTTATTTGTATCCGCACAATTGTTAACGTTATGACCATCAAATCGAAAGTGCGTTGCGTCACGAAGATCCACTCTTGCGCATCCCTAATTTGAACCTTATTGTTATAAAAATAAGATAGGATATTGTACTTTATATTTACAGTATGATTTGCGTAGACTAGTTTTGTGGTCATAGGTCAGGGTAAACGATGGGGTCAGTTAAGTAATCATTCTGTTCCTAATACAATACATACGTACCTACCTATAAAAGGGGCCCTACAGCCTTCATTTTGTGACTTATTTTCTACAGCGGAGCTAACACATCTTATTATGTATGTATGTAAGACTCTTATATGCGTATGTCTGGTAATGCGTAAACCCATCATTCTATGTAAGGGAGCCCCTCTGCCAACAAACTGTCCTGCAGTTTGGCAGAGGAAAAAACTGTTAACCAAGGGTTGTTTCGTAAATAAATTTATTACTTATTTATTTATTTTATTTTATTTTATGGCACATAAAAACACATTTAGGTAAGATATTTTCACTACTGCGTCAAGTCACGGGGCCTTACTAAAAATTTCATTTCAAAATTAAATTATGTCTATTGGCATGACTTGATAATGTCTCACAAATTGGTTAAATTTTTCACTTAATAACAGGTTTAATAGTAGCTTCTCGTCACCCATTGGGCTAAAATGGTTAAATAACCAAAATATGCAATATGCGATCATCCAATTGATCCTATCCAATCCCATTCATCAATTTGCTTTCAAACTCAATATCGGTCAAATTCAAAATTACATAACACAGCACTATCAGGCCTGACCGCACGGGTGGCTATGATCCTGTCAAGATAGCCCTCGTTTGACATTTTGACAGACAAGATCGGCATTATGCAAATGCTAAGTACCTAATGTATGAGATGCGTCATTTATCGATCGTTTCACTTGCTCTTTACGTTCTCATAATACGTTAGACAGAGACACAATGGCCTGAGTATTGTCTAGCTAATAAAGAGTTAATAAGTATCTATGATGTATAACGTATGGTTTATCTTTGATCAAAATATGAAGTTGCCGCACCTAACCATAATTACTGAAGAATAGCTTTCGTTTATCAGTTTGTTATTTTGTACAGCATCCGTCAAGAGTATGTCGATAAAGATCTCGACATCTGATTGCAAATATGTTACTGAATCATGGGTTGTGGTATAGGTTATGGCAAATTGGCAGAGATTAGTTTTTAATAAGCTCAATGGTAATATTGGTAATAAACAGGCGTATATATTTAACAATATTATAAATAAAGAGTATGACTATGAGTATGAGTATGACTGCCCAGTCGAGTACAATTTAATTTAAAAATATATGAACGCTAGCTCCCACTTTGTCCATTCACATCTAATAAATGAACTTTTCACACCACCTGCTCGTCAATGCCCAATTATATATCATGCAAAACTTACCGAAAGCAAATCATTATAACCCTTGGCTTAAGCCGGGTAGTAATATCGTACTGAATCTCATTATAACCCGCCGGGTAATAATGTGATTTCACTTTTCATAGTTCTTATAGTTCTGTCATTAAAGTCTAATGTCGTGAAGTCCACTAAGCGGCGAGGAGGCGGCACACCAGCTCCGTGTTTTGTTTGGAACGTCGTGTTCGAAACAAAAGACTGCGTCGTCGGCCGCCGCCTGTAGCGCGTCAAGCGCGTGGTTTTAGTACCTACTGAATATTTGTAGAATAACATTTTGGAGTTTTCTTTTACATTATTCTCATATTTTATTAAATTTTTAAATAAAATCACTATTTAATATCCGTGCCGTAGCTAGGGCTGGCCTTCCTCCCTTCGCAGCAGTTGCAGCAATGTAAATAAATACATGCGTACACAAATCTACCTAGTCCCAAACTAATCAAAGCTTGTACTATGGGTACTATTACTAGTCGACAATATACATATACCTATAAAGATAAATATATAATTAAAATACATACAAAACATCTAAGATTCAGGAACAAAATACTTGTGCTCACCACACAAATGAATGCAAGCAGTCGTGGATGTACTAGGTATTAAATACCAAAAACAAAATCCGCGTGAGTTACAAGACGCTTAATTATACGGAGTAAAACAGATTCTATTAAAATAGATACTAAAATTTGCTACGATTGACTGATTTAATTCTGTTTTCAGTAGCCTTGGTTTTTTTATTGCCTCGCAAGAGGTGAGAAAAGTAGAGTATACTCCTCGGGGATAAAGCTGTTTTTGTCTTGGGAGCGCTTAAATCCCTCACTACACTCAGGACTCAGTCTTAATTCCCTCGCTTCGCTCAGGAATTAAGTCATTACTCCCTCGCTTCGCTCGGGAGTAAAATTTGGAGTCCTTCGTTACGTTCGGGATTCAATATCGCACCCGTGACATAAAACAGTGTTTTATCCCCTTGGTGTATAATCTACTATTACTCTGCAAGTTAATCGCACTTTTACATTACATTTTGAACGTCCGCATGTAAGGTAAACGTCCCGGTGCTCGACACCTTAATGCCCAATAGGTGGCACCATATTAATCACCTCTGTCATCATGACATACGATTGAAAATGTCATTTATTGGGTCAGTGTCGAGCACGGAGACGTTAACTTATTTCGAACTTAACTTATACCTTCTTGAAACGGGACCAGACTAAAACATCTATTTATGAGTTAAATTTCAGTCGAACTAACTTCAGCCTGACTAATTAAAGGGAACAAATAAAATGATCACCTAAATAACTTTTGATATCATCAAATTTTCGAACCCTAAAATAAGGTTGAACACTCAAAAAAATTTATCGATCAGCAATTCCAAGTCACCAAAAAAATTCTACCTATTTTTGCAGCACTTGCACCTATTTTACTTATTGCGTTCCTATAAATTTATAATCGCATCAAAAAAATTGTCAAGTACCACCAAAAACACTAAACTACCACCTAATCTCATGCACCTTTTTTCATTAGAATTACATTCAAATATTATACACATCGCATGCTACATTTTAGTAAACAGTTACAAATTAATTGTTTTAGCACTATAAATATTTTAGTCATTTCCAAAATGTTATAAATTAGAAAGTAAAATTCTAAATTAATTTAAAAAGCAACGCGCAATGTGGCTGTGTGAAATAATAACACGTATACCTACTGCTATCTCACTCAATCAAATACCAAGAATTGTCTGAAGCATAAAACCTATTCATATGTCGTTAGAGTGAAAGGTACCTATTGCTGTTTCATTCTAACTACCTATTGCTGATGGTTTACAAACTGCAAGAAGTTTTATTATTAATTTTTTAATGCGTTGACGTGAGCGCGTTTGATTGAAAACTTTTTTTTGAAAATGAGTTTTGTTGATTTATTAAATTGTTAGTTTGTTATGAAAATGGATAAAGGTCCTCAAATGAGTTTACTTTATTAATTTAGATAGACTTTCATGGAAAAATTAAAGGAAGTTAATAGGTAGAAATAGGTATAGGTAGGTTTAGGTTATGTTAGTTTTGCATCGGCCCGAAGGGCCAAAACAACTCAAAATAGGAGCTCCGCGCCAGCGGAGATCCGTCAATACTGTTCCAATGTCCACTAGTCTGAAATAAAAATAGATGTCATAGAAAAATACTACTACCTAGGCAAATTGACGATTATCAGCGAATAGAGTAGAGGAAAAAACATCTGAGAACAAATAGCTGTATGCGACCAGTTAGAAAAGCACTGTTGAAAATACATATATTAAATTAAATTATGTTATGTACGTGTCTCATTAAAAATACAGAAATTTTGAAGCTTCTATAAAATAAAATCATTTAGCGCTGTCTTGCTCGCACGCGGTGCGACGTGCGAGCGAGACGGACCGTATGGAAAACCGCATCAGTGTGCTAGCAATGAGGTTAGACTAGATTGGAACTGCTTTGCGCGTCGGGCGTTAAAAAACAATTGCAGCGTGAAATTTGGTGATCATGTAGTATTTCTGGGTATCGAAAGAATTATTTGGGTGTAAATAATTTTAATAGGATTACGAGCCCTGAAATTTTTGGATGTAAATTATATGAAATTTGGTGTTTGAAATTAGGTGATCATTAAGTATTTTTGGGTAGTGACTAATTTATTTGGTAACAATTTAATTTAATAGGTTATCGACATGTTACTTCTTTGAGTTGCACTTTATATTTAAAAGGAGTTGAAAATTTGGTGTGAATCTAGTATTTTTGGTAATCAATGTAATTTTTTAGAGCATCATTCGGCAACTAATTTGGTGGTTCGTTAAATGCTACCCATAAATACGTTCGTTCATCACGGACTAAACTATTTGCCCAAGCAATCAGCTGATTAAGTGCGATTAATGACCGACGTCAATTACATCATATGTAACATCGATTGGGTAGGTAAGTGGGGACGTTGCGACATATACCTATACGAGTATTTATACGTATCTAGAAAACTTTCCGCTTTTCTATTAGAGGTTGATCTAGATTGAGTAATAGTTTAGGGCCTACTTGACACTTTAAAGGCAATTTTAAGTACAAATTGAACAGGGGATGCCTCGATTCGCGTATTTCGTGTGTAAGAGACAGGTTTACTGTCTTCCTCCCAGGGAAAAACGAGATGCAACAAGGCTTCGGGTTTGGCTTTGTTGGACAATTAATCGATTAATAATTCAGAGTTCCATCTTTAGAATTTTTGGGATTGATTGGTATACAGGAGCATGGACATTATTAATAATTATGTGTTTAATCATGCAGTTCGATCGGAAACGTACCTATAAACAAACTCAAGAGGTACTTTACAAATACAAAACACAAATTGTACTTAGTCCTGACGCAGGTCAAAGTGCAGTCAGGGTTTCGCTCCCAGTCACGACTGACTGTCACGAAATATAAAACAGACATATATATACCTACCTATCTGATGATTTCACTTAGTGCTTGAGTTTTAGAGAGACTAGATGAAAGCGACTTCATAATATTTTAGAAACGTTTAAATAAGTAACACACAACTGGGTTTTGATCATATCAAACTTGCCATACTTAAGTCCTTTAGAGAAAGCATACAGCTGGCACTTAACGAAACCTTCGATTTGGAGGCACCGATATGAAGGCGATGAAGTCTTAAAAAGGAGTAAAGCCAGATAATCTTCTATGATACGCTAAGGCTGAGCCAGCGAATCTTAAAAATAATAATAGATTGTATGATACAGGTCTAAAATACGCCATATTATACTACTAATTATTGCTTTTAGACCATTATACACTCTACTTTTCAAATACACAAAGATTACCCACCCACAATGAATAATAAATTAAATTGAGAATAGGACTGCACATCATAGTAGTTGAAATAGGGACCATATTCTCTATGGTTTCATAAATGGACTATAGACTTTAGACTTATTATGAATTAAACCATAAAGAATATCGTGGACGTGAACGCCCACGGTAAAGTCTGAAAGCGACCTTAATAATCTGAACAATTGTTTTTTTTTTGTAAATCACAAATATCTAATGGAAACTGTAAAGATCCTTCAAGTTAATCCATTGTTGTTCAAGTAAGTATGTAATTATAACAGTGATATATACGCCTACGGTCAACCAATTTGATTTCTGGGCCACTTCGTATCTTGTCACAGTGAAATCTATATGAAAGCCGCTAGAGATCTCATATTAATGACAAGGTACGAAGTGACCCAAAAATCAAATTGGTAGACTGACTAGACTGAATGTGTGAGACTGAATGTTTCTTCGTATATAGTGCTAACTGCTAACTAGTGGCGTAGGGATTATATCTGACAGACGTGCACGCACTTTCACTAAATGTCGTCTTAACATGTGTCCACTGTCTCACGGAATAAGCTCCGCTAAAGTCTAATCTAGAACATGACGGAACATACTAATCGACGGAAGCACATCAAGTTATGAAAATATAAATTAAAGACCCAAACTGGGATTAAAAGGTGTTTTTAATTACGCAGATATTTACTTGACAATTTCTTTACTCGTTCATGTGCTCAACGTCTCTAGACGTCTCCACATAAGGCTTAATTATGGTACCGAAATTGGAAACTAGACGCCTCGTTACTCAGGAAATACTCTCGCACAGAAAAAATAAGGTTTATTTTGCTAACGGTACTTTTTTATTCTTCATCAATTTGAAATCGAGGGAAGGTCTTCTAAGACCATTTTCGCGTAGCAGCACGGGATCTGGTAGCTGCCCTCACTGACCCAAAAAGAAAATCCACCCTGTCCTGTATATTACGGTAAGTATTCAAGTTTCAACTTTGCTATTCGGAAGTTGGAAGTACGGTCAGCACCGTAGATAAACACTTATAAAGTAAAACTACCTACTAATCGAATCTATTTAGGTAACCGTAAATTTAGAATCTTGCTAGATTCAATTAGAATTTTGTTTGTAGGTATATTATACTTACGACTATTCTGTACCTCTAGTAAAAGTTTTTTCGAAACAAAACACAAATGAACGCGTAATTGCGTTTAGTCTCATGCCCGCTCTACATGTTGGCCCAACGTCGGCCAATCTACGGGACGCAGCTATACGATAGAGGGAGCACGGTGTATTACCATCTCCTTCTATCGTATAGCTGCGTCCCATAGATTGGCCGACGTTGGGCCAACAAGTAGAGCGGGCTTCAGTTTGTAAGGCACGCGAGCAGCGCCTCTGGTGGCCTTAGACTTAGATCGCTACTATTTTTTGCCATATAAATTAGGAAAACACAAACGTGTTCAAAAAAACTTATACTAGAGGTACTGAACGTCAAAATCGACCATTTCTGCATCGGACAGTAAGTGGTTATGAGTATGAACGAGTGCGCAAACGCAGCCACTCCTGCGCACGTGTGGGAGCCGCGAATTGCTTCCTACCTCGCGCTGACTTGTTTATGAGCACATGTGTATCTACAGGGCCTATTCTGTTCATGGCTTTCGATTTTAAACATGTTTTGCGTGCTTATTGTGGAAACGTGCATATTGAAATGTGAAACGGATGCGAAGCGTCGACAAAAATAGATCTTCAGTCTGGCATGATTGCGTTTATGTCGGACAGAAGGCATTCGGCAATTACTATTAAATAAGTTTTTGCGAAGAGTCTAGGATATGCTGGAGGAGGAAGATTCTAGTGTTTAAACCGCCCGCGTGGTCGTGACGGAAGTTTTCCTGGATTTTCCCCAGGCCACTCTCTAACCGCGCACTCCTATCGCTGTATAGGCCCTCAGTGTGACAGCATGGTGACAACCGCCTTAGGTCTCTATAATAATAATCGCTATATGCGAACAAAACTTTGCAGTCGAATATGTATGTAATTCTGAACATTTTTTTATTGTTATAAAACACTTTATATTTTTATAAACCTCTATTGTCTATATACCTATATGTTCTTTTTGAGTTGTTTTGTTTCCAATTTGATACCTATAGCTTACAGCTTCTTCGATTTGGTTTTATCTCCTTATCTGCACAATATCAAACAGCCAGAAAACATTTTTAAAAAGGAAAGGTACATTCCTTGACCTCTGTTGTCCAAATCATCAGTAACCCTCACCCCTTTGTACCATAAACGATGTCCCACACCATTCGAGCTAGAATCGCGTGACATTGAGCCGTCTCATTGTACTGACTCGCCAATTACTTGCCCGAAGGCGTGTGTTTGGGTTTAGGCTATACTTTGACCTTTACAGCCTTGACCCAACAGACATAATAATATGTATGTTCAATGAGTCAGAACTGGATTTAATGAGATAATTGGTAGTATACCTACAAGCGTGTGATAAAATAAAATTCGATCTACATATTTAGGAATAGCAAAGGAATATTGTTGGATTCATCATGGAATTCCGCAAAGTAGCGCCTGATTCAATCAATTATTTGGCATAGAGTTGTAAGTTGTAATGTTAAGCACATAGATGTACACCATAATTGAAGAGAAAATACTCTATATGTTTGTATGTAATTTATACTTTATCATACACAAAAAAATACACACAAAACAGATTATATACGTACAAATGCGAACTTATATCTTGCAGTTAACCTTTGAGCCTTTGTCGCCTTACTTTGAATATCTTACAAAGCTTCAAGTCGGTAAGTACGTCTAACTAATGGATACGACAGCTGTATGCTTGCTTGCCACTTCCCTGGTAGAAAAAATCTCAAACGTTTCCCGGACGCCCTAAAATATTGTTTATCGACCAACGACACATTGAAATTGATAATATGTACACGCGATTTTAAGCTATCAGTGCATAGCTTAAGGGCTATAGTCCCTGAGTTTAAGGGCAGGTTGTAATTACTATGATTTATGGACGACGGATGTCCAGCGGTTATTGACCAATCTAACTTAGTCATTAGTAATTATTATGTTCATATGTGGCATAGTTGATGCAATGTCTCGTCCGCATTTGAGTAAAGTTGCTGTTTTTCACGTTCAGTCGGCCTTATATATTAATATAGTAGCTGCACATTTTGGTACTTTGTCGCTTAGGACGACAGTTCAAAAAAGGCGACAAGGTACCAAGTACTTATACCTACCTCCTGCGACCGTATATTTCTTTAGTTATTAAGTACTTATCTAGAGTAAAGATAGTGCGTCAAATGCATTCCCCCAACGCGTAAAAAAGGTTGCAACAAAGATAGATGTTTGTATTTTTGTACATATGTATGCAAATAAATCATTTTTCACTTCTCATGCTCGAAAAGTGTGTCATATTAGACTTGTGAAGCGGGGCTAAAGTAGTACATTTAAGCCCTAGGGAAAATATGTATACATATTTATGATTCACTAAACATTTTAAATTGGCAAACAAAATACTTCACCTATTAAATCCACCAATCACAGAACAGTAATTTGACAGATTAAAAAATATTTGGTAAAAATATCAACCAACCAGAATACAGCTGTACTAAAATCGACCAATCAGGAAAGACTTTTTCAGTTCTCTAAAGATTAAGCGGTGTCTATGGTCAAAGGACTTGCGTCTCTTAAAAGAAAAAAAAAGCGCGTGTTGCATATCCTTCTTTAATATAGCAAAAGAAAGGGAGGCGAATACGTAAAAGCCTTATCACACTACCCTACCGATAGGGTAGTGTGATAAGGCTTTTAAGCGAACACGCATAGCGAGGCATGGTACTGGCCTAAGAAAAAAAAACATGCTGTCAAATTAGACATACGCCCGCCAAGAGTTAAATTATTCATTTAAGGTGGATAATTTGCGTTTAATGTGTTTTCTCGCAATCGAAGTGAAAAGTAGAGTGTATAACTCGGGCCTAAAAGCCATATTACCACTCGAACAATTTTCCCTCACTACGTTCCGGAAAATAACCATCTCGTGGTAATATGGCTTACTTTAGCCCCTTGTCAAACAATCTACTATTTCATTTCATTTCATATTCTTAAAATGACGAAAATTATTGTATATAGACAGTCGGGTCCAGTGGCTTAGTAATTAATAACTTGATAAGGTACAACAATTTGTATAGGGTCATAAATAAAATGTATCTTCCTGCCACTCAAATGGGGATGAAGCTTACGAGCTGTGTCGTATGAATAGGGATGATGACACTATAAAAGAAAATCAATAAATCCAAATTTTCTACATAATGACTCAAATTCTCAATCAAATGGCAAAAAAAGTAATTCAAAAAAATAAATAATTACGTAATTATAAGTCTTCAAAGTTTTAAAAGTGGGTATTTTCTGTCGCTTTTCCGCAAAACGCACCTTTGTATTGAACGATTGTCATTTACTATGGCGCTACTCAAAGGTGACGTCACGGTCGAGTAGCACTTTCTCTCTCTAACTACGAACATTCTAACCGTTGTTGCTTCGTTATTTTTTGAGATATTTGAATAGGATTTTCACTATTTGGCATAGTTTTATGTCTTCTTTCTATTGAAGTAATTTTTTTTTGAGTCATCATGCCTATTGATAGGCGAAGAGTGGCGAAGATTAGGTAAGCCCTAGATTATGTAAATTTGTGAATATATACATGACTGCCAACGTAACTTTTATACCCTGTAATACTTAGGGATAGATTTTATTTATCACTGCCGAATGACAGGGTCTATACGGAAAGTATTAGTTTGCTAAACGGAGTTATGTGGGCTCGAAACCTAATTTAGGTTATTTAAGTAGTTCGTTAGCAATTGTATGTCAACAATGCCGTGTATAACGCAACTGAAGCAATACACCGGCATTACTATAAACAACTGAAGCAATACACCGGCATTACTATAAAAAAAGTAGGTATCGTAAAGGGCTTTATAAAAAAACTTCGTTAGGGGTGTGCTCAATTGGCAATTCTGGTTGCCAAAAGTAAGTACTATGCAATTTAATTATGAAATACACAACATACATAAGTCAATATATTCTGTGAGCTAACATGTTAAAGAAATGTAACATTCTTTTGTAACTTGTAAAAACGGGTTTTTATATAATGTAATAAATCCACCTGAATTGTGACCGGGTCATGGAACAAGTTCGACATATAACATACCACACTATAAAAATATACAATTAAGATAAAGATCTTAATGTTAAAGCATTAAGAGCTAGTTTAGCATAGCTTAGCTTAGAAAGGTGTAAGTTTATTAGTGATAATAAAATGTAATTTTTTAATTGTTACGTTGCCTCGGGTGATGCCTCAGGTTTTATGGCCTTGACTTACGTTTAGAAGCGAAAGATTTTATCGAAATGTAGTTTTTATATAACATTTTGGATAATTTCATGAATACAGCTACGTTGCCCAACCGCTCTCCCTCCCTCGTTAGCTAAAAGGATTTTACTCTCAGCTTCCAAACACCCTGTATGACAGACCGCCTGAGAACCGCCATACGAAAAAAAATCGAATAACCCTGCACTACGGATAGGTAGGTACTAGTTTTTATATTCGTTTGTTCTAAAATCAAATAAAACAAAACAAATGCAACTGTACAAAGTTAATACACGTATTAAAATTTTACGGTCAGGCTTATGTCGGTATTAAGCTATGTCAAACATGTACTGAGATTAAAAATGTTTCAGAGATTTATTGCCCAAAATAGGGGAATGCAAACATGGTCCAGAATTAAAATGTACCTACGAGTATGTTGCAATAAATTATTTGTTCTCTTTATATAATGCTGGTTCCCAGAATGCTGGCGAGATCTTTTTCGTATTTTAAATGCATAAGTAGAGTACCTATTTATTTCTGCTCCGAAATATTATATCACCTAAAAACATCACAATTAAGATTAATACAAGCCGTTTACTAAAGGAAATGATGTCCATTAACGAAATCACTAGCTGCCGAACAAATTAGGAGTCATGTTTTCGGTGTCAATGTGTGCACATTAATCAAAACATGAACGCAAATGTATCATGTCTTTTAATATACAGATAACTTCATTAAGCCTTCCTTTATTTAGGGTAAATGTACCAATGCCTGACATCCTAATTTCAATAACAAACAGTTCGTCACTAGTATTGCTATAAGATTGAAGATACCAAGTTTAACCCATTCGAGGCCAAGCAACGCTACGCCGTAGCTCGTAGCAGCATTTTTCCGCTTAGTAGCGTTAATCGCTCATAAAGGCATGAATCGTGTCATCGGTTTTTAATGGTTAAAAGCAGTAGTTTGTTAATAGCACTTCCATACAATAACTCACTTTACATTTCAACTTACAGAAAAACTTCCGGGACAATAAGTACCAAATGTAGAGTATGTATATAAAATACATACAAAGCAGTCATCTCTACTCCGTTTTTTTTTCAGATGAGAATAATCGTGCGATTGTCGTCATGCGATTTCAGGGAAAACAGTCTTGAAACGGGAAAATATGCGGCGTGGTATCTTTGAGACGTGATAAGCTACTGAAATAAGTGAAATTAGTACAATATTATCCTCTGATGTCTTAGCTTAGGGAAACGAAGAATTGTCGGCGAAAATTACCATTAAAATTCTCATCTGAAAAAAAAAACGGAGTAGACACAGAATAAGTAATGCAGTATTAAGCGCTTACGGCGCAGGGTAGGGCAAGGCCTTCCCCATACAAACTTTGTGCTGGTTTTATTCGTCGGTTTTGGCACTAACAAATATAATATTTTTTTTGGTTGAAAATATTAGATATGCGAAGATCGTGATGTGAAAATTTTCAAATATTTCAAAAAAAATCAAAATAAAAGAATAAAAAAAAAAAAAAAATACATCACGAAATAGCTATGAGAAAAATAAGCATACTGACCAAAAATCATTACTTTAATGCAAACACAAACGAACTAAATCCTGCACAAAGTTTTATGGAGAGAGCTTGCCCTACCCCTCCTCTTAAGATGTTGTGACACTAGTGAACATGTTAAGCGTGTTTCAAAACTTTCAAAGATGAAACTTCAAAGAATCACGGCTAAGCCCGTAGCCGCGTAACATTAATTATTCGTTCAGGGAGCCTTACCCAATCCTCTGTTTGTCATGACATATATCATAGGCACCTATATGTTGTTTACTAGTAAGCATGCAGTCACAGAATAAGTAATAGTACAAGTCGTAGATCTGCGGACATATAACAAAACAATGCCATTGTTTTTTTTCGCAGGGAGAGGAAGGGTATAATCACATCACAATTGGTTCAGTGGTACCGTGAAAATTTGAAAAGGCAACAAACAAACAGATACACAATTTGCAGGGTTCGGAAGGATAATTATCAATGATTATTATCTTGATAATTACTTAGTTATTTTATGCTTTGATAATTATCGATTTGATAATAACCTTAAACTTAATATTTTTTTGATATAAAACCTAAAAATTTTAGTAGTTATCGTGATTTGTATGCTTCAATAATTATCGATTAGGTAATAACCTAAAACTTTTATTTTATTTGTATAAAAACCTTAAATTTCATAAGTTAAATTTATTTAATAAATTTAAGTAATAAAATAACGTATACCACCCTACCCATACCATGGATAATTATCGTGATAATTATCAAAGACCATAATTATCTTGATGATTTCGTAACCTGACAATTTGGCATTTTATGAATATTGGTTCAGTATCCCATTTATTGGCACATCCATCACAGGTTTTAAGATGTTATTATGCAGTCAATCGATAACAAACAAAATCTCACGATGATAAATATCTCTTACACAACACAAGTTTTTGCACACTACAAATTGGCGATTAGATTTAGTACCGCCATAAAATTATTACAAGTAAAAAAAATCAGTTGAGGTCAGGCCACATTATCATCCGCTATCGCTTGTCCTGTACATTAGCTTAGGCCAGATTCGACCTAGTTAGGAATATTGAAGGCTTAATCTCCTTTAGGCGGGCCAGGCCAGATTCGAATTGAGCCAGTTGAGCCTGTAAGGCTGTAAGTAGGTCAAAATCGGATCTAGGACGATTCTGATCAGGGGGCCGATTTTTGAGTGTCGAACGCTAGACTTTTACGCTAGAATATATATTTGTACACGTGTTGGTTTGTCTATCGTTTGGTTCCTATTCTCCACTCAATTGCTCAAAGGTTAACTGGAAGAGATCCCTTACAGGGATAAGTTCGCCTTTGTACATGTATAATCTATTTTGTCTGTATTGTTTCTTTCTCTTGTCTTGTGTACAATAAAGTATTTACATACATACATACTTTTCACTCGAGATCTGTCAAAAAACTATGATGATTTGACAGATGTCGAATGAAAAGTCGAGCGTTCGACACTCAAAAATCGGCCCCCTGGTAGGATTTGTCATACCTCGTTCGTTTCTGAATGAGATGTTAAATTGATAAGTAGGTATATTTATTTTTTATACAACAACAATGGCGAACAAGCTTACGGTCTGCTAGTGGTAAGTTGTCACCGTAGCCTACAGACGCCTGCAAAATTTAGTGACTGACTTGTATAACTTTATATTTCATGCAATCGATGTTTCATGCCAAATCTGACAAGGAAAAAAGCTTCAAAATCGATAAATAAATCTTAATCAATTCATCACAGCACCTCCGTGTTATTAGTCTGCTTAGTGCTTATTATCTGTTATCGATTACGCTTAGTAATAAATTACCTAATAATTTATTCCATAAGCGTTCTTACATGAAATTGAGACACGACCATCAAGTTAATATTACAAATTACGACCGATAGACCAGAAAGACGCCCACGCGTATTCACGATGTAGCGGGATTTGCGCCATGCCCACTAAACATGTTCTTGACCTTGTTTACTGCGATTTTGATGTAATCTTTTGTATGGTGATCCAGTTTACAGGACTCTGATGTGCAATGACATAATGATGATGAGTTCGAGGACTTCGAGGGTTCAGTTTCGGTGATATTAAGGACACCAGTGGCGGAGCCTCCATACAACTAGATTCCCACCGGCGGCTTGCCTAATTTTCAGCCGGTCCAGTTCTTTTAATACGGTTCATGAAGAATAAGAAAGTCAAATAATTTTAGTCGCACCGCCGCTGAAGGGCACAGAGCTACGGGATGGTAGAGAAGAGCTTTAAATAGATATAATATGTATTATGGCGATATCTTAAAGCCGTCAGCGACTCTTCTGCATAGTAGTTGCAACTGTTAGAGCCTTATCACACTAGCGACTTGCGAGCGACTTGGAAGCGAGGCGATCGCGCAACGAGCTCGCCGCGAGTGCGCAACGAAGTCACCGCGAGCGCTGCGTACTCGCGGGAAAATTTGTATTCTCTAGATGCGGCGACCTCGCTGCGCACGCGCGGCGAGCTCGCTGCGCACGCGCGGCGAGCTCGCTGCGCGCTCGCCTCGCTTCCAAGTCGCTCGCAAGTCGCTAGTGTGATAAGGCTCTTACGTGCTTAGCACGGCTAGCACAAGACGCCGCCCGAGTTATCTTAAAAAAAAAGACGGATAGTCTATCTCGCGCTGACGCGTCATCGTCATAGGCAAATGTATGAACGATAACCAACTGCCCAACTCCTTGTCAGTCACAGCACGGCGTAAAATTTTGTAGAGAAGTAAGGCACAGCAGAACAACTCCTTGCTCATATTTGGAGCAGCCCAACTGGGGAACAACTAACTCCTCTTTACAGAAAAGTAACTTTACAGAATACCGCAGCCATTACGTAATAACACCGCTTTACATAATATTGCTCTTTATGTGTGTGATGTGGTGGTTGTGATCGTGGTGAACATATATGTCTCTACCTGTAAATACAGCGATTCCTGAAGTCAATAAAGGGTCAGCAACGCGCTTGTGATTCTACTAGAGTCGCGAAGTAGCCATAGCTTACCATCAGGCAAGTCGTAAGCTTATTTGCCGCCGTCGTTGTATACAAAATCATAAACCATTAAGGCGCCTGTATACGCAAGGCCTTCTCCATACAAACTTTGTGCATGTTTTATTCGTCAGTTTTGGTACTCCCGCATAAATTTTTTTTTTGCTTTTTTATGTTAGATATACGAAGAATGTCAAGCAAAAAAAAATCAAAAAATTCAAAAGATTGAAAACATAATAAAGTCCATTTATTTTTTCTTGAGGTTCTAGCTAACTAAAAAATAAGCGAACTGACCAAAAATCATAAATGTAATGTAAACACAAGCCAAGAAAAACTTGCACAAATTGTGTATGGGGAGTGCTTGCGTATACAGGCGCCTTAAAATGCTTAGTAATAGTACCTAACATATAATAACTGTTGCCCCATCATCCCATCAACAATGGTTTGTCGAATTAGCACCTACACGCGAGGCTACATACCTACGGCGATAACATGCTCGCTTCGGTGCCCATTAAGGTCTCTGTCGTGTACAGTCAGCATCAAAAGTAATTACTTAAATTAAGAGGTCAAAAGCTCTTATTCCGTTCCAATAAAGACTTTGGAGGACCAGGGTGGGATGCGGTGTCTTTAGTTCCTTGGAGCTTGGGACGGATGTTAGTGTGGGATGCTACCTGTGTAGACACGCTGGCACCGTCCCACCTCCAACGGACTTTACGGACTACAGTAAAAGCGGGTGCAGCGGCGGAAAATGCCGAAATAGTCAAGCGTAATAAATATAAGTGCTTCGGCAGAGAGTACAGTTTTGTACCTTGTGGCGTCGAAACGTCTAGTTCCATGGTGCATGGGGTCCCAGTGCGCACAAATTATTTATTGAACTAGGTATTAGGTATGATAATAATAACGACACACTAAATACAAAAGGTTATGCACGTATATCCTGCCTTAAAGCGACTCGCCCGGTCACTCGACTAAACTACTTGCACACATACGACAGTACTTACGCAACTATGACACTTGACATGTGAATGTATGACCCTACGATCTTAGGAGATTATGGTGAGGCAAGTTAATTAGATTTATGCCTAGGGCTATACTAGAGTGGTTTACCGGTCCGGACTTAATAACTTTGTCATATAGTTCATTTCCTTTTGTGTTTGATTAATCTATTTCTAACCATTGACACAATGTATTACAATTACGTACCTACCCGAGTGAATGATATCTAAATTGACTGCGTACACTCTTTGAATAGTGGTAAGGTTAGTGCGAGTTCTTCCTGGCTATTGCCAGCCGTAAAACTCCTTTTTTTTCCGCCGTAAAACCCCGTAAGGGCGCAGCAATAACCCCAACTAATTACTATCATTATTATCATCAGCACGGTCGCATTACTGGGCACAGTCCTCCTCTCATACACTATAGACAATATAGGTCGGACCTAGCTGAGTTTCTCGATGGACTCTTCTCAGCTAGGCTAGGTTTAGTGAACCAGCGAGAAAACTCCTGTACCTCGATTCCACTCACACCTCAGATTCGATTCGGTTGAAGCCGCTCAACCAATTTCACTGGAGCGCAAACTCTTAGACTATTCCAGTTTTTAAACCGCCTGCGTGCTCGTGTCGTAGGGATAACCTGGATTTTCGCCAAGCCACTCTCCAACCACGCACTCCTATAGCTTTATTGGGCCCGGCCTATAAAGCCACAGTCGGGAATATAAGGGTAGGACAATCAGAATAAAGTGGTGAAGTATGTAATTTGCCTCCATGTTGTTACAGATGGCTCTGACGTGCGACTGTCCGATGTCGCAGCCGGGCCCCACGCTGGCGGCGACATGCGGCGGCGGCGCCTTCATGCTGTTCATGGGGCTGCTGGAGGTGTTCCTCCGCAGCCAGTGCGACCTGGAGGACCCTTGCGGCCGCGCCCAGGTCTGTAGCACACTTTCGCGTCTCGCAACCCCACGCTAATGCGGCGGCGCCTTCGTGCTGTTCATGGGGCTGCTAGTGTTCCTCCGCAGCCAGTGCGACCTGGAGGACCCTTGCGGCCGCGCCCAGGTCTGTAGCACACTACCCCGTGTCGCAGCCCCACACTAGTGCGGCGGCGCCTTCATGCTGTTCATGGGGCTGCTAGTGTTCCTCCGCAGCCAATGCGACCTGGAGGACCCTTGCGGCCGCGCCCAGGTCTGTAGCACACTGTCCCATGTAGCAGCCCCACGCTAGTGCGGCGTGCGGCTGCAGCCATTTTGATACTTATAGGAAAGCAGTGTACGGTACGACATTGCAAAGAGGCCCTACGGCGTAATTTAGGTTTATTTTACTGTGTGCCAGTGCTGATAACTATCTGTAACACTTCGACTATACCTACTCAAATCTTGTTTAGAAATGTAAACAAACCGAGACAGCCTCGTTAAATCGTGCACCGTGTGATTGCTGGTCGGGGATCGCGATCACGCCGCAATCACAGTGATTGCAGATGCAAATCGAAATCATTCGGAACTCGAAGCTGCGGTTATGCTGATTGGGAACTATAAGAGTCACAAGTTGTGACTGTGACATTAGAAAGCGTTTGTACTTAAGCTTGCAGACCGTCCAGCGTTAAATTATTTATGTTAAGGATTCCACAAGTAATCAATATTAATCTTCATCAGTAGTATTGGAAATAAGCAATATAATTATAATTTATGTATATAATTATTTATTGTATATTAATTACAACCTTTGTCACACCAATTTGATTGTCGTTATAAATTCGTGACGACCAATCTCGCAATACTAGTTTACGGACCGAACGAACAAAGTAGGTCTTATTTATGTAAAGTAGGCATGATTTCAACTCGCACTTGGCCGGTTTTTATACTTACCACAACGGTGACTAACAAGCCTAGGTACGATCTGATGATGGAAAGCTGTCACCATATCTTAGGCTATGGACGATCACGACTTCAGAGGAGTTCTAAGCGCGTTGCCTATTACTTTCAACACAACTTGACACAACGGAGTATGCTTAAATGGGACAATACGGTAACAAATCAAATTACGCTGATTCCGGACTGGTTACATTGTCTGCACCTGTTCTCAGTGAGCATCTGATAACGCTGTGAACGTTTTAATCAAAGGTTGATACACTTTGACAATGCGAAACACGCCATCTCGGAAATCTAAGTTTTTATTGAGTGAGGAAACTACTTAAGATTTTGTAATTAAGTACTTATAACTTAATAGATTGGATTGGAATATTCTGATATTAATTTCGTAAGAATACTGTGCTTCGACAGTTTTAAGCTTGGTTTTAAAATGTCGCAGAGTTGTATAACAATTTTTTCAAGATTATTTTGTGCCGTTAAGAATGATTCACAGTAGACCGTTCCGTGTCCGGGCCGGCCTATTTTCTATGACAGGACGTGCGACGGCCATCGATTTCCTGTCATAGAAAACGGGCCGGCCCGGACACGGAACGATCTAAGTAACGTGAATCATTCTTCATTACAGCTTTCTAGATACCTACTACCTATAAGCCTGGGACAGACGGACAGACGGACATGGCGAAACTATAAGGGTTCTTTGTTTACTACGGTACCCTAAAAATGTACTGAGTTCCCAACGTTTTATCTAACATTTGCTCTAACGGATCTTTAGAAAACCCGGTATAAAAATGCTCACGCCTGTACAAAAAACATTCCTAGGCACTTTCACGGAAGAATCCCGTCTTCACCTATTCCTTTCTGAGCAAAATCCTGGTCATCCCCTTGTCTGTGTGATCATATTCTTAGATTCTTACCTTACCATAAATTAAACTAAAATTTGTATTATTCCAGTATCGGCGGCACATGGACTCTGTGTACGACTTCATCGTAATCGGAGGTGGGTCCGCGGGGTCGGTGGTGGCGGCGCGCCTGTCAGAGGTTCCCGAGTGGAGAGTACTGTTATTGGAAGCTGGTGAGTTTACTCCAACTTGAACGACGTTTTTCATTAGCAAATTTACCTTTTGGCCGCTTACTCTCGTAACCAGTTGCTTATGAATATTTTTTCCTCGTATGAAACCAGTTGCGATGTAAGAATGTTTTTTGTTGTGTGCAACTAGTTACTCGTACGATCAAAAATCTAACAATGTTCCTTTGCTTTTCCGCTGAAAAAACATGTAGGTCTATAAGATGCGTCCACTTGCTTATTTTTGCATCATTTTTTGAACAAGTCTATAAAAAAGGAAAAAATTCGATCGCATCTGTGTCGCGCTCATGTCACACTCGTTCATGTGTGCCCAACACGTGAATAGACTAATGATGATATACAGAATTGTGACGTATCTACACGCAATCCATTATTTATAACAATCCACTGCTCAAACTTTACTCAACTCATTTCCAGGGTTTGACGAGCCGACAGGCACGCAAGTTCCTTCCATGTTCCTAAACTTCATCGGATCTAGCATCGATTGGGGATATCAGACGGAGCCTGAACCAGCCGCTTGCCTCGGAGAGACCGATCGCAAGTGCTACTGGCCTAGAGGAAAGGTATCGTCTTTATGAAATCCGGACTATCTAAATCGAAACCACATCAAGACGAATCCGAATATTATGCTCTTAATTTGACTAAGTTTGACAATGTTATCATTGGTTTGATAACCCCTAAATCTATAGTCTACACCTGTGAATTCAATTTTCATGACAAGTCTGTAAGTTTCACTCTAAAGTAGAGAATCCAGAAACCGCTGAATGCTACCATCGAAAATTCCCTTAAATTCTTAATTTATTCCTATTTCTTCAATAGTCATTTGATGTAAGTAATCAATCATGTATCAAACCCCACAGGTCCTTGGCGGCACGTCAGTAATGAACGGAATGATGTACATGCGAGGTGCTCGTGCCGACTACGACAACTGGGCGGCGGCCGGCAATGAGGGCTGGGGCTACGAGGACGTGCTACCTTTCTTCCTCAAGTCTGAAGACAACAAACAACTGAAGGTGAGTGAACTGGCGACGGTGAAATGCTACCGGCATGAATGATTAATGAACTGAAAAGGTGCACTTGCGAGGGCTACTTCATTGTTCACATTTAATTTTCAGGAGATGGATGCTGGGTACCACGGCACAGGTGGACCCCTCACAGTGTCTCAGTTCCCCTACCATCCACCGCTGAGCTACAGCATCGTCAAGGCTGGAGAGGAACTTGGTAAGACATGGTTATCATCAAGCAATAACTTCGTTCAAAGTTTCTTACTAATATAATTTCTCAAAAAGCCTAAACAGCCGCATCAATCATGTCACCTTCCATACATGACCGGATATTATGCCCAAACCATTTTCCAATAACTAACGGCGGAATGTCGAAAATGTATGTCGTGGTAGTATATGCCACAAAGAACTTACCAGCTTTTATCATAATCGGTCGTTGATACTTAATATCCGTCATTGTACATTTCAGGCTACCAAGCCCGCGACCTGAACGGCGCGCAGCACACCGGCTTCTCCATCGCGCAGACCACCAACCGCAACGGCTCCCGTCTCTCCGTGGCCCGCGCCTTCCTCCGCCCCGCAAAACACCGCCCCAACCTACACATCATGCTCAACGCTACAGTATCCAGGGTTCTGATCAACCAGACCACCAGACAGGCTTATGCTGTGGAGGTGAAGAACAGCTTTGGCGGGACGGAAGTTATCTTCGCTAATAACGAGATTATTTTGAGGTGAGTCTTCATCATTGGTAAAAACTTGGTCGTCCACTGCTGCACACAAAAAACAATATCTGCTAGGCGCCTACTAATCGACCCTGTTCGGTAATTTCGGTATGCACCTAACCGCATTCTAAGTTAAATCTTTTAGGTCTTGAGAGTTTGGTCTTCCGTTATGTTGTCATCATCTAAAACATTCCGCTTCAATGACCGGTTCTGTTAACCCACAGTTTTGTCAATGCCCGGGTAGGTAAATAGTATCTGATGCTGCTGGGAAATTAGCCGATGTTTAGATACTACTACGAATATTGGTGCTAGAATAACACAAAGCACGAAGTTAAACAATTAGAAAAGATAATCCTGATAAATCATCACATATATCCCTCCACAGCGCTGGCGCCGTTGGCTCCCCACAGATCCTGCAGCTCAGCGGCGTAGGCGACCCCGACGTACTGCAGCGCGCAGGTGTAAAACCCGTCCACAACCTGCCCACAGTTGGGAAGAATCTCCACAACCACGTAGCCCACTTCCTTAACTTCCAGGTCAATGATAACAACACGACTCCCCTCAACTGGGCCACGGCCATGGAGTATCTTCTGTTCAGAGATGGACTCATGTCTGGAACTGGTAAGAATCATCGTAGCAAGCATTTCATAGTTTTAATCGTATACGATTATAGTGAAAGGACTACAATGAATAAATTTCTCATTTCAGGCATATCAGAAGTAACAGCGTTTATCAACAGCAAATACGCGAACCCTGCCGACGACAACCCTGATCTTCAGCTGTTCTTCGGCGGATTCCTAGCCGACTGTGCGAAGACCGGAATGGTGGGAGAACGCCTGGATAACGGCTCGAGAACCATCCAGATCATCCCCACTGTTCTGCACCCGAAGAGCAGGGGACGTCTTGAGATCAGAAGTGCTGATCCGTTCGATCACCCGAAGATCTTCGCTAAGTAAGTATACAAAATAACACCTTGTACTTCTGAGACTCTCCGGGTCACTATCCCCAAACCGACATGGACAGTCTAATAACAAGCATCCAGACCTTTTCATACTCTCTCCATATTTCGTTATAGGTAATTACAAAATTTCTTCGGCATCCATAAAATCCCAGTTTAGGGCACCTGTGACAAAAATCTTGCTAAAGTTGTAACAAGAAGGCTTGCTACAACTTTACCAAGATTTTTTTTCAGTTACATAATCAACCATTGTTGTTCCAGCTACCTAACCCACCCTGACGACGTCAAAACCCTGATAGAAGGCATAAAGTTCTCCATCAAACTGTCCGAGACCAAAGCCTTGAAGCGTTATGGAGTAAAACTTGACAAGACCCCAGTAAAGGGGTGTGAGAAGATCAAATTCGGCTGCGACGCGTACTGGGAGTGCGCGGTGAGAATGCAGACGGCTCCGGAGAACCATCAGGCAGGAAGCTGCAAAATGGGACCGAGAGGGGATTCTACCGCCGTCGTTGATAATCTGCTGCAGGTATAGTGCTTAAAACACTACTTATGCCTGTACCGGAAGGTACCGGAACCTGCACGAATATCTGACAGAACAAAGCGCGCAAAAACATCTAAGATAAACTCATATGTAAAGCTTTTAGAGCATATTCGGTTTTCGCGGCTGCGTGCTTGTAATGTCAGATTTATTGTAGGTGCCAGCAGTAGGCTTAAACAAGTTTTAGGTGTTTTATAATTAGTTAAGCAAGATGAGCAGGTTTTGCTTTTAAAATTTTGAGGTCTGCGGTGAAGACAACAAATCAAAGCTGCAGTTAACGGTCCAATATGGCAAAATAGAACTGACTAAATAGAAGATAGCCCGAGTGTTCTACTCAATTTACCTGTTTAATTAGTGGTATACTCAAGCGTCACTTTGATCTCCAGGTGCAAGGCCTAGACCGACTGCGAGTAGCGGATGCCAGTGTCATGCCGACCGTGCCATCGGGCAACACCAACGCGCCGACCATCATGATTGGCGAGCGCGCGGCAGACTTCATTAAGCAGCGCTGGCTCTCAAACACACAGGTAATAATAAACTGCAGTCATTCGACCTCTCGAATGACTGCACAGCAGCCAGCAGCTGTCCAGCAGCCTATATACAGCTACGTGTACAGTATAGTCATCTCTATGAGAATAGCTCACAAAAATTGTAGGCACCGTAGGTATTCCATTCACGATGATTGTCAGAAAAGGACTATATTTCAAAATCAGAATGCTACTAGTAACATCAAAAGGGGTACCTACCTATATGCTCTAGTCTGTCAAATATCAGGAATCAAATACCTGCCCTGAACTGCCGAAAATGTATGTATTTGTCTGTTTCTGCCAAATGCAGCCTTTCCCGTGCGGTTCATTTGACGAGGGACCGAACTGCATAGAGGGCAATATTTTGCGCGCGGTCACGATCCTCAGTCATGAGGGATCGACTACGAAGAAGAAGTCTGTTTCATGAGTCCGCATCGTTTCAATAACCTCAACCTTGAAAACAAATCAATTCCGAACGCGTTGCTAGGCTTTTATACTTTATTGCATCTTGCAAATTATCACGATTGGTTATCCACAGGCGCCGTTCCCACTGAGCACGCACGGCGGCGTCAGCAACACACTTCAAGCCAGCGACTCGCAACTGCATCCCGTCTGGCAGAGATACTAGTATTATTGTGGATCATAGACCTAGCATTCAAATAGACAAGTACAATTTTGGCACCTAGGATTCTATTTTGTTACTAAATTTCGTAACGCAATTCTATATTTCTGTTTGCTGCAATAAGTAGAAGATTGCTCAATCATAGCTATTTTAAAACTCATTTCTATTGGAATTGGTACTTTCTGTTCCTTAACAGGTCACAATTTGATTTTTGCCTATTTCTGAATTCAATTCAATTGAATAAATGAAGTCAATCATCATTATCAACAATTAAGAGGGCCAATGAAGCCAATCATCATCTCCTCTGCCGTTGCAGCATTTTCCATTCCAATCTATCTGAAGCCAATAGTAAAAATATTTCCCATTTTGAAACTGGTTACGAAAATGATACTGTTATAAAGTTAACTAGATTTATCGCTTATCCCGATAAGGTACTTACTTAATTAAATAGTTAGTTGAATAGGGACCAACTTCCTACGTATTTTTTTGGTGTGTTTTAGAACCTATCCTATAGTTAGGCTTACGAATAGTATTTTTTTGTTTTGTGAAAGAGATACACACACCGTGGTGTGGTCGTGTTCTACGTATTTTTAGAATGACCACATTTTTTTTACACAAATAGTATTTTTTTGTTTTGTGAAAGAGATACACACACCGTGGTGTGGTCGTGTTCTACGTATTTTTAGAATGACCACATTTTTTTACACAGTTATGCGAAACACCTTGCCAATTAAGTTTCCCAGTGTTTAAGATAAAGGCCACGTTTTTATGATGTGCTGCGCGGTGCACCGCTCGCGCTTGTCAATGGCATCAGGGCCTTATCACACTTGCGACTTGCGGGCGACTTGGAAGCGAGGCGAGCGCGCAGCGAGCTCCAAGTCGCCCGCAAGTCGCAAGTGTGACAAGGCACTTAGACTTCTATATAATCTGAGAGTCTACCACGAACCGAAAACGAGATGTGCCTCCCTGTCGCACAGATTACAGTGTGTGCCTGAGCGCGCCCCATGTACTCGTAGAAATACTTACTATCGAATTAAAAAACGAAGTGTCGTAGCGAAGTGTAAACGAAGGTTGTTACTTACCAATACTCTGTAGTTACCATTACGCTTTTGCGTGTTTTGTACAAAGTATTTTAAGATTCCATAGAAATAGGTACTCTGATAGTTTAAGGTTTTTTTATAAGTTTTCTTTATTTATTAAATAAATTGAATTGAGCTAATTAAACTTTATGAAAATATTTTTTTACTAAGTGTAAGTTTTCAATAAAAAAACCGGTCAAGTGCGAGTCCGACTCGCGCACCGAGGGTTCCGTACACAGTTCTTGAATATGTAGTTGTGTACCCGTCCCGACCCCATTAATTCAGGAACAATCTTAAAAAAAAACATGACAGCACCATCTATCGGCGCATTGTGTTACTAATTTGCACGACTGAATAACTTAGTACGTATGTTGGTTTTTCAAGGATAATTCTTTATCACATCAACCGATTTCAATAATTGTTTTTTTATTTGAAAGAAGGTATTTTCAACGTAATTTTGTAAATTTAAATATAAAACAAAAATATATACAAAGGTGATTAAATTACAAACTTAGTATAGAAGAGTTTTTTGATGATTAAAAAAAAGAAAAACTAGATAGAGCTATGGCTATAATTTTCCTGTAAAATATACATGCATATTAATGTTGTGTAATAATTTCAAATTTTTTTCTTCGTAAACTTCGGAGATAAGGGGGGGGGAATGGTATTTTTTTTTACATTTTCCCTCGTAAATCGAAATTTCCCCAACGAAAAAAAAAACTAAAAATTGTTTTGGAATGTACAAGTCAAGCCCTTTCATATGATACCCCACTTGACATAGTTGCCAGACTTTAAAATTTTGAACCCCCTTTTATCTGTCATTATTCACAGAAAATAAAATAAAATAATTTAAAAAACCATCTTCTATGTATCTGGGTTACCCTTGTTTATAACTATTCCAAATTTCAAATCGATAGGATAAGTAGTTCCTGAGATATTTAGCGATGTGACAGACAGACAGACAGACAGACAGACAGACAGACAGACAGACAGACAAAGTGAAACCAATAGGGTTCCTTTTTTACCTTTTTGGTACGGAACCCTAATTATGATTTATAAGAAAGCATCAAATTTTTATTTCCACGTTTGCTTTTGGCTGTAAAAGCAAAAACCCCCATTGTTTTTTTTTTTCACCACTATTCACCACGTACAGTTACGAGATTGCGACATGTGAAATTCCGGTAACGTTTCCGTCGTGAGTCTTGGAGAAGTCGCTTTTCTTCTTCACCACCAAATCTGTGCCCCAGTTCCACTGAAAAAAAAGTTAATTTAATAATAAAACCTGGTTAAGGCTCGGATTTATAGAGATCTTGTTAGACCTTATTTCACACATGTGACAGCGGATAAAGATGGCTCTTAAAAACTAAGTATACTCTGCACCACGAGCACAGCAAATATCGTGCCCAAGCAAGGCATTCCCGTGTACCTACCAAGAGACTCTGAACTAGAGGTTGCCAGGTCAAGAAGTTCAACTGGAACTGGGCTGAACTCTTGAGTCTCTTGACCGATAAACGCTTCTTCCTGGCACCGAAGAGATTCCTCTCCACCTGCCTTCCTAGGAGCTGTCTGCTGTCAGCAGATTAAGATGGCCCTTAGAACGGAACTATAGGTACTCACCGCAAGCACAGCGAACACCGTGCCCAAGCAGTACCCAGCCAGCACGTCGCTCCAGTGATGCTTGTAGTCCGACACACGAGACAGCGCCATGAACCATGAGAGCGTGAAGGCTCCGAACTGGAGTGTGTGGCGGAGCACCCTACTGCCTTGCCATGTTACGCGCCGATCGAGGTACAACTGGAAAACGGAAATATATTGTAGCCGACGGGCCCCGTTAACTTAAAAATTGCCTCAAGTCATTCTAGACCGGCAAGTTGAGGTGTTAACTACGCACTTCCAAACCAACATCATACGGCCTTGAACCTACAACATCTTCTCGTAGGAGAAATCCCTCAGCATCCATCATCTCGTAAAAGACCTTTCAATTGAATGCTCCTCATCAAGTACTGTTACCGGGTAAGTCGTTAACTTTCTTCGTGAAACTAATAAGTAACTATAAGTTCGTAGTTATATGTCAAGTACATATACGAACTTATAGTATCAATTCCTTTCGTAGATTTTGATTTTTATTATGATGTATGATATACTACTATGGTAACAAATCGCTATTATATGTTCCTAGTAAAAGTTAAAACCGCACTAGTTTTGATTATTAGGTACTTACGCAGAGAAAGTAATTTATTGACCTTTTCGTCATCGAAACTTGGTGGCACATAATAGCGAGTAGGATTAAGACAGTAGTACATTTTTAGTAGGTGCTGCAACTGTTAAATGATAATTTAACAGTTGCAGCACCTACTTGACAATGAGTCTACCTACTGAAATAATCCGATAACGATTTTATCAACATGTCAACAAGAACTTGCCTTGCTCAGTTTAGCTAGTAAACGAGCACTTACCTAAGGCATTTGTTCTGTTTGTCAAATCATTATTGGATGGAGCATGGCCCTCTATCTTTTTAAAAGATCACGTCTGTAAAACAAAAGAGCAAAGTTATCAATGTAATCAGTACAGCTGTCGATATATATCGCAGTTAACCTCGGGCAGCTATCACAAGAAGATTGTGGCTAACCTAATCTAACCTAACCTAACCTAAACATGAATGACGATGATCGATTCTGAAGATAAACTTCTACGAATAAAAGAGTTGCGAGGAATTTTTCGAAATATTTGTAAATAATCTTATCTAAAAGCCTATGTCTGTGTTCTTTTTGAGGTGTGCAATAAAGAATATTTGTATTGTATTGTATTGTATGTCGTTTAATGAACCGGAAAGCTTAAATAAGTTATATTAGTTGTAGTTGTGACACATACAAACACATTATGTCACATCTATGGACATGTGCATGTATATTATCTCCATGGACGCCGGCAGCGGGGGGCAAGTTAATGTTGACATGATGATAAAATCGTTATCGGATTATATCTGTCAGGAAAAAAAATAAGCTTATTTTATTCATAAGTTTGTATGTGCAATCATGTGATGAAAATGAAGATGCACACCTCCCTGAAAGTAATTCTGGAGGTGCCCATGTATTTCAACACACAACCATGGCTCACCCGCGTTCCGGAGATAAAACTAATTTAGCCGATGAAGACAAGAGCGTCAACTCACAGCCAAGTAGATCATAGCGTAGCTGATGAGCGAAGAGTGGCCGCTGACAAAGGACTTGCGCACGTCCTCGATTCTGCCCTCGTGGATTCCGGTGCAGACGTACTCGTGGGCCTGCACGTACCGCCCGCGCCACGCAGCCTCGCTGCAGTTGACCGAGGGCTGGCATACCTGATTATCATAAAGTTTGACTTTTTGAACGCCAAGCATCGGACACAAATAACGCGTCGCTGACGTCACACTATCGCATTGTTCAACGCGAAATTGAACCTTAATGCAATCGCGCAAAAGTCGCTAACTGCTTTGGCCAGGCTGTAGCCGTCGTTGGTGTCCATGACACGACTTTCCGATGGTATGTATCCGACTATGGCGGAATAGGCTTAGTCAAAAGGTTAAGGGTGCCACTGTCGGTGGTTGATAACGGAAGAAGGGGCGCACGGCCCACTGTTCGTGGGATAAACATTGTGGCTGAGTGGTGCTCAAATGGGAGCCAAGCCACATAGAGCCCGGCCACGTAGATATAGCCAGGCTAATTGAAATATCGTTAGATGCAGTAGTTAGGTGTATTGGGTTGTATTCATTATAATCATTAAGTGTATCTACCTTTGTTCATTTTATTTAATTTCATTGTCATCCACATTTACATTACCTTACATTTCATATTACCTACTCTTAAAGGTCCGGCTATGATCGGCATATTTATAATGGGAATAGCCAAATTATTTATTACATATACAGACCTATATTATCTTGAATATTTAATAAATGCAGCGGAAACCGTTATACGTAGTTTATAGGTAAAAGCATCACCGAATTCATGAAAGCCTCACATCAAAGAAGTGTGGTCTCAGTCTCCCGATGATGTGCTTGGAGATTTCCGTAGCGAAGTCCACGAAGCAAGCTCCGAGGCCGAAGGAGACGACTGTACAGTAGACCCCGCACATCCACGTCGGTATCGACACGCCCAGCACGCTAGTGTCACTTGGCTCTTTGCGCAGGGCTACCCATTCGCAAATTAGCATCTGTGGAACATTTTAAGGTTGGACCACACCGCAGCTCAAATCGTAAACGCTGTGACGAGAGCAGGCAGTTATGCGTTAAAAATATTCCGCATAACGTCGTCATCGTCACGACTCACGTAGTGCGTTAAGGCGCGTCAACGCCTTGTGAGCTGCGGTATGGTCAAAGCTTTATCTGAATTATGACCTTCTTTCATTCATATCACGGCATGGAACAAACTTAATTTGCTCGCGCGAAAGAGTTCGTGCTGAAACCTCTGGCACCAGTACAACTGGTTATAATGTGATGCGAGGAAATCTATCTTCATCTTTCTGATTAACAGAGAGAGAGAGAAAGAATGGCGCGACTAGCGACTTCATAACGTACGACTTTATTAGTGACAAGTCCAGCTCTAGGCGAACAAATATCCATCACAGCGATTAAATCTCACAGCTGGCAACAGGCAGCCCGCACGGCCTTGTAATATACGCTTTTCGTAGCTATACTTTTTGAGCAGTATTTCGCACGCTCGTTTCGACTATCTAGCATAGCGCGCTTGTAACGCATTGAAATCAACTAAGAATGCATAATAAATGTTTCACGAAATCCTCCGTGCCTGTTGCAATTTAATACTCACGATTAGCATGGGCAGCGCTAATGAGAACACTCTCAACATGCGTGTAGAAATTGTGTTGTCGCGATAGGGGTACATAAGGGACTCGTCGCCACAGTAGAACCCGCGGTGGAACGGCTCCCAAAGATCCTTCATCGCGAATATGCATATCGTTACTGGAAATGTTGAAATGTCTGTTATTCCACACGAAACTGTGAGGTGGTACTGTAGTTGAAAGGTTCATAGCCCACACGTTCTTAGAAATATAGCGCATTTATATACAACGACGGTGACAAACAAACTTGCGGCCTAAACTTCCGTGAGTCTCAGACATATTGAAATATAATAAACGGGTTACTCACGTCTGTATCGTCGTGTGTGTGTGTGATGTGTGTGTGTGTGTGTGTGTGACGAGTAACCCGTTTATTAGATTTCAATAAACTTGTGACTCTGGAAGAATCACAACGTGTAGTCGACTTTATTGACTTGAGTATGACTTGAGTATTCGTTGTGTTGAGAGCTAGAGACCTATTGAAATCGAATAAACGGGTTTCTCACGTTTGTATCGTCGTAGCTAGAGACCTATGTAGGTCCGGTTCATCAATTTCAACACAGCGCATTCTCGGGAGCTATAGCGACCTATGTCAAGCGAAAAAGGCATTTGTCAAGGGTCCATACACACAAAGAGATGTATGGAACGTCTTTCAACTGATGGGTGCAACCTTAGGCATAGTAAAAAGCACTTACATCCAGCGAGGACGAATACATCCAGAACCACTTTTCGTAGCACAGTGACCGTAGGCCCGCACTTCGTCATTGCAATTGGATGATTATAGTCGCAGACACAAAACGTCGTAATCTTGACTCGGATAATACTAAAATTCGACACCTACAGGTTTAAGTAAGCGCGCGTCTTGTCTATCAGTGCGTTAGAGATGAGAGCGACTGAATGAGGCATTTATCTAATAAACAGATAAAGCGAGGAAAGTTTTTCCCTATAGACACTTTATGGCATTGACATAAGATTGAATTTCGGTTGGCATGTTGAATAGTTATTTTAATATACATGTACTTCCTATAATACACAATACAGTACCAGCAAATAATATATATTACATTTAGCAGCTAAAATGGACGACTAGTTCGGTACACCATACAAAATATGGTGAACCGAACTATTTGACCACTTTAATGTCGGTTAAAAGGAACTAAGAAATGAAATGTTTGTTGGAGGTTGGTACAATGTAATGTTGCTGTAATGCATTGCAATAGCTTAACTACAAATAATCCCGATGCCCTTAAAAAGTGGAGGAATAAATGCAGAAAAGTGGACATTAGGTACACCGTTGATAAAAAGAGTCCTTCTTTTCCTTTGCATTTTTCAGAGTACGGACGGAACAAGGGTCACTTGGTGTCTTTATTGAAAAAACCGTTACCTATCTTTCCACTTCACTGAGATGTCTAAATTTAATCTCTTCATTTCTTGTATCGTATCTTAAGTTTTTCCGGGCTTGATAAGGCATCCGTCAGTGTTCTTGAAGCACAAGTCCTAATACTAAGGCAATTCTGTATCTTCGGGATATTTGTGTTATATCGCACCAATCCCGTAGGCACTGCTCCTCATTGATAGGACTAAAAGCAATTTCAGGTCATATCCGCTTCGGTTATTCAGATACGTTGTCTCCGTAGGACGCCTGGTGCGCCATGGTAGGTACATACCAATCGAACCTCGGTCTACACCACGGCATGGGGATTAGAACAGACGTTATTTTGACGACGTCCACCGTGCGATCGCGACAACACAGACACATTTTGCTTAGTTGGTAGTGACCCTGCCTACGAAGCTGGAGGTCCCGGGTTCGAATCCCGGCCGGGGCATTTATTTGTGTGATGAGCACGAATATTTGTTCTAGGGTCTTGGATGTTTTCTATGTATTTAAGTATTTATTTATCTATATAAGTATGTATATCGTCGCTTAGTACCCAAAGTACAAGCTTTGCTTAGTTTGGGACTACGAGTAGGTTGATTTGTGTAAGATTGTCCACAAATCCTTATTTATTTATTTTATTTATAGTCCCTATTCGTCCCGGTACCGCCGCATACCGGGTACCTAGTGTCAGTTCGACCCAGGTCGGACCTAGCAGAGTTTCTTGCTGGACTCTTCTCAGCTAGGCTAGGTTTAGTGAACCAGCGACAAAACTCCCAGCAACTCGATTCCATTAACACCTCAGATTCGGTCGAAGCCAATTACGAGCGTGGGGTATTATATACGTATACGAGATAGAGCTAAGACACCAGTTTAGCACAACTATGGGTTTATTTTACGACTTAACGATAAGCTAGGTACCTAGGTTATTTGGTTATTTGCCTGCGGCACGTGCGGATGGAGTGCATAGCGTCGGTTGACCAGCAACTTAACCAAGTCACTAAATACACTAAGGCTGGGTTTCAAAAAGATCCACCATCATCATCATATCAGCCGAAAGACGTCCACTGCTGGACATAGACCTCTACCAGAGAGTGTCACAATGACCGGTCCTGCGCCGCCCGCATCCAGCGGACTCACGCGACCTTTACCCGATCATCAGTCTACCTTGTGGGGGTCTTATTTATTTATTTATTTAAACTTTATGGCACAGATAAAAAATAAAAGTACAATTGGCGGACTTAATGCCTTAAGGCATTCTCTACCAGTCAACCATTAGGCCAAACAGAAACTATAGTGGTGCAGGATCATGAACGACGAGACGCGAAACTATAGAAACAAATCATTATAATTTTTACGTATACGATCAATATACATACACAAATAATGAATAAAATACATACACATACATAAATATACTTATAATACATACTTTACATGTACCCATACAAACTTAACACGAGGATCATCAATCTTGACGTCTTAGAGAGAGATGCTTCCGTAAATTGCGTTTGAAGGAGAATTTGCTTTGAGCTTGCCTAATAGTAAGAGGGAGATCGTTCCAGAGTCGAATTGCCTGAACAGCGAAGGAATTTGAGAGAAAACCAGTGCGGTGAAAATGAACAGCGAGTTTGAGACTCCGGGAAGTGCGAAGCTCGCCACCCGGACGCGGTGTAACGAATTGGAATTTAGATTTAAGATAGTCTGGTGCAGCTGGATCAAATAAAATGGTATAAAGGGTGCACAGAATCCTGAAAGATCTCCGTTCACGAATGGGGTCTTCCCACGCTGCGCCTTCCGGTACATCGTCCCCACTCGAGAACCTTTCGGTCCCAACGGCTATCGGTTCTAAAGCGGGCATTACACTGTCCCGAATTCGGGACACTTAGAAGAGTTCGGACCTATACGTTAGAGCGAGATGCTTCAACTCCCCCCCACTAGTCAGGATTCTGAATTCAGGACAGTGTAATACCCGCTTAAGTGCAACCACACAACGTGGGACCAGTCGGTGTTAATTTAAATAAAATAGAGGATAATAATGTTGAGTGACTTTATTTAGACTCGCAGTTTAGATTGCAGACTAGTTTTGGGGACACAACAATGGAAACAGCAACAAAAATAACACTAAAATAGACATTATTCTGTAAAATGTACATACATCAGTAAAATAACGAATGAGATGTCTGTAGGTGTGTGTAACTGAGTATATATAATTATTAGTTACGAAATTGATTTTGTATTAAGAGGAGGGGTAGGGCAAGCTCTCTCCATACAAACTTTGTGCAGGATTTACTTCGTTTGTGTTTGCATTAAAGTTATGATTTTTGGTCAGTATGCTTATTTTTCTGATAGCTATTTCGTGATGTAATTTTTTTTTTAATTTTTTTTTTTTTAATATTTTTGAAATATTTGAAAATTTTCACATCACGATCTTCGCATATCTAATATTTACAACCAAAAAAAATATTATATTTGTTAGTGCCAAAACCGACGAATAAAACCTGCACAAAGTTTGTATGGGGAAGGCCTTGCCCTACCCTGCGCCTTAAGCAGTAACGCTGCTAACGCAAACTACCTAAAGGAAAAATTGAAAATTCAAGGCAGGATTCGAACCTGCGACCTTCTGGCATTCGTGCCAATCGCTCTACAGCCTCATCAATTTTCAATTTTTTTCTTTATTTAGAAATTTATTAGTTACAAGTAAATATTAATTCGGAATACACTTCATATAATAATAATTATAATATTTAATGGTTAATTTACATTAAAACTATTCGCTACAAGATTCAAAAACATTGGTCCTAGTATTTTAGGGATAGTTTTTTACTGGTTTTTTTATTTATTTTCATACCTAACAACTTTAAGCGTAATCTACGTTAGTATAGTACCATTACTTCGAGTTTGATACTGACATATCCTGTTATTTCATTGGATAGTCTACTTTACCACTGACGTAATAGAGTTCGTATTACAAACATATGATTTTTAGACAATGTGTATGTAGAACATAAGTAATTTACCTATAGCGACTATCGGAAACAACTTTTGACAACCTGCCTCGACTCGACTCGTCTCACCACTCGCGCCAAGTATATATTCAGTCAAAGATTCGTAAACAACCAAACGCTATCCGAGGTCTAGAACACTGGTTCGCCTGAGATAGGGTATAAAAAAAGATATTTTCTAAATTGTCAACAGTAAATATCATTACTAGATAAGATATAACCGTCATCGTCTCACATTTATCTGACGGTGACAGTGTAAATTGACACTCTTTTAATTTACGACAGAGTCGAAAATTGCGAGTATAATACAGTACCCGATAGAAAAAATATTGCGTCGGTCTTTGGAGAGCGTCAATCAACTGCTGTCACAACTACTAGAAAAAGTATAGTAAAATAATTATGTATTATTTTGTACATCGAACAATTTGAAATTGGGGGGTTTCAAGAACTTTTTGACGACGACTGACAAACGTCCCATTACCCATATAGGCGGTTTGAGACTGTATGGAGCCGAAATCAGCCGAGTCGTGACCCGCGATCGTGAGATAAAAGTACTGCAGTGCACGAAAGCGACTGCATTCTGATTTTCCAATCCAGACAGAAGTTTGCCTAGTTCCCACAGACATCAGAGTAAAGCAGATCGCTGGTTTTTAATTGAACGTTTTCTATACTTCCGATCTATTCTCACTAACGTACTTGTCAGTGAGTAAGAAGGAGATACTTCCCATACTATCTGACAGGTCTTCATCTGTCACTGTCCCCACTTCGTGGCGAGAGTTTTGTTTTGTTTTGACGTTTCGTGTTCAAATTCAATACTGATTTGACAGTTCGGTTTCGGTTTTGCTTAAAATGGGGGACAGCTCGGGGATAGCCGAAAAATGACGTGTTATTTGTCCCACTCTAACTCATCTTGGTTTCCATAAGAATTTTAAGAGACAACTATATGACAAATCGTTCAATTAAATGGCGCTTAATCTGTCTTAATCTGTGCTAGTTCCCAAAGTCTATTTAGAAAGTCTAACTAGACTTTGGGAACTGGGAATTAGACCTTCACGTTATCCTTCACCAAAAGCTATTCTTAAAATATCAAATGATATTCACCCCCATAAGAATGTTTCCTATATTAGATATGGTTAGTGTCCACGCATTTTAACTACCTATCTAGATTATACATTCATTATTATCACACATTTATATTTCATTGAAACATTCGCAGACAAGATTTGCTATTATAATAATGGAAGCTTAATACTAATACAATGCTCTATACTTAATAATTAATGCATTTATGACCTCGGGAAATAGTTAACATGTCATTCCCGTCTAATTGACCGAGTAAAACGAGGTCTCTGTTTTAGCTTCGACAAAAATGCTTTCGTATGTCCGGCCGGATTTTTGTATGTCCTCCTCTACAGGTCGCATTTATCAACCGATTTTCGTGAAATTTTGTGAACAGGTTCGGTAACTATATAGAATTTTTTTGTCGAGTCACTTTTTGGAAATTCAAAAAAACAAACATTGTATCAATGATTTCGTGTTTTTCTGCGGCCGTTTTTTCCTCTACAGGTCGCATTTCTTAACCGATTCTCGTGAAATTTTGTGAGCAGGTTCCATGACTACATAAAATTTATTTGTAGAGTAAATTTTTGTAAATTTAAAAAAAATTTTTTTTACGTCGTTGGCTGATCTCCTCTACAGGTCGCATTTGTCAACCGATTTTCGTGAAATTTTGCGAGCAGGTTTGGTAACTATATAGAATTTTTTGTCGAGTCACTTTTTTGAAATTCGAAAATACAAACTTTGTATCAATGATTTCGTATTTTTCTGCGGCCGTTTTTTCCTCTACAGGTCGCATTTCTGAACCGATTCTCGTGAAGTTTTGTGAGCAGGTTTTATGATTACATAGAATTTTTTAGGCAAGTAAATTTTTGTAAATTTTTTTTTTTTTTTTTTATTCATTGGTTTGTTCTCCTCTACAGGTCGCATTTATCAACCGATTTTCGTGAAATTTTGTGAGCAGGTGCGGTAATTCTATAGAATTTTTTATCGAGTCACTTTTTCAAAATTTAAAAAAACAATTTTTTTATCAATTATTTTGTGTTTCTGCGGCCGAATTTCGATTTGTTCACCTCTAAGGGTCGCATTTCACAACAGATTCTCGTGAAGTATTGTGAGCACGTTCTTTGATTACATCGAATATTTTTGTCGAGTAATCTAAAAAAAAATCTATGGTTTGTCCTCCTCTACAGCAGCGGTCGGCAACAGGCGGCCCGCGAGCCCCTTCCGTGCGGCCCGTGAGCCTCCCTGGCTTTATTGTTTGTAAAGGTAAAATTTGAAATTCTTAACATCGTGAAAGCGTCTGTATCGCCAACCACGAATATTTTCACAGTTGGTCAGGACGATATATGTGTTTGTAAGTATATTTTACAATTAAATCTATCTAAATTTTTTTTCAAAAATTTCGCGCTCGCCGCGTTTGCGTTAGACAGTATGAAGTATTTTCCACACCTACATCTTAATGTTCAAAAAATTTCGCGCTCGCTGCGCTCGCGTTTGCGTCTACATGACTTGATGCGTATGAAGTATTTTCCGCACCTGCATCATAATGTTCGAAATATTTCGCGCTCGCTACGCTCGCATTTTCATCTAGATGTGTTATGACTTGATGCGTATGAAGTATTTGCCGCATTTGCATCAGTGTTCGAAAAATTTCGCGCTCGCGTTTTCATCTAGGTGTGTTATGAGTTATGACTTTATGACCCGTCCCCCCCCTTAAAGTTTCTATATCTGCTATTCTATATGCTTGCATTGATCGAATGAATCGCGAAATTACGATGCGGTTGAAATGCGAATTATCTGGGTTTGGTAAGGAAACTAGCTGGTTTATCTGTGAAAAGTCGGTTTTTTCGTCTTTCTCGTTTTTCACGTAAAAAGGGGTGCGAATTTTTACTACGTTACTGTCGCGTACCCCCGTTACTGTACCGACCCCTGCTCTACAGGTTCGATATCTAACATAGTTTTGGAAATAAAAAAATCACTCACGAGGTCTACAGCTCACAGAGCCACTAGTATAAATACAGTAAGGAAATAAATACCATGGACTTTCCTGAAAGTATATGGTCACTAAAATGACGTAATTAATTGTAATTATCAGAAGCTTGAGTTATAAAGAAAAATAAATTCATTAAAATAATTTAATATTGGTGATATCCTTACAGCTTCAACATTGCTATTTAATTATTTACATTTTGACGTCACACACACGTCAAATTTACATATCAATAGCTGTCTTATAAAATAGGGTTGAAATATGCAGTCTTTTAAGGCTTGGTCACACCGCTTGCGCGACGCAAGCGGGACGCTGCGCTGCGCGCCAAAATGTATGAAACCGTCCCGCTCACGTCGCTAACCTGTTAGCATACGTTCCGGCGCGCATCGGTCGCGTCGCGCGGACGTCGCGCAACGCTGTGTGACCAAGCCTTTAATTGATGTTTAAGAATCTATAACTCGAAAACGGTTACGAATATTAACAGTTCATTTGATAATAGTATAGAACTAAGCCTAACCAGTTTCCTGTTTGCAGGAAAGTCCCTCGTTCCATCCAGTAGGTATAATCTCTAGTCCCTAGCACGCAAGTAGATCCTACGTAGTATCTTCAGGTGAAAAGCACTGTCTTTGTGTAATGTCTTTGTTACTAAGACAGAGACAAAACGTCCGGATCTTAGAATGTTACAAATACGATGAAAAGCGCGGTGAGTAGGGCACATGCGGGGGGGACTATAATTTACCTTATCGCCAAAGGGTAATTTCAGCCACTTAGATGACGTAAAAATAAAATCTACTGTCAGCAGAGTCAATTCACCTCAGAATTAGTATGAGCAAATAGCCAAACGTGTGGCGTATGATTAGAATAAATAATTAGCCGAAATTAAAATTAGTTGATTGACTTGGACACAGAACAAGTTAATTAGCAAACGTCTAGAAATGTAAATAGTCCGTATAATGAGAATGATGTGTTCATTGTGTGTGTGTATATTTTTTACTTATACATTTTATTCATGTAATGGTATTAATATGTACACATATTATGGCAGTTTATATATTCATTAAGTCCGCCTTATGTATGATTTTATACGATAAGTCTTACTTTTGTGCAATAGAGATTATATTAATTAACAAATACCTAATTTCAAGGTTCATCGAATCGTTAGTAATTAGTTACTTATCCTATGTTAGTCACATAAATTTAATTTACATAATAAACCCGCTCAGACTCAGGGTTTATTAGTCCATCCGCCTTTGCAGAACACTATCAGCTCTATCCGCTAACACCTTAAGAATGCCATTGTGACTGTTCTGGATTCTGCTTCTGATCGATGCCATTTTTATATGTATAAACTTAAAAACTTCAATCTTGACATAATTTGTACTAAGAGACCCCAGTCACCCACGAATAACCACTATCATAGTTCTACTTACGTGCAAAGTAATATATCCAATGCAAATTCAGATAATCATGTTTAATACTAATAAGACTGGATTTATTGCTACTTTTAAATGTATTATGACTATTATGAGGGTATACTTTACTAATTATATACTTGGATGTCAAATTAGCCTTATGTTGCGATGTTTGAATATATGTATTGCGAGTATATACTTATTATTTACTAACGCACATATTACCTAAGGTCTATTCATCCTTACATGTCCTATCATATAAACAAACTATTTTGAGCATGTTAGTCATTTCATTATCATTATGTAAACAAACTATTTTTGAATATGTTAATCATCACACTTTTCTCTAGAATTAAAGTAATTTGTGAGCCTCCTAGAGAAAAGGGTGCTAATGATTAATGTCTTCATAGAGTTTGGTTACATGATAGGAGACGTAATGATGAATACTGTTTATACTTGGTTGCTAAAATAGCCTTATGCTTATATTTGAAATTGAAATCGTTTATTTCGGACGACTGGCATCCATATACAAATACATTAATACACATATTATAATCTACCTAAAGTCACAATAGTACATTACCTAACAAGGGCGGTAAAACAAAGAATGTCTCAGATCGCAGGTATTTGACGCCCGAGCCGAAGGCAAGGGCGATAAATATGCGATCTGAGGCTTTCTTTATTACCGCCCGTGTTAAGTACAAAATTTTATGTCACCCCCTGGCCAGGAAGTGGGTTTTTTCGCGCGCGGAGCGTGCGATAATGGCCACTTTATGGCCAGGTGTAACATAAATTAATTTAGATAGTCGCTTCATCTTTACCTAAACCTTATTTTATTCACTAACAATTTTGTATCCGAAATGTCCGACTTTATTAAATGTCACCTGAATTCATAAAAATATATCAACTGTAATTAATCATACCGAAATTGATTCGACGTACATTAGGAACGGAACTTGAATTAGGGTGACACCACCAATTATGGACACTTTAAGAACAAGCACCAATAATGGACACTTCAACACTTATTCAAAGATCATACGGTTTTAAATTGATTGTTCTATAAAAAAGAATGACTCTTATTTTCTTTTACATAAGCGTTAATGTACATTATTGGGCCTTGTCCATTACTGGTGGTGTTGTCACCCTATGTCAAACGAAATATAAATAAAAGTAAGTAAAATATTTACGAAGACCTAAGCAATTTTAGTGTGCGTCGACACATTTATTTAGGTCTTCATCATTTATACATCCTTACATTTAACGAACTCTTAAAACTTTGAAGATTTTCAATTACAGATGTAGTGCAAAATGATTTTCCTTCGTACTTTATCGGAAAAATTCGTATTTATCGTGCTATCTCAATTAGCTTCAGTGCCCATCTTACAGCCGTAGGGGTAACTTTGACACTGACATTTTTCACTTTGACATTTGACACTAAACAATAAAGTTTTTAAAACAATAAAATTTAATACAATCATTGATTGACAGTTCGGGTGCCATCGTATTCCGATTGAGATCCGAGTTTTCCCGAAAGAAGATCATTTTGCAATACATCTGTATTGATTCTTTTGAGTTACTTTTTTCGCCATTTGATTTGAGAGTTTGATCCTTTATTGGAGAAAATTTGGAGTTATTGATTTTCTTATTTGGTGTTAACATACTTATTACGCTCATTTGTTCACTGACTCCCAAGAGGCGAGTCTCAATTTTTTTTTGTTAGGTTTGTGTCGGGCTTTCAACACTGGGAACCTCTGGTCCAGCTAGTACTTATGAAGCCGACTATACAAGTGTTTGTGAAATTGGCCCTAGTAGGGTGACCAGATGACCAGATTTGGTATCCCGCAATTCGGTGAACCCAATTCGTGACAGAAAATTGTTTAAGACCCTTATATTGGGCAACCTGTATCAAAAATTTATTTTCCGCACTCTGTCAGTAAAACAACTATACTACTTAGCTATAACAAACAAAACGAAAATTAATTATTTGACGTAGACACAGAGTAAACATATGTCGATTTTAAGAATACAAAATATTAATTAATGTTTGTCCCGAATTTGTATCTTAAAATTGTCCCGAAAATGAGGAAATCTGATCTGGTAACCCTAGGCCCAAAGATAAAGCGCGTGCCAGACATTCGCCGACAAGTCTCTATGACGGAGCGACCTTGGTCCGCAAAGACCGATTTTCAAAGGAAATCTTGCTGGAAACTGTCTACACGGTCCAAGGTCGCCCGGTTTTGGGTCTTGTTTTCGACCGTCTGGCACGGGCTTAATACTTGTGTCTACAGGTCCACATTATTGAGATTGGAGCCGGAATGCGTGGGCAGGTCGTCTTTGACCAGCAGCGTGCCTATCGGGACCACGGCCTCGTCTCGCTCCTTCAGCTTTCTCATCTCGTTCCGTAACTTCTCCAGTACAGCGTAGTTGGGCTCGTTGTGACGGGCCTGTAGAAATATACACACAACTATTTAGTTAGTTAGTTATTGGAGAAACACACAACTTTTTCACAGCCATGTCAAATACAAATGCTGTCACGCCATGAAATGGGAATATCAAACGTGAAGTTAAACCCTTTAGAAATGCATACAGGTTGATATCGGACTGCAAGCCGTGACGGATATATCCGTCGTTGGCGTCGAAAAGTTAAGACTTACATACGAACAGTGCAAGTTTTTGTTTTGTCTCCTTTAATTTTAGAACAAATGTAATTGAGTTCTATTATATGTTCCGTTCGACATCTGAGATCCGTTGATTTGAGAGGGCGCCGCTGCGCTCGACCGGAAGTAGCCTTTTGCGTCAAAAGAGTCGCCCCACGCCACCGCTGCCACGTGACATCCGCTTCCGCCGACCTGCGAACAGCCGAAAGCGCGCGCCCGCCTCTCGCCGCCATGATGGTTCCTCATTGTTGCGTCGTCTGCCGTACTGATCGGACGTACCTTTCTTGTAAATTACGTAGACAGGGAGGAATCTTAATTCTCGATATTTAATTTGCTACGTAATTATCAAGAGGGAGTTCTAAAAATAACGCGTGATAGGAATTACGATTTTTAAAATATCACTTTTATATCGGACTACCCTCTTTTGTAAATTTTTGTTCGCGAGTGTTTCGGAATCTCGCTATGAACAACGAGAGTCGCCCCTCGTCGGAGGAGAAGAAGTGCGCTTCGCGATCATCGTGTCTCGGCGACGCGCGGCGCCGGCCGGGCGCCCCGCGCCACGCGCCGGCGCCCGGGCCCGCGCCGCCAGCACTGGATGGAGGTTTGAATACATGTCATACCAAATTGGTGAGTCAGAATAATAATTTTCTCTTGGTTACTCCCGTGTCCGGTGCCGCCGCAGCCGCGCGGCCCCCGCCGGGGACACGTGGCGTGGTCGGTCGGCGCACGCGGGCGCCGCTAGCCCGGCCCGCGCGCTGCTGCCTTCCGTGTCTGCCGCTTACCCCGTGGCCGTGCGATTTAAGTATATTACATGCACCTATAAGGGTGCCGCCCGCCCGGTGTAAAATAAACCTCCGTGCCGTCCGCCCCGAGGGCGATGGAAACTTCGACGGTGTTGTACTGTATCCAACTACAGTGACAGACGAGCGTAGCGTAGGTGGACCACTTTATGGCGAGTGGATCCTCCAGCCTGTAGATGCCTGCAACTCAGAGGCAATCGAATGCGCGTTTCATACCCTTTGTGGAATTTGAGGATTCACTGTTGTCTGCTGCAATGACGGCGGCGACCACTATGGTGCTGCCCGTCATAGTCGCGCCACATCTTACCCTGGGGAGGTCCGCCCCATGGCGACGGCGACCGCGTTGGTGCTGTAGGCCGCGATGCAGCGATGAATCTTTGTGTCGTAATGTCGACGCTGTCCTCAATGATGTGTCTGCCGGAATAGCGACGCTATCCGCCGCGATGTCCACCTTCGCCCGCCACGTGGGCGCCGCCCGCCGGGTCGGCGCCGCTTCGGCGCCTGCCGCCGCGACCGAGCCGACGCTGCCCGCCTCATGGCGGCGTCCGCTGCGACGGGGCCACCGACTACGATGGTGCCGTCCGCCACTATGGCGCCACCGACTACGATGGTGCCGTCCGCCACTATGGCGCCACCGACTACAATGGTGCCGTCCGCCGCAATGGCGCCACCGACTACAATGGTGCCGTCCGCTGCAATGGCGCCACCGACTACAATGGTGCCGTCCGCCGCAATGGCGCCACCGACTACAATGGTGCCGTCCGCCGCAATGGCGCCACCGACTACAATGGTGCCGTCCGCCGCAATGGCGCCACCGACTACAACCGTGCCGTGCGCCGCAATGGCGCCACCGACTACAATGGTGCCGTGCGCCGCAATGGCGCCACCGACTACAATGGTGCCGTGCGCCGCAATGGCGCCACCGACTACAATGGTGCCGTGCGCCGCAATGGCGCCACCGACTACAATGGTGCCGTGCGCCGCAATAGCGCCACCGACTACAACCGTGCCGTGCGCCGCAATGGCGCCACCGACTACAATGGTGCTGTCCGCCGCAATAGCGCCACCGACTACATCGGTGCCGCCCGTGGCACCACATCCAGTCTTGGTAACGTATATCGCGCCGCGCCGAGTAGCTCCGAACGACACGCAGGAGCCGGCTCCGGCCGCGTCGCAGCGTAATCGGGTATAGTCTTGACACTAGCCCACTATTTCCACTCACGTCTCTACTACCTAGTGCAGAAACGCCGATTCGAGTGGTGCAGAACGCCGGATGTCTGGCGCGTGCTGCCTAAATATTTATGATTAATCGAATTACAAGGTAATATATTCGACGGATGTAGTTCATCTTCAAGAGGCGTGCCCAGGGGACAGCAGATTCGATCTGCTTCGATCCATCGAAAGTAAGTACATAGGGAAGACATGGGAAAATTCCCACCTCTGTCGATTCAATCGTCATTGCATCTACGGAGTAGCATCGACAAAGTTAAAACGGATCTCACTCATCTCAGCTCGCCCTCGCCTTACAGGTTAGATTCTATTAATAATCTATTCGCAAAGGCTCTAATAAACAAAAATGGGTCAAAAACAAGACGTTATTCTAAAGCGAGCCCGAGATTCCGCTCCATTGAAAAAGGGTAACCCATTATAGAAGAATGACTTCCGGGAAGTCCTTCGATCTGTCTCCGACATTATCGAAACAGATAACTATCTTAGATCTCATTGCCATCGGTATGAATTTATTTTCGTTCGGAAAACCCCCTTTTTATTTTTGAGTTTCTTACATTAGTATGACTATTAGTCCCTCTATGACCTTGGTATAGAATATCTCTTCAAATTTCATCAGATGGCATTTCTAGTACAGTTATTTTTCCCGCTCAGAATTTTGATAGTTTACGTGTGATTACTTGTTGCTATACCGCTTTTGTTGGATGCCTTATTTTTATTCTTAAATTTCACATGTCTACATGGCTCCTTATTTTGTTTTTCACTGTAACACAGGCATAGACGCTTGTTAACGTGGGACTCATTAAATGAATTAAAATTCCATTATACATGGACATACATCGATACAGTTGGACTTTCACCCTTGACCTTTACAAAATTGATTGTGTACATACTTCTTATAACAAACCAGTCGCAGCTATCACTAATTAAACTAATATCGAAATCCACGAGAATCACCCTAATCAATTTAAATTAGCCATCACAACGGCTGTTGCGGACCTCGTATTAAAACAGAGTCCTGCACTCTCTACCAAAGGAAAAGGTAAACAAACACGTTACTGCGTGTCTTATGGCTCTACCTGGCGTAACTTTCACACTACCTACGAGAGGTTATGTCGACTTTGCAAACGTACCGCCCAGAGAAAGTTTGCATTGCAGCAGTCTTTAGCGATACCTGGAAAAGCTGCAAGCCCGCATTTATACGAAGGTGAGAACCGCGAAGCATGGAGTAACATACGTAACAGGATTTATGCTACAAATGAACAGCCGGATCGCTGGAGCATATAAGTCTCTCCCTTGCTGCTACGAGTGATGAGTCATCACTGATGATACTTAAGGGTCCGTCTGCAGGTAACACTGGTCCTTTACTACCTGTCAGGTCATCATAACTCCGCGGCCGATGGGCTATCGAGGGGACACTTCACCCCCCAGTGGCATCTGCGCCCCGAGGCCGCTAGGATCCCGGAAGGACGCTGAGTCGTCAGCCCTTCGCCCGCTGAGGCGTCCGCCCTTCATCCGCTTGGGCGTCCGCCCCTCGGCCGCTTGGGCGTCCTGCCCATCGACCTCTCTCTCTCTCTATCGTCTCTACCGCGCCTGCGATCACGATGCGTCTGAACACAGTGATCGTTGCCGACAGCTACACTGACCGTAAACTTGATACCACGTCGGCACTGTTCAATATGACGAACCCCTATTGGAGCAGGCGCTGCTGGAGCCTGGCGAGACGTAGCGGAACCGACGGAGCTACACAATCTGCATGTGAGGACATCCGCCACCACAAGTCTGTCATAGAATCTTAAGGACTGGCCAGTTCATTACAAGTGAACGCTTTGACACCAGGCTGGTCCGTGCAGCGGAAACGCCTACTGGTGTCACGCTAGCGCACGTCAACTATCTATCAAGATATGGTGTGCTAGGGACGAGATCAACAGCAGGTAGTCAAGCGTTAGCTTGCATATGTTTTTCCAGCGAATAGGTTTGTATACTTTGTCAGGTATGATTTTTATCCGTAAATCAGTAATTACTGCAAAGTACAATCGTCATCTTTTATCGATCTCTATATTTTCAAACGCCTAAGGCAAAAATGTCTTAATGTCATAACCTTTTCGACGCCAACGACGTATGCGCACCATCGGCGCGACGCCTACGACGCATACATCCGTCATGGCTTCCAGTGCGATATCTGTCTGCATGCATTTCTGTAGGGTTCAACTTCGCTTTTGACATTCCCATGTTATGGCGTGAATAACAACGTTTTTATTGACAGGGCGCTGGAAAGGTAAAGTAATTTGACCAGCGTATCCAGAAGAACTGTTGTGGTGCTTGATACGTTCAATCATGACCTTGCGCTACTAAACTATGGTCCAGACACTAATAATTCTAATAAAATGCATTTCTTACTCTAATACAAAACAAACGTTTTCTTATTCAGAAAACCAACGTTCTGAATAAGATATCAGAATTCTGGCTACGTCGACGTGTAATGATTTCGGAAAACTTTAGATAAGTTGGAATTAACTTATTGTATTGGTGCCAGTTATAGCTATCTGATCCAGCCCCGGTTATACTACATAGGGACACGCTGTTAAACTATATAAATATTCTTACAATACGCTTTGTTCTAGATGTCTTCTGGACATTTACGCATCCTATTGCTTTTGCCCCGATGCAGTATCTCCTTATAACGGGCTGAATAATACTAATGTCATTGTAGCAATATTTGTGGACAATCTTACACTTAATAATCGGTTGATAACACGTTACTCATTCACCGCTAACCTACGCTACTGACGCAAAAACTGCAAAACATATACTTAATAGTTCAATCCACATATACGAAAATTGCCTATAGTTTTCTGTGGGATAGTATTCGGGTCTATATATTTGCCAAAAAGAACGACTCTGACCCGGCGTGCCCGTGTGCTGTTCTAGGAACTCGCGACCCGGACTTAGTTACTCGTATTAACTAATAATGTTTACTCCATATACTACTTATTCCCTTTATCTACTATGTGGGTGTTACCATAATGTTTGTGCGCCCGCTTACTCGCCACCAGGAGATAATAAACAGATCTCAAATCAACGGATCTCAGATGTCGAACGGAACATATAATATGAAATTTTACCTTCCAATAAAATTAATATTATATTTCCTGAGACATCTGAGATCCGAGTAATGGCTTCCTGGTGGGCTGCCAACGGCATTTCCTCCGCAACAATGAGGAACCATCATGGCGGCGAGAGGCGGGCGCGCGCTTTCGGCTGTTCGCAGGTCGGCGGAAGCGGATGTCACGTGGCAGCGGTGGCGTGGGGCGACTCTTTTGACGCAAAAGGCTACTTCCGGTCGAGCGCAGCGGCGCCCTCTCAAATCAACGGATCTCAGATGTCTCAGGAAATATAATATTAATTTTATTGGAAGGTAAAATTTCATATTATACGGTACCTTAGCTCTTGATTAAAATAACATTGAAAGTTTTTTTTTATATCGGGACTCGGAAGAGTCAGAAGGTCTATGATGGTCACGTTTACCGCGTGATAGACGACGAGATAAAGCATCTGTCCCTTTCTGATACCACTCGATAGAAAGTGACAGCTGATGCTGAACAACCTTGTAAATTGCTGTTCAAATATCGAACCAATTTTTCTTGAAGACCTAAGGCATGTTCCGAATCACGCTTACAGCGTTAAAAACGCGTTTACGATCGGACCGAATCACGCTCATAGCGTTTAAACATGAGATGTCGTGACGATATTGATGGTGTCATGGACGGCGCCATATTGGCGTTTACGATGCTCACACTCCCAGGCGTAAAGCGGGTGTTACACTGTCCTGAATCAGGCGTCCTAACTAGTGGAGGGGAGTTGAAGCATCTCGCTCTAACGTATAGGTCGGAACCCTTCTAAGTGTCCTGAATTCAGGACAGTGTAATACCCGCTTAAGCACCTTGAGCCAAACGTCAAGTTGACGTTTGATATATGAAAATGACAGTAAACACGGGCTATGAGCGTGAATCGGTCCGATCGTAAGCGCGCTCAAGCGAATAGCGGTCCGAAACAAAACACTTCTCACGCGGCATTGAGCGCGCTATTTGATTCGGACCGGCCGTCAGCACTGTAAGCGCTGTGAGCGTTGTAAGCGTGATTCGGAACACGGCTCTAATGTACGACATGATTATTAATATTATGCAATAAATGAATTATGCTCACCTTATCCTGGAGAAGTGTGATCTGCTGCTCTTCTATCTTCTTCTCCTTACAGCTCTTGACGGAGCGCGAGCCGTACAGACGGAGCAGAGAGCCCCAGGAACGGACGTGTGGATGCAATGCCTGCAGACAATTCCAAATAAGTTTTAACCAAGTTTAATGAAATATAGGTAATAAGTGGGTCACTTACGTCTTTAACTTCGAATATCGCTCGACGTGTTTCTGACCAATACGTGGTCCTTAATCATGAGGTCTAGTCGCGACGGCCTCGCGTCTAAGGCTAGAAACAGTGCTCGACCGACGGTCAGCGCGTACCATCGGTGGGGCGTAGCTATCGCTGTATGAAAGCATAGGTGCGTTCAGAGCGATGCTCACCGTCAGCCGACCGACCGTACGCGCTGACCGTCGGCCGAGCACTGTTTCCAGCCATAGACTTGCATAGATATATCTACGTCGGTCGGCGCCCGACCGACGGTACGCGCTGACCGTCGGTCGAGCACTGTTTCCAGCCTAACACTACGCCAACCACGAACCAACCAAGCCTACCCAACCACCAACCAAGTTATCCAAGTATAGTAAATTTCCAAGCATTCACACAATCTTATATCGGCAAAAATGTGTTCAATAATCAATTCTATCGTGTATGGCGATAAGTTGAAAGTCGCCTGTAGGTATAAGTTCGGTCACAACTCTAAGGCTAAATTCTGTCAAACGAACGCAAGCAAAACTAGACTTAGAGCTCTGACCGTAAGGTAGATTTTTGCTTGCGTTAGTTTGACAGCACTTGGCCTTACAGTTTTGTACGAACTCTAAGTAGACTGTGCCTCTCTCGTACATGCAATTAGAATACTAGCTACAAATAGCATCATTCAACAACAGACTCTATCGTGTAAGGAATAAAGTTGAGATTCACCTGCAGTATAGCCTGACTAGCGCGTTGCTTGGCAGCCTTCTTGTTCTTGCACACAACGGTAGCAGAGTGCCGGCCCACGCGCATAGTGAGCTCGATCTTTTGGTATTCCAGCTTCTTCATCTACAACATAGTCATAATATTAGTAACTAAGCAGAAAAATCACGTCCAAGTCCATAAGTACTTTCCGGTCGCTTTATTATTCGCTTAGACCAGAGGTGGGCAAAGTACGATCAGCGGGGAAAGTAGAAAACTATAGCTACGTAATACTACGTATCATTGGAAGGGCGTGGGCTGGGATTATGTATTTTTCCCTCGAGATTTGCCCCCCCCCCCCCCCCCGTTACAAATCCATCTTCTGTATTTCCGGACAATTATAATCTAGGTCTTTCCATCAAGACGATAAAAAATGAGACTTAGGCTGGGTTGCACCAACGTACGAACACAGACCGGTCATCGTCAAATATGGCGCCGGCAGCTGTCATCCCATAGAAACTTGTCAAACTTTCCATACAATCAGATTTGACGAACACCGCTTACGATTACAGACGGTTTGGTGCAACCCAGCCTAAGGGCCTTATCATACTTGCGACTTGCGAGGTGAGCGCGCAACGAGCTCGCCGCGAGCGCGCATCGAGGTCGCCGCATCTAGAGTATAGTGATTTTCCCGCGAGTACGCAGCGATTTCGTTGCGCGCTCGTCTCGCTTCCAAGTCGCCCGCAAGTCGCAATTGTGATAAGGCCCTAAGGGGCCTAAGGTCAATCGCTATCAGTCATACATAATAATAGTACATTATTGCCGTGGCCGGGAAGGAAGCAATAGCAGGCTGAGTATTTGTTTAAACGGACGAGCTTGCGAGTCCGTTTAATTATAATACGAAGCCTGCAATTGCCATTCCGGCCGAGGCTAATATAGTGCTTTTCTCAAAAATGGGGAAAATAATACAAAATTTGAACAAGATTTGATAAACATAACCTTAAAAAGTCAAAAACATCAGCTTTCCCGCCGTTTATTTATTTTTAACACAATCGCAAGTGTATTTTTCCACTGAAAAACGCAAACTATTCGAGACACATAAAAAAACGTCGCGTTTCCAACATAAAAATACGAGCTGAATTGGCAGAATACGACCTGTGCCTTCTTTTATATGACAGTTTCTACATTTTAAAAAGTTTATAACTCGACAAATAAAGGAATTTATATGTGACATTGCAGGCGTGCAGGCGGGCCTGCAATGTTTTTTACTTTTTAATTTGGATCTGACCAAACTATACACTTTACCTTCCAATATGTAGGGACTAAAGTCCAGTTTGCGGGCCATTTTTGAGAAAATAAAAATACCTCGGTGTGTATGTGGCGGTCCTGCGCGCCGAAGTTGCGCAGCAGGCAGGTCCGCAGGATGGCGTGCGGCGAGGGCTCACAAGTCGCCGCGCAGAACTCGGAGATACGCGGGTCCTCAATACCCACGTAGTCGAAGAACTGTTAAGAATTAGGACCCCTACATTTAATTTTCCCGTTATATTTCTAAGTTAAGTTAAAGCATTAAAAAATGAGCGTATCTCGCCATCAAACCTCACAGTTTGCCGAGTTTTTACCATAAGAGAGATAGGGCACAGCAAAATGGCATCTCTTGCTCGAATTTGGAGCAGCCCAATTGGGGAGTAACTCCGCCTTGCAGAAGACCACAGCCATAATAACATTATCGAGGTAATGACGTATGTACAGGTACTGACGGTGAAGTCCGGCTCGGCTTGCGGCACGTGGAGCTCGGCGCGCATCTCCGGTATGAGGATGTGTATGGAGGCGCGCGCGGCGGCCGACTTGGCCTGAGCTTGCTCGAGCCGAGCTGGTAATGACGTAGGTATAGGTACTGACGGTGAAGTTCGGCTCGGCTTGCGGCGCGTCGAGCTCGGCGCGCATCTCCGGTATGAGGATGTGTATGGAGGCGCGCGCGGCGGCCGACTTGGCCTGAGCTTGCTCGAGCCGAGCTGGTAATGACGTAGGTATAGGTACTGACGGTGAAGTCCGGCTCGGCTTGCGGCGCGTCGAGCTCGGCGCGCATCTCCGGTATGAGGATGTGTATGGAGGCGCGCGCGGCGGCCGACTTGGCCTGAGCTTGCTCGAGCCGAGCTGGTAATGACGTAGGTATAGGTACTGACGGTGAAGTCCGGCTCGGCTTGCGGCGCGTCGAGCTCGGCGCGCATCTCCGGTATGAGGATGTGTATGGAGGCGCGCGCGGCGGCCGACTTGGCCTGAGCTTGCTCGAGCCGAGCTGGTAATGACGTAGGTATAGGTACTGACGGTGAAGTTCGGCTCGGCTTGCGGCGCGTCGAGCTCGGCGCGCATCTCCGGTATGAGGATGTGTATGGAGGCGCGCGCGGCGGCCGACTTGGCCTGAGCTTGCTCGAGCCGAGCTGGTAATGACGTAGGTATAGGTACTGACGGTGAAGTCCGGCTCGGCTTGCGGCGCGTCGAGCTCGGCGCGCATCTCCGGTATGAGGATGTGTATGGAGGCGCGCGCGGCGGCCGACTTGGCCTGAGCTTGCTCGAGCCGAGCTGGTAATGACGTAGGTATAGGTACTGACGGTGAAGTCCGGCTCGGCTTGCGGCGCGTCGAGCTCGGCGCGCATCTCCGGTATGAGGATGTGTATGGAGGCGCGCGCGGCGGCCGACTTGGCCTGAGCTTGCTCGAGCCGAGCTGGTAATGACGTAGGTATAGGTACTGACGGTGAAGTCCGGCTCGGCTTGCGGCGCGTCGAGCTCGGCGCGCATCTCCGGTATGAGGATGTGTATGGAGGCGCGCGCGGCAGCCGACTTGGCCTGCCGCTTGCTCGAGCCGCGGCCTGACCCGTACTGCATGCCGCCGATGTACACGGTGGCTTGGTATGGCGATGACGCGTTCTCTGTAACCACATCAACATAAATACCATAAGCTTGTGTTGTGTTATATCACGAGTATTATTCATTTCCGCGAAGAGAAAAGTGTCCCCCAAAAAAAGGCAGTTTTGTGACTTTTTTCATACAGTTTATATGGCTCGTCACAAAACTAACACCGAAAATTTGTAAGGAAAATGAAGGACATTTTTTTTCTTAATCTGAATCAATAGTACTCGTGATTCTGAGTCATAAACCCTAAAATTACCTAGATCCGAAAAAAAAGTAGGGTAGTGCCCATTTATAAAAATAGGAGGTGGTCCATGGCAAGACAAGAAAAAGTCAAATGGACCCTCATCAGCATCACTAAAAGGTTAAGAACCACAGTTTTAGAGCGAAGAAAACTTACCAAGCTGTTTGAATTCGTACACGGGCTGTTTCTGCAGCGCACGCCGCACATACTCGTGGAACACGGAGAGGTAGCTGCGTCCGTTCATGTTCATCACCCAATCGCGCTTGCTCGCCTTACCACCTATGGAATAAGACTCAAATTTGACCAGTACAAAGTTGTATAAGGTTGAAATTCCTTGGTGCCCGAATTTCTTTTTTGGATGCTAAACCTTTAAAAAATTATAAACTTGATACCGACATTATTTTAGTTCTTTAGAAGAAGAAGAAGAGACTTAATAAAAAAAACGACGTTTATTATGTCTTGTTTAGGTTGTCTGGAAGAGATCGCTCATTAGCGATAAGACCGCCTGTTGTTTGCCTCTACTCATTGTCATTATGTACTGTTATGTGTTACTTTTGTTGAGGTTATGCAATAAAGAGTATTTGTTGTTGTTGTTGTATGTATTCGTACCATTATCTTGTCCATTAGCAGGCTGCGCCGGTATGGTTATAAGTTTGGTGCCTTCAGGTAACGTAGGGTATTGGAGCGTCTTCCGGGCCTTGGCGTACTTCCGTCGGTCCGCCCAACGCCTGAAAAAATACACGTCAATGCAACAATTGGTGGTTTCACATTTGAAGCAGTAACAAGCGTGAGTAAATAGGTCTCTATTCTTATCGTCACCTGAAACAAGTGCGGAAACTCGCAGTATTCATTATCAAACTGAAAGCCAGCCTTTAAGCATTATTTATTCATTTATTGGACAATCAAAATCACTAAATGCCGTGATTTCGTTCAGAAATCAGAAATCAGAATGTTTATTTGCTAAGATACAGTTTTACAAAGATGTCATGTTTTAATGGTAGGTACTGTGTATCTAGCCTGCGAGCAGGCGTGCAAATTATTAAGATGTTAATTTTACATATACTCAAAATCGAAGTCAAAAATTACAATGTCAAACATTTTAGATAATAGAGACTAATTAATACACTAATGTCAATAGATAATCGAATAATTCAAACATAATTACAATAATTTACGATAATATGATATTATATTATATTATATAATAGTTTGTGACTGATTATGCTTTTTTTTGTTTAAAAATGGCAATCCATCAAATTTATGATGATTTCGCAAACCACGTGTGCAAAGACGTTGTTCGGTAACGACGCCATGACAGTAGGCAACTGGTTTTGTTCGGTAATGGATTCTGCTAGTCGTCGCGTCGAGAGCACGTGTGTTCACCAACGCGGCCACTACCAATGCTTGTTTGCTTGGACCATGGATCTGTCAAATCGATTTTAACTCACCTAAAATGCATTATATTAACAGTTTTAAACTTGAAAAGTTTCTTGCAATAATCATTGACCTGTTCGTGTGTTAACTGCTGGGTTTTCCAACTAGTATTGACAGTCTCCACCCTTGGAGGCGGCATAACTATACCTCCAGGTAATACCACAGGTTGCTGATTCAGTGGAGTCTCATTATTAACATTTTCTGCATTACTATTTTTTTCGTTATCGTCCTCATTTGCTACTTGCTCCAGGTCTTTTGTATTTACTACTACTATAATATTATCATTAACATTACTTAGGTTTATATCATTATTTTCTACATTTTCACAACCTTTATCTCTTAGGTGTTTAAAAGGACATTCTAATTTGGCATCCTCTTGCTCAATCTCCATTTTTATTTCCTCTTTAATTGTTATTTCTTCATTCAAATCACTTATTTCTTTTGACAATTGTTCTGTTGCTCCGTCTATTGAGGGCTCATTAGGTACAGAAGTATCATTAGCTTGACTATCCTGACTAGCTGCGTCACTGGCCTGGCTACTGATTTCATTATCATCTTTCTGATTTTGATTTCCTTGTTTGTTGGCCCATGCACCGCTCTCGATTTGCTCTTTAATCTTCTCGTCGATTTCTTTCTGTTTTTCTTCTTCTTCTAAAGCGCGCCGGTACGCGAGGCACGGTATAGCGCTGATTGGTATATCGTGCCGCTGCAAAACAAATTAGTAAAAACACGTAATGACAATTTCGACAAGGTTAATTTCCCAATAACACATGTGATGAGAACGAAATATATATTTCCAAAAAAACTTGCCTTTAGTAGGCACTAAGAAATCAATATATAGATTGAAGAATCGTGAGAAGACTGAGCTTGAAGACCGAATTTAGTCACGATCATCTTCCTGGCTAGAGACATCACTACTATCTGGTTCACTCGCTCTACAGCATTGCTCTGAGGGTGACTTACCCTAGTGTTGCCCTTGCCAAGCGAGTATGGTTTCGCCAGCGTACACACGCGCGTTCCACGGTGCATGTACACCGGCATGCCGCTGTAGTGGCGCACCATCATCCAGTCTAGGGGCAGCACTTCGAATTGGTTCACTCCCTTCTCTGTAAATCGATCGTGAAGATGAAAAACTTGATTTTTCTGAAAGTAAAAGAAGTGGTAGAGGAAAAATATAAAACCGGCTCGCGATTGCTGGAGCACCGTCGGTGGACTGAGACTGGAAACTCAAACTCTTACCACTCTTACTTACCACCAGTTGAAATAATTCCTTAAAAATCTGCTGCTACCATGACAGCAAGAAGATGTTAACATTATATTGCTTATCAAAATTGAAATTATGCCAGAAGAGGCGTCAATTGACGTTTTTGTAACAGACAATATCATAGGAACTGAACATCTAAATAAGATTCACCTTCCAAGACGGTTTTCTGTCTAGTTATGTACGGTTTCTCCTTCGGTTTAGGGGCGGCCTTGAAGTCTTCCGGTAGATCTTCCTCCAGCATCTTTTCTATCTCTTCTTCAGGGACGCCCTCGGACTTGCCTGCACACACAAATGAAATGAGTATAATTTCAACTAAAGTCACACTACTTCTAAATTCAACCATACATTTGACACACTTCACATTTTTCACGGATTTTAAAGAAGATATAACCGTGCCAAGTGGAAAACTTCAAACATGCAGATTGGATTATTCTTCCCGAGTAGGTACGTGATGTAAAGCTATACATAAATACCCAAATAACGAAACTGTTTTATAGATATGCTGCATGGCTGTAAAAACGATTATTATGGAAAGTTCTTCAACAAAACAACCATTTTCCCACACACGTTCATCCTTCAAGGATCGTAAATAAAACTTCAACAATTACTATTTACATGTAAGTAGCTGTTTTGATTCTGGGTGTAACTGATTTGTGCCAGAGGTCAATCAACTTTTCCATGCTGTTATTCTGGCCCATCAGCCAGGAGACAATAGTAACCCGAGTTTCTTAGAAAAAAATGTTATGATATGGACTACTAGCCTGCTCAAGCGTTGTCCCACGTCTGAATGGGTTTATAACTACATATAGGTAAAAATCATGTTTAGTAGAATTAGACTGTAAAATCGCAGTTTTAAAGAGTGACCCAGGAGACAAGAAATAGTTGATGATCCCATTTCTTACCATCATCTTCATCATCTGACTCCTCTTCGTCGCTGTCCTCATCATTGGACTTGACCTCATCAAGCACCTTGAACTCCCTCAGCTTCTCCAGCTCCTCAGGCCTCACGAAATTATCAAACTTGTCTGCGTCCATCTGGAAACTTCCATCATCCACGTCTTCGGTGAACTCGTCGAGTTTCTGCTTCTTTGAGGGCGGCGCTTCGCTCATTTTCCTAGAAATAGGGGTTTAGCTTAGGGGGCCTGCGTTTGTCTGGCTTTTTTTTGGCAGGACTTGTTTTTTTTTGGACATATTTTAGGGGTCCTGATTCCATTATCATCTTCCTAGCAAACGCCACACGTATCGTACCTATTCATTAAATAGTTTTATTTTATGACATATGTACCTATTTATTTACTGAAATAGTGTATGATCCTTAGATCACGAAGACAACAAAAGTTTGCCTTTTGTGAACTCTCGTTGCCGGATGTTGTAATATGCCGCAGTCATGGACTTTTCGAGAAATTACAAGAAAAAAACTGTATTGGAGAAGAATACTGCATTGGATGTCTTAGAATTTTTTTAATAACACGACAATAGCAAATTATACACGATCTGCCTTGGTAAGTATAACCAAACACCATAACATCCATTTCGTGTTTGGTTTCGTATTTTTATTTTATTTTAATTTAAATATTTAATGTTAATTAATTTATTGTATCTGCTGTATGAATTTGTAATACCCATTAGCACGTAAGGTCTAGCTGTTAGTGCTAATGTTGAATAAATAAATGAAATAAATGAAATGAAATAATTTCATTTGTATGTGGTTTTTCTTTGTTCAATTGGCATAAATTCTATAAAGTTCAGTCATACTTATATGAATAAGAGAACATCCGCAAATAAGAGTGATCAACATCAACAAAACATCTATATATATAAAGAAAGTAGTTCTTAGGAACATCATTTCATACACTAGATTTTTTTTTATTCTAAAAATATTTATTTCGAGACAAGAAAAAACTACTAACATAAACTTAAAAATAAATAAAATATGTGCCCCTGGTGCCCAGAAGGCTGGCGGCGTTACCCCTTTGGATGGCCAGACTCTCTGGCCGAAGTAGCTGCCAGCCCTCTGGTCACCCGGGGCATCTGTGAGGCGCTAGAGGGCAAAACATATATTTAAAGAGATCTCCCAGCGCCTCCTAGAAAAATTGTTTTTTTTTATTTTTGATATATTAAGAAATGAACATTTTTAATTACGTAGCAAACCGGATACTACAACTCCCTAGGGCGTCTTGTCAATTTTGTCATCCAGGGAAGTAAAGAAAGAAACAGACCATATGGGAGCTTACATAGACTGACCAGACCAATTCTGTAGGAGAACTGCATGTTACCTGACCGTGAAGAATCATCTAAACTTTGCCTATATGTATAGTAGCTTAACCTTTTCACCGCCATTGACTTCATTTAAAGTCAGGACAATAGAAGCCCCACACGCCAATGACTTCATATCGAGTCGATCAAACTTACAGAACCTACTGTGTGGCGGTGAATAGGTTAAACAGTGAACATACGTGAAAAGCACGTCCGGGATCCATGGAAGCCTACTATGCAAAATGCATTCATATAATAATTTGTATATAGGATTTCGGAAAGGGTCCAAGAGTTTTTTGATTTTTTTTTTTTTTTTTTTTAATTTAATTTATTTAAGAACACAAACAGAAACTTTAACTTTAATAAACCCTCTTTAAAGGTAAAACAAAAGCGTGCAAACGACCATAACATGATCTAGCTTCTCCATAAGTTGTGTCATGTCAGGTATTTTTAAGAACCTTGTTCAGTCGAATATCATCACTCACGGCTAGCCAATAGTATGTCAGGCAACGCAACACGAAATATGAAAAACATTGCTTCTCTCCTCTTCTTGCGACCGAATCAGGAGTCACTGAGTCATGCCTGACAATTTTAGATACAAACATGAAATCACTTTGATTCTTGTATTATAATGACTTCTACCCCTTTATTATAATAGTAATACCTACAAAAAATATTAAACAATAGCACAAGAATAGAAGAAAGAAGTAAATTAAAGATCTTAATTTAGAAGTAACAACTGCATATTATCATACTATAGTAATGGCCGAGTAAATACTTATAAAACAATACAAATAATATGTATGTCTTTACACCTGTAAAATAATTTTGAAACCCATTATAGTTCTGTGTGAAAAATATTATTTTTTCTATTGCTGAAATTTAGTAAACATAATTATAATTACCATTAGACAACACACTTAGAAAATTTGATACATTTTTGAACCTCTTACACAACTATGTAACTTATTTCAGAAAATTTATGCTGAGAATTTACACATTTCCAAATAAGACAATTAACAGTGATATAATTGTGTAGCGACAATAATCAAGTTGTGTTGAAACATGTTTGTATTCTCCTCTAAACCGTATCTTTATTATATTAATATTTTTTGCACCGTTAACGAGATTGTAAGTGTGCATTATGTACATTCTGCAGTATATTCTACATAAGGCAATAAATTGACATACAATATCATTTCTAGAATTTTCTATGCCCCCAATAGACTGTTGGGCATGGGCTGACACCTGAAACATCTTCACAGGCACCTTACAAGCAACAAGATCTACCCGAAAAGCAGTTGTGACAGTCCACAAATAGCGATGGCGTTAAAATTCCAATGCGCGACAACAATTGGATTTTACCCATCGCTATGTGTACACCTTCGCGGCCGACGTCCCGGGCGGCGGTGCCGTCGCTGAGCAAGCGGCAGAGTTACGAGAGACGGTCTCTGGCTGTCCCGGACAACTAACAGAGGCCAATCTATTGTAACACTGCTATATACGACCGCAGGCACTTCAGAGCTTCAGTCTGCAAGAACACGCCGTCAGGCACCTCCCGAGAGTCAATTTCTAAGCTCACGTAATAACCGTCCTGTGATTAAATCACAGAACGACCGAGTTATTTCAGTGCAGCGTGAAATTTGACCCATTTGATAGTAACTACTTACGCGTGCTCAAAATGACTAACAAGAGAGGCGATGTTGGTTTGTGCCAAATGAACGTTCAGCTTAAAACACAATCTAATTAATCGTGTTTGAATTTAACACAAATAAATCACGTTAAACATATTTTATAGAAAGTGTGGCCACCTGCTTTTTGTTGAATTGAATCCCTGTCCGTTCCGTTTCGTTTCGTCCTTTTCTATCCGTTCCCTTGGCGTTGACAGCAGTGAGGCGTTTTTTGACAGCTATAAATTAAGCACAGCACGGCTAGCACAAGACGGCGCGCGAGCTATCTCACCGGGGTCTATTAAGGTAAGACCGCACTAGGCGACGCGACACTACGCGACGCGACGCTACGCGACACGGCTCTAAATCAGTACACCGCCCTGAAACTGCAGCGACGCGACACTTTGCGACACATTTTGCCAGTCAGTTGTTATCAGTGTTGCCAGAACGTGCTTTTTAGCACGTATTTACGTGCTTTTTAGCACGATTTTACGTGCTTTTTTGGACACGAACGTGCTTTTTACGTGCGCTTCCCAAAAACGTGCTAAAACCGTGCTTTTTTAAGTAATTAAGGCTATCACCAAATTTCAAGTTCATGGGTCAAAGGGAAGAAAAAATAATCTTATGAACAAAATTTTGTGACAGATTACGGACGGACGGGCGCGTGAGTGACAACAATAGGATTCATGTTGGACCCTTCGGGTACGGAACCCTTAAAACGCGCTTTTTATTACAAAAACGTGCTTATTTGGACACCCGACCGTACTTTTTGACGGAAGTGCTCTGCAAACACTGAGTGTCGCGTCGCTTACTATACCGCACTACGCGACGCGACACTACGCGACGCGCCACGGCGCGACACTACGCGACGCGCCACGGCGCGACAAAGTTGGTCGATTGGTCAACTCTGTCGCATCGCGTAGTGTCGCGTCGCATAGTGCGGTTTACCTCATACATTTACATACAAAGAATATTAGAGCCGTGTCGCGTCGCCTAGTGCGGTTTTACCTTTAGACCTCGTATCGCACTGACTTGTCATTACACTCTTATCTTGCTCTTATCTAGGAACGGGACGGAGTTTTAGGTTGCCGCAGTAAACGTGTTAACGTTGATCGATCTGTAATCGTAAGTTGGTGCAACCCGCCCTAAAGCGGCCTACTCACAGTCCTAAAACAGAGGCGATATCGGGAGAGTGGTGGGGAGCACCCTAGATCGCTCCCTAGGGTACGATAATCATATACGATTTACCTACACACGAGGTGTCGCGACGGAGGTCGCGATGTAGCCTATATTCCCTGATGAAAACACAATCTGACAACCTCCTTACTAAAGATTGACTTACTTTAATTTGTTTATGGTAAGATATTTAAAGTTTCTGTCATTTGGATTCTATTAATGAAAGCTAATTTTTACGTCAAATAAATGCTAAAATACAGTAATTACAAAGATGATAGTTTAATGCAGAGTAAGCCAGAAATGTGATAAAGTTGACTGCTAAGCTGATGCTGGAATAAAGTATTCAATATGTAAGGTTGTACACAAACCTTAACAGAAGACATCGGTGCTGACCGGGTCGCTGAACTACAGCTAAGTAGTATAGTAGCGTAGCCCATAAAAGATTGTAGTACCTATATAACTAGAGTTAAGCATGAACAGACCTTGGTCAGAATTTCAGTAAAGAGGAGCCTCCGAGGAGTTGAGTTCTTGTGTTGAGCTCGACAATAAGTACACGTGTCCCTCGAGGTATAGTGCAGCTCCTAGTTGGAGCACGATTGGTGGTGGTAACGGGCAGTTGGCCCCTTCCCGTAAGTGGCAAGTTCCCAGGGATGGATGTTACACCACACCGGTACGAGAAGTACAAAGAATCCTCAAGTATCCATGCGCATGTGATGTAATATGTATAGAATGTAGGTCATGTTGAGTTTGACCTGGCCTATGATGTGGTTGATTGAACCCTGGGTCGATGTTGACATTTCCTAGAGACAAGGTCTGTGCATGTATGTTTTGGATGATCCTTATAAGCGGTTTATTCTTGAGACATCTGTGATTGGATGTAGTATTGTATGGGCTCTAGTGACATTGAAGTCATAAGTACCTTTTAAAACAGGTGGTGAATGTGCTGACCACCGCAGCTTCATGGTCATCTCTTGTACATCAGCAGACGAGTTGAAGTCTATCACCACAGATTCCATTATAAGGTATGAGATATGTTTATTACCATAACTAACACACATACATACATATTATATGCCAAGTACCTAACAATTATGCGAAGCAGATGCTCAAGTACATTGTGTTACAAGTGATAATAGTCCAACTCTGTTTAATAATGCAATTCAGGCAAATAACCCTTTTGTACGCCAACGGATTTCCCCACGGTGGCTACAAAAATTGGTGGAGGAGCTGGGATATTGACGGCATTTTGGGGAAGATGTCGTTAGTATCGCTGGTTTTATTCAAAAACATAAATATTAAAATGTTTATTTTCTACATGAGTATCACAATTGAACTAAAATCTTGTGATAAAACGAAGTGTGTTGGTTTGGTTTAACATAACTCATATTCTGCAATCGAATAATAAAAGCGACCAATGTCTTGTGTTGACATCTATGAGTGAATAATAGAAACGACAGAATCGTGTTACTATGAAGTAAGCAAAACGCTTTAGATGCACCATCATGGTTCGAATAGCAGAATATATTTAATACAATATCTGTGTCCAGTTTTGAATGTACAAGGTGGCTAATTACTATATTCTTACCGACTAATTATATGAGAATGTACTAGATTCCGATAGTATTTGAGAACTTAAGTCAATACTAAGAAATGCTATTAAGAAAAAAAGATAATTAATAATTACCAATTACGTAAAACAATCTACTAGTCTATTAGACATAAAAAGGATAGATATGGGAAGTCAGTTTGTGTTTCATCAGCCCCGGTAGCATGATAGTCAATACTGTCACGTTATATGACCAAAATGTGTGAAAACGTCACATAAAACATTACGGTATAAGCGATCTTAGCCTCTCAGGAGGAAGGAGAATGAAGTTAATCTAAGAAAATATACACGATATAATAACATGTGGAAGCGAATCCTCAGATTTTATAAGGCTTGGCAACGCGTATGTGATTCCTTTGGAGTTGCGAGCGTCTGTAGGCTGCAGTGTCCGCTTACAATTAGGTGGACCGTATGCTTGTTTGCCACTGTCGGAGCACGAGTAAAAATAATAATTTGATTAAGAATTAATCTTTAAATGTTTTCTTATATTCATGGAAATATGACCCGTGTTGGTTCAGATAATGTAAACATACCTTAAGGTTTCAGTATGACATGATACAAATTCTATTAAGAGTGACAGAGAAGGACATATCTCTTTGAATCTTTCTGTCTAAATACCTCTATGAGGATGTATCAAAACTTTTATAAAAGTAATAAGAACTCAAACTCAAAATCGATTCCTTTTATATTGAAATTGAAACATTAACTTAATTTCACAAATTTTACAATGCTTTTCAATTTGTCCATGAGAGTATCACATAGAAATATCCACATATGATTTGTGAAGTGACAGAATGTTGATAAATTTTACCTTCGTAAAGTGAAATAAAGTGATACAAGTCGGTGCAATAAAATACTAAGCGGCTTTATCAGGAATATTAGAATAATTTGCCGAAAGGAGGGTGAGTGTTATGAATGTTATGATTTTCAATTACCGCACGTCGCAATGGCGCATTTATGTTCCTATAACAAATATTTAGAATTACCGCGTAAGTTTGTGTTGAGTGACGTATTTTGAGTTAAAGTTCATATTTGCGAGAAATTATTAGACAATATTAAATAAGTGTGGGTCAAACATATTACCTACTAATACTTAATTAATGCATTTGTTGCACAAGATCCTAAGTCTTTTGTGTATTTTTGGTTGAAACATAGGCTCATTGATTTTGGATGAAATTTCGACGTACGCAATGGTTATTTAACGACGCGGTCATGATTTACGTCGTACAGCGAATTATCTAAATTGTTGGAGAAAAATGACAACATTTCGCATTTCATTTTACCCTAACGGCTTGAAGCAAAAATCCATTTAGAGATGTGAACTTGCTGAGCTATATAGAAATAGAAAGAAAGAAAATACGTTTATTTGACATCAACATCATAATAACATTAAATAGTGGATTTTTATATCTGATAGTTCAGGAAAAATTGCATATACTAAATATGAAGCCATTACTAAGTTGAATAAGAATAATCAATGACTTGACTTATGTATCCTATTAAAACAATAAAACCTGTATGTGGATACGACATTGACAATTATGACATCGACACAGAAGACACTTGTTAGTTGTGAGTGTCAAGTGAAGTAATCGAGTTTAAATCTTTCGAACGTCTCCGTCTCTATCTCATTACCTTCGAGCGATAGAGAAAGAAACTTAATAATTCCGATCATTGGGTGGTCAGGATAGACCCCCTAAAATTTGTCACTGTCACTGACGCAGGTGACACAGATACAGTATAACTTTTAACTTATAGTTCAATATTTGTCCAGAGTGCTAATCTTATTCGTACCAAATACGTACACATACGCCCTTTTAGAACGTGGCAGTTGACTGTTCAAGTTAAATAAGGGGGATTTAATGAAAATATACTGAACAGGAAAGATACGTATCTCCTAACCTTCGAGTACTGTTAAATACCTAAATAAAATGGAAGGGATAGGAAAACGAAATATTGTCAATTCTTTCTTCAGGTGTATGAAATGAGTACTTACTATGATAAAATTTATTAGTCCCAAGACCTTTTATGCAAACTAAAAGTTCAAATGCATATAACATACTGTGTTATGCTTTGATAGATTGATTACGCTAGAATCGAATTAGATGTACTTGACGGATCTCTCATTTTCGATAAAATACATGTATTCAGAACGTATTGTTCATGAAATCTTATGTGCATACATAACGTTTATTATTACACAGTACGCATCTTATTGCTACAAGGATCAATTTTATTTGGAGCTATACTTTACATATTTGAACTGCTATGAAGTATTTCGTAAAAATATTTGTTATCAAACATTATGAAAGAGTAATTAGTATTGAATGATGAATACATTATATATACAAATAAATTGCACAATATCTCACTTAATTGTCAACTATAAGGAAAAGGATAATAAAACAAGGAATGGTTTCTAGGTATCTTTCAGGAAACATGGAAGATATTTTATTGAAACGTTTAACAACATTTACGACCAATATAAAATTGTTAGCTATTAGCGCCAAACTTTGAATACATGTCGTTTGTGGAGCAATGACCAATTAGAACTGAATGCAGTTGCTGCATCAAAGTTGCAATCCTTACTTAATCGGTCAACACTGATCTTTATCAGTATTTCAACATATTTACAACATCCAACGCAGATTCTAATCTACTACTTTACTACTCGAAGGAGAAAAAGCTTTGGCAGAGCTGAACGCAATAATACAACTAGAGAAGGAACCCAAGCCAATGGGAACTGTTTCCACTAGTAATCGAAGTAAGCTGCCAGGGTTACAACTACAAACTTTCAATTTCTTATTCTTTATTCGAATATCGGTTAGAGATGTTTACGAGACGTCGATATATTTTTGCACTTGAAACAGTTGCTTTGATTTGGACTCCTCTAGCTATCGAATCAGTTATATTAAGGGTGTCAGATTCAAATTCAGATCATTTATTTGCTATAAGTACATGTACATGCAAACACATTCATCAAATTAAATTAAAATAAAAATACTCTTTGGAAAGCGAAGTTAAGAATATGATTAATGACCTTGAGACTGTCAACAAAAACTATAAGATAGCCGTGTATACGCTTAAGGAAGATTTGGTAGACACGTACAGATTGTGGAAGCTCATTAAGCCACACTTTACAAAATGAAACATGCAATGAAGTTTGAACATTGTCGGAGAACTTTGGACGACTTTGAAAGACATCTTCGTATTTTATAGTCCTTAGGGATGACGTCAATCATAACTACCTACGTATTCTGATTATGGAAAGTTTTCTGAAGATATTATTTATGAAATGAAGTTAAAGCTTAATTCCGATTCTAACAGAGTAATGAGAAAACAACTGAACATTATGTTATTCACCAGTGAAGATACAAAGGGGAACCAAGGTTTAACAAACCAATATCCAAATTTATTAGAAATGAAAGAATTTTCCAGAGGAATAGACCTGGTCCTAGTACTTCTGCATTCGCCGGAACCTTTGCACCAAGGAAGTGAATATAAACAACGTAAATTACGGTGTATATCGTGTCAAGATAATCATTATAATGACCAATGCACAGTGTATAAAACATTGGAGGACGGAGAAAAGATATTAGGTAACAAATGCTACCTATGTTTTCAGACTGTACATTTAGCTTCAACATGTCATTGACATATTACATACGTATTGTAAGTCTAAATCTAAAGGTCATAATAGAGCTTTATGCCCAGAAATATTCGTATCCGAAGAAAATATGAAACTTGTTAATGTTTTAACGCTTTATCAGGTGACAAACTATATACTTATAAATAGATATATAAATTGGTACTCTTTGGTTCTGTTATCCAACAACGTTGAAGAAACAATGCATTTGTGTATAAACTTTAAGCCTTTTTAAAATATTTCGATTAACACACGTGATAGATTTCTAGTTCCAAAGAATTTGTGGAACATTTACCTGACACATGTTAAGATGTGGTAGTAAAGATTTTAAGTTTAAATTGAGATTTGAACAAGGATACTTTTCAATTAAAAGTGAAAAACAATAACAAAGTAAACTCTAGAAGAGGTGTGTGTGTTGATGACAATAGTTTTAATTGATGATCTATGTGACTTTGCAATTCTTACCTGCTAAATTACTACTTCAATATTCGTGAAAGACAAACGCAAATAGGATGATCGTCTACCAGAGACAGTCACAGACAAATGGAAAACCATTCTAGAAAGTTTCAAGTCAATGAAAACTATTTGCTTACCGAGAAACATACGCGTCAAAACAAGATTGCAAAATTCACGCATACCTAGATAGCCGAATAATTCTAAGCTTTCTTATCGATAGTAGACTGATCCATTACGTTTTTAAATCTCTACAAATGGAATAATTTGACAAATACTGTGGACTGGTAGTCAAATACTAATTTGGTATAACTCAAATAAACTGGAACCGTTCGTATTACGAAGGATTGAAGAAATCAAAATATGTTCCGTCGAATTTGATTTTCGGTATAGACGTAACTAGATCGATCAATTCTAATGAGTAGTAGCAGTAGTAATAAACACACTATTGCTCAAATCAAGTACTTACAAGGAAAAACAGACTTAAAAGTAGACATTTGTACAAAGGCGAACTTATCCCTTTAAGGGATCTCTACAATCAACCTTTGAGAAAAATGTGAAGACATTTTATATGGCAGACATACTGAACAACATGTACAAATGACAAAATTGTGTGACTAATTGTAGTGTGTAACTAGTGTAACTAAAATTTCCCGAAGAATTATGAAATCGAAATATAACGGAATAAATATATAATAAATTTTTGTTCAAATATACCGTAACATTATTAATTTCTAAAGTCAATAACAAGTCATATCAATAGAATCTTACTACTTAACTAGTATACAATTGACACAAACATGTCTAGTTAAATAGCGCGCCCCGGATCATACATACCGGGTGAAAATAAATACATGTAATACATAAATACATATGAGTATTTACAACGATGGTTGAATGGCCTAGCTTTTTGTTACAAAATCTAACCGGCTGACCAAGTTTATCCTGTTAGTTATACTTCCCTTTTGGCGGGGGAAGGTCTTCTGAATGGATCTTTACAAATGTGGTCCCATTCAGAAGATGTTCAAGATTCACACCATGAGAGGGAATGACTTCCATTAGATAAAGAGAATGTACAACCTGAAGCGTCATCTTTCAGATAATATTCCTGAACCAGTAGTTATAGAGATAAATAAATAAATAAAATAAATAAATATTTGGGGACAATCTTACACAAATCAACCTAGTCCCAACCCAAACTAAGCAAAGCTTGTACTGTGAGTAGGTACGATGCGACGATACACATATAGAGATGAGAAAAAACCTCTGAAGTACAAGAACTTAGAAGTCTTTAAAGACAGTTCTTCTCGGATGAAATAAATGGTAAAATAACTCTTGTTCGAAATTTAAGATCTTTCTCAGAGGGAGTTAGACGTAAATATGATTGTAGACTGACGTATACCTGTCATATGAATCCAATGATTTTTCCGAAATTGTGATTTCAATTAAAACGTCAAAAGAAGACGCTTGAAGATAATTTTCGTATTGGGGTACTTACTTCACATTCTCAACTTAGTACCTATGTCGACGCTTTGGATACCTTATGGTCTGAACACAAGTACAAAATATTATATGCAAATTCCACAATGTCGGAAGCATGATGTGGGACAAAATATCTTACTATGAACTCCTACATTACCGTCAGAAAGAGTAAAGATGAATAATGTTACACATATGTGAGAACTAATTAAATCGATTTTATGTTAGTAAAGGACAAAAAAAAACATGGATTTGTTTATGCACATGTTTGGTGTATCGAGTTATTCATATTGAAGCGGTTAACGAAGAATGTTCTCTTGCATCTCGACAATTCATCACCACAAGAGCGTCATACTCTAAAATCGTTGGATAAAACTCTTGAATTCAATTCTACTACATTTATACAAGAATGGAAACGTGGTGATATTATCATTAACAAATATAAGGGTATGTTCATCAATCGATAAAAACTTCACAAAACAGATTTCACGTTATATCCATCATCTGTTATTGATTCTAGAAAATAGATGGTTAAACTAACTACATTGGAAGAAAAGTGGATCTATGCGATTCCTTTGTGGATACATGGTTCCACCGCAAACTGATAATATAAATGCAGCCGATGACAGGGATGCAATTAACTGATTATATAGATGTGACTGATAACGTTAATAACATCAATGAAACTGTTCGGATGGACGAGACATATAGTAGTTTACGTTAAAGTAGAGCGCAGGAAAATTAGATAAAGTCGTTAATATTACATTTGGGGAAGTCGAACAGTACGAAGACGAATTTGTACAAATTGCTACTGGGGAAGAGAGACATAAGAGGACTCTAGCGGTCCAAGACTTGGTAAATTAAAGTATAGACCTGCCACTTGATGACTAGAATAATTATCAAACTCTACCTCGCCTTGTTGGGAGTGTCGCGACGGAGGTCGCGATGTAGCCTATATTCCCTGATGAAAACACAATCTGACAACCTCCTTACTAAAGATTGACTTACTTTAATTTGTTTATGGTAAGATATTTAAAGTTTCTGTCATTTGGATTCTATTAATGAAAGCTAATTTTTACGTCAAATAAATGCTAAAATACAGTAATTACAAAGATGATAGTTTAATGCAGAGTAAGCCAGAAATGTGATAAAGTTGACTGCTAAGCTGATGCTGGAATAAAGTATTCAATATGTAAGGTTGTACACAAACCTTAACAGAAGACATCGGTGCTGACCGGGTCGCTGAACTACAGCTAAGTAGTATAGTAGCGTAGCCCATAAAAGATTGTAGTACCTATATAACTAGAGTTAAGCATGAACAGACCTTGGTCAGAATTTCAGTAAAGAGGAGCCTCCGAGGAGTTGAGTTCTTGTGTTGAGCTCGACAATAAGTACACGTGTCCCTCGAGGTATAGTGCAGCTCCTAGTTGGAGCACGATTGGTGGTGGTAACGGGCAGTTGGCCCCTTCCCGTAAGTGGCAAGTTCCCAGGGATGGATGTTACACCACACCGGTACGAGAAGTACAAAGAATCCTCAAGTATCCATGCGCATGTGATGTAATATGTATAGAATGTAGGTCATGTTGAGTTTGACCTGGCCTATGATGTGGTTGATTGAACCCTGGGTCGATGTTGACATTTCCTAGAGACAAGGTCTGTGCATGTATGTTTTGGATGATCCTTATAAGCGGTTTATTCTTGAGACATCTGTGATTGGATGTAGTATTGTATGGGCTCTAGTGACATTGAAGTCATAAGTACCTTTTAAAACAGGTGGTGAATGTGCTGACCACCGCAGCTTCATGGTCATCTCTTGTACATCAGCAGACGAGTTGAAGTCTATCACCACAGATTCCATTATAAGGTATGAGATATGTTTATTACCATAACTAACACACATACATACATATTATATGCCAAGTACCTAACAATTATGCGAAGCAGATGCTCAAGTACATTGTGTTACAAGTGATAATAGTCCAACTCTGTTTAATAATGCAATTCAGGCAAATAACCCTTTTGTACGCCAACGGATTTCCCCACGGTGGCTACACGAGGCGATCTAGGGAGCGATTTAGGATGCTCCCCACCACTCTCCCGATATCGCCTCTGATTTTAGGGCTGTGTGTAGGCCGCTTAAGTTGTCGTTCGTGTCTTAAGACCCTGACGCCGTCTTATAAAATTGATTTGTTTGATCAATAATCGAGATTTGGGTCGAAGTCACGGTAAATTGCGGGATTCCGTGCAGATTAAATTATGGCCAATCATAATAGCGTTCATTGACTATATAATGCCCCCCGTGAATTGCGTAAAATTGAATAGGACGACTGTATTGCGAATATTACGATCAGACACGATATCATGACTAGTCACTAAGTACTGCAGAGAAAATAAGAATACTATGTATTTTAATTGTACGTTTTATTTATATTTTAAATTAAATTAAAAATAGTACAAAAGTAGTAATAACAACTATGAATGTTTTTTTTTAATCATTTATTTCAGGCATCTATGGACAAATACCTTAAAGACTAACATACATACTATATCATTATATTTCCTAAAATTAATTAGTATCACGCTGGGACGACGACGCGAGGCGCTTACTCTGGGTGTCGAATAACTGGCCGCGAAAGCGCCGGAAAACGACACCTTTCGGCCAGAACTCCTCCTTCATGAAAGTCGACAGCTTGTCGGTTTTGGTCTAGTGTTTAATAAAAATACATTTAAGTTTCCTTCGATTTATTTTCCAATATTAAGTAAATTAGGCTACAACTTTGAGACCGTGATTAGTATTAGTCTTAAAACGAATGCAAGTTTCCAAGACACGTTGCAAGTTTCTTTAAATTACACCCGCAAATAGTCAGTCACTCAATTATATGATCAGTCTAAGTTATTTCATTTTTTTTCATCCCAAAAATACATAATTATAATCGAATAATTCTAGAAAACCTTTAGAAAAACGACATGACAAAATAATTGAATAAATTATAACCGTTATAATTACAAATATAATACTAGTTAATGACACAATAAAGTTTCCAGGCTTAGACGATTAGGGGGTTAGCTAGTAAATCAACAAAGTCAACAAAATTTAATATTCTTTTTTATTTACATCACAGTTGGCACCGAAAAACGCCTCATTACTAGCGGCCATAGTTAAAAAAAAAACTTAAGTCGCGGATGGTAGCGATTTGGCCGCTATCGTCGTTTCCTGCGCGGCTTGGCCGCGGGCGCTACGCTGACGCTGGCCTCGGCGATCTCGTCACGACTGGCAGTTTCTGTGCGCTCGAGTTGCCCTCGGGCTTCAACGAAGAACATCACGTCGCGAAGCTGCTCTTTTAGTTCAGTTACCTGTGTTAAAAATATAAAAGTAAATTACATATTACTTTTGAACACATTTGTTCGTAAAGTGGCTATTACTTTGCTTTTAGGCTCATAACCCAGGATATTACACACGCGAGCTATAATTTTATTACGAAACTTGTGCTATAATATTTATATCCCCATTAAAATACGACGGTACATCGCAGCAAGGTGTAAAAGTAGGAAAATGGAGCATTCTGAAATTAACCGGGTTATATAGTCTTTTTTTTTAAATTTCGGCTAATGGATTCTTACACTATTAAAATTTTCAATTTCGAATAACAATTAATAATATTAAAGAGTATTAATTTATTTAAGTCACACCTGCCCATAAAGCGGCAATTACTGCATGCTAAAATCCCACTTCCTGGCCATTTGAGCCATTTGACATTTTGTACTTACCACGGGCGGTAATAAAGAAAGCCTCAGATCACATATTTATCGCCCTTGCCTTCGGCTGGCATCTGGGATATTCTTTGTATTACCGCCCTTGGTAAGTAATGTACTTTATGTCACACCTGGCCATAAAGTGGCCATTATCGCACGCTCCGCGCGCGAAAAAACCCACTTCCTGGCCAGGGGGTGACATAAAATTTTGTACTTACCACGGGCGATAATAAAGAAAGCCTCAGATCGCATATTTATCGCCCTTGCCTTCGGCTCGGGCGTAAAATACCTGCGATCTGAGACATTCTTTGTTTTATCGCCCTTGGTAAGTAATGTACTATTATGTCACACCTGGCCATAAAGCGGCCATTACTGCACGCTCCGCGCGCGAAAAAACCCACTTCCTGGCCAGGGGGTGACATAAAATTTTGAACTTAACACGGGCGGTAATAAAGAAAGCCTCAGATCGCATATTTATCGCCCTTGCCTTCGGCTCGGGCGTCAAATACCTGCGATCTGAGACATTCTTTGTTTTACCGCCCTTGTTCAGTAATGTACTAATTTTATTATGTAGTGGCTGACTGGGGATTCCGTAGCCCCGCGTTGTGGCTGCGAGCGCATCCCCGCTCGTACGGGACGGTAACGGTATGGACGCATTACTTAACTAATGTTTTTGCCCAGCAGTGGAACACATTTGATTGACAAGTCAATAGTGAAATATATTGTTTAAATACCTGTGCTTTAAATTCATCCTCCCTAGCTTGCGCCCTTGACTGCCACTCGGCCTGGTTGGCGGCCATGGCTGCTGCCAAGCCTCGCTCCTCTGCCAGAGAACTTTGCAGTGATGTTACCCTGTTACAAGAAAATAGCATCTTAATCCAGTAACATTAACCATTGAGAAATTGTTCGAAGAGTTAGAGGTAAAGGTTGGTGAAAAAGACCGCTTCTTAAACTACGCTGACGCGCCGTAAACGCAGACGTGACTCCTGCGCAACTTTTAAAACTCTTAGCTCTCTCTGGTCCCTGCTTTAACTTAACATTGTCTATTTTGAGCAGCGTGGCTCATCATTTAGAGGTGTTTTAATGACCTGACTTATTGTTCAAATTTCAGTAATAAACGGTTGACGAGTACACCTCTAACATGTAATCTTATCGTTCATTCCGCTTGATCTACTCTAGCTCACTCCGCTGTGCCCTGTACCCTTACCATGAGTTTGCAATATTTGCATTACCTTACTCGCTAGCGACTGCGTAAACTGGCGGTTACGCAATAGAACTAAGAATCGCCATACTAAATCGTTTACGCAGTCGCTAGCGAGTACGGTAAAGCAAACAATGCAATGTACTGTTGCAGCTTTAATTCCCTTAGTGTATGGGCAGCATTGCTAAATCCGAACGGTATATTAAGGAATTCAAAGAGACCAGGGGCCTATTTCATATAATGAATTATTAAATAGGCCCCAAAGCTTCTAAACGAGATCTGCTAACTGGCTCGATAAAAATTCGACCTATAGAGGAGAACACATGCATTTTTGAACAAAGCGAAACGGAGACCTTCAATCGCTCCACTCACTTGATCAATAATTCACCTAAATAATAAGTTTTAAAAATATAATCCTTATTATATCTATCAAATTCTGAGTTTGATTTAGCATTACCGACCTTTTCCTTTTCTTCTGTTTTACAAAAACTATGCATAATTTTACGTAATAAGTGGGGAGAGGGGTCCAAGAAATCTAATGTGCCCTACATCAGGGTACGGTGGTCAAAGTTGCCAAAATCATCCTTATGTAAAAAAAACACTGTCTCTAGGGTATCCACGTGGATAAGTAGAATTATTGGCCCCATTAACTCACTTGGCTGTGACCTGGTGCAGCTTCCTCTCCAGCGCCTTGTTGTCCTTGCCGAGCGTAGCCAGCTGTTGCCGCAGCGTGGCCGCCTCCGCCTCCGCTGAACTGGCGCGCGCGTGCAGCGCTGCACTGGTTGACGCATGCGCTGCTTCTAGCCTGCAACACGATTTATTTATTTACCCCCCTTATTCATAAAAAAAGCAAACCTATGCACAAACCCAAATGTCAAAGTGACAGATAAACACAAAAGGCATGTTAGCTAAAATAGCTGTGATGAACTTTTCTTTATCGCCTCGCCTCTTTTATTCTTCGTCGCTTAGTACCCATAGCACAAGCTTTGCTTAGTTTGGGACTTAGGTTGATTTGTGTAAGATTGTCCACAAAATATTTTTTTTTATTGCACAAAGCAAATGAGTACAAATGGCGGACTCAATGGCTCAGTACGATTACGTGGGATTGCTGCTGCGGGTGGCCCAGCTGCTGTGTAGAACTGGCAACCGATACGTTATTGTCTCAGAATGGTATATTGAATTACTTATTCGCTTATTCTGGATTCGTAGAACTGCTGCTGGTTGTCCAACTGCTTTGTAGAACTGGCAACCGATACGTTATTGTCTCAGTATGGTATATTGAATGACTTACTCCCTGATTCTGGATTCGTAGAACTGTCGCTGACTGCAGCTGCTGTGTAGAACTGGCAACCGATACGTTGGCTCAGAATAGTATATTGAATGACTTACTCGCTGATTCTAGATTCGTAGAACTGCCGCTGGCTGTCCAGCTGCTGTGTGAGAATGTGAGTAAACTCTAGTTGCGCGGAATCGAGCTTGTCCCCTCCGCAAGCCTCGCCCGTGTCGGCAGCTACTAGCTTGCCGTCTGCTTTGTTTTGGACCAAGCGGTGCACGAAGTTATCGCCTGCAAACGATTTTATACTTTTAATTCTAGAAATGATTGCTTCCGCCTCACGTAAGTAATGTTGGGGAAAATTATTTCTCACACTACGTCGTTTAATATTAGAGCAAAATTTATTTCCTTCATTGTTAATGCTGACGTTAGATTGCATCGTTAGGATTATGTTACTGGAGTACACATCACCCACCTTATTCATAAATATTATTAACCAACCTCTGCAAAATGTTTTGTCCCTTTCTCGCAAACACAAATGTCAAAGTGACTGATAAGGGCAAACTAATTGTAGCGGCATTTTAGCTAAAATAGGTTTGATGAACGTTTGTGAATAAGGCCTTAATTACCCTATTTTATAGGAAAGATATAAATATCAACTTGGTCGTGTTTAAAATCATTAATTATTTTACTATTTTGACAAAATGGGCAAAATTTACTAAATTAAGGACATACAGTAACATATTATTGTTTATTATTTTATGTATTTTGCTAATAAAACCACCAATGTTTCCTAAGTCGATACTTGAAGAACAGAACAATTAGAAGATAAATAATATACAAGAACTATCATACCTGCGTAGTCCCACACCCTGTTAGAGCCCAGTTGTAGTGCGTACGTGTGATTCGAAGCCAAGAAATGCTTTGCTGCGTGCCCGTTTTCGTACCTAGAAGAAAACTTAATATATTTCCGCTGAATAATATGATATTTGATACTATTAGAGCCGATTCTACAACCCCCAGATAAAATGATGAGTCTGTTAAAATTATGACTGCCTTTTTCTGAAATTAAATAACAGAATAAGACAGAGCTAACATTTATCTGAAAGATACTATTAAGATACTTGTATTACTTGTATCTTGTACTGAATCTGAATGGAGCTTCCGCCATGTCGCAATGGACACCATTTCGTTCAAATATGAAATTAAACTACTGTATAGACGGTTCAAATTTCTTTCCATTTGTAGAATACGCTCTGGCCCGTCCCAGTTACTGAGTATCGTACTTTAGAGACTCCACACCCGGGCAACTTTTTGTAATTTTTATCAGTTCTCTTTATAGGCCGGGAGATGGTGACACAAAATTCCGGTCATTTGTATCAGTATGGCGATCCTTCAGGGGTACTAAGTACGTAATGACGAAAAGGAAAATGATGGTCATAGCGCTGGTGCTAGCGGCCCAATCGCGTGGGCGTTAATCGAACGTGGCGGATAAATTACGTAAATCGAATGATTTGTACCACAAACATTGGCGGTAGCGTAATGCCATACTTCTCCGGTGTGGCTTACAGGCTGTAAGTTACAGCCCGCCATGCAGACGAGAACACGTGAATATAAAAAAATTAAACCAATTCTACCAGGCTATTTTCTGCACAGCTGATCATCGTCGAGTAGTAATTCACGAAAATCGCCATGCCATACTTTTCCGACGGTTCCATAAAGCCGCCGAAAAGGATCATTACGTACCCCTGAAGGATCGCCATACTGGTACTAATGACCAAGAATTTTGTATCATCATCTCCCGGCCTATTTTCAGAGACGTAGCTCCGTGGTCAACTCTGCCCTGCACTTCACTACCAATAATAAGTAATGGGAAGGAATGGGACTCTTCAAGAAAGGCGTGAAATAGTAGATTGTGTCACAAGGGAGCAAAATGACATATTTACGGCGTGGGCGTAAATTGAATCCTGAACGAAGCGAAGGATTATATAATAGAATCCTGAGCGTAGCGAGGGATTCTAAAATAGAATCCTGAGTGTAGTGAGGGATTCAAGAATTAACGCCCAAGGTGGAAATAGTTTTGCTTCCATGTGACACATACTGCTTTTCACATCACCTATTGAGGATAATGAAAGATCTGAAATAACAATAGTTGTGCATTTATTTTATCAAAATCGATACAATAACTCATTAAGTTACCTATTACTCGTTACAGAAAAGTGCCACTTTGATCCCTTCTAGCAGGGAAGAAAAGTGCCATTTTGATCCCTTCTAGCAGGGAAGAAAAAGCCCTTATCCGAATAGGTGATGTGAAAAGGTTTATTACAGGTCGGCAACGCGCGAGTGACGCCTCTGGTTTTGCAAGCGTGTATAGGCGACGGTAACCACTTACCATCAGGTGTCCCGCACGTATGTTTGCCACCGTACTAGTATAAAAAACCGGCCAAGTGCGTGTCGGGCCACGCGCAGGGTAGGGTTCCGTAGTCGTCTACCCGTTACATTATGTGGACTAAAAAGTTCGCAAACTTATATTTACTATGTTTTTGACAGAATTAACAACATTATCTAAGGTATCAATGGAAATTGTACGAAAGTACATTTCTGAAGTTCGACTTTTACTCGTTAACTAGTAATGTCTACTTAGCTGTGATAGTTTTCCTTTTAAATTCATCGTATATACTATTACCATGATTTTTTTCACATGCCTAGTAGCCACCGTTTAGCTGGCAGGGGGGGGGGGGACACTTGACCATAACAAAAATTATCACTTCAAAGCTTAATATCACGCTAACCAATCTTTAATCAAAAAATGCTTTTAGAAACCTTATAATATTTTTAAAAGAGCTATCCAACGATACCCCACACGATGGGGTTTGGCAGAAAAAAAAATTGCACCACCACTTTACATGTACGGGAGGTACCCTAAAAAAAAATTTTTTTTAAGATTTTATTCTACCGTTTTGTCGGCGTCATTGCTATGTATACTATTCATGCCAAATTACAGCTTTCTAGTACTAACGGTTACTGAGAAAAACGGGGGTCGGACGGACGGACATGGCGAAACTATAAGGGTTCCTTGTTTACTACGGAACCCTAAAAAGGTATCCGAAGCTAACCTCCCGCAGCCGACGTTTCCGCAGATGAGGCAGATCCAGAGCGAGCCGCCTTCGCCGTCCGGCTGGCCCTCAGCGATGCCGCTGTGCTCGCGGCTGTCTTCCAAACCCTCTTCTGCACATAATAACAATTGGGTATTTGACATGGTGGATAGAGAACCATCAAATTAGACAGTAAAAATGTTACATGTTTGTTAAGCGGATGCGTCCGCTAGCGAAAATCTCAAATTTGGTACCTAAAGTATTCCACCATAATTTTTCTGTAAACAAAAATAGTAGTCGGAGGACACTAATTATCACACCTTTTGGTCACTACACTTTCCTCAGATTACATTTGGTCCCAACTGCCAGGACGCTAGCGAGCTGTCCGGCAACTAAGAAAAGTTACGCATGCACCATGTGTTTTATGGAGCCTAGACCTAAATGCATCGTGTCAAGGTTCAAATTACATAACTGCCGAGTTCATATAACCTCTTTAAGGCACGAGTGAACACAGGCATTTTCTGGGTGAGCTCGCTTCATTGTCGGCCTTATCTTTGCCCCCTGCCATTAAAAAAATAAAGGAATAATTTTATACGTCATGCGGTAATGGGATACCCTGTGTGCGTTTGTTTGTGCATGTGCACGTGTATGTGCGTGCGTGCGTGTGTGTGTGCGTACCTGTTGATTCCTGTTCCAGTTCGCACATGGCGCAGCGCGCGTGCCCGCGCGGCTCGGGTGTCTGCGCGCAGCGACACACCGGGCACGACGCGTCCCGCCACCGCACGAGGCAGTCCGCGTGGAATGCGTGCGCGCACTGCACGCTTAGCACGCCAGCTACGCTCTCGTCCATGCGCTCTGGGAGAAAAAAAATAGGCTAAGATACCGGCTCTCCACTACACACTAGCAGGGAGGTCTCACTCCGTCAGTTCGCCGCGCCGCTGCAAGTATGTACTAAGTACTACATCCGTAGGTGGTACCATTCAGTGGCTGCCGCGCGTCATTCGCTTGGTGTGATTTAGGGTTGTAAATTGGGGATTTGTTAACAGTGGGACTTTTGTACGTAAATAGTACTATTACTTAAATATTCTGTGACACTAGCCGAAAGCACAACATCTGTGACAAGCACAACAAAATTACTATATTAATACTTTAAATTCTCAATTCAATTCTTTAAAACATGGCTTTCCGTCAAATTTATGATGATTTCGCCAATGTCACGTGTTCAGTGACGTTGTTCGGTAACGACGCCATGACAGTAGGCAAGGTTTTGTACGGTAAATGGATTCTGCTCGTCGTCGCCCCGGGCACGTGTGCTCACCAACGCGGCGACGACCAAAATCCCTTTAAATACTCAAAATTTCTATAACCGGCTGCGCCATGTCAACGCGTCAATCAAACAACAAGTAGGCTTCAAGACTGGTTTATTTATATACGATCTCATGTGGGTAGGACATGTAAGTTTTCAAACTACCGACAAACATGTACAAACTTGTTGCGTCATTTGAACCGCGGATAGAACCTTTGAAACGCTGCCGTTTCAGCCAAAACAGCGATCGGACGGCGAGACGAGAAAGAGCGAGTCAAGACGAGAGCAGTATTGGACAGTCTCGGCCTGTTTCGAAGTTTCTCGAGGAGTGCAGCCGGCAAGATAGACAGAACCAAGACACACATGGCTACTTAGCTTGGGTTGCGCCGAAGCGTCCGTAATATTAAGCTGTGTACGTCAAAATCTGATGGTTTGAAATTTTTTACAAGTTTTATGAGATGAGCTGCTGGCGCCATATTTAACGGAATCGTAACATGGTGCACAGTAAAGGCAGTAGTGGGAACTACTTAGCGCCCAGGCTTCCTTATGAATGTCGCAAAATAGTAGTGCCTGGAGGAAGGTGGTACAAGACTGCAGTGGTAGCCACGACCTTCAGCAATGAGGATACGACTAGGAAGAACTTGGTGCAACCAAACGTTATGAAATACTACTGTCCGCTGACCGCGCCATGTCACTACGAACTACGTTGTCCATGAGAAGAGCGGTTTTGATCTCAGCTGCAACAGCTTTTTCACATCACCTATTCGGATAAGGGCTTTTTCTTCCCTGCTAGGAGGGATCAAAATGGCACTTTTCTTCCCTGCTAGGAGGGATCAAAGTGCCACTTTTCTGTAACGAGTAATAAGTTATTAGTATCGATTATGATAAAATAAATGCACAACCATTGTTATTTCAGATCTTTCATTATCCTCAATAGGTGATGTGAAAAGCAGTATGTGTCACATGGAAGCAAAATTATTTCCACCTTGGGCGTTAATTCTTGAATCCCTCACTACGCTCAGGATTCTATTTTAGAATCCCTCGCTACGCTCAGGATTCTATTATATAATCCTTCTCTTCGTTCAGGATTCAAGTTACGCCCACGCCGTAAATATGTCATTTTGCTCCCTTGTGACACAATCTACTATTGCGCGTTATAGGGACGAGCCCCGAGCGGCCACAAGTGACCCGTGACACCCACGCGGCGGGCTCCAAACTGCTGTACCTTGTACTATACTTACCGAGACACACGGGGCACGTGGGCAGCTCGGTGTGCGCGGGCGGCGCGGCCCCGGACCGCCCGCAGGTGACGCGGGACACCCACGCCGCGCGGCACACCGCCGCAGGCTCTAAGCTGCTGTACGGTACGCCGTCGAAGGCGCTGTGGAATTCTCGCGCGGCTTCGTTACTACGGAAACTATGGGAAAAAGAATTGGTATTAAGATTCCTCTAGAAACCTATAGCAAATAAAAAAAAGGCATGACGGAAAAAATAATTTAGGTAACAGGTTAAACTTAAGGTAATAGATAATGCTTACGTATTAGGTAATCTTCAGATAACAAGTTATAACAATAGGTATAAAATGTCATCAGTAGGTTCCGTGAACAAAGGTCCCTCGTACACTCACGTGAGCAGTGCCATGTAGTGGTCAGGCGACCCGTCCCGCAGCACGCGAACGTGCGCGATATCTTGCTGGCAGGCCGCCGCGAACGCTAGCAGGTCGCTGGCTCCCAGCGCGCCTGGCACGGAGAGGAGGCACAGCATCTTCGCTTCGGGGGCCTCTTTGAGCTCACTGGCAACATAGAATAGGTATTGAGTACAAAACAATCACTATCTAAATCTACAAAAAAAAGATAATCTATTATTAATTTAAAAAAAGATAATCTATTAAAAATTATTAATAAAGTAACATACTAACTTTTCTTTGTACAAATGCAGCACCCCCTTAGTGACCTCAACAAGAGGGTTGCCACAAAAGAAGCTGATGGTGTCATCATCATCTGGTATGATGCTATCTTTGGGTGGTGAGCGGCGGGAACTGGTAGGCAGAATACCTTTAAAAATCAATTTGGTTATATTTCTATCATTACTCATAACTGTGTATATGTATTGTATTATGGTGAACACAATGAAGTTTAGTATTAACAGTTTAACAAGTGTCTGTAATTCTGTATTTTTTGGAGTTTAATAAGCTACTTTGTATAAAATATTTCATTTAAGCCGTATATATATATATATAAGATAATATGTTAAATGTACACTCACCTGTTAGAATAGAATACTTATGCTACATAATGTATTTTATGTCACACCTAGCCGTAAAGTGGCCATTATCGCACGCTCCGCGCGCGAAAAAACCCACTTCCTGGCCAGGGGGTGACATAAAATTTTGTACTTATCAAGAAAGCCTCAGATCGCATATTTATCGCCCTTGCCTTCGGCTCGGGCGTAAAATACCTGCGATCTGAGACATTCTTTGTTTTATCGCCCTTGGTAAGTAATAGCAGCGTTTTACCTACCAATAAAACGCTTATTAAAATACTTACCTTATTCGAAGCTTAATTTAATTGAGATAGGCACTTCCGTTTCCCGCATGTTTTCCCACTCTTTCTACCCTGTATATATCCGTCCCTGTCCCACATCCCCCCATATTTCCGTCACCACCACCATGCAGCGCTGCTGGAGGCTTCGGTTCTCCAGCTCGTACTAGCTCATTAATTCAATTTTGGTACGCACCAGGCAGAAATCTGTGTAAGCTTCGAATAAGGTAAGTATTTTAATAAGCGTTTTATTGGTAGGTAAAACGCTGCTATTAAATTACTTGACCGTTATTCGAAGCTTAATTTAATTGAGACATGTTTGTTATCGCCTGGTGGTGTGTGACGAACGCCAATGTGATAGATAAGTTATGAAGCACAATTTATTATTATTATGTGCTTAAGTTGCTGAAAAACTTATAATATTATAAATGAAACAACCAGAATGACTGAAATTAACACTTGTTTGTATTGTGAATTTAAGCATAAATCACACATTATTATTAGATACAATCATATTTTAGGTATCAGAATAGATACAAAGCATATTTTAGGTATCCGAATAGATACAAAGCATATTTTAGGTATCAGAATAAACATTAAACCCACAGTGGGTAGATATAGGATGTATGAAATCTAATCAGAAAGATCAACAAACGAACTGCAGTCATTGTACATAACATTTGGGTGACCTTAATTAAATATATGTCTAATCGACAGGGTTAAACAATTGGGTAACATTATTTGTGGAATTAGTATTATTGGTAGGGACGGACATTATTTCACGTCTATAGAATTGACGAAAAGTATTGCCTGATCTCCAATTACCTTTAGACAAAATCTCGTCAACTGGTACATTTGCAAACCAATTTCTAGAAGCAACTGCAGAACGCATACTACCTGGAGTTGCTACAATGCCTGCCTCCGCTAGGATAGTTTTAACCCAGCCCGCGATGACAGTGCGAGAAGCCGGCTTTGCTTGGCCTCGAATGGTAACAAATAAATTAGAACAATTAGCTGTAATCCTTCTTTCCCTCATTAAAGATATTGTTTGATTAATCCAGTAAACGGGGTCCAATTTAGTATTATTACTATTGTGACATAATTTCCAGCCTGATTGTCTGTAATCCGTCGAATCAGTTTTTGAACCAAAAACGGGACGGAATACTACAAAATCTCGTGATAATTCTACATGATCTGCGTCTACAGCCAATAACGTCAGGTCATGAACGCGTCTGCCTGAACATAAGAGGAGGAGCGTCGCTGTGTGTCTACAAACTGCAAATGAGCTACCTTCGTCGACAGTATAACGTTCTAAGAACGAGGTTAATACATCCACGTTCCATACAGGCGGCTTTGGTTTTTCAGGTTGCTTAAGAGCAATGGACTTTAATACATGTCTTACTAATGCATGTGAACTTAATAGGCCGGAGTCATCCGCGTTGCATATCGTAGAAATAGCAGACTTGTGCAACATAATTGTGTTATATGAAAGTTTTTCTATTAAACATAAATCTGCTAAAAATCTAGCTAAATTGGAACCGCCAGGACTATAGGGATCGACGTTATATTTCTTAGTCCATATCAACCATCGATTCCAAGCACTTCTATAGGTTCTTCGCGTACTGATACGCCATGAAGATTGCAATAGACGTTTCTGCTCGATGCTCCAATTAATCAAGTTCCCCTGCCACCCCCACATATCCATATTTCCAGGGTCATTTTGTGCACCTCTGGAGGTGGAAGTCCCGTCGAGGTGTCTATTAGGCAATGCGGGAGGTGTCGTATCGTGAATGGCGCTGCTATGGCACGTGACTTGAGGTCGGCTCTCCAGAATACTCGTTCCCAACGAGGCACTACTAGAAGGAATCGGCCTCTTGCGGTATTCATGTGTGTCAGGACTCTCGGTATCAGATATGGGGGTGGAAATACCCACGCTAGCTGGTAGTGCCAAATCTTTGAAAAGGCATCGTGAAATATTGCCTGATTGTCCCGGTGATCTAGGGATACGTAATTGACCACAACATGAGCTCGGTCCGACGCAAATAGGTCTACAAAAGGGACTCCAAATTTGCGAAACACTACTTCTGTCGCCCTCGGCAGTATGTGCCATTCTGGGGGTGTCTTGTGGCGAGATAAGTGGTCGGCATGGCGATTGTATTTGCCCGGAATGTAAAAGGGAGTCAATGTGATCCGATTCTGTTCCAGAATTTGATAAATCTTCTGTGTTATCTCTAGAAGATGAGAGGATCTCGTGCCCCCCTGGTTTCGAAGATAAGCCACTACAGACCGGTTGTCGCATTGAAGTAATATCGAGCTGTCCTTCAGATAAGCAGATTTCTTTTCCAGTACTTTGAGCACCGCTAACATTTCTTTCTGGTTGGAATGTATCTGCCTCTCCGCTATGTTCCACGGTCCTGATAGCGGTATATTGTCTACCTGAGCCCCCCAAGCTTCGTTCGATGCATCTGTCGCCAAAAAGTGAGTCGCCGGGGGCTCGAATATTCTTGAGACTTGATGACTGTTCATTAACCACCATCTTAGGTTGGCTTTCGCCTCGTCCGGTAAGAAATGCATGACGTGGATCGGCAATTTCTGAACTTTTATCAACAGATTCAATAGAGCTCGATAGTTCAGTCTCCCGAGAGGCACAATGAAACTGGCGAAGTTCAATAGGCCGACTAGACTCTGAAGGTCCTTCAGGTTTGTACGGGAGCCTGTCAACATTAGTGAAATTTTGGATTTCAATAGGGCTATTTTGTCCTGCGGCAAAGATTTCTGATTTAGCCATGGGTCCCAGCGTATACCTAAGTATGTGAGGCTCTTTTGGGGTACTAGCTGAGACTTCTCGAAATTGATTTTCCAGCCCAGTGACTGCAGGGTTGCCACAAACGTCTGGACGTGAGCTAGTAGTAGTTCTGGATCCTGGTGAACCAAGAGAAAATCGTCTAGATATACGACGATACGCATGCCTAGATCTCTCATTTTCTGGGCTACCCAGTTCGAAAGAGACGCAAATACTTTGGGCGATGTACTGAGCCCGAAAGGGAGACATGTCATTTCCAGCAGTTCTCCTTGGTACAGTAGACGAAGGAAGCACCTGTGTGACTCCTTTATTTTGAGGTGAAAATATGCTTGAGAGAGATCTAGCTTGCAAAGCCAATCGTGTGGCTGGAGGAAATGTGGAATACGATTCACATTTATGAGTTGAAAAGGCTGGGTTATGACATATTCGTTTAAAGCTCTCAAATTGAAAATAGGGCGTAGAGAGCCGTCGCTTTTCGGTACCAGAAAGAACTTCGAGAGGAAGCTTGGAGACCAACTTGCTTTCTTTAGGACGCCCTCGTTTTTTAATTGGTTTATTATGTTCGACATTGACTGCGACAGTGGAGTGCTGAGAGAGCAATTGTTTGCCACTGGCATGATTAGAGGTGGTCTCTCGAAGAAAGGTATCCGATACCCTTGTATTATTTTCAATAGGAACTGAGGTGCTCCCATTTCCTGCCATCGATCGTAAAACCTTGCAAGTTGACCTGCCCTGAACGGCAGATGATAGTCAATTTCGTCGCTTTTTGCTAGGTGTGTATGTGCAGGGAGACCCCGCTCGCTTGCGGCCTCGTGCATTCGATTCTGAATTTCGGTTGTTGTACTTACCCGCTCGGGGTCGAAAGTTACCTTTATTGAAAACAGGCCTGTTATTAGTATTAGCATGGCCTTGCGAAGGCCTGTTATATTGGTTATATCCGACTCCCTGCGAGGGAGGGCAATTGATATATCCACCCTGCGGGGGTGCAAAGTAATAGTTAGCAGGATAGGGAGCCTGCCATATAGCCGGTCCCATCTGCCCCGAGCCCTGCGAGGGCTGATTTCGCATAGCCGACCCCTGCGAGGGGTGGCGAACATTTTTGTTCTTTGTACCTACTTGCGTAGTAGACCCAAAATTACCATATTTAGTCGGTGGAGGTAGAAATGCCTTCTTTACACCTCCCTCTTTCTCAAGAGCTGCTGCGAGCTTGTCTTGGTCAAACAAGTGTTTAAGGGATGGTGGAATTCTACGAAGCTTACTTTTGAAAAGCTGGTCCCTTGAGTTTTTAATCACACCATCTCTGCGCATTTGAATAGCTTCGGCTCTATGGCCGCAAATCAATTGCAACAAGTCTGACGAAACCTTTGCATATTCCCCATTTACCAATACGTCTAACTTTTCACGTAACGCCTCATAATTCAAGTCGTTTTCATTTTTAGCCCATAAAAGAAAACTTTTTAACGTGTCCTCAATAACGGTTTTTTGTTTGATAGCACAAAAAGTTAACGCTGCATAGGCTTTGTCAGCATATGCCAAATGTTGCAGAGAATCGTACGCTTTTATTTCATCATTAGCCTCAAGCTCTACAAATCCAGGCGTATGGTTGTAGATTTTCTGAACATCTGCATATCTAACCTCAGTCCATTCATCAACATCTAAGTGTTGCATAGTTTTAAGCACATTCAAGAAGGATTCAGGCGCTTTTGGAACTGATGGCTCCTTTAATTTCGTTTCTAGGTCTAAAACGAATTCGGGCGGCAAGTCTCCTACCTCTGGACACTCATCATATAATTCCCGACTCACGTTAGCCTCTACAGATTGATCATCTTCGTTTAAATTAGACCTTAACTCAATGTCGTTAGGAATGTTGAACGAAATGTGTTTCTGCAAGTCACTTACTTGTTTAGACAATTCGTCTATCTTACGGTGTCTTTGTGAACGCCTGCTCTTCTTTTTACGGGACCTACGTGAGCGTCCCCGTTTGCGCGGCTCCGACGACGATGTCGACGACGAGCTCGAGGCTGAAGATGAGCTGCTGCTGCTGCTCGACGAAGTATCCCTGGGGCGGCGCCGCTGAGACGGCTGTGAAGGGCCCGCGACCTCCGCTGGCGCCTTTTTACCGCCACTCGCTGACTGTTCCTCATTCATCCTGAACAAATTTTGCACGAGGGACTATAATTACTCTTTTAGAATCAAATTCCTATTTGTTTAAAGTATTAGATATAAATCGGGACACTTTTATACTGATATAAATAATTCTCAACAAAAACAGGGTAGAATCAAAACTAAATCACGAATCTACATATATGAAACACAAATGGACATTGTGAATCGTTAAATTTTATAAATTTCGAACGGTAAATCCGTTAAATGTATTGGTGAACGCCAATAATATATTACAACAATTTAAAGGGAAAAAACACTTACGCAAAGGGGCTGGACTTACGTGCCAGCAATATTACTGCGATATATTACTCCACAAATATAAGTATAATATTGGAATATATTTTTATTTTTATTTTATTTTTTAATTATCTTCGAATAGCTAGACAGTGGTCGTTGCTATCCGTTCGCGGCGGGAAACAAAACGCCAATGAGCTAGTACGAGCTGGAGAACCGAAGCCTCCAGCAGCGCTGCATGGTGGTGGTGACGGAAATATGGGGGGATGTGGGACAGGGACGGATATATACAGGGTAGAAAGAGTGGGAAAACATGCGGGAAACGGAAGTGCCTATCTCAATTAAATTAAGCTTCGAATAACGGTCAAGTAATTTAATGTACTATTATAATTCTAATGTAAGTGAAAAGCCCTCTAATGTAATGAGAAATAAAGATCTTTGAACTTTTAATGCATCACCAGTATAGTGCGCAGTTGTACGGCTTGGGCTGTGGAGGGGCGCGCCTTCGTGGATGGCAACTATAATTACTGTGATTCAAATTTGGAAAGGTTATTTTTAAATAATACTTTACCAATGTCCGGGTTAGGGCCAAGCAAGACGCTGGCATATGTCTCCACAGTAATAGTTTTGGATTCTCGCGCGCCACGATCCTTCTTTTTCTGCTCCTTGGCAGTTTCTGGAAGGTAGATACATGCATAAAATGGTAGAAATAATAAAGCTTTTCATTACCCTTTTTTTTACCTATCTTAAGGGCCCAATTGATACTACCATAGTTCCTTTAAATGTTCTTATATTGAATAGATTTCCTATTATGTTCAACCACAAAAAATAAATCTTTTCACACAAGTTTATAGAGAACAAAGAAAAGTTACTCACCTTTGAATAACTTACGTTAACAAGAGTAAATGATACGCTGATATTGCTTACCGATTTCAGCGGGACTGTCGCCCATGTCGGGAAGGTCCTCGTCTATTTCTATACTCAAAACGCACAAAGACACGGACATTTACGGTTTAAATAATTTACGAAACAAAAAGGAAGCTTAATCACAATCAACTCCTGCTATGTTTATTACACACATGGCGGCAGTTTGTAGCTGGAATAGCGAAAGATTCTGATTTTGTAATAGAGTTAGCTGTTTATTAGATGAAAACAAACAATAACAAGTACAACAAAACTGGGAAACATCAATCAATAGCATAGCGAGATGAGTTGTCAAATTTGTCAATTTATCAGCTGGTTGCCACAGACTGAACAGTCCGTTCCAATCGAATCTTTTGGTGTGAAGAAATCGATTCAGTTATAAAATTTATCGTTATATATATTCTTTCGAAGCTCCGTAAAATACGTGTAAACTATAAATTTGTAACAAAAAACATCTGATATTCTCATATTTCTGTATATTTGTCATTGAAAAGACTCACAAAAAAGTGCTCTTTACTCCTTTCTTCTTCCTCGACGTGAAACCGAACGCGTAAGACGTCGGCCAATCGCATAACCAATCGGAATGTGGAAGTGGAAAAAAATAAAAATATTCAATATGGCTACGGATCGTACGACGTGAGCTGTCAGCTGAAATATTTTCTCTTTCTTTGTGTTTATTACTGTTTTAAAAATGTTATGATTGCTGAAAACGCGCGAATATGGGTGCGAAAGACTCAAAGCCTAGTTTTATATCTTACGAGGATGCAGTGAAACGAGGTATGCGCAGTTTTGGGAGCTTAGTGCGTCGAAGATGAATTGAGTTTATTTGAATCGCGTATCATTGTTTGCAGTGTCTGATAGCGAGTTGAGGCGTATTCGCGAGGCGTTTAAGAGATGTGCCGGCACGAACGGCACGTCCTTGAGTTTGGAAGCGTTTGTTCGCGAAGTTCTAAGCGATGGAGTGCCTTATGAAGTCGCCGACTGGCTATACCAGGCCTGCGGGGGCACCAAGAGAGGAATCGCCTTCAAGGAGCTGCTCTGTGGAATTGTAGTCCTTACTAAAGGAAACTTAGAGGAAAAAATCAAGTAAGAATCCCATTCTTTTGCCAAGCTTTTATCCTATTCTTACTGTAATTTCCCGTGCTCAGTATTTACCTTAATGTAATTTAACTTTGTTTTCCTGTTAAAACATCAATGTTTACGAATGCTGACAATGCTATGAGGCTGCTGAGACTTCAAAAACTTAGAAAGTGCATATATTGAAATGACTTTGTAAATGTAAACATGACTATAAATATAAACATAGAGACGGAGATACTTAGACAGATTTATCTCTGCAAATTACATACACCAAAAAAATGTATGTACTTGTTGCCCTTATCAGTTAATGTCGGTTTAAATCCAGTCTATTCTAGTTTTTGTTATTTATTATTTTCATTATAAACTAACTAAGCTATGCATAATAAAATTCAGGCTTGTGTTAAATAATATAATGCTGGTTTTCACCTACATTGGAATTGTTTATTGTTTTGATAAGTCAAATTTCAGTATTCTTTTGTATTTATTATCTGTCCTATTATTAGTTATTCTGAACATTGGGTATTCACTCTACTCATTTTATTGTAGAATTGATTTAAACAACTTTTTTAATTGGGTATTATGCTTATTCTGAGATAGTTTAAATGTTGATCTTTTTGTGGTTTCCTGTATTGTATGAGTGCAGCCATTAAAATAAGATCATCATCTGCCCATACTTGTATTTTATGCCACCGCTTTGCACAAGCTTCCTCCCATATGAGAGGGACAAGATTAAAATAAAATAAGTCCAAATACTTATCCTTCTTCTAGTTTAATTAAAATTTACCTTAAGCGTCCATCTCATATTACAATTCATTACAGATTTCTATGGACATTGTATGTCAACAATCAAGGTGACAATGGCACCTACATTTACAAATGGGATTTCGCTAGCGCACTGCACATGGAGAATGTGTCACTGCCTTCTACGGGACCACACCGCAGTGCAGAGATTCTTACCAGCCTGTTTGGGCCGAACGACAAAGTCTCATTTGAGCAGTTCCGCTCGTGGCTGCTTATACACAAGGATGCGACGGTGCTCTCGAAATGGCTGTTATCGGGAAATGCCAATGCTGTGCAAGAGTTGGACACACCAACATTTTATCAAAGTCTGGCCGGTGTTACACACTTGGAAGAGAGGGTATGTGTTATTATTATATTATAGTAAAATCTGCTTATTATGATTTGTCATATAAGGTTTTACCACATTTAACGACGTCAAAACCACCACACAGTCATCAAAACCATTACTTCTTAACGAAATTAGTCTGTTTTCTGCTACATTCTGTTAGTGCAACATATTATCACCAGTCCTTTGACTAGACTATCACTGTATGTGGATTTCACTTTTAATTAATGAAATGGTGTCAGCCTTAGTTTAGTTTATGTTTCACATAATATTTTACTTTTCCTATTCGTGAAATAATTTAAATTACCCTAATAGGTATAGTTCAGAACCCTGTAGTATTGATTTCTACTGGGCTTATATAAAAGGCTAAAATCACAAAGCACAATGTACCTAGACCTAGTTCTTATGTTTTAGTATGTTGTTAGAGTAGTGTTAATCCAAATTCAAACCATGCGAAAGGTTTCCAATATTTGGGACTTCTTTTCACTCAATGTTCCAAAAGTCATAAACTTTTTCACAGCAAATGCAAGCAAGTTGTTAAAGTTGATTGATTGAATTTTCAATCATTTAAGCTCAGCAGCTTTAAAAGCTCAGTAGGGGTAGGGGTCAAGCTATATGCCCTTCAAAGATGGTCCATTTTATGTTCCTTTCAGAGTCATTATCTCTGACTATATATTTTGATTATATTTATGCAATTTTTACTTGTGGTATTTTCTGGGTAGGAAACCCCACAATGACTTCGTCACTAAATGACAAATATGTATAAGGAAATACGCTTTAGGTAATTATCTGCTACTCACGTTGTCTGTATTCCCCACTGTATAACTGAGAGTCAATTATTTTGCTTTGAGATACGTATAAAAACATTTAATAATTTATGCTGCCAGGTATTGAAAATGTTGCAGCCCTCCTATGAAAGTTGGGCTATGCAATTCCTCCTGTTAAAATAATTGTTTCATTTACTTTTTTTTATAGTGCGCGCCATCCACAACGACGCGCCCCTCCACAGCGAATCTCATACTAATCTATGAGCAGTTGTACGGCTTGGGCTGTGGAGGGGCGCGCCTTCGTGGATGGCGCGGACTATACCGCTCTTAACGACTTCGAAATCACCTCACGTTAGATTTCATACCAAACATTTTCAAAGTCCATTTTAAGTGACGTTCTGATAGTGCGACTGCGACGTAATATCACTGGTCCCTTGACTGTCGCTGTATCCGGATTCTACTGTATATTGGGAAATTCAGAGGGATGAAATGAATTACTCACAGTCACAGATTTACCATTGTACTAAAAAGATACAATCTCACAAGTTTTATTCGTAAGTCGTTAGCTATGTTTTGTTCCTCGTTTGGATAAGGCCCCCTTTTTTAGTACCCGTTTGAAAAAATGAAATTTTCCAAACTAAGTAGTTACTGCCGTAAAATCGTATTAAGAGTACATTTTCAGAAGCAAATGTTATTTTTCCCCAAGGAAAACCGCAACGGTTTATCACAATCTTGTGCTCAAAAACTGGTTTTCCATATCAACAATACCTACCTTTACTTACATATACCTACTTGACATATACTGAAGCCTACCTACTCGAAATCGAAATTAGTTTCACCTTGAATTTTTTTCCAACAGGACAAGGAAAAGTAAAAATGTTCAGAAAAATAACACCATAAATTGATTATTTATCGAATGATCACATCTTTCCAGCCATACGATTTAGTAGCATACAGAACAGTAACATACGACCTATTACAGTTTAGGCGGCGCCAATTATCGCTTTTATACTTTAACGTGGACGTGCACGTCCACGGTAAACACCATGGTTTCATTCATAATTAGTCTTAAGTCTAGTCTATGGTCTATTTATGATTGAAACCATAGAGTTTATCGTCGACGTGCACGTCCATGGTAAAGTATTTATAAAAGCGTCCAATGCGTTTTCCTCCTTTCTAATTGATATTACTTAAGAGTTTCTTGGGAAAGTAAGTGGTTTCCTTATCAACACTCAGAAGTTATGTGTAATATATAAATAAACCGGTATTGGTACTTACTTACGTCGCTGACAATGGTGACTATTATAAAAATTCCTTAGAGAGTTGAATTAATTCCTTTTCGCTAATCATTTAGAAAATTAGAACTTGAGATCAGAAGTTTTGAAAGCAGTTCGAACTGTGTGAATTAGAAAGAGGAGGCTAAATTTTTCTCTACTCGCTTCGCGTTGCAGCGGCAGTTTACTAGCCCAGCTGGAGACATTACTGATTTAGATGTTTAGAGTCTCCGCGTCAAAACAGAAAAAAAACAGGCTGCCATAAATGTCCCTTATGATTTGTGGTTTATACATTTTATAATAAGTTCATGAGCCAGGTACCTATAAAAAATAATTCGGCAGTCATTTCATCTCTTTACCTTCTTCACCGAAATATGTTGCTGGCTCGCGGACTATTATATTAGCAGTGTTAACTGGTTCGCACCACGTTATCGCCTGTCTCTCGTGCTGTAATACAATTTATGTCACACCTGGCCATAAAGCGGCAATTACCGCACGCTTGGCGCGCGGGAAATCCCACTTCCTGACCAGCGGGTGACATAAAATTTTGTACTTAACACGGGCGGTAATAAAGAAAGCCTCAGATCGCATATTTATCGCCCTTGCCTTCGGCTCGGGCGTCAAATACCTGCGATCTGAGACATTCTTTGTTTTACCGCCCTTGTTAAGTAATGTACTAAAATTAAACAAAAACAATTGGATAATATTTATAGCCTGACGAAGACTTACTTAAGGTCATCAACTAAAAGTAAACAAATCGACACGCGCCTCAATCAGTCAATCAATTTATTGTTTCATTCATAGCGTAAGCTTCTGATTCTTTGAAGGAGCGGGTCATGTATTTTATTATTTCGCTTAAGGCGCTACACTGAGAAATTTAGAAACTTTGAAACGCTGTTCTGCCCAGACGAGGAAACAATAGGGACTGATTTTCAGATATATAATTCTTGACTATATGATTGTGGTACTGACAATAGCCATAATAAACACAATTGCTTAAAATTTTCTCGATAGAAAAGAAATCCAAAGTTGAGTCTATATTTTCCTATTTTTACTCAGCCTACAAAAACAATGCACTATGAAAAGACACGATTAAGTTAATAGGTGGTATTTTACCTCATCTATACTTTGACAAGAGGTAATTTAATAAATCTGCACACACTCAGATATTTATCGAAATTTGTCTAAAAGAGCCATTCCTGGAGAGTATTGCATCCCGTTTTGTCGTGAACGAAAAACATACGCGCGTCTCTGTCAATCAATATATCGCCTTAAAACGCTCGCGAGCTTATCCTTCCATCACCACAACAAACCACATTAATATTATCATTGCGATTCGTATTCTAAGAATAGCTTAATTTCTAAAATTGTATTCTCCGCATAATGTGACCAGATAGCTATGAAGACGGTGTGGTGTAACTTATTTGACCATGTGGTTTCTAATTAATAATGGTGTTAAGTACTACAACACAACTACAACACTACTAACATGATGATCGCGTTTACGTCCGACATAAATAATTCGTCTCTTCCGTACTTGCAAGCCTGCTAGAGTATTTAAACCGACATAAAAACGAACATTTTATTTCAATAGCTAGTGATAATTATAGACAAGGAGATAAAACACGGAAGGACAGGACAGATTACAACCTCGACCTAACTTTCAGGACATAATAGAGCTAGAGAAATGCTTCTGGTCTCTCCGGAATTCTGCTCCCACTGGACAACTCGACGCAGAGAGCCTCGCCCCTCTACTCTCGCATCCGCTGCCGAAGGCGGCCGTTGCTGGAGTGTTCTTGGCGTTCGACGAAAACAAAGACGGACATGTGGACTTTAAGGAGCTTTGCTGCGGCTTGAGTGCGGCTTGCAGGGGACCGAGGACCGAGAGGCTTAAATGTGAGTAGACGTTCATTTCGCTAAGAAATACTGTTAGCTGTTATATCCCAGGCATTAGAAAGTCTCTGGTCGAAGTTGCATATGAAAAGCTCATAACATAAAAATACACCAGTGGGCCAAAGTAGTCTATGTCTTAATGTGGAAAAGTTGTCGATGATCGAGAGGCTCGTTCTAGATATGAGCGCCGCGCCGCCGCCGCCGGCGAAAATCCCACGCCGCCGCCGCCGGCGAAAATCCCACGCCGCCGCCGCCGATACAGGGCGATCGGCGCGCCGATCTATGTCTCGCGCGCGTTTCAGATACTGTGTAGCCTATCTTTTACACACTTTTATCATCGATCGGCAAACTAGTTTGGAATTTGATAGCTTACGGTTATATAGGGTTATTTATTTTAGGGTTCAGTACCAAAAATGCATAAAAGGATCCTTAATGAGCGATTCTAGCCGTCTGTTCGTCAGATTGCTAAATATTAAATTTCAGAAACTATTTATGTTATCGATTTGAAATTTGGAATACCTACTTGTAAAATAGGCTGTGTTGTATTTGTGTTATAATTATCAAAGTAAAATATCATATACTATCGCAATTATTCTTTATTTTATTTTAAATACGTTTGCTTTGCACTTGACCACAAATTACCTGATGGTAAGTGATATTGTGGTCTAGGATGGAATGCGCTTACCTAGAAAAAAACAATTCACTCTCGCCTTGAGGGCCATAATAATATGGGTTCAAGGAGAATTATGGTAAGGAGTTCCATAGCTTGGCCGTTTTCACAATAAAAATGAAAGCAAAGCGTTTCGTGCGCGAGTTTTCGGAACTGCCACCGTAAAACGGTGTCGCTTTGAAGGGGCGGGAGGTATTATGTGATTCCTCAGCAGACTCTGCGAAATTTGGTGTGTGTGTGTGTGTGTGTGTGTGGTGTACGCTAGAAGATCCCCAGTGGACCGATTTTGACGAAAGCCGTATTGTCGGTCACTGAGGAGTTCATTGATTCTAGGTATGCCAAAGAGCCTGCTGTTCAGGACACTCCATAATCTTGCAGTGAACGGATGTGACCGAAATGGGCCTGTAGTTAGTACGCGACTACTGTGTATTAAATAATCTTCAATGCCGTTTAAATTTGCTTGGCTTAGTGAAGAACTTGCTTGTTTCTGTCGTATATGCATGTAATGTGGGGTAGATTAATAATGTTCTTTTTGAGGGTAATCCCTAAATAAATCAGTTGTGTCGTTGACTTGGCGTTTGCTTTCTTTCCGCAACCGAATTCCACATAAAATACTACTGGCGAACGAGGAAAAAGGCTAATAACAATTTTAAATTGAGTTCTAATAGCGTGCAGTGTTTTGTAAGCATGCCAATCGGGAAAATTGAACCTTTCGACTTAGCGAGTAAGAAGTGGTCGGCGTACATTAGGCGCGTCAAACAATTTATAACCTTAAATGAGATTAAGACGGAGTTGCAAGTGGCTACTTTAGTGACGTTAGTTGGTGAAGCAACGTATAGTTTGATGTGTGATTTGTGCGCACCTAACGACCCCGAAACGAAAACATTCAGCGAGCTTGTTCAAATAGTCAGCGACCATCTCGAACCCAAGCGTTCCGAAATTGCGGAGCGACACGTGTTTCGTCAACGACGGCAGAGAACAGGCGAACCTATAGGAGAGTACTTGCAGGCGTTGAAGCACCTAGCCAGTACATGTAACTTCGGGGCCAACCTGGAAGAGAATTTAAGAGACCAATTCGTGTCCGGCCTATTAAATGACGATATGAGGTCTCGCCTGTTCGCGGAAGCGACGTTGACATATAAGCGAGCGGTGGAGTTGGCGCTGGCGTTGGAGGCGGCGGAGCGACACGCACAGACGAGTGGCTCGGGCTGTGGCACCAGCGCAGCCACTGCGGGACTCGGCGCGGCCGAGGCGCTGCACCGGGTGGACGCGCGCGGCTCCCGAGCGGCGGGCGGCGGCGGCGGTGGCGGCGGCGGCGGGCGCGGCGAGCGGGCCGCGGGCGCCGGCCGCGCCTGCTGGCGGTGCGGCAAGGCTCATCGTGCGGACGGGTGTCGGTTTAGAAACTACTCGTGCGATAGCTGTGGCCAGAAGGGCCATCTTAAGTCGATGTGTAGAAAGGGCCCGCGGGGCCCCAGTGATAAGGCACCGGGACGCGGCCATAATTATATCGACGGTGATGAAGATTCGGAGTACGACTTTTATAATCTCAACGTTTCCGGGAAAGACGACCAGCCGTATATGGTTAAGATGCTAGTGAACGGTGTGAAACTGACCTTTGAACTGGACACAGGAAGTAAGTTATCCACGATTAATTCGGATTGCTATGAACAATACTTTAAAGATGAACCGTTACAGGTTAGTGATATTTGTTTACGTTCTTATACTGGGACTGTAATAAAACCTCTTGGTTATATACTTGTAAATGCTGTATTGGGTGAACACACTTCGGAAAACTTGAAACTATGGGTTATAAAGAACGGTGGACCACCTTTGCTAGGCCGCTCATGGCTTAGATATTTACAAATTGATACTGTTCAAATAAACGATTATGTATTTCATTTGTCGGAAAAAAAATTAATCGAAGATTTTCGCCAAAAGTTTCCGACCGTGTTCTCACCAGGTTTAGGTAGTTGTACCAAAAACATGTCACTTAAATTATCAAATACTGATCCTGTGTTTATCAAAGCGAGGTCATTGCCCCTTGCGTTACGTAAGCCGGTTGAGCGGGAACTCGAACGACTTGTGGCAGAGGGTACCATTGTTAAGGTCGATTATTCAGATTTCGGCACACCGATAGTACCAGTGATTAAAAAATCGGGTGAAATTCGTATTTGTGGTGACTACAAAGTTACCGTGAACCCTAAACTAGTACGTGAGCCGTACCCGCTGCCACGGATCGAGGAGTTATTCGCCGCATTAAGTGGGGGCGAGCAGTATAGTAAGATAGATCTTACTAACGCCTACCAACAATTATTGTTGGATGATGAATCTCAGCCGTACACAGCCATAACCACCCATATAGGTACATTTATGTATAGGCGTACGCCGTTTGGTTTAAGCTGTATTCCAGAAAAGTTCCAGAAGTTCATGGAGGAGACGCTGAGGGGGCTGCGGGGGGTCGCAGTTTTCCTCGACGACATCGCGGTAACCGGGCGCGACAGGGACGAACATATCGCCAACCTGACGGCGCTATTTGAAAGATTACGCGATGTAGGTCTCCGAATTAAACTCGAGAAATGTTCGTTTATGCAGGATAGCATTAATTATGTCGGGTTTATAATCGATAAACAGGGCTTGCATCCAGACTCTGATAAAATCAAGGCCATTGTGGAGGCACCCGCGCCCGATGACGTCACGAAGTTACGATCGTTCTTAGGGTTAATTAACTACTACGCCAAATTTATACCGAATTTAAGTTCATCACTGTATCCGTTACATCGATTACTGCGTAAAGACGTACCTTATGTTTGGTCTGCAGATTGCGTTAAGGCCTTTAATCATGTTAAGAATGTGGTGGCTAGCGAAGGCGTATTGGTGCATTACGAACCCGGGCTCCCTTTAGTCTTGGCAGTCGACAGTAGTTCGTACGGGCTCGGCAGCGTGCTTTCGCACCGGTTTCCCGATGGCACGGAGCGCCCCATATGTTTCGCGTCTCGCACGTTAAGCGCGGCCGAACGTGCATATAGCCAACTAGATAAAGAGGCGCTTGCGATAATCGCGGGAGTTATAAAGCATCATCAGTATTTGTATGGCCGACATTTTATCATTAAAACCGATCACAAGCCATTAACTTATATTTTTGGCTCAAAAAACGGGTTACCGCAAACGGCGGCTAGTAGGTTACAAAGATATGCGACTAGGCTAGCGGCGTACGATTTTGATATCGAATTTGTTAAATCAAATGATAATGGCAATGCGGATGCTTTATCGCGCCTGCCGCTGCCGGTGCCGGGCGGACGTAAGGACGCGGGGGTGGACGCGGTCTCGTATGTTAACTACGTGGAGGAGTCGTTCCCGATCAGCGCGAGGGACGTGGCGTCAGGGACTCAGTCGGACGCAGTATTGAAAAACATATATAACTATGTTATGGAGGGTTGGCCGGCAAGCGTCATGGCCGAGCAAGAGAAACCTTATTTTTATAGGAAAGAAAAGTTGGCGATAGATAGGGGTTGCATTTTGTACAACCATCGGGTAGTGATACCGGATAGGTTGCGGCAACCAGTGTTGAGGGAGCTACACGAAGGTCACCTAGGCGTAGTCAAAATGAAAAATTTAGCTCGCGGGTATGTATACTGGCCGCAGTTGGACGCCGAAATCGAGGCGCTGTGCCGCGCGTGCACCGCGTGCCGCCAGCAGCGCGACGCGCCGCCTCGCGCCACGCTGCACCCGTGGAGTTTCCCGTCGCGACCATGGCAGCGCCTACACCTGGACTTTGGTGAGTTCCAGGGCAAACACTATCTAATCACAGTCGATGCTCACAGTAAGTGGATCGAAGTTCAAAAGATGTCTAGCACCAGTGCTGGCGCAACGGTACTCAAGTTGCGGAAGCAGTTCGCCCGATTCGGTTTACCCAGTCAGATTGTCAGCGATGGGGGGCCGCCGTTCGCATCGGCCGAATTCGCTGAGTATATGAGGAAGAATTTTATTACGCACACGATAACTAGTCCATATCGGGCGGCCGGAAACGGCGCCGCCGAGAATGCCGTTAAGTCCGCAAAGCGAGCAATGAAAAAAGCAGTACATGAAGGGGCAGATGTCGACGTGGCAATTTGCAGGTTTCTGTTTCAGTACCGCAATACACAACATTGCACGACGGGCGTGACCCCGGCAGAAGCCATGATAGGTAGGCGATTACGTGGGCGATTAGATGTTATACTGCCTAAGTTTGAATGTGAGGAGCGTGTTAACGCAGCACAGGAGCGCGCCGGACGGCATCGTCCGGGCGCCGAACGGCACTTGCAGCCCGGAGCCGCGGTGCTGGCGCGGGACTACCGCCGCCAATCGAGTAAGTGGGCCGAAGGGGTTGTTACTGAGCGCCGGGATCCACTCACGTATACAGTACGTCTCTCCAGCGGACACGAGTGGAAACGACACATCGATCAGCTTTTGCCGATTCGGACGCCAACGAATCGTCACTCTTTGTCACGAGTGGAGTCGAAACGAGATGACAGTATGTCACCAACGACACCCAACGATAGGAGTGCGGATCATCTGAGCGATGAGTCGGATGACTACCAAGACCCGTTAGAGGAGTCTCCGAATGCATCGCCGGAAAAGCACATTCAAAAAGAAAACGCGCCTGCTTCTACTGCCGAGACCCCATCCATTGATTCGTCAAATGCGGAATCTAACTTGTTGATTAAAAAACGACCGGTACGTAGCTGCGTACACCTAGCTAAAGGCAAATATAAAGTTTAAGAGAAATCATAACGATTAGGTATACATTAGTTTACAACTTAATTTACATTAAGTATATTCAGATTGTGCGCATCCGAATATACCTATATGGGTTGTGCGAGTACTTGCTAACTCTCACATTTACTTGATAGGATTCTTGATAATAGTTTGGAACACGAAAGACGATTTCTTGATATAATCTTGATTTATTTAACTTGATAGGTGTGCACACTTATGAATAGCGAACGTAAAGTGAGGTGAAATGACTTATTTGCTAATTACGAAATATTATACAAAGCAAATGCTGATGGTGCAATGACGCACGCGGGCACGCGCCATGTACTTGTACATCTTCCGGGGCGCAGATGAGAAGAGATGAAGATGCTGCGTAGGTCTATACACATACAATCATGATAAAAATTACATTAACATTAAATTTTATTAAAAGTAGCTAATTTAAATTTAGGAGACGTTGATTTGTCTTCTCGCGTAACACTGGCGGCTTCGCTAAGCTGGCTCGTTCCAGCGGCTGCTGCTGAGCGCGGCGGTGCGCGGGGCGCGGGCGGCGCGGGGCCGGCCGCGGGCTCGGGGGCGGCTGCTGGGGGGGGCGTCGGCGGCACTCTCCACTGAACTCTCCGTATGATGATGCATAATGCGACGATTCCAATCCCTCCGAGTATGACATATATCATTGCGTAGTGATGTATATCGTGAAATGTTATACGGTCGGATGTTATTTGGACTTCCTTCAATTCCTTGATCTTCTCTCCGAGCTTTTCCGTATCTCTTTGTAAGTCTTCTGATTCGTTTTTCTCCGGTGTGTTTGGGATGCTGATGTTGATAACGTGATTTATCGGTGCCAGAACCGGGTTGTATAGGTTCGGTTTCATCTTGATTTCTGACCAGTGGGGTTTATGCGGAAAGACAGAGAAATTATCGGTCTTTATAACGCAGCCATGACCTACGTTAATAAGACCGGCGTTTGTCAGCTGGTGAGCGGTTACTTGATCCGCACACAATGTTCGAACGTGACACCGCTCGCAACAGAAATATATGTAAGTATTTAATGCATTACTTTCGAGCCAGTCATTTTTACAGGCTGTAATGACAGTTTTGCATTCCATCTTGTCGGTCTCGCAAAAACTGTTGTCGCCCTTAAATTGGTAAATTGGTTTCTTGATGTAGCAAAAGTAGGCGTCCGATAAAATAGAACATGTTTGAACATCATATTCCGATATTGGAATATACGTATCTTTTTTCATGTTAATCGATACGTAGTCCGATACAGGTACTACCGTAATAATCTTGCTTCCAGTCCTTTTAGGTATCGGGATGATCTTCAACAGTTCAAAAACATCTCTACTGATGAGAGGTACCCGTATCTCAAAAATCAGGACATCTTCCATCATCCTTGTCTTCACTTTCAGCAGGTCGTATATCTTGCGTAGATCAGTGTGTAAGTTGTCAATGGGCAGGGAAACGTCTCTTGGCAGGGTGCTTGCTATCGTACTCAACTCATTAGTAAGCTGTTCCGGAGTCAGTAAATGGAAGTTGAAACGGCCATGATAAATGTCTGTGATGGTGTCCAATAACACGTTTTGAAGTCCTTTTAAGTTGTGGAGCATATTACTTGCTATTATTGCCCCTGTGTTGAACTCATTAATAATGTTGTTAGTTTGAACATTTTCTTGTAGATTCTTGAACGCTTTTTCCAAATTATTCATATGTTGATGTATCATTTTATGCTGTTGAGTCATAGTTTGTTCCGTACGTTTTAACAAATTATACTCCGCTTCAACTATAGATGTTTGATTTTTCCAAAGTGAAGCCATGTGCTTAGCATTGTCTCGTAGAAGCGTAATATCCTTCTGATATTGTTCAGCGAATCTTTCATCCAGTACGCCGAAGAGACTATTAGCGATGTAACCGACACCGTCGATAAGGCCGCGTCGGGATCGCTGTGACGGGAGTCGCGTGCTCGAATGCTGACTGAGTAACATCTGGTTGTAGTACTCGAGTTCGGAGAATCCGTGACGTAGCTGTAGTGATATTATGTCGCAATGAACTTGACTCTTTATAACTTCGCATGTATCTTTTAGAAATTGAGTATACTTGTGAAATGCATTTGTCGCTTCCCAGTACGGCTCCATATTGTAATAGACAATAAGTTTCCATTCGTCTCGAATCAGCATCATGTCGGCTAATTTGTCGAAATATAGACCTTGTGTTTCACGAAATGGAATTATATTGACGTTGCATTGACCGCTTGATATGCATGACAAAAATAATAATAGTGCGGCAAACATTGATGTTAGTGTGAACTGCGCCTTGTTTACGCTTGATCTTTGCGGTTTTCTTGATAAATTGTCTTGATTTATGACTTGCTGTTGCGGAGGGTTGCTTTGGTCCGTCTTGGGTAGCTCATCTTCGGTATATTCTGACAGGATGGATAACTTTACAACTGGACGCTTCAAGGTCCCGTTCTTCGTTTTCAACGTTACGACGCGCACATATCCGTCTTGTCCCGGGTGCAGCTCTATAACTCTGCCCATGGTCCATTTGCCGGGCGGCAAGTTATCGTCATGAATGAGCACAACGTCATTGATGCTGATGTTAGGTTGAGGCCTTTTCCATTTGCTTCTTGTATTTAACTGTGATAAGTATTCTGTGCGCCATCTTTTCCACAAATCCTGAAGTATTTTTTGAGTGAGCTGCCATCTTGTTCGTAAATCCTTTTCAGTCTCAATTAATGTTAAGGTCGGCCCGGTGTTTAAAAAGTGCGAAGGACATAAATAATTGATGTCATCGGCGTCTTCAGATATTGCGCACAGTGGCCTTGAGTTGAGGCAACCTTCAATTTGGGTTAAGAGGGTGTTAAATTCTTCATAGGTGAGTTTTTGCTCGCCAATTACTCTTTTAAGGTGGAATTTGAATGCCTTGACTGCACTCTCCCACAAACCTCCTGCTGATGGCCAGGCCGGACAATTGAAGTGCCAGGTAATTTCCATGTCTGCTACTTGCTGCATAAACTCTTGATTAATGACGTTCTGGATCTCTTGATATTGCTCCTGGAGTACGTTGCTGGCTCCTACTAGATTTCGGCCGTTGTCACTGTAAATGTGTAATGGAGCTCCTCTACGTGCAGCCATCCGCCGTAGTGCTGCTATGAACGAAGACGTGGTGAGGTCTGACACCAGTTCTAAATGTACTGCTTTCGTCGCCATGCAGACAAACACACAAACGTATCCTTTGGTGGTCTTGATACCACGACCCTTGTTGGCCTTGAGGAACACGTGCCCGGTGAAATCGATTCCGGTGTGGGCGAAGGGACGAGATGGATTTGTTCTTGCTACAGGTAAGTCTCCCATGATTTGATGCTGCATGCTGGCTTTTTGTTTCTTACATGTGACGCATCGACGAATGAATTGCTTCGTCGCACTATTTCCCCCTATGATCCAGTATTTATATCTAATAAAGTTGAGAGTTGTTCGGACTCCGCCATGAAGAACCATTTTATGTGCGTAATCTATGATAAGTGTAGTCAAGCGATGTTTGTGTGGTAAAATAATCGGGTGCTTCATGTCATACGTAATATATGCTTGACTTAATCTCCCCTTGACGCGAAGAATCTCTTCTTTATCCATGAATGGGCACAAATCTGATATGCTGCTTTTAGGGGAGATTATTCCGCTTTTCTTTAGTTCTTCATATTCATGTTGGAATTCCGTCATCTGGGCCCGCTTGATGATCATAGCCTTAGTTTCTCTCAGTTCTGGCAGGGTAAGATTTTTTTCAGATTTTCTGTCTTGTCTTCTTGTTATAAATCTCCTCACCCATGCAAGGACGTGAACAAGTTTAGAAAATGAACTATATTTGTTCATTAGCTGGTCAATGATATTGCTTTCAGTTTCATTGCTAACGACGAGGTTAACTTGCTTGCTTCTTGTTTCCTCGTCTGTAGCGTAAGTCTTGGGCTTGCTTTGCTCTTCAGCGTTGAATGTTGATAGCGAAGTGGGCCCGTGCCACCACAATTGATGTTGTTTTAATTGCGAAGCAGTGAGGCCCCTACTGGCAGAGTCAGCAGGGTTCTCGGCTGATTTAATGTAACGCCAGCATTCTGGTGGAATTACTTCGGTGATCTGTCGCACCCTGTTGGCGACAAATGTCTTCCAGCGGCTAGGGTTCCCTTGAATCCACCCTAGCACCGCCGTAGAGTCCACCCATCCATAGACCTTGATATTATGGTTGGTTAAACATTGCTTCACCTTGACCATCAATTTTGCCCCCAAGTGAGCTCCCGACAATTCCAATTTTGGCAGTGAAATTGTTTTGGAGTTCGGTACCAGTCTTGATTTACCGGCTACCAATATAATTCTTGACTGTCCTTCAACGTTTATTTTGCAATAAATAACGCAAGCATAAGCACGAGGTGTCGCGTCGCTGTATGCGTGTAACTCGATATCGCTTATAGCGCTCGTGCCGATCCATCGTGGAATTGTAAGCGTGTTTATGTTGTTTATTAAATCTTGTTTGAAAGTTTTCCATTCAGCGTTGACGTCATGGGGGATCTTGTCATCCCATTGAAGGTCCGTATTTTTCCAAATGCTCTGGAAAAGTAGCTTTAGCTTGGTGGAAATTGGTGTAAGCCAACCCAAAGGGTCAAATAGCTTGGAGATTTCTGATAACAGTTGGCGTTTCGTGGTGTCCTTGGTGACGTCACAATCGATTTCCATTTTTGACTTGAAGTGAAATACATCTTGAGCAGGATCCCAGTGTAGTCCTAATGTTTTTCTTGATTCGGTTTCTTTGAAGCTGTAGGTATTTTCAGAGGACGCAATTTGTTTATCAATCTTGCTTAATTCCTGATAGTTTGACATCCATTTTCTTAAGAAAAAGCCTCCAGACTGTAGCAGCTCTTGTAAATCTTGCTGTAATTCCTTGGCTGAAGCGACCGAATGGGATCCATGAAGCAGGTCGTCCATGTAGAAGCATTCTTCGAGAGCACGGGCAGCTTCTGGGTATTTAGATCTTTCGTCGTGGGCTAGCTGCTTCAGGGTCATCATTGCGAGGAAGGGCGAGGCCTTCTGGCCGTATGAAATTGTTGACAGTTGGTATTCTTGTAACCGTTCTTGTGGCGAATTTCTCCAGATAATCTTCTGTAAGCTCTGATCATCTTCATGCATCCATATTTGCCGAAACATCTTCTCTATGTCTGCGACGTAACAAACGCGATGCTGTCTCCATTTCAGGATTAACGAGAGAAGATCCTTTTGAAGATTTGGACCTTTATGCATGATGTCATTAAGACTTACGCCTGTAGAAGTCTTGGATGCTGCGTTAAAGACAACCCTCAGAGAAGAAGTGGTTGAATCATCCCTTAATATACAAAAATGGGGTAAATGGCACTCACGTGCCTCACGTGGCTTATTCCGTTGTGTAATCGGCGCTAGAGTCATATGACCGAGCGCTAGGTATTCTTGTATAAACAGCTTGTATTGTTGCGCAATATAATTATTTTTGTTAAATTTATTTTCTAATTGCCGAAATTGCATGATAGCCTTGCATTTGGAGTTGCCCAATCTCTTTAGACCGTTATTCTTTAGCGGGATGCGTACTTGATATCTCCCGTCTGCCAACCTTGTTGTTGTGTCTTTATAAAACTGGATGCATTCATTTTCTTCGCTAGTATTGATTGTATTTTCTGGTATATCTTCGACTTCCCAAAATTTCTGAATATCTTCAATATTATTCAATACTAAGTTGCATTGGAAACTTGAATGTATTTTTCCGCTCAAAATCCACCCTAGACGCGATTGTTGTGCGACTAGGGGTAAGTTATCGTGCTTGTGTATTCCTTCCATTATAATATTTGCGTAAACTTCCGCGCCCAGTAATAAGTCCACGGAGTTACTGACGTAATATTTCGGGTCTGCCAGCGGTATATTATCTAAAAGTTCCCAACTTGATTTGGAAAATGTGGTATTGGGCAAGTTTCTTGTTAAACTCTTCATGATGAACGCGTCGGTGTTAAATGAATATTGTTCGTCAGATGACAAACAATTTAACTTCAGCATCCCCTTGCAGATGTTGTCATTAGTGCCGACTCCTGTGATCACGCCCTTACATTTGTGTCGTGGCAACCCTAATTGTTGGGCGGCATTTTCCGAAATCAAACAAATCTCTGAACCTTGGTCTACAAGGGCTCTCATCCTGTGGGGTACTCCATCCTTGCCAAAGATCTTGATCATGGCTGTGGCGAGAAGTATGTTTGGTTGTTCTTGGGAATTACTTTCTTGTGCCACGTGTGACCCATTTCCTTGTTGACGAGTTTGATTTCCGGACGTTGCATTTTGATTGCAAAATACGTCGTGCAATAATGTATTATGATACCCATTGCATTCTTGACATCTTTTCGCTGAATGGCAAGTATTGCCGTTATGATTATATAGACAATTGCTACATAGATTAAGTTTCGCAATTGTTTTCCGTTTAAGTCCCGGTACCATTTCTTTGAATTCTGTACAAAAGTATATGCCATGATCTTTCTGGCATACCGGGCACAGCTTTCTGTATTCGTTCGGAACTGATGCTTTACTCGATGTAGCCTTGTTGCTTGTAAAATATTGTTTATTAAAACGGCTTGGTTTATGTTGATTGTTTGATGTAGACGGCGTATTTAAATTGGTTCGGTTAACGGCGGCTTCTTGCTTGCGCCGTGAAGACTCCATAGCCGTAAATTTGCTTTCTAAAAATGACAGGAACTCCTTTAATGACGGCAATTCTCTGGGCTGTTTCAGTGACGCCATATATTCATTGTGGGTTTCGGAATCCAATTTTTGCGTCAATAAATGAACTAATATCGGGTCCCAAGTGTCAATGTTGACACTTAAGTTCTTGATACCGTTTAGGCTTTCAATAGTTACATCATGTAGCCGCTTGATATGGCTTGATGATGCTTGTTGCATCACAGGAAGGGTCATGACGTTGTTGATGTGGGTGGTGAATATTAGCTTCTTGTTATTGTATCGATGGTTTAATATTTCCCAGCAGGTGACGTAATTATCTGAACTAATTGGGAGATGTTGTATGAGACGCTCTGGTTCTCCTTTTATCTTGCTCTTTAAAAACTGCATTTTTTGTGCGTTTGATAGGCATGGATTACTATGGATAGCTTCTGTAAATAGGTCTTTAAATGAAACCCATTGTTGGTAGTGTCCGTGAAATACAGGGATGTCTAGTCGTGGGGTAGACTGCTCCCGATGTGACGTTGACCATAACTTGCTGTTGATCTCTTTCTTCACAGAAGCGTACTCGTTTTCGTACTTTGTGAATATGTCTTCGTAATGCTCGTCTATCGCACCAGCTTCGCTGTCTATTTCCCAGTGCAACGAGTCGATGGCGGCCCAGCGGGAGCCTAGAGACTTTAAGAGGTCCTCAAGCTCCCACTTTTCTGCAACACCGTCTAGCTTGATATTTGACAGAGTTCGAGCTAATGCCTTGAAGTTACTATGTTGCTTGCGTAACATTTCATCCAATCTGCTGTGATTTCCTTGTGAGATGAATGAGGTGCTTGGGGCTCGCAGAGTCTGTTCATCCCGTGGTACCTGTGCTACCGAACTACCAGCAGGCTCATGATTGCCTGGCCTTGGAGATGGTCGTAGTTTTGGCGTAGGTTGATCGTTGGTGGTGGGTTGAGTGTAACTTTGAATTAAATCTCTTGTTTCTTTATACATGCTATATGTTTCATCGTAAAGATTGCTGTAGAAGTAGGCATGTGCAGGGTTCTCAAACTCACGTAGCTTTTCGTCGTTTTTGTCGTACTCCTCCCAATATAAATCCAGTGTCTCCAACTTCCTCTTGATGTAGTCTGCAGTCTTGCGATCTTGCCCGTCTTTCTTGAAGTTGATCTTCACTTGCTTTATTGCGTTTTGCAGTTGAATCTGACTTTGATATAGTTCCTCCATATTACAAGTTCTTGTTAACTCGTAGGTATAGGGAAAAATTATAAAATACTTGCTAAATACGGCTTGATAAACGGTGATAGACTTGCTTGATGATCACCTTTCTTGCTGTGTCGTGTTCTCTTGATATTCTTGATTTTCGTGACTTGATCGTTCGCGGTAGGTATTTGTCAGCCTTGATGCTTTATTCTTGATTTGGAGCCCTGATGCTCTGTAGGCCCTGTTGCCTAACTTTCACTTGATAGTCACTTGCTTGGTTCCAGGTAAACAGTGCTCCTGCACTCTTTATACGATATTTGTGCCTTCTCAATTCACCGGTGGAACCCGCTTGTGGGAAGCCAGCAAACCGATTCACTATCGCAATAAAAGTACAAAAACACCAAATACCTGTTTAGGTTCGAAGGACCATTAATGTGCGAGTACTTGCTAACTCTCACATTTACTTGATAGGATTCTTGATAATAGTTTGGAACACGAAAGACGATTTCTTGATATAATCTTGATTTATTTAACTTGATAGGTGTGCACACTTATGAATAGCGAACGTAAAGTGAGGTGAAATGACTTATTTGCTAATTACGAAATATTATACAAAGCAAATGCTGATGGTGCAATGACGCACGCGGGCACGCGCCATGTACTTGTACATGGGTTATTATGGGCAAAACTATAGTACAGATGTATTGTATTGAGGTCACGGTCATTATCATTAGTAAGTATTATAGTTTCATTCAATTTCGAACCTTATGATCTAAATGCTAAGGTGTTTCAATATTTTCCTGTTATCGAATAAGTTTTTATGTTTGTAATACGAGTAGGGAAATGAGTCTGTTGTATAGATGATATTATTTAAGATGTCCAACTTTTTTTTTTTTTTAGAAAACTGCCATTAGATTGGGAACCTTCTTGCTTCTACAGTAAGTCGCTTTTTGAATGGACTAATTGTATAAAACTTGGACAGTTTAAATAATTTTAAGTATAACTCACCAGTGCAAAGTTTAGTTGACTAAGTTGTTTTGTTTTATAATTAAGTACATTTCGGTCGTATCAGTGTGGAAAAAATACCTACTCGTACCCAATATTTACCAACCAATGTAGTACTACATAACATCTGTATAATTGGTACGTTTGAGGTTTGATTAGATTTAGATCTAAGCACGCATTAGATTGGCAACAGCTGCTAAAAATATATGTTTGTTTTTTTTTAATAACGGGGGGAGGTGTCGTATATGCATGTAATGTGGGGTAGATTAATAATGTTCTTTTTGAGGGTAATCCCTAAATAAATCAGTTGTGTCGTTGACTTGGCGTTTGCTTTCTTTCCGCAACCGAATTCCACATAAAATACTACTGTTTCTTACACGGTACGATGTGTTCGAGGTTCACCAAAAGATGGGAATAATGCAGCGCCTAGTGTTTGTGATAAATCCTAGAAGTATATAATATGCGAGTGTGTTTGCGTTAGAAACACCATGTTCCGTAAGCATCCAAGAGTTTATCCAAGAGGCAGAATTGTCATGTTTACATACTGGTATCATAGTTTAGAGCTTTGTCATGTGACTGGACCACCTTGATACGAAGTTTCCCGCAGGTAGCAACAGACTTGCTGTTTTCATTGGCACTTAGATGTTACATACAGCAGAGCGTAATCGACTAGGACGGGATAAAATGTAGAGCATCGATATAAATCAAATAAATAGGCGTGTTTGTCATCCTGACAGTAAAAATGACGTTGACAGGCGTGTCCGGCATCAAATACGTAAAAAAATCGTATTCAACGCCTATATGTAGGATTTTTGTTTTGAACCTAAGGTTTTTTCAAGGTCACGCCGCCGACGCCGCCGCCGCCGATCAATTTTAATCGGCGCGCCGCCGCCGGCCAATTGCCCATCGGCGCTCATATCTAGCTCGTTCTCAACTCAATATATTTGGTATGCAACTAGCTTGGTTTAAATGGGGCGCGCCTTCTTTGGTTTTACGTAACGGTTAAATCCGAAATATTCTCGGGTTTTTTACAAAAGTTCTTTTACATGGTACGTTCCATCGCAATTTTCCTATTTTAGCTTAGGTATTAATTTTAACCAAGCAAAAATATTGAACTTGGGTCATGACAAATGTGACGCTGTTATGTTATCCTAATAATACGCTTTAGTAACATAATATTTAAGTTCATAGTCGTACAATGGACGTCCTAAATACTTGTGCAAAGTGACTACCGTCTATTGTTTATTTGTCGCAATGTCTGCCTCCGTCATTGCTTGCTTAGTGACGCGATCGTCTCATGTTTCTATGACAATTAACATACCAACATAGACACAAATCACGTTACATGTAGGTAATCCCTAAAGCATCGGTATCAGGTCAACTCTAATGGCTGAGAAATGGTTTGTATAATCGACATCATAATTTTCTATACAGACCAAGTGACAAATATGTGAGCATTCCTGCCATTTAAAATAGGTAGGGTTTAAATATCATGAATAAAAAATTTATGTATGATTATAATTATTGCAAAAATTCGACCCAAACTACTTTTTTTAATTTCAAATATTATATAACCTTCTACTAAATCCCGTGTCTTAAGGTGAGTGAACAATGAAAACACATACAAGTAAATCGCAAGTCAAATATTTCCAATCCAGCATTCACTTCGTTTCTCTATGCGTTCTACGTAAGAACATAGCGCCTAGATAGCCTCGCATACAACCTAATCTCTGTCGTATATTAGTTGTATGAAGTCAACTTTTGTGTAAAAAAGGCTAAAAATAGTCCAGCGAACAAGTTACCTTCTTATCGGTGTTCTGTTAATTGTTAATAGATGACGCGAGATTATATAAAAATAACCCAAATAAAACTCGCATTTATTTACGATACGTGCAGACTAATAAGTAGCAGAACAGTTCTGTTTTGCAGTTTGTCGCTTTGAATTATTGGAAATTTAGTTTTTCCGACCGAGTGGCATCATCGACTTGAGGTTTATGTTGGGCATTACGGAAAATATTATATGAAATAGTAATCTAATGTTATAAAATAATAAATTAATGAATATAAACCTACAGCTCCATTCATTAGAGAAGGAATGAGCTGAAGGTGGCATTCAGAAATAATTAAAGAATTGACAACGTTTCAAAATTTATAATGATGCCTAAATCGAAAACCATTTCGATAAATATACTGAACGTAATAAAATAGTTTTTAGATTTCTTTCTTCGTATAAAACGGAAGGGTGACGTCATTCCTACGACTGTTAAGGAGCAATGCTGTCAAACATTGGTATAATTCATATAAATTACGTCATAATTCACTTACGATTCGCTACTTTTAAATTAGATATTTTTGAATGAAAATTAGGATTTCGGGAGAAATAAAAAACACGTGGACCTTAAAATGTCATTTTATATCGAAAATTTGAAATGTTGTCAATTCTTAAATCTGAAATTCCTACCTTTTAATTCGCCCGCAATGCAGAGCAGGAAGATATTAGTTACCTTATACGGTACATAGTATGATTGTAACATGTGTTATACGTTATACACGTCAGTATAACTACTACGCAATAGATCTAAACAAGAGCCAACCGCAAGGTTCGTCTTCCTAGGTATTGTGTGGTCATGCGTGCTGCCTGCTTCATACGTCACGTGGAAGTGCATCTCGGTAAAAAGCAAGGTCGTTCGATTCGTATACAAAAAAAACGATGATTTTTATCTAAATATGAACCAGTACCGTGCGTGAGTTGCAAGACATCGCGCAGTCTAAATAAAATCGTGTTACTACAGCGATAATTCGATCATCGATCGATAACGAATTATCAGAAAATCGTATCGAAACTTCAATATCAAATAATCGTCGACCACCAGGTAGAGCATGATACCAAAACCTAAACATACCAATTTCACTACAAATGATCTCGTAGCACTAGCTAGGCGCATGCCTATGCGCCTCGATGATCGCCTGATCAACATGCCAAAAACCGTATGTGTATATGTAATCAATACGAATGCCCACCAAAGTGCAAACCATTTGAAAGTGTTATGAAGTTTTGTGCAAAAACTATACTGCCTAGCCTAGCCTTTTTTATTCAAGCGTAAATTTATTTATGCCTTCATCATCATCATCATCATATCAGCCGCAAGACGTCCACTGCTGGACATAGGCCTCCCCCAAAGAGTGCGACAATGAACTGTCCTGCGCCACCCGCATCCAGCGGACTCCCGCAACCTTTACCAGGTGCTATAGATATTGTGAGAATAAGGCAGACATGGAGCATTGCCCCCTTTTGAAGGAGTACAGCATCTATTACATTTACACGTTTCACCTGTATCCTTTAAAAGTAAACCGTGGCGCTCTGCGTCAAGGTCAAACGTCTTCCGATGGTTTGGCGGTCACGGCCGCAGGTCGCCCCGCCTATTGTTTTAACGCCGGTTACTTACGCAACAAGTCAACAAACGGGGGAAGTCTTGTTTTGGCGTTTTGTCATTTGTTTTTTGTTTGACGAAATGCTTTGTTTTATTCGCTTGACTAATGATAGGTTGTTTAAAGGTTGTCTGTAACTTACAGACTTTAAGAGATCGCTCTTTTAGCAGTACCTTTAGTCGGTGTTTAGAAAGTGTGGAAAATAAGCTCTTATGGTGTTTTTAATAAATCATCATCATTACCATATCAGTCGAAAGACGTCCATTGCTTTGTATTGTACGCCAGTCAGTAGAGGTTCAACGCAAAGGGCTATGTTGCAAAAGGTGGTGTAAAAGTTTTTTTTTTTAAATGTGCTTATTGATGCTAAGACTATATCAAAAATGGCAGCACAACTTTTAGCAGCTACCTATTGGGACTAGTATAGTTATAGTAAGTTAGTAGTAGTGATATTATGGGAAAAGTTTGTCTCCATTTGTAACTTTTCTAGCCGAATTTTTTTTTGGTCCCATTCAAGCAAGTAAAAATGGCATCAATTGTCATAATTTATTAAATTTACAAAATGGAGTCATCATATTGTTTTTATTGCAACGTCACATATCCTATTTCACCCGGGATGACGTATGGATTCCAACGATACCTCACACATCTAAATCGGTTAAGGCGTTGAGAGTTCTGGGGGAACAAAAAAATTCACATACATACATGAAACCTGAAAACATTACACTCCTTTTTTTGGGCAGTCGTGTAAATAGGCGAATTTTTGCTTTAAAAAATAGAAATACGTTATTGCAGTGATAGCTTGCTACATAAGTTTAAAAACAATAACAACATATAGTACTTAACACTAAATTAATATACAACAAATGACATGAAGAAGCTCCGCATGAATATCCCAATTTCAGTTGTTTGACATCCTAATTATCCTAACATAGAACAAAGACATCAAACAATTCGATGCTGATTGTAAAAATATATAACAATCTTCCGACAATATAGTTTTCAAGATAGATAACACGGTGTTTGTTTCCCATATCGTCACGTTCTGCAATGAACGGTCAAGTGCATTGACAGTTACCTAGAACAGTACCAGTAGAAATAAGCTGCAATACAGAGATTACCATACAAACAACACAATGAGCTTATGACGTCATGCCACTTTACTTGCAATTGCGATAAATGCTTATTGTCGCTTACAGTGATGACACTTTAGGACTCGCAGTACTATACATCTATCATTATACTCTGTGGGCCTGGGTAACCCGACAAACTTTAGGCGCTCGGTTGTTTTATGCGTCAAACGCATGCGCAGTGTATTTCTGACTATTTTTGGACATTAAAATGTCATACAATAATTAGCTCGATTCGGTCTAGTTTTAGAGTTATTGATTATTTGTTTTCCTTGGCAAATTGAAATATTTTGTAAATCATAACATAAATAGGTATTCATATTTTCCCTAGGGGCTAAATGTACTACTTTAGCGCCGCTTGATGTCTCATATGACACACGTTTTGAGCATGATAAGTGAAAAAGTGCTGTATTGTATAAATTAATGTTTTACAAAACCGTAATTGTACTGGACTATGTTGGAGACTCGATACTTCGTGGGTTGAAGGATCTGTTAGCGCAAAGTTTAGGTATCGCTGTAATTTACATTTAAATTGATCTTATCATTAAACAATTGATAATGTTCGGATTTGCATCGATAACCGTTATCTTTTATCTATTTAGTTTATTTCGTATCGGTCGGTGTACCACACGAGATGGTTAAATGACGTAACCTAACCCTTATTACATAGAGATAAGGTCTATGGTATGGTATGGAGTAAGGATATATATAGTCTGTTTTTATAATAAAAGTCCAGAATTTTATTAAGAAGTAAAAAAACCCTTAGCATGCGTATTAAGAGAACATGTAATCCGAAATACTCCTTTCTCTTTCAGTCTGCTTCAAGATCTTCGACCTAGACAGAGACGGCGTGCTGAACAAGAAGGAGCTAATAGACATGGCGGACATCCTCTGTACAGTCGCCAACGAACACCTGAAGAACCAGAGCTCCCGGGCTTCGACGCCTTCTGATGATGATGGGGACAAGGGTTTTGATCCTGAAGTGGTGCTGTTGAATCTTAGGGATAAGCTGGTGACTAATGTGCCTAAGAATGGGAAGAAACCGGTGTTTCAGCTAGGACCGGGGGATGAAGTGGATGCTGTGAAACAGGTATAGCAAGGATATGCGTCACTTGAAAATAGTATCCTATCTTCAAGTGACGTGAATAAAGTAATCATTCCTATTAGTTTTAGTGCCCACTGTCTACTCCGAAATTCGAAACCAGAACTTCGTATCGTGCCGTCCCTTTCTTGTCGTGTACACTATATGAGTGAAAGGTACGGCACGATGCAAAGTTCGGATTTTGAATATCGGAATTCAAGCTCTGTAAAGGGAACGAACGGACTTTCAATTTGAGAAGTACAAGTTTTCAAATAATTTCTACATGGCAACACTTGTAACAAAACCTAATGATATTATTTTTAAAATATTTATGCCCAATCTCTGGAATTTAAAACTTTCAGTTATTATCAAATCTGAATTTAAAAAATCATGACCAATGTCCCCTAGGAAAAAGCGGAGAAGATAGACTCCATGGACCTAATTGCCGTAGACACTGCGCTGACTCAAGAAGACTTCCTAATCTGGGCGGTCGAAAGCGCTGACAGCCTAGTTGCTCCGTTCCTACAACTGTTGTTCGAGGTTTGCCACATCGTGCTGGGGCTGCGGCCGCACTGCAAGCACCAGGAGCGGGACATCGGTGAGTGATGTACCTTATGCTGTTGCAATAAGGGTTAATAATGCCTGGCGGTAATCCAGGTAGTCTAGTTGCTCCGTTCCTACTACTGTTCGAGGTTTGCCATATCGTGCTGGGGCTGTGGCCGCACTGCAAGCACCAGGAGCGGGACATCGGTGAGTGTACCTTATGCTGTTGCAATAAGGGCGAATAGTGCCTGGCGGTAATCCAGAGAGTTTGGATGCTCCTGTCCTATAGCTGCTCTTCGAGGTGTACTACGTCGTATTGGGGCTGCGGCCGCACTGCAAGCATCAGTAGCGGGATATCGGTGAGTATAGACCGACGCAGACGAGGGTTTTTATATGTTTTACACCTGTATACGTGTGTCTTTATGAGGCATTGTAGTTCCGCGAGAAAACTGTTAAGAGTGCGTTTTTTTAAATCGTAATCTCTGTATGCCGTATGTTTAGTTTTAATTATCTTCTATACCACTTACTACACGAGGGTCTCATGATGACCAGCTAGTTGTTTTTTTAAGTAGATTATCCTTCCACAGTGCTCGGTTGGCTGCGACGCTCCGTCCAACGCGGCTACTCCGTCGGGCAGTTCTGGTATCTGATCGCGAGCGAGTGGTGGGGCGCGTGGTCCGCGTACACGGCCGGCGACGGCGTGTGCTGCCGCGCGCGCCCCGACGACGTCATCGTGTGCGACGAGAGCTTCACCACCACTAGCACGGGTGAGTGAGCGAGCACCAGCTGTGAGTGCACCTTATGACGTTACAATAAGGTTGATTACTGAACTGTTGTCCGAAGTGTGCCACTTACCTAGTTCTGAGGCTGCATCCGCAATATAAACTCCAAGAGCGGGGCATTGGTGAGTACATCTTATGATGTTACAATAAGTTTGATTACTGCTTAACCCCGTTCCTAAAATATTGTTGTCTCCTTTGGAGTTCCGAGCGTCTATAGGCTGCGATGTCCGCTTACTATCAGAAGGACCGTACGCATTTAATCCCCGTCGTTTTATTTAAAAAAAATCCTACATCGTTCTGGGGCTGTACCAACGCTGGTCTTCCGCTGGATAATTATTTGTTACTAAATAGTGAGTGTGTGTGTACAGAATCAATGGGATCGTTGCTGTGGCGTGCGGAGACGGCGTCGCTCGGGTCGGCGAGCAGCGGCGTCGGCAGCGCCGGCGCGCGCCCGCGCGCTCCCGGGCCCATCGACAACCGGCGGCTGCTCGCGCCCAACCCGCTCAAGGTAATGTTATAGTGAGTGTGTGCACAGGATCAATGGGATCGTAGTTTATCTCTAGATCGGTCTGTGATCGTAAGTTGGTGCAACTCGTCCTTAGTTACATTATGGTATTCTCATATTAACGAAGTTATTCGTCAGAGAACCAAGATTACTGACATAGCTCAGCGAATTAGTAAGCTGAAATGGCAGTGGGCAGGTCACATATATGCCGAAGAGCCGATGGCCGTTGGGGCAGACTCGTTCTTAAGTGGAGACCGCGTGTCGGCAAACGTTGTGTAGGACGCCCTGTAACTAGGAGAGGCGATGATATACGCAAGGCAGTGGACAGGGATTGGAGGAGAAGAGACGAGACTTATGTCCAGCAGTGGACTGATACAGGCTGATGATGATGATGATGTTTCTCAGGTGCGAACCCTCACCGGCGAAGGGGGTCATCTCCGCCGCGACGTGACGCTAGCCCAGCACAGGGACTTTGAACTAGTTCCCGATGCACTCTGGCGTGCGCTGGCTCTGTGGTACGGCGGCGCAGAGCCACTACCTAGACAGGTCAGTGAATGTTTTTCGAGGGGTACCACTTCGCAAGAATATGCACAGAGAAAAGCAAATGTTGGTTCTGCAATAAAAATTAAAATAACTGGGTTCAGAGCTGACTTCATGTGTTTTGTTAAAGGCGGTTTTCACTGCGTAAATTTGGTGGCAAGTATCTGAATGACATTTTCTTAAGTGGCCAGTTATTGGCGATTTACGCTATGTCCCTTTTAACGTTTTAGGTTATTCGGCCGCCAAATTCAGACGTCGAGTTAGAGCTTTATCCTCTCAATCTGAAGATACTACGACACGTTGCTGTACCGCAAAGTGAGTCAAATTGCTTATAAATTTAACTATATACAAAATAATCAGTAATGCATAAGTACGAGCACTTTTCAACTTGTAAGGATGGCCGTTGGTCTCCTGTGTGTCAGTCGGTAAATATTTCTATACGCTTTCCTTGGCATTGCAAACATTTGAAAATAGGCTTGTGTTACCTTCGAAGCAAAGCGTCAATAAAAAAAATCATCACCTTTTGTTCAGACTTCAAAATAATTTTCCCCATATTATCATAATGAGAAGAGCGAAGAAATTAGGTACGTATTTCAATTTTTTGAATGTAAATTTTGGTGAGCACTGTTAGTATTATACAAATAACCTACCTCAATTAAAGGACACAGGTTGCGAATGTACCGCGGCAGACCTCGACTCACATAGACTCGTCAATAATGACCTCAAACCTCAAAACCTTAGAATTAGACCCAATGACAATCCAGAATCGATCTAGCTGGCGAAAAGTGATTAACAGAGCCGACCCCACCTAAACATGAGAAAATGCCGACGCAAAGGGGGACGCAGTACGGTACTAAATCTCAATAAGTAGAGGCAAACAACAGTCGTTCTTATCGCTAAGTGGGATTTCTTCCAGACAACCATAGGGTAGCGGAAATCAAGTTTAATTATAACAATTGATAGTAGATGGTGCAGAGTTAATATATGAAACCTAATAATTACATCTATCTAGCAGTTGTAAACTTTCCAATAATATGTCAACAGGAATTAGCTCCGTGTCTGCAGTGGGCGGCGTGTCCATGTACTCGAGCGTGCCCGTGGCTCCGCCCGCGCCGCCGGCGGCTCCGGAGCGCCAGCTCGCCTACACGGCTGCTTTCTCCCGTCTGGCTACTGTCAAACAGGTCAATTGTCATTACATCTACATGAATGATTAGATTAGCAGTTCAATTGTTTCGGACTCGTATGTATACAAAAACAGGTTAAAAAAATATACATGTCACATAAGAGATCTTATACCTACCTTATCTTTTGTACTTTAATCTTATGATAAGATTAAAGTACAAAAGCGAACTTATCCCTATGAAAATCGTATCATATTATGAAAGGACTCGTCTTTGACTCGTTTTTCTAACACTTCCTCGACAGTCTAACGGGTCACTTGGACCTAATTCTCTAAACACGAGATCTCCATTACATTTACATATGTCTCAGATCGCAGGTATTTGAAGCCCGAGCCGAAGGCAAGGGCGATGAATATGCCATCTGAGGCTTCCTTTATTACCGCCCGTGGTAAGTTCAACATTTTATGCCATCCCCTCGCCAGGAAGTGAGATGGTCAGGTGTGGCATAATAGTACATTATTGCCGTGGCCGGGAAGGGAGCAATTGCAGGCTGAGTATTTGTTTAAACGGACGAGCTTGCGAGCCGTTTAATTATAATACGAAGCCTGCAATTGCCATTCCGGCCGAGGCTAATATAGTGCTTTTCTCAAAAATGGGGAAAATACGACAAAAATTTAATTAAGATTTGATAAACATAACCTTAAAACGTCAAAAACATCATGTTTTCCCGCCGTTTATTTTTTTAACAGAATCGCAAGTGTATTTTTCCACCGAAAAACGCAAATTATTCGAGACATAAAAAAACGTCGCGTTTTCAACAGAAAAATACGAGCTGAATTGGCTGAATACGACCTGTGCCTCCTTTTATATGACAGTTTCTACATTTTAAAAAGTTTATAACTCGACAAATAAAGGAATTTATATGTGACATTGCAGGCCATATATGTGGCCTGCAATGTTTTTTACTTTTTAATTTGGATCTGACCTTAAACTATACACTTTACCTTCCAATATGTAGCGACTAAAGTCCAGATTGCGGGCCATTTTTGAGAAAAGTTACAAATGTTTCTATCCTAAAACTTCCCATTGTTTAATAGGTGTCAGAATTCCTCTGCCAAGCCCTAGGGCTCCAACGCGAGGACGTCCGCCTCTGGTCACTAGGCACCAACGCTGTACTGCTGGACGATGAGAACTGGACCCTTGCGGAACTCCGCTGCGACGAGAGAACGCGGCTGCTGCTCGAAGTTCGGAACGCGGACCTCACATGGCCGGAGGAGATTGGGGCGCTCAGGTACATGATTAGACAAGTCTGTTACCTTTGTTTCATAGGTATCTGAATTCCTCTGCAACGCCCTAGGGCTCCAACGCGAGGACGTCCGCCTCTGGTCGCGAGGCACCAACGCAGTACTGCTGGACGATGAGAACTGTACCTCTAGTATAAGTATTTTCGAAACAAAACTCGTTCGAATGCGTTTGTGTTTAGTCTCAGTTTGTAAGACAACGCGAACAGCGCCTCTGGTGGCCTTAGATGGTAACAATTTTTTGCCATATAAATTAAGATTAACGCAATCGTGTTCGTTTGTGTTTTGTTTCGATAAAACTTATACTAGAGGTACTCAGCTGCGACGAGAGAACGCGGCTGCTGCTCGAAGTTCGGAACGCGGATCTGACGTGGTCGGAGGAGATCGGGGCACTCAGGTATAGACCGACCGTCTTGGTTAGTCCTGCTTGTGACGAGACAGGGGCAAGAGGGGAGACGTCATAGGATAGCGGGCGGGGGATCATTACCTCCCGCTACCCTTCCGCGCGGTCTGAGTTGAGTGGCAGAGTTTATCAAATATTTTAGTTAGATTACTCCTGAAATTCATTTGTCCTTATCTGTTACTTCGGTTTGTGAGAAAGGGAAAAATCATAATTGAGTTAGCAGACGTTTGTTCTTCCAGAGACCGCATACGAGAAAAATGACATCAATAATTTGAACGAAGTGATCTGGATTAATGGATTCGAATTTTCAGTTGTTCTAAATTCAAACGAACAAAACAAATGAAACTATTCTTTTTGACTTTACATTCATTGAACCATTTCATTACTTCTATAGGAACCTAGGATAGGAGGTTAGACAAGTCTGTCAATCTTCATATACGTTCATTCATTACTAGGTTCAAGGCATTCGCAACTGTATCTGCTCGATATATGGAACACGCAGACCCGATTTATTTTTATTTAGAAGAAGCGCTGAAGATTGTTGTAAAATCGTCATTATTTTCCACAGCATGAGCAATGGAAACCGCGCCATGGAGCGGCGGGAAACGCTCATACCGCCCAATCTGCCTGGGGCCACGGGATTACACAACTTAGGGAACACTTGCTATATGAATGCAGCTCTACAATCGGTGAGTCTTTAGATATTGCGGTTTCTTAAAGGTTAACACATGAAGGCTCGGCACCCGATCGGTGCCCCGTCACCTCGTCGGCTCGGCGTCAACCAGACAGGCACGGAACAGCATCGCCTCAGCAGCGCTGACAAAGAAGATATATACTAACGTAACAAGAAGCGACACCGAAGCATGTGTGCTGTAAACCCGTGTAGCGGCTATGTGTGCGTGTCCGGACGCGAGCGGGGGCGCGCGAGGGTGGCGCGGTGTGTGGAAATCACTCCTCGGACGGGCAAAGTATAGAATCGTAGCGTTCCAAGGTCACCGACACGGTTCACACCGATAGACCCGTGTCGCGCCTTTGGCGCTGAGGTGGCCGCGCTTGCCGCGAGGCATCCACTGGTTGACAGCTTTTTTACGTTTCAAGTAGGCCGTTCGCCCGCGCGGCACCCACGCGCGTTCATGTCGCCGGCAGCGAGCTGCAATCGCGGCGTTCACCCTGCGACGGCGAGCTGACCATCCATCTTTAGCTTGTCCCGAGCTGGGGCGATGACGTTACGGAGTACATAAGCGTGCGTGGCAGTATGAAGTTTCTTACAATGAATATTAACCGGCGCGAGGTGAGGCGGCGCCGGTCTGGTGCCGAGCCTTTACGTGTGCGACAACCTTAACCCTAAATGGTCTGTGAATATCTTGTTGCATGTTGCCTATTACGTCTTCAAAAACACGTTTATCACTGTCATTTTATAGGGTTAAAACCAAATGATTTTATGAAATCTAAAAACGGGTCTTCGCCTAAAGGAGTCTTATTTTTAATTAGCTTGAACATTTTTAGGTATGGAACACAGGACCACTGACGCGGTACTTCAATTCTGGCATACATTTGTATGAGGTGAACACAACTAATCCTCTCGGGACCAAAGGAGCTTTGGCAGTTCGCTACGGAGAACTGTGTAAAGAGGTAAGGTATCAAATTAAAAAAAGTTCTACTTATCTCTTGGCCTAAAGGAATGACTCTTTTGTTCTCTTATTATGTGGCTGAAAATACTAGTTTTGGCACAGTTTTTATTACAATCTTCTCAGCTGATCAGTGCATATAAGTCAGAACCATGGAATAAGTGTCTGTCTTATAAAAGCTAGTTATGGACACACGCGCTCGCCGCATAGTACGAGCTCTTTTCTTCCTACCGCGGTAGGGTATTCTGATACCACGGTGGTGTGCCAGAGTCGAGTTTAGCCTATCACATACCGGCACAGCCTGCGGCCTGCGCCCCGCCAGCTTGTGATACGCTTTTACTTGAAGCGGCAAGAGGAACAGACTTGACTTGACTTATTTATTGTCGTTCCCGCCAACAGGTGTGGTCGTGCAGCGCCCGGTCGGTGGCGCCGCTGCGCGTGCGCTGGTGCGTGTCGCGGCACGCGCGCGCGCTGGCGGGCGGCGGCCAGCACGACGCGCAGGAGCTGCTGGCGTGGCTGCTGGACGCGCTGCACGAGGACCTGAACAGGGCGGCCGCGCGCCCGCCGCCCCTGCGCGACAGCGACGGCCGGCCCGACCAGGTACACACAGACATACATACATGTCTAGTGCGTGTCACGCGCTGGCGGGCGGCGGCCAGCACGACGCGCAGGAGCTGCTGGCGTGGCTGCTGGACGCGCTGCACGAGGACCTGAACAGGGCGGCCGCGCGCCCGCCGCCCCTGCGCGACAGCGACGGCCGGCCCGACCAGGTACACACAGACATACATACATGTCTAGTGCGTGTCACGCGCTGGCGGGCGGCGGCCAGCACGACGCGCAGGAGCTGCTGGCGTGGCTGCTGGACGCGCTGCACGAGGACCTGAACAGGGCGGCCGCGCGCCCGCCGCCCCTGCGCGACAGCGACGGCCGGCCCGACCAGGTACACACAGACATACATACATGTCTAGTGCGTGTCACGCGCTGGCGGGCGGCGGCCAGCACGACGCGCAGGAGCTGCTGGCGTGGCTGCTGGACGCGCTGCACGAGGACCTGAACAGGGCGGCCGCGCGCCCGCCGCCCCTGCGCGACAGCGACGGCCGGCCCGACCAGGTACACACAGACATACATACATGTCTAGTGCGTGTCACGCGCTGGCGGGCGGCGGCCAGCACGACGCGCAGGAGCTGCTGGCGTGGCTGCTGGACGCGCTGCACGAGGACCTGAACAGGGCGGCCGCGCGCCCGCCGCCCCTGCGCGACAGCGACGGCCGGCCCGACCAGGTACACACAGACATACATACATGTCTAGTGCGTGTCACGCGCTGGCGGGCGGCGGCCAGCACGACGCGCAGGAGCTGCTGGCGTGGCTGCTGGACGCGCTGCACGAGGACCTGAACAGGGCGGCCGCGCGCCCGCCGCCCCTGCGCGACAGCGACGGCCGGCCCGACCAGGTACACACAGACATACATACATGTCTAGTGCGTGTCACGCGCTGGCGGGCGGCGGCCAGCACGACGCGCAGGAGCTGCTGGCGTGGCTGCTGGACGCGCTGCACGAGGACCTGAACAGGGCGGCCGCGCGCCCGCCGCCCCTGCGCGACAGCGACGGCCGGCCCGACCAGGTACACACAGACATACATACATGTCTAGTGCGTGTCACGCGCTGGCGGGCGGCGGCCAGCACGACGCGCAGGAGCTGCTGGCGTGGCTGCTGGACGCGCTGCACGAGGACCTGAACAGGGCGGCCGCGCGCCCGCCGCCCCTGCGCGACAGCGACGGCCGGCCCGACCAGGTACACACAGACATACATACATGTCTAGTGCGTGTCACGCGCTGGCGGGCGGCGGCCAGCACGACGCGCAGGAGCTGCTGGCGTGGCTGCTGGACGCGCTGCACGAGGACCTGAACAGGGCGGCCGCGCGCCCGCCGCCCCTGCGCGACAGCGACGGCCGGCCCGACCAGGTACACACAGACATACATACATGTCTAGTGCGTGTCACGCGCTGGCGGGCGGCGGCCAGCACGACGCGCAGGAGCTGCTGGCGTGGCTGCTGGACGCGCTGCACGAGGACCTGAACAGGGCGGCCGCGCGCCCGCCGCCGCTGCGCGACAGCGACGGCCGGCCGGACCAGGTACACACAGACATACATACATACATGTCTAGTGCGTGTCACGCGCTGGCGGGCGGCGGCCAGCACGACGCGCAAAAGTTACTCACCTGGTTATACAGTCCGTTTTCTATTTAGTACGGGAAGTAGTGTCATGAGGTACTTACACATTTTGGTATCGGATGAATTCACTTGGCACAGATGTAATATACGTAAATCTAAATTAATTTAGCCCGGTAGCCATCTGCTACCCCCTCCAAAGTCCCATTTTTCATAAAATAACTCATAAACGGTGAACCATAGCAAAAAACGTTCTTAGGCATAAGTAATCTATATAAAATCATCAGCAAAAAAGGTTCTATACACTTTTTATCTAGGATTAATATTTAGTGAGATCTTAAAGGGGGAAAGTAAAATCATACCTTGACATAATTAAATTAATAACTACCTTAACCCCTGCTGTCGTCGGTATACAATTATATTTGTAAAAAGCTTATACCCCGTTCGCAGGAAGTCGCAGCAGAAGCATGGGCAGCCTACGCAGCGCGCAACGCATCCATCGTCACCGACCTATTCTACGGGCAGCTGAAATCGAGAGTTCGCTGTGACGTCTGCTCGGCCGAGTCTACGCGGTTCGACGCGTTCAACATGCTCAGCCTGCCGCTACCCGTCGAGCAGTCGCTACGCGCTCAGGTCATAGGTAACACTGGCAGTATAACGTGTCTATAGTCACCTGTTCTACACACAGCTCAAAGTTGAGTCTACGCGGATCGACGCTGTCATAGGTATTGAACGCTATAGTTGGTGGTTTTTGAAGAGAGATTTCCCTTGTCAAACGAAGGCATTGTTTCCATACAATGGCATTGTGAAAGCTGTACTTCTAAAAAAAAATCATCAGTTCTATGTTCGTCCCCGCTTGACGTATCTACAAGTATTAAGTAATGATGTTTACATATAAAGTAAACTTTTTCGTTGCAGTCCTTATGACATTGACACAAGATTTAATTTCATCTGCGTTTTATCCGCTGAAAACAGCTATAGCTAGTCCGACTCTATAATCTTATGTTAATTTCCAGTAATGCTGCTGGACGGCTCGGTGCCCATCAAATACGGCGTTCTAGTCAACTCTGAAGGCACGTACCTCGACCTCAAGAAGAAACTCTCGGAGCTCTGTGGACTCGCTCCAGAATCGTAAGCACATATTTTCAACCATTGTTTACCGTTCTTGACACTTTATTCTTCTTCGTCGGTTCCTCAAGGTCGTCCCAACGAGAAGAGCAAGTTCTTCACCACCACTCTCCAAACCCCTCTATTTTGGGCTAGTTGTATTTGCCCCTGGATGTTGACACCTGTGGCATCGCGGATTGCATCTGCCCATCTTGTGGGTGCTCTATCTCTGCTCCTCTTTCCTTCAACGCAGTCAACTACTATCGAATTTTCCAGACTGGACTGATCCTGGCGCACTATGTAGCCAAAGAATGTCATCAGCCTCTGAAAGCATATGGTGGAGCGTTTACTTTTTACAATATTTGTAATCAAAATATTCAACTTGCACTATACGCGTGCTTATAATCCCACTTCCTGACCAGGGGGAGACATCATCATTTCATCGTCATATCAGCCAAAAGATGGATCGCTGGATGCGGATGGCGCAGGACCGGTCGTTGTGGCACTCTTTGGGGGAGGCCTATGTCCAGCAGTAGACGTCTTTTGGCTGATATAATGAGTCCCTCATCATCATCATCTTAAGAGCCGAGCTCTTGTCGGTGCAGCTTGATGCAGTTCTCTCCATCTTTGTCGGTCCGAGGCCAGCCTCTTGACGTCCTGATACGTCACGACATCCACTTCTGTAATGTACTATTTCTCAAAAATAGTATGAAATGTTCTCATAACATCTGTGAAGATAGTATCCGAAAGTGGGTCATCCTGGCCAGTTGGCAGAAGTGTCCAGGAAGTAACACCTACTGTCCAGGAAGTAAGTATGTAAATCCCATTACATATCATAAGTTTGGAGCTGGCGGCGCGCGTCCCCCGCGAGTCCGCCCGGCGCCAGCCCGGCGCGCGCCGCGAGCGCGCCAGCCCACAGCTGGTTATTTAACTATGATTTTAGAACAATCGACGCGGAATTGGCGAATATTATTTAAATACTGTTATTCATGCAACTTGTTTTTTTTTTTTTGAGAAAAGCACTATACAAGCTTCGACCGTAAGTGCCATCCTGGCCTCGTATTATAGCCGGACCTCGCCTTCGGCTCGGCCGGCTAACTCATACTCGTCCAGGATGGCTCCCTTACTGGTCTCTGCAGTAATGTACTATTCCGCACGGAAACGTAACGAAAGAATCTTACTGTCACGCTTGCTGATTGTAGATAAATAAAACAATAGCCTTGAAATTACTAATAGTTTTTAATGAAAATACCAGACCCCGTTATCAGTGGTGAAAATTCATTGAAATAGAATCATAGGGTTGTCACACAATATTCATTTAATTCGTGTACATTTGACATAATGGTATAATGTCGCTAAAAACAATTTAAAATGAAACGCATTATTTTTGGTTTATTATTGCACTGTCACCGAATTTGTATCTATGTCACGAAATGTAAAAATACACATATGTAATATAGGTACAGGAAATAGGTAAAAAGAGTTTCAAGATTTATGATTCCCAGTTTTACATATTATCACAAAAAAAATATCCATAACTATTGGAGAAAAAATATCGTCTATTGCACAGTTTTACTAAAATTACAAACCATTTTTTCCGCGTCGTATTCGGTTTATTTCGAGATTTGCTATTAGCTCCATTAACTGAGAGGATTCAACACGATCGATTATCGAGGAAGTTCATATTTTTACCGAACATAAAATTAAGTAAGTATATGACATCAGACATATTTTGACAAATAAATGTCAATTTAGTGCCTAAGTATTATTATAGAGTTCAACAACCAAATGAAACCTTTTTTAAGGCAATCGGCTTCACATTATATATAACTAAGAATGAAATAAGTAGGTATATTGTTTTCATCAAATATTAGGTCATATCAAATTATACACGTGTAATTATTAATGTTTAGTGCCAGCCCTAGTATTTTCAATGTTTCTTCACCACTGATAACGGGGTCTGGAAATTACCAAAATTTATATATTAATTAATAAAAAGCAAGCGTTATTTAGATCCCAGGGGTGAGTAGTTGAATATTAGATATTGTCTACACAATTAATAGTAGTTTATGCAACTGGTACATAATGGGGGGCATCAAAACACGAGTCTATATCCATATATTAAATCCTCTTTCATGTGTTTCGTGTGGGCACGTCTCGCCGGCGTGCGCCATGTTTGCCTCGACAGGCCGGCCCGCGCGCGTCGTTAAGGTTGTACGTGATCTCGTAAGAGTATTATATTTGGTGTTTTTATAGGGGATGCGCGCAACCGCGAGAAGCTTCTTGCACAGTATATTATAAAGCGGGGTCTTATCTACGGTTTTTGAACTTATTAAAGAGGATTTACTATATGGGTGTAGACTGTAGATAAAAGTCAATACAAAATGTCTTCTTTTTAACAGGATGTTAATAGTGGAACTAAACGGCGCGACCATCGGACGGGTGTTAGACGACAGCGCCAAGATATCGGCCGCCACGGCGCTCGAGCTATACGCGTACGAGACGCCACGCGAGGCCGCACACGACGAGTGCGTGTGCGACCACGAACAAGGTACGCCAGTGTTGACGACAAGTGCGCGTCCGAGTGTGTTATACAGCGAGCGTAACAGAGTCCGTCTAATAATAAGAGGCAGGCAATCTCCGTGTTAAGAATTTAAGATTACAAGAAAAAATCTAATTAATCGCTGGAAATTGCCTATAGGTACAAATCTCATCACCTACCTATAAATTCGCGAAGACCCGCAACGATGGGTTCCAAAGTCTATTACTACGAACGTAAGTTGTAGTAATGTTGCCCCCCAATCATTGGCCTCTTGAATGATAAATCAATGTATTAAGCGCAATCCTTCAATACAAGGTAGAAAATCTCCTATTTTTCTTTGTTAACTAAACTCTAAAATGTAGTAGACAGTTTTCAAACTTCACACTTGAAAAAAATCGTTTTTCCTATTTTCACATCACTTTTATGTAGTGGTTCATAGAATACATCTTTCTACCAAATTTCGTAATTGTAGTACTTATAGTTTCCGAGTAAATCGGTGTACATATGGATAGACAGACCGAAACTATAAGGGTTCCGTTTTAGCCATTCTGACTACGGAACCCTAAAAAATACATCATTCAAGAGACCAATGATTGGAGGGGGGGTGGGGGGGTGGTGCATTGGGGCCAACATTACTTCAGCTTACCCTACTTTTCCGAGCATGTCTGAGAAGAGTTTCTCATTGCAGAGTATACGGGGCAGGAATGCGAGGGCGCGGCGCGGGCGGAGGTGAGTGCGCGCGCGCCTTACACTTCCTCACTCTGCATGCCCGCACTCTTCTGCTTCAAGGTTAGCACACACGCGCACACACACGCACCACACACACACACACTCACACATACATGGTGCGGGGTGGCGGTTCAAAACTAGAGTCCAATAAATACAAGGGCCTGATAGAGAAAGCCGCAATGCCGCTTTGATAGAGCAAGATAGCCTTAGTTAGTTAGTTAGATTTACTGTATCTCTAGTATAAGTTTTTTCGAAACAAAACACAAACGAACACGTTTGCGTTTAGTCTTAATTTATATGGGAAAAAATAGTTACCACCTAAGGCCACCAGAAGCGCTGCTCGCGTTGCCTTCCAAATTGGGACTAAACGCAAACGCATTCGTTTGTTTTGTTTCGAAAAAACTTATAGGTACTAGAAGTACAGTAAGTGCCAGTTGCACCAACGTACGAACACAGACCGGTCATCGTCAAATATGGCGCCGGCAGCTGTCATCCCATAGAACCTTGTCAAACTTTCCATACAATCAGATTTGAAGAACACCGCTTACGATTACAGACGGTTTGGTGCAACCCAGCCTAAATCTAACAAACTAGAGGTACTGGGCATTTTCCGCCAGTCGACATCCAACTTTTTTTTTGCGTGGAAAGATAGCCTTATTGCGATTCCTATAAGAAGAAATAGAAAAGAGTGTCATGTTTTGTCTCCATCACCGACCGAGCATTTTTTCATGGTCAAAGAAAGTCACGTCTTAGGCACTGATCCCACCGCCGACGAGTATCAAGTACTCTAATAGTAATTTTACTTGCTTGAGCAACAAAACTAGTAGAATTAATATGAAAATACTCACTGCTCGCAGGCAGTGGGACCAAGTGCTTTATTCGTATTAGTTTCATAAAATACCTCTATGACGTCACCTCGCACCACATAACCTTTTTTATGTAAATATTAACACTGGAAAAATAAAAAAGCCTAATATTCCGTAATATGAATGGAAGGGTAAAGGCCTAATACATAACTAAATAAAACAATAACAATAACCTACTATTGTGTCATTGTCAAGCGAAAGTGTACCTTTTTATGCCATCAATAAGGCGCTATTTCTTTGACAACGCAACTAGAAATCGTCCTTATGAAGTGAATGAAGTAGTACCTTTTGCTTGATGACATAACTTTTATACAATGTACATACTAACTATCTATATATATATTTGTGTCTGTTTATTGTATATCGTCTCAGATATAGAAAGGAGAAGGTAATTTTTTTGTACGTATACAGTCGAGGGCAAAAATATGTATACATTTTTGGATCTTATTTCAATGGAATAAGGTGAAAAAGTGTATACATATTGGTGCCCTTGACTGTACATACCGCGAGAGTTTGAAATGTGATAACTTCAATAGAGACAACACGACAGTATACCTACAAGAGAGAATGAACACAAGTAAAGTAGATCATTACATCATCAGTAGAACTCATTACAAGCTATTGCGTGTCTAGAGAAAGGTTTCATAAGTAGTACCCATTTGTGTGTTTTGTCATTGTTTTGTTTGGGTGTGTAGTGAATAGTGATACAATAACGAATTTGCTATCTTAGCTTTCACTTTTCAGTGTTTTATGGGTTGAATGATTTGTATAATTTCAGGCCAGTTTAAAATCTTTTTTTTTTTCATTACCTATTCTTCCGTATAACTTACTTGACATTATTATTTTAAATACTATCCGTCACCAAGTTGCTGAGAACCTTTTTAGTGGTTGTAATTGACAACATTTCATATTTTTAACTACTTTATTTTATGAACTAGTTAGAAAATAGGTAAAAATTTAAGCCCCCGTATTTTTTCTTTTTCAATTTAACTCATTATTTCATACAAAAAAACACGTTGAAAAGTAGGTCATTCCAAAAGGGCGTAAGTAAAATATGACGTCATCTTCCCAACAAGAATCCAGAGCCACTCCAGAGCAGCGATTGTCTGTACTCTGTACTAAGGTCTCCCTGAATACAGCGAGGAAGATGACGTCAACTTTCGGTTTACAGTAATTTGCAATATTTTCCAAAATTAACGGAGAAAAAAATCTAAAAAAATGTTTTTGTGTACTTCACACGTTTTTACCGAAATGGTTTTCGAATTAAGACTTTTGGATATTATGAAATATTGTCAATTATCACTTTATTCTGACCACGAGCATGTCTTAAAATAGTTCATTAATATATAGTATATTTTATGTCACGAGCACGGGTTGGCCATAGTTGTATTTGTAACACATACGAACACAAAGACAACGTGAACTCACAGCTGTTGCGCTGACGCACACATAAATAATGTGCATGTATAGCTCAACACACAACCATGGCTCACCCACACTCGTGAGATAAAAGTAGCCACTTGATATTTTTCGAACTAGCCGCTTGTTAGGGTTCCGTACCCAAAGGGTAAAACGGGACCCTATTACTAAGACTCCGCTGTCCATCCGTCTGTCACCAGGCTGTATCTCATGAACCGTGATAGCTAGACAGTTGAAATTTTCACATATGATGTATTTCTGTTGCCGCTATAACAACAAATACTAAAAATTAGATTAAAAAATATTTAGGGGGGCTCCTATACAACAGACATGATTTTTTTGCCGTTTTTATTGATAATGCTACGGAACCCTTCGTGCGCGAGTCCGACTCGAACTTGTTTTTGTATCCCGGCTCAGTTAGTCAGACTACTAAAGTGTTAATGCCTTATTCATAAACATTCATAAAACCAATTTTAGCTAAAATGCCGTTAAAATTCGTTTGTCTTTATCTGTCACTTTGACGTCTCAGTTTGTGAGAAAGGGGCATAGCACAGGTTTGTGAATTTTTATGAATAAGTGTGTAAATATCTACTAACAAAACTAAAACACGCCGCAACATAACCCTTCCCGTTTCCAGCGCTCCAAATCGGAGATCCTAATGTCACAGAGCCCACCGAACACATTCTACAAGTACACAGACAGCCAGAACTACAGAACTTTGCCGAAGGCGCGGGACAGGAACGGCAACAGCTCGCCTACTCTCTCTGTCAAGTCGCTCAACTTGAAGCCGTCTAGTCCGCGACTGGGGAAGGTCAAGTTCGGATCGTCCCCCTCTAATATGAACAAGATGAATGAGACGCTCGATAGTCCGGTCGTCGGAAGGATACAGTATTTGGTGGCTGTGCATAGGTAAGTTTTATTTTACTGTAGGTATTTATTTATTTATCTATATACCTAAGTATGGGTACTAAGCGAAGATTTAGGTACATATCGTCGCTTAGTACCCATAGTACAAGCTTTGCTTAGCTTGGGACTAGGTTGATTTGTGTAAGATTGTCCACAAATATTTATTTCCGGAGAGGTAGGGCACAACAAAATGTCATCTTGCTCGAATTTGGAGCAGCCCAACTGGGGAAGTACCTCCGCCTTGCAGAAGACCACAGCCATAATAACATTATATACTCAGGTATGTAGTGTTGTGTTCCTGGAGGTGAGCAAGGTTGCCAGAGCTCCCGAGGTTGCACTGTGTTGAGAGTGAGGGAGCTAAATTGGTCCCTTCTGCTGTCAACACAGTGCATCCTCAAATTTTATAAAGGGTCGGCAACGCGCACGTGACTCCTTTGGAGTTGCGGGCGTCTATAGGCTGCGGTGTCCGCTTACCATCAGGTGGACCGTATGCTTGTTTGCCACCGTCGTAGTATAAAAAAAATATTGATAAATCTCAGGACATACTTTTCCGATAATCTTTAGAGTCAAAATGCCTCGAAAAAGGTGGTTTATTGATTAGAAAAGAAATCTCGGAATGTCATTTCAAAAATATGCAAGTTTTACGAGATTTATTTCGTTTATATTTTTCTGCATTATTATATGTTTTTTCTCGATAAATCCAAATAGGTAAATCTGCTACCGTTCTGTATACAATTATTAAAATTGTATTAAATTTTGTTAGGAATTATTAATCCTTAAAATGTTTCAATTTTAAAAGTTGCCTTTCTAAACCTATTCAATTTAAAATTAAAAAGTTTACTCTTTCTAAATCTATTCCATTTAAAATTAAAAAGTTTACCTTATTAATTTTCTCATACGCTTTGTTGATGCCCAAACTCGCCTTTCTAAATAACTTTCGTAATCTGAAATCCTTATGGCAGATTTGTTACGTAAATCGCTTGTTAGCGATAAGACCGCCTGTTGTCTACCATTGTTTGAGTGTGATTTAATTGATGTTTTCTTTAGTATACTTTATTTGGTGAGCACAAAAGAATATTTTGTATTGTATTGTATCTTCCCTTCCTGCTACAGGAAACAAACGCGTATGGACGCGTACTTCCTTCCCGCGCAGCGCAGCAAACCGGCGCTGTTCGGGGTCCCGCTACTAGTGGGCGTGGCGCACGGCATGTCCGGCCGCGCCGTGTACGCGCAGGTGAGATATGTTGAGGGTTGGGTGAATGCTAGCTAGGCAATGGATGAATGGAGATTCTAAGTGAAACCAGACTGACACGGAACATGTTGTATTCTCGGTAAAGTATTAGGAAAAGAACAACGTATATCTTAACATACGGTACTTAGATATAGTTATTGCTAATGGGCGTGGTGCATGGCATGTCCGGGCGCACCGTGTACGCGCAGGTGAGATATGTTGACAGTTGGTCGATGGAAGAATGGAGATTCTAAGTGAAACCAGACATGTAGCTGCACACTCATGTAGTCCTGTCACGGTCGCCATGAGGTGGGACGTCAGGACGAGTTATAAGAGACGTATATACGTTGTCTATAGTAAGGTCCGTTTATTACTGTACTAAGATTGTCTTACATCTATGTTACATGCTTTTTTTTAATGCTATTCTCCTATGGTTACCACACCTCAGCTATATTACTCAATTACGTGCGTCACATGTTGCTGGGCGTAACGATGAAGTTACCGTTAATGTTTTAATAGGGTATTATACTATGTTTGAAAAAGTACTTCAAAACGTTGATTTTCCTAATAAAAAGCCACAAAAATATATTTCGGAAAAATAAACACGCTGTCTTGCCATAAAATTAAATTAAATTTTAAAACTTTTTTATTCCCGCGAAAACGCTGTCAGCCATTTTGGTGACGTAATATTGTTAATAACGACAGAGGGCCTACCGCGAACTGAAAAACGAAATATCTGCCTCTGTCGCACTGCATATTGGAGCAACAGAGAGGGAGATACTTCGTTTTCGGATCGCGGTAGGGAACTGAGAGTAGTGACAGTTTTGTTATTGCCAATATGACGTCACACCATGGCGACTCGTGTTTTAGATCACGTGATATACAGATAAAAAATTACGACTTTTAATTTCAATGTAATAAAACAATCACCAATGATTTTCAATGTACTTTTATGACTCAAAATCAGAATATTTAAGTATATTTCTACATAAATATTCATTTTTATCAAATTTCATAATTTATTTTTCATTACCGAAAGTACCCTATCAGGCATACATATAGTACACCTTCCTTGAAAAGCAACTCTTCGCAGGTGTGGGCGCAGGTCGCGCGGCTGCTCAGCGCCCGCCCCAAGGGCGACGCCAGCAACCACGCCACGGACTGGTGAGTACAGCTCGCTGTTGTGTCGCTGTTAGCGGGCGTGGCGCGCATGCCGTGCGCCTTGATAGAAAGTCCAAAAAAAAACAAAATGTACTCGCGTTTTCAATTCATGTCATAATGCATAAGATGTCATTGACCATGTGACTTTGTCTCATATATCAGGCGATGGCGGTCAAACTATGAGGGTTAACTTTTTAATTTTAAACATGGTGTTTGCTCTACAGCGATGACAGCCTGGGCTACGAGTTTCCGTTCACGCTGCGGCTGGTGGGCGGCAGCGGTGCGTGGTGCGCGCTGTGCCCGTGGCCCGCGCTCTGTCGCGGCTGCGCGCTGCCCAGCGACGACGCGCCGCTCTGTACCTACGGTAACTATGTGTTGTATCGACAGCCTGGGCTACGTGTTCACGCTGCGGCTGGTGGGCGGCAGCGGTGCGTGGTGCGCGCTGTGCCCGTGGCCCGCGCTCTGTCGCGGCTGCGCGCTGCCCAGCGACGACGCGCCGCTCTGTACCTACGGTAACTATGTGTTGTATCGACAGCCTGGGCTACGTGTTCACGCTGCGGCTGGTGGGCGGCAGCGGTGCGTGGTGCGCGCTGTGCCCGTGGCCCGCGCTCTGTCGCGGCTGCGCGCTGCCCAGCGACGACGCGCCGCTCTGTACCTACGGTAACTATGTGTTGTATCGACAGCCTGGGCTACGTGTTCACGCTGCGGCTGGTGGGCGGCAGCGGTGCGTGGTGCGCGCTGTGCCCGTGGCCCGCGCTCTGTCGCGGCTGCGCGCTGCCCAGCGACGACGCGCCGCTCTGTACCTACGGTAACTATGTGTTGTATCGACAGCCTGGGCTACGTGTTCACGCTGCGGCTGGTGGGCGGCAGCGGTGCGTGGTGCGCGCTGTGCCCGTGGCCCGCGCTCTGTCGCGGCTGCGCGCTGCCCAGCGACGACGCGCCGCTCTGTACCTACGGTAACTATGTGTTGTATCGACAGCCTGGGCTATGTGTTCACGCTGCGGCTGGTGGGCGGCAGCGGTGCGTGGTGCGCGCTGTGCCCGTGGCCCGCGCTCTGTCGCGGCTGCGCGCTGCCCAGCGACGACGCGCCGCTCTGTACCTACGGTAACTATGTGTTGTATCGACAGCCTGGGCTACGTGTTCACGCTGCGGCTGGTGGGCGGCAGCGGTGCGTGGTGCGCGCTGTGCCCGTGGCCCGCGCTCTGTCGCGGCTGCGCGCTGCTTTTGCTGAGTCGTTTTGATATATATTCATAAAAAAAAAGTCCAGATGACGCCCAGGATCGTGCAGAGCACTCTGGTCCTGAACTTCGATCTCCTGTCCTCTTCGGTTGGTATCGGTTACTGTGCAACCCTTGTACTTGAAGCGATCTACACCCTTGTAGACTGAACTTCCGGCTCTGAGATTCAGAGATGCAAACAGTTAGTAAATATATTTTAAAATCTCAGTCAACTATTGTTTGTAGTAGCGTGTAGACATCATGTTTAACATAAATTTATTGCCTTCGTTCCGCGTTGCCGCCTCTCTACTTATTATTTTTTATTACTAACAGCCAAAACCATGTCAATCATGTGTTATCTGGCTGCGTGATGGAAAACCGTGAAACAGCATAGCACCTATATTTAATAATAGACTACAATACAATACAAATGCTCTTGATTTCACCCCTCAATTAAAAAACACAGTACAGTACACAATCACAATAAGTGGAGGTAAACAACAGCTGGTCTTATTCCTAAAGAGCGTAGGCACAGCTAAAATGCCATTGTGTTATGTGTAGAACCTAATTACATCTAACTGGAAAGTAGGTAGGTAATTTTAGGACTGCGACCGTTTTGAACAAAAATATTTATTGAAATGAAAATTCTGCGAAACAATATATTCTATGAAACTTCTGTCTGCAAAACCAAATAGTATGAATTAAGATACTAAGTTAGAAAAAATTATCACATTCCCAAATCACATGATTTTATCAGGAATGAATGAAGCGTAAATGGCGCGATTTTGGTTGCTGGGACCAAAAGTTGTATTATACTAGCTTTTGCCTGCGACTTCGTCTGCATAAACTTCCACCCCTATTTCATCTTTTCGAGGGATAATTTTTAGGATAAAAAATATCCTTCATGTTATTCCAGGCTAAACTGCCTGTATGCCAAGTTTCATTATAATCCGATCAGCCGTTTTTATTGAGTAACAAACATTTAAACATCCAAACTTTCGCATTTATAATATTAGTACTTAGGATTGTAATATCAAATTAACCATTTTTTAATGATTTGTTAGTCCATATAAACCATTAGCTTATTACACTTTTTCACGCACATCAAGTATATTGACATGTTGCACGTTTTTAAAAAATAGACACGGATTATGAGCGTATAGGTAATTGAAAACAGTCGTGCGTATATAAGCAACCTTCTCGCGTTACTCACAGTACCTACCAAACCACGATGAACACGTTGTGTCTGCTCCTATTCGCAACGGCTGTCCTAGCGGCCAAAAAATACAACCCCAACGGCACGGAAGTAATCGATCTGAAGGACGCGCCCGAGCTCTTTGAGCAATTCATCAAGAAGTACAACAGACACTACAAAAACGATGAGATAAAGTCGTACCGTTACACAGTTTTCCTAAACTGGCTGATTAGAATTAATGAGTTAAATGCATCGCAGTCCGCAAATGGTGCTACGTTTGCGATAAACGAATTCGCTGACTATGACAAGGAAGACTTGGAGAAGAGGAAAGGCTTGATACCACCGAAACATGTATCAGATCTATATTGAGAAAACAATGAAGGAACACGACCCACGAATAATAAATAATAAGCTCAATTTTTTGTAATTTTCTAGCTGACTTTTTTTGGGTTCTATAATTTGATCATATTACTAAACTAGCTGTTGCCCGCAACTTCGTCTGCGTCGAGCTCGGTTTTTAGTTAAAACATAGGAAACGGTATAATAATTGTGGTACTTTTACCCGGTGAGACCAAATTATTAATATGCTGTACAGGATATAAATCGGTCAACCCAAATTCTCAATCCCTCTAAAAATCCCTTTAAAGGTACCTACTTATCGGCTAAAAACTCTCATTTACTTAGGCAATTTTTTGTGTGAGTTGACACGTATCTTGTCGTTTTCTCTTTGTTACTGTACGTATTTATGAACCTGTAGAAATTTCGTTTCAAACATCTATCCAAATCCACAAATTTGAAGTCTCTCAATTAAAATAATGTTGCTCCCCATACAAACTTTGAACCCCTTTTTAACCCCTTGAGGGGATGAATTAAAAAAACGCTGAAATTTGTTTTGTTGTATTTAAACAGACTAAAAAAATTTGAACTCTCAATTAAAAAAATTTTGCTCCCCATACTAACTTTGACCCCCCTTTTAACCTCTTGAGGGGATGAATTTAAAAAACGCTGAGATTAGTTTTGTAGTATTTAATTTAAACAGTTTCTGTAAGAAATTTTAAGTCCTTCACTCAAAAAATGTTTGCTTCCAATACAAAATTTGAACCCCTTTTTAACCCCTTTAGGGGATGAATTTCAAAAACGCTGAAATTGGTTTTGTTGTATTTAAGCAGAGAGTTTCTGTAAGAAATTTGAAGTCTCTCACTTAAAAAAAATGCTCCCCATACAAACTTTGAACCCCTTTAAGAGAAGAATTTAAAAAAAAACGCTGAAATTACTTTTTTTCAACTATTTCATCATCATTATTCAGTCACCCATCAAGTCAACTTTATATATATAGATATATAGAAAGATAAAGATATTACGAGATCTTACAACGTATATTATTTTGAAGAGATTCATTAATATACACTTAGTTACATTGATAAATTTTCAGGCGTAAAATGTATATTCCAAATTTAATACACAATAATGATCAAATATTGTTTACCAAAAATAAATAAAATAATCAAGAAACATAAGCTCTTTTCGCTACTGAGCGATCTCTTCCAGACTAGTACCTGAGTTATGTTGTATGTGTCTATGTTGGGTATAGCTGCCATGTTGTTTAAGCCAAGAGTTATATGTATGTTATTTTACTATAAATCGGTAAACAATTTAATATACCGTACAGGTAAATTACTTTCGAGACGTTTTTGCATTTGTAGTAGTATTTGTATATTTACAGGGATTCTAAATATAAAATTTAAATTTCATTATACCGTCAGAAAAAAGATGTTCGTCACATTTTGAAGAAGAAAATATATTGCCAGTCAAAAGCCAGTGAATGTCAAATAAATAATACTTAATTATATTTATTCTTGGCTGAAGTTGAGAAATATTGAACATTCATCGAACATGTTAAAGCCTCTGTTATATGAACTGATTCTAAAAAATAAAGTGAGATATGTAGAGTATAAGATAGACGAAATATTACGACGGGGACAGTGAAAAATTACGTCGCAAAAAAAATGTCATGAGTTCTATAATGTAATGACATTAGCTGAGGAAAAATTTAATAGCATAACTGTAGAGGAATGGAAAAAAAATTGTCTACAAGCTAGGGGTAGGCAAGGCATTCTCCATACAAACTCTGTGCATGTTTTATTCCTAGGTTTTGGGGCTAACGAATATATATATATATATATATATATATATATATATATATATATATATATATATATATTCTTTGTAAATATTAGATATGCGAAGAAAATAATGTGGAAATTTTGAAATATTAAAAAAATCTATAAAAAAATTTACATCAGGAAAATAAGCATTCTGTCCAAAAATATAACTTAAATGCAAACACGAATGAAGAAAATCCTGCACAAAGTTTGTATGGAGAGAGCTTGCCCTACCCGTCCTCTTAAAGAGAAAAAAAATTCAAGGCATGAAAGTGAGGATGAGAATGAGTGCGAAATGTAGGGTTAATATTTAATATTATTCACTGTTTAAATATAGTTTCTTATTGTATGGACAAATTGTATGGATTATATATTATCTGAAATAAAATGATTGAATTGAATTGAATTGAATTATTAGTTCCATTGATGTACCTGACTATAAAAATTATATATATATATATATATATATATATATATATATATATATATATATATATATATTTCTTTATGTGCTGACCGTACACAACTACAAATGCAAAAACGTCTCGAAAGTAATTTACCTGTAACTACCTACCGTTTTTTCCATATGCTTGTCAATCATATGCCGCTTAACTCGCCCCGTGCTGTAAAATTATAAAATTCACTCCATTTTTCATGCTCATACAACGTTTGTCACACATTATAAGCGTAGTCTATTCTTATTTATGTAGCCGTAGCTATAAATAAAGGCACGCGTCGTGTTTTGCTCACAGAAAGGAGAAAATAAATTTAGATTAGGTTAAATTTAGAATTTTATAATTAATAATGTAATGAAAGAATGAAATAATGTGACCAAAAGATAAAATAAATATGTAATTAATTTAAACAATATGCTTAACTAGTTATACTGATCGAGTAACAAATATTTAAACTAGAATTACGATTAATAACGGGACAATTATCCTATATATTTGCGTTTGTGAGTTATATAATTGTAATTTGAGCTTGAAATCTTTAACATTTAAGTAAGCACCCAAACTTTCGCATTTATAATATTAGTAGGATTATAACATGACATAAACCATTTTTTAATGGCTGACTACTCGTAGCCCATTGGCATATTACACTTTTTCACGCACATCAACAAAATTGACATGTCACACGTTTTTAAAAATTAGACACGGATTATGAGCGAGTAGGTAATTGAAAACAGTCGTGCGTATATAAGCAACATTCTCGCGTTACTCACAGTACCTACCAAACCACGATGAACGCCTTGTGTCTGCTCCTTCTATTCGCAACGGCTGTCCTAGCGGCCAAAAAATACAACCCCAACGGCACGGAAGTAATCGATCTAGAGAACGGATATGATCTCTTCCAGCAATTCATCAAGAAGTACAACAGGCACTACAAAGACCTTAAAGAAAGGATCGGCCGTTTATTAATTTTCACGTTAAATCTGTATAAAATTAATCAGGAAAATGCATCGCAGCCCGCAAATGGTGCTAAATTTTGGATAAACGAATTCACTGATCGTACCGAGGAAGAGATGGAAAAGAGGCATGGCTTCAATCCACCCAAACCTTTATCAGGACTATATTGAAAAAACAATGAAGGAACACGTCCCAAGATTAATAATTCCTAAAATTTTAATTTCTCAAAATGTTTCATTGACGTTTTTGATTGTATAATTTGACCATATTACGAAAAAAAAGTTAATAAGAGATTTTATAACGCATATTTATTATTTTGAAGATAGATTCCTTTAATAACAATAAAGCTGTCATAGTCATAGACCCGTAAATCACGCAAATATACAACAAATCATGAATTCACACTGAGTTACTTACATCATAAATTTTCACATGTATAATATATTCACATATATTCCAGATTTCATACAATGCTGCAAGAAATAATGAGCAAATAATTATAGGGTTCTGTGTTGGGTTGAGTTACCCCGACGTTGAATCCAAGAGTTATTGCGTATCTTATATAGCTACAAATCGATAAGCAATGTTAGATACCGTAACTATAACTATAATAACTTATAACTAACATTTTTTCCATATCCTTGTCAATCTACTCGCCCCGTGCTATATAAAACGATGAAATTTAATCCATTCGGCATGCTCATAAAACTTTTGTGACATATTATAAGCGCAGTCTAATCTAATTTGGCTAATATAAATTAAATTATATTGCGCGCAGCTAAAAAATAATTGGCATTAAATGAAAATAAAAAATAAGTATATTAACTTTTCTAGTAGGTACTATTAAATATCCAAAGAAAATGAAGGAGTCAGAAAAATGAAACTTTTTAATTGTTAGGCGGTTGTCACATTGTCCCGACGGCGTGCGGTGTGCAGACGGGACACCGCTATAGACATGCGCATAGCGCTGTCTCGGTCGCATATGGCACCGTCGTGCGGAAACCGCAACGGTGCCGCTATCGCCTTAGGCTCGGTTTTATAAAGATCCGTTAGCGAAGACTATGGGTACTAGGCGACAATAATAGGTACTTAAATAGGTAAATAGATCCTTAAATACATAGGAAACCTCCAAGACTCAGAAACAATTATTCGCGATCATCACACAAATGAATTCCCTGATCAGTACCTATTCAAACCCGGGACCACCAGCTTCATACGAGTAGGCCGGGTAACTACCAACTAGGCTAAAGTGGTCGTCATATGAATACAATTTCATCTCGGGCTGGGGAGGTGAGGGGCTTAAAATAAAATAGTCTGAATTAGAATACCAAGTTTCTTAGAGAAATTCGCCACATTTCCAAATTTGTTACTTGAATTCATGAAGCGTATAAATAGCGCGATTTTGATTGCTGAGATCAAATATTATATTATACCACAGTATACTAGCTAAACATCCACTCCCTATTTCATCCCTCCGATGGAATGATTACCGAGATAAAAAGTATCCTATATTTTAATCCAGCCTATAAACTCATTTATAATTAGGATTAGTAGGATTATAATATGAAATAAATCTTTTTTAATGGCTGATTAGTCCATTGACTAATTACAGTTTTTCACGCAAATAAACTAAATTGACACGCCGTATGTTTTTAAAAATTATACACGGATTATTAGCGTAATAGGTAATTAAGAATAGTCAAGACTATATAAGCGATCTTCTGTCGTTACTCACAGTACCAAGCAAACCACGATGAACACGTTGTGTCTGCTCCTTCTATTCGCAGCCGCTGTCCTAGCGGCCAGACGATACAACCCCAACGGCACGGAAATAATCGATGAGAACAACGTGCTAGATCTATTCGATGATTTCATCAAGGAATACAACAAGAATTATGAAGGCTTTGCAGAAAGGGTGTACCCAAAGAGTATAATAATATATATCAGGTAAAGAGAGCCATCTCGCGTGAAAACTTGGATACTCGTGAGCACAAGCGCCGCACACGGATTTGGTGTGGACTAATTTCGTGTGTCTGTGTGCGTGCACACACACACCCATAATATTATCCGTTAAATATTGTTCATGTACCATCCACCCACTGTGACATCTTAAACTTCCCGTGGCAACTTCCCACTTTTTAAATTGAATAATGGTAATAAAGTTATTCTTTTCAGAAGTCATAATTTACTATCATTGTTTAGTATGAAAATGGGGAAGTTTATACGGGAAGGTTAAGATGCTTCAGTAGGTAGATAGTACATGAACAGTATTTTATTGTTTACTTTTATCTATAAAAAATCTTTCTCGGATTGGGGAGTTAACTCGTCCAATTTGAGTACAAATTATAATCACGCCGTACTGAAAGGGTTAAGTGATTTGTACACAAATAATTATTCCAGTCAGGAGACTAATAAAATTAAGTTGTATATATAATATCATTTATTTATTTTTGACTAACTTATTTATGAATAGTATATTAAAAGGAGGATTAAATACGATTACCTATAACTTGTAGCGATTTGTTTAACTTCTTCAATCACTAACTGGTAAACGAATTGGTGAAGTACGATCGTCTACAAAAAGATGTATCCATTTTTTTCACCTTGAAATGGATGCACGCTGTATCTTCCTGATTTCATGTATTGGCCCAGGATAATTGTTGTTTTCTCCAACAATTGACATCCATGTTGAAAATACCTCTGTCCTGACTTTTTCTCAGCATGAGGACGTGGCATGATTGTATGCACTATGCATCTGCAAAACATAACATTAAATAATGAGATGAAAGTGCAGGAGGTATGTATGTATTTTTGAAATTATGTTTCTAGTTATCTACTATACCTATTTCAAATTTCAAAGACAACAACAAGAAGAAAGTGGGCTTCATATTCATTTATCGTATAGCTCACGTAATTCAATACTCAAACGTTTATATTGCTAAGTAACCAACTGTTTTCATTGATATTCATTTATGTATGAGCTGCATAACCACCCGGCAAAACAGACTACCTACCTAAATAAATCAATTGAGTGGAATATAAATATAACATCGCATCGGTGTGAACAGGGATAGTAAATAAAGAATTAAAAAATACTTACTTAACTCGGCGTATCCGATAACACATCGTATTCGATCTGGGAAAAGGCGTTCCCGAAAAGTTCATAAAAAAGCACTTTTAAGAAAATGATAAATTAACTTGACTTTGTAGATCTATATCACTAACTGCTTTTCACAAGAATAATGCAGAAAATTTTATAATTAGCATTATTTTATTTTCAATATGTTGACACGTTATTGACACACGTGTTATTTCAATATTTAAAAATAACCATGGCAACCATACGACCATAGAGTATTATAAAATCTGTGACCATAGAGTTGAAAATTTAATTTTACGATAAATTGTAACGTTTCTTTTCACGTTCAGCTTTGATTAATTGTATTGGGATAGATGAAATGAAAACGAAACCTGCTTGAGACGGATTACACAAAATATGTCGACATCAAATATAATAGGAGGCAGCACTTTCTACGTCAAATTCACGCGAAATTGGTCTTTTCTTTAAGTTTCCCCCCCCTGGGTGTACCGTTACATAGTGTTCGTGGCGAATGCGATTAGAATTAATAGGGAGAATGCAGCGCAGCCCGCACACGGAACGCAATTTTGGATAAACGAATTCACTGACCTTACCAAGGATGAGATGGAAAAGAGGCGTGGCTTCATACCACCGAAACATGTACCTATCAGATCTATATTGAAAAGACAATGAAGGAACATGTCCCAAGAATAATATTTCCTAAAATTCAAAATTTTGTGTTTAACTGACTTTTTGATTGAATAATTTGATACATATTACGAAAATAAATATATGTAATAAGAGATCTCATAACGCATATTTATTATTTTGAAGATAGATTCCTTTAATAGTCGTAACAATAAAACCGTCATAGTTATAGACCCGTAAATCACACAAACACGCAACAAAACATGAATTCACACTAAGTTCACATCATAAATTTTCACACGTAAAATATATTTATACTAGTTTTTGCCCGCGACTTCGTCCGCGTGGAACTCGTTCATCGCGATAGAATGTAATTGCTATTATTTTTATATCAGGCGCTTACCAAGTTACCGCTCTTCCATACACTCCCTTAAAGGATGATTTCCGAAATAAAAAGTATGTCCTTCTCCGGGACTCAAACTATCTTCGTGCTAAATTTTATCTAAATCAGTCCAGCTGTTTAAGCGTGAAGAGCTAATAGACAGACTGACACACTTTCACATTATAAATCGTTTACGCAGTCGCTAGCGAGTACGGTAATGCAAACATTGGAAACTCATGGTAAGGGTACTGAGAGCTGTATTATTTACCTTATCTCGCTTAAACTGTGAAATTGACATTCTCTTCAATTACCTAATTATCAGACATTTTCACGCATATTATAATACATTCTAGTTGCATGCCGTTTCTAATCGTGCTATCCGCTTTACCGCCCAAGGCGGAAAAATCACGTTTAAGGACGGCTGTGGACGCAAATCCGTCAAATGACTCACTCGAACTGTGCGATTTATAAAGAGGAGGGTAGATGTTTCTCCACTCGCGTCGCGTCGCAGCGGCAGTCGCGCTAGCCCCACTGGTCGATACTTGGCATTGAAAGGGTTGCTTTGCCTATAAAAGCGAGCGCGCGACCTGTATCAGTCGACTTCCTCATATCGATCTTCACGATGCACGCGCTTTGTCTCGTCGTGCTGTTTTCGACCGCGGTCCTAGCGACCAAGTACAATCCCAACGGTAAACCAGTCTACGAGGACGGCGCGGAATTGTTCAAGCAATTCGTCAGCAAATACCACAGGTCTTACAAAAACGATGCTGACCGACAGGTTCATTATAATGCTTTCCTCGCCAATTTGAAGAATATTAATCGGGATAATGCAAAAGAGCCGGCTAACGGAACCAGATTTAGGATAAATGAACTGTCCGACTATACCGCGGAAGAATTGAAACAACGTGGTTTGAATGGATAGCTCGGCGTTGGTTTGAAGAGAGAAATACATGATTACTTCTGTATGAACCACTAGACAAATTATCACTAAAATGCCATACGTCAAGACATAAATACTATAATGAAATTTTTGTTATTTTTGGCAATTTTTACCCATTGAAGTAAAGCTATTGAAAAAAAATTGTGTAGCGTATATTATTTCATTTATCTTATATATACTTGCCCGAGTGTACCCAGGATCTTCACCAGCTGTTATGCCATAAAACTATGACAATCACTGTTGAATTTCTCAAATTGTGAACGACCCATGAGACCATGTAGCCATATAGCCTCCTGAGGTTCAAAGTGCTAATACTAGAACAAATTCGATTCAATGGAAATTGTATCTTTCAAAATTGGAATAGAGTTGCATTTGTTTTGTTTCATTTAATTCCTAAACAAAACAAAATCTATAATTTTCTGTTACACGAGATAAAAATTTAATTGCCATTTTTACTTGTATTCAATTTGTACTTGTAATCTGGGTTATATGAACAAACATGTGTTGCAGGCAACAGCGCGTGCCCGCAACGTTGCGCGCAACAGCCGCGCATCGACGCGGACACACCCGATTCCAGTTCGCCCATCGCCAGGGCCAAGTTAAGGCAGAACAGCGTACGCGCCGGAGAGGACCAGGTATGTTAAAGCATCAATGATTGCCATTATAAATCGACGGTTGAAATTAGTTTGGCACCTAGAGGCGCCTTCCTCTCTCCTCTATCCTTCCGTTGCAAGTGACAAGTTATTTAACTGGACCACTTGTATACCTGAAGACCGATTTACATGGTGCTTAGAACTTGGGAACTACTAAATGGGACTTTATTCTTTGATTTTAACTTAATTTACGTCATTGAAGGTTTGCTAGTTTATTGAATACATAAATATCTCCCCAGGAGTGTTGTCACGGCTCGCTAACGCGGCTAGACTTCGGCGTGCTGCGTCAGCTGCGCGGGCGGCGCGGCGCGCAGCTCGCCATAGACTGGGACCCCACTGCGCTGCATCTGCGCTACCAGTCCACGAGGGAAAAGGTACGTGGCGAACATTGACGGGTACATTTCAACACGGGGTTATAGCTTGGTGAGCAATTGGGTGGATCAACTATTCTAAGATGTTGCTCGTTACCATGGTTACGTCTCCTGGGTTACTCTTTAAGACACTGATTTTATAGGGTTCAAATCTGCCAAATATGAGATTAATTAATTTATTTAAACAGACCAAAAAGCATAATATAAAATAATAAATACTCACATAGTCAAATCCACAACGCAGGTTTCGTCCAAAATACAGAACACGCATCCGCAACACACTTCGTCAATCCATACAAAGGTTATAATCAGCAACAGGCATCGTCAAGTTAAAAAACAAAATATCCGCAACATGCTTTGTCGAAATACACCTACTCAAATCACCGCATGTTCCCCGGGACGGCAAGTACCAGGCACAAATGTACCCAATATGCTGGCAGCATTACCCAGCTGCACTGCCAACGAAATTCGCTGGACCAGGTACGAGCCGAACCTGGGACAACACTCCCTTTCCCTCAAACGCTGTCCTAACCTGTTAATAAAGCTAAATTGATGAGTAAATCCCTGGACGCGCTCGCAAACGCGCGGGGGACAGGGATGTGTGGAAATCCACGGAGAGGTCTTTGCCCTGCTGTGGAACACCTTACTAGGCTAATGAAAAGAAACAAAAAAAAGTGTGTATGTGGAACATGTGATGTTGTATGTGCAGGCGTGGGTGATCCACCCGTCGGTGGGTGAGAGCGCGGCGGCGGCGGCGCGGCCGGTGGACCTGGCGTCGTGCCTGCGCGCCTTCACCTCGCACGAGCGGCTCGAGCAGCGCTACCACTGCGCGCGGTGCCGCGCCGCGCAGCCCGCCACCAAGGTGCTGCAGATATGGCGGCTGCCGCCCATACTGGTAATGTCACCTGTCTGTACGGTACTGTACTGATAGTATAGCGCCTTCACCTCGCACGAGCGGCTCGAGCAGCGCTACCACTGCGCGCGGTGCCGCGCCGCGCAGCCCGCCACCAAGGTGCTGCAGATATGGCGGCTGCCGCCCATACTGGTAATGTCACCTGTCTGTACGGTACTGTACTGATAGTATAGCGCCTTCACCTCGCACGAGCGGCTCGAGCAGCGCTACCACTGCGCGCGGTGCCGCGCCGCGCAGCCCGCCACCAAGGTGCTGCAGATATGGCGGCTGCCGCCCATACTGGTAATGTCACCTGTCTGTACGGTACTGTACTGATAGTATAGCGCCTTCACCTCGCACGAGCGGCTCGAGCAGCGCTACCACTGCGCGCGGTGCCGCGCCGCGCAGCCCGCCACCAAGGTGCTGCAGATATGGCGGCTGCCGCCCATACTGGTAATGTCACCTGTCTGTACGGTACTGTACTGATAGTATAGCGCCTTCACCTCGCACGAGCGGCTCGAGCAGCGCTACCACTGCGCGCGGTGCCGCGCCGCGCAGCCCGCCACCAAGGTGCTGCAGATATGGCGGCTGCCGCCCATACTGGTAATGTCACCTGTCTGTACGGTACTGTACTGATAGTATAGCGCCTTCACCTCGCACGAGCGGCTCGAGCAGCGCTACCACTGCGCGCGGTGCCGCGCCGCGCAGCCCGCCACCAAGGTGCTGCAGATATGGCGGCTGCCGCCCATACTGGTAATGTCACCTGTCTGTACGGTACTGTACTGATAGTATAGCGCCTTCACCTCGCACGAGCGGCTCGAGCAGCGCTACCACTGCGCGCGGTGCCGCGCCGCGCAGCCCGCCACCAAGGTGCTGCAGATATGGCGGCTGCCGCCCATACTGGTAATGTCACCTGTCTGTACGGTACTGTACTGATAGTATAGCGCCTTCACCTCGCACGAGCGGCTCGAGCAGCGCTACCACTGCGCGCGGTGCCGCGCCGCGCAGCCCGCCACCAAGGTGCTGCAGATATGGCGGCTGCCGCCCATACTGGTAATGTCACCTGTCTGTACGGTACTGTACTGATAGTATAGCGCCTTCACCTCGCACGAGCGGCTCGAGCAGCGCTACCACTGCGCGCGGTGCCGCGCCGCGCAGCCCGCCACCAAGGTGCTGCAGATATGGCGGCTGCCGCCCATACTGGTAATGTCACCTGTCTGTACGGTACTGTACTGATAGTATAGCGCCTTCACCTCGCACGAGCGGCTCGAGCAGCGCTACCACTGCGCGCGGTGCCGCGCCGCGCAGCCCGCCACCAAGGTGCTGCAGATATGGCGGCTGCCGCCCATACTGGTAATGTCACCTGTCTGTACGGTACTGTACTGATAGTATAGCGCCTTCACCTCGCACGAGCGGCTCGAGCAGCGCTACCACTGCGCGCGGTGCCGCGCCGCGCAGCCCGCCACCAAGGTGCTGCAGATATGGCGGCTGCCGCCCATACTGGTAATGTCACCTGTCTGTACGGTACTGTACTGATAGTATAGCGCCTTCACCTCGCACGAGCGGCTCGAGCAGCGCTACCACTGCGCGCGGTGCCGCGCCGCGCAGCCCGCCACCAAGGTGCTGCAGATATGGCGGCTGCCGCCCATACTGGTAATGTCACCTGTCTGTACGGTACTGTACTGATAGTATAGCGCCTTCACCTCGCACGAGCGGCTCGAGCAGCGCTACCACTGCGCGCGGTGCCGCGCCGCGCAGCCCGCCACCAAGGTGCTGCAGATATGGCGGCTGCCGCCCATACTGGTAATGTCACCTGTCTGTACGGTACTGTACTGATAGTATAGCGCCTTCACCTCGCACGAGCGGCTCGAGCAGCGCTACCACTGCGCGCGGTGCCGCGCCGCGCAGCCCGCCACCAAGGTGCTGCAGATATGGCGGCTGCCGCCCATACTGGTAATGTCACCTGTCTGTACGGTACTGTACTGATAGTATAGCGCCTTCACCTCGCACGAGCGGCTCGAGCAGCGCTACCACTGCGCGCGGTGCCGCGCCGCGCAGCCCGCCACCAAGGTGCTGCAGATATGGCGGCTGCCGCCCATACTGGTAATGTCACCTGTCTGTACGGTACTGTACTGATAGTATAGCGCCTTCACCTCGCACGAGCGGCTCGAGCAGCGCTACCACTGCGCGCGGTGCCGCGCCGCGCAACCCGCCACCAAGGTGCTGCAGATATGGCGGCTGCCGCCCATACTGGTAATGTCACCTGTCTGTACGGTACTGTACTGATAGTATAGCGGCTTCACCTCGCACGAGCGGCTCGGCTGTAGGAGCTACTTCCTTGCGCCCAATATTACACATTGGACAAGTATTTGCCGCACGCGACAGCCCCAACATCTGCCCGCCCCGCGAATAGCAAAAATGCTTGCACAGTGTGTTCCCAGCTTTAGACAGCTGATACCGCCTGTAAACGCTGAACGAATAATAAATTCATCAACAAATTTCTGTTTTGAACAACTAGTTAACAATGCTCATCAGTGTCCGTATAGTTGATCTAGTTACAAAAAAATAAATGTATTATACCTGGATTTTCTTTTTGGGTCAGTGAGGGCAGCTACCGGTCGAAAATGGTCTTAGAAAACCTTCCCTTAATTTCGAATCAGAGGATTGGCGTTTACTGATTTTGGAAAATGCGAGAAAAAGGTCATTTTAGTTAGACAAACCTTTTTTTATGTCAATCGCTCCCATTCCTATCCAGTATCACAACGCCACAAATCGAGGAAAACTTCTCCCATAAAATTTGTGTGAACTAAAATTTTTGTTAATCGTAAGAAACCGTTGTTTGTGTTCCAGATAATCCACCTAAAGCGCTTCCAATACGTGAACAACAAGTGGATCAAATCGCAGAAGGTGGTCAACTTCCCGTTCCAGGATTTCGACCCTTCGCCGTACCTCGCCTCAGTGCCTCAAGAGACTATCGCTCGACACATGGAGATCAACAACATCTTCAGGTACTGTCCAGCTTACAGCTACAGAAACACTTATCCTAATAGTGCTACATCAACATCAAGCACAGCTGACGATAATGCCATGGTTACAACAATGAGTTAGCACAGGTTTACCTGTGCCGTGTGTGTGATCTTCCCAGTCAGGTTATAACTGTGCAGTTAAACTGTACAGTCATAACTGCGCAGGCATACCTTGGCGTGTATGGCCAGCTTTACATATCATCCTGTTTAACGAGCTGGACAAGTACGTACAGTACCCGTACAGTATACGATTTCAACGTAAACTTTGTTTTCACGCCCATAATAACCAATAGCAAACTTTGATCAAAAGCGCAGTGGCGCCAACTCGTGAGCACAAAAACGGTAGCCCTCATTGTCTCTTTCCAAAGACCGATGTGCAATATTTATCGCCAGGTACTGTACGTCCGTGAACAAGTTTAGCTTGAACAAACTTAGGCCCGAGCAGGATTCGAACCTGCGACCTCCCTCCTGCGGTCTTCTGGTAGATGTCGCTGTACGCCTCCCTTAAGGCGTTGTATAAATGAAGGAAGGATTGACAAATTTCAAGCTGGGTAGCAATCGCACCTATAGCCCAGTTGGCTAGAGCGACTGGCCGCGAGTGCCGGGAGGTCGCAGGTTCGAATCCTGCTCGGTGCCTAAGATTTTCAATTTTTCCTTTATTTCTAAATTTGTAGTTTGCGTTAGCAGCGTTACTGCTTAATATAAAATTAAGTCCTAAATGTTAAGATGGGCCAACACTTGTTGCTAAGTCGCATCATCGCGCGTAAGTAGTCATATTTTAACGCTACGTTGTATAACGTAGTAGTAAGTTTTATCACGTGTGCACAAATTATTCGAATTCGAATTTCCTCCCACTCGCATCTCGTGATCCTGTAAAACACAGGTAGATGGCGGGTGATAGAATGGGAACGGATTTTGTGTAGACTATTTCTAAAACATAATTATTCATTTCAAATTAAGTATTCAGCTTTGTCTACACCAACCAAAGATCGTCTGGAATCGCTTTTTAGCGGTAACGCCGCCTGTTGCATGTTTAATTTAATCTTGTTTTCTTTTGTCTAAAATGTTTCGTGAGCAGTAATAGTACATTACTTAACAAGGGCGGTAAAACAAAGAATGTCTCAGATTGCAGGTATTTGACGCCCGAGCCGAAGGCAAGGGCGATAAATATGCGATCTGAGGCTTTCTTTATTACCACCCGTGATAAGTACAAAATTGTATGTCACCCCTTGGCCAGGAAGTGGGATTTTTCCGCGCGCGGAGCGTGCGATGATTGCCACTTTTATGGCCAGGTGCGACATAAATTATATTTGTATTTATTTTTTAGGCGGAGATCGTCCATGTTCGTGGACGTCGAAGACGCGATCTCAGAGAGTGAGAGCGAGAGCGAAGTGGAGGAGGCCGAGCCCGCGTCACCCACGGCCAAGAGTCCCACGAAAGACCCGCCGAAGCTCAGGTCAGTAGCGCAACCTAATTACCAGTCGGGCTAGCACAACTGCCGCTACGACGCAACGCGAGTAAAGTTTACCTTCCTCTTTCTAATTCGTACAGTTCAAGCAAGACAGAAAACGCTGAGTCGCGCGAGATACGACTTGACAGTAAGTTGTGCTAGCTACCCAGACATGTCGCTTTCGAGAGTTCGACGAAAAGGCTAATGAAGTGGATCCTAACCGGTTCAATATCGTGACCCTTGTGACATATTATATTATGGACACTGATTTCACCCCATTTAAATAAGCACTACATCTGCACGAGGCCATCCTTAAGGCGGGTGACAGGAGCCAATGGAGGAGTCTGGTCAGCAAGAATGGGACATGATGTCACGATCCTCAGCATTGGGGTAGCCACTGATGATGATGAAATAAGCACTATGCTATGTATTCATCAAGATTCGAATTCTACTATGTTAAAACATTGAAATCTCTCTACTATGTTAACCCCAAAAAAGGGCTGTTTTACCCGTTATAGGGTTATTACTCCCAGCAGACTGATCTTAGCTAAGCCAATGTATTTGCGGAGCCCATTCTTCTCTGCTTTAACGAGGTTCTCGTAGTGGCCGTAGGATGTTCATTTAAAACAAGCATCTATTGCAGTGGTTCTTAAGACTGCACCGAGCAAATTTCTGAATAATTGCGATGGTTGGATCACTTGCTGTATTATTATTACTAAAGCTTGAATTCTGTAATTCCTATATATGATATTTAAGGATACACTCTACACGTCATGTGTTTCAGAAACACAATTACTTATAGTTTTCTTCATAAAAATTCAATCCAAAGTTAGCTCTACTAAAGGAAATAAACGCAAACTACAACGTTAATACTTTATGAAAGGTCTTCAATTTTTGAATAGTAACAAAACTACATGTTATCTAGGTCGTATGTGTTTAACATTTGCAAAATGTGGAGATTTTTTTAACAATGCAAAGGAAATTCCGAAAATTTGACCGGCCGCCGTGGTTTTCTTGCCGGCAGATGGGCTCCGGCCCTCAATGGGAGCAGACGTATGCTGCTTTTCTCAGTTTGACATCTCATAAAAACACGCTTTTTGACAGCTTGCTCGTATACAAATACAAAATGTATACCACACACAAAGATTGCATTAATTGAAGTAGGGTAAATAAATGTTGACGTGTGGCTATTGAAGATTCTTTTAACATGGAATTTTTAGTATTAGCCATTCGTTATAACATAAAAATGCAATCTTTGGTCCCCAATGTATACTAATGCAACTAAATTATAATGATTTCCTTTACGAAAAGGCATTTTAAACGTAAAAAGATTACCGATGTATTTCAGTTCAAAGTAATTTACTTTTTATAAATTGGCCACCCAGAACGGAACGTTATGACATTTATGTCACTCATCATATTTCAAATTAAAATTTGTGAACAAGTTGTATTTTTATATTTCAATAATTTAACGAATCTAATGTTATATTTTATGTGTATATGTACGGCGCTTTCACGTCAAACGGTGATTACCTAAATATATCGCAGAATCTGCATAAACAAAATATATCCCAGAATCTGTACAAACAGGCACAATTATTATGGTGCTTTGAACAGAAGTTTATAAAATATCAGCGTTATACCAAGAAACAGATCTAGAGTGCTCTCTTGCAGCGGGAGCAGAAGAAAGAATATCGGGGTTTCTTCGCCAGTTTGAGTGATGTGGATTTAAATTGTGTAGTGTCTAAGCCGCCTGGTCATAATATAATTATACCTAGAATGAAAATAATAAACCTATGTTTCATTTATAAATAATAAACCAAGTAGTTGTTGGGGATGTGGTGACAATGACGATGTCTAACAAACAAATATACAGTAATTACTTATAATATTAAACTGCGCTAGTTTCTATCTAAAGCTTTCATGCGTTGGAAATCCCGTTGCTTTGATTTTGTACAAGTAAGTAAGTACTTATGTCGCATCGCAATAATTGTCTCGACGTTAGAGTAAACGAATAGGAAATAATAATAATTGCTATTTATTATTGATGAAAATAGACGCAATGTTAACCATTATTGAACCTTATCTCGTTGCAATAAGGTTCACGGATGTTCAGTTAAGTGTCATCGACGGCACGACTGTATAAAAGTTAATTTGTCAGAGCTGATACAGTAGTGGTCCGGCCAAGTTCCACAATTGCAGAATGTTACAATGACTTTCTTGATGATATTTGTTATATCATTAGGTTTTATAGTGCTTGTCATTCACGATAACGACGATGCGCAGGGAATGTCATACTATTCTATGTGCAATTCTGCGGATTGGGTTACGACGGGAGGTCGTGAATAACAAGAACTACCTATAAGGTTAGGTACTGGTTCCTCAAATACAAAGTTGATTCACAATATTGCTGCAGTTATCCCGTGCCGTATAAATAGTTTCAGTAGTTATTATATATATTGTAATAAAACTACCGCTTCTTCTCTTAAAACTTGCATAAAATCAGTGTCCATTTTAGAGTTAACCAACTGATAAACAGAAAATAATCAATTTATGAAAAGTTTTGCTTAAAATAATCTATTTAAGGTACAACATATACTCGTATCATGAAAATCACCAAGTAAACTCTCAAAATAAGTACCTAAGTCATAAACATAAAACAGTCATAACATGCACGAACCGATTAGGAAAAGTCTTTCTTTGTTTTAAGTTGTATAAAAATGAGTCTGTGAGGAAAGGGCAAAACAAAATACATTTTACAAAACAGGGGTTCAAAGTTTTATTTTATAAACAAGGAACTGAGTATTTTACTACCACAAATTCCAAATTCAAGACGTTTTCAGATACAACTAATACTTGAGTTTTGGTTACAGATCAGAACTTGACGATTTTTGTTACACTTCTCTTATGCACCAAGAAACCTTTAAATATTCAAAATCTATATTGTCATAAGTTGGCACAAACATGGGTCAATGACCCGACCCAGCAAAATGAGGTAGTGTGCGTGAATAATACATGTGTGGGTTAATTGGGAAAATTATTTAAAAAATTGAAATTTGACAGGCGCTGAGAATTTACCCCGCACGATAGGCCCTTAACCTTTTAGTGATGAGGGACCATTTGACTTTTTTTTTGTCTTGCCACGGACCACCTCCTATTTCCCGGTCCGGCGACGGCTCATAGCGCAAATCTAGCGAGCCGTTGTATTGTTGATTCATTATTTTTCTGATGGCTTCACGGACGATTTTGGGTGCTTCCAGGGACCACCGGTTAAGTACCACTGATCTACTGGGTTATTTCAGTGTGATACAAATAATTATAACTATAGTGTCAAAGGCGCGACACGGGTCTATCGGTGTGAACCGAGTGTCGGTGACCTTGGAACGCTACGATTCTATACTTTGCCCGTCCGAGGAGTGATTTCCACACACCGCGCCCCCCTCGCGCGCCCCCGCTCGCGTCCGGACACGCACACATAGCCGCGAGACGGTTTTACAGCACACATGCTTCGGTGTCGCTTCCTGTTACGTTAGTATATATCTTCTTTGATCGTGTGCAGAGTGAAGATAAACAAGCGGCGGGAGTCGTGCGAAGTCCGGCGGCGGGAGAGGTTGGAGTCCACCAGCCTGCTGGCCACGCCCGTCACCGACGACAACCTCGAGGACTTCCACCGGCACCTGCTCACGGAGGGGCAGGACCCCTTCAACCTCAAGTACCGGCTGTATGCTGTCGTGGTGAGTGGAGCTTTCCGAAGAGATAAAAGCTTGGACATGGCTCGTGCGCGACGCAAGCGACACGCCGCACTACGCTTTATGTACCAATATCTGGGCGACCGAGCCTTGCTCGGCGTTTTCCCGGGCATGAGACCTAGCTAGATCGATTGCTCGTCCCAGAAAACCCCCACATACCAAATTTCATCAAAATCGTTAGAGCCGTTTCCGAGATCCCCGAAATAAATATATAAATAAATAAATAAATATACAAGAATTGCTCGTTTAAATATATAAGATACAAGAATTGCTCGTTTAAATATATAAGATAACGGCCCGCTCACGTCGCGCAGTCAGTGTGTATGTGTGGTGTCGCTAACTTGTTACCGTACGATCCGGCGCTAGACCAAGCGCACGCATCGTGACCAATACAAGCCTTGTATATAATACACAATTTGACACATTTTAAAATTTGTAACATGGTGTCACTTTATGGATAATAAACCATCAAAATATCACATTGAATTGAAAATTATAAACTTTTATCAAAATAGAAAAAAAGATATTTAACATCGAAAATTCGGAAAATTATGTTTTTTTTGTCATTCAAAAGTCAAACTAAAGGTATCAATAGAATGCTTAAGTAAAAATTAAAACAAAAATGTACGGCAACTATGTACCTAAATGCATTATTTTTCGACCAAAACAGCAAAATACTTATTTTCCCATTCAACAGTTGGTTCGATCGATACCAGGCATGTGACGTCATTTGCCCGTGCCAATTTGTAGGAGCGGGCGGCCGCTAGCGGCGAGCTACGTTCATCTCTATTTTTTGCCCTTTATTGTGGTCTAATTGTAGTTGGTCCCATTATAGACATTTGATCGTCTATAAAAACTGGTTCGAATGGCACCATCATTTTTTTTAAAAACAAATAGCGTATTAGCAACAGTTTTACGCGCCAGTATTTCTACACGTTCAGTAATACAAAAACGTAATGATACAAATCAAAATCGCCCCAAAAACGAGTGTTCTCAGTATGATGGTTTGTTTGTTTGCAGTCGCATTCTGGCCAGATGAGCGGCGGTCACTACGTGGCGTACGCGCGCAACCCCACGGGCACTTGGCTGTGCTACAACGACTCGATGTGCCGCGAGCTCGGCCCCCACCCGCCGCTCGACCCCGCCAGCGCTTACCTGCTGTTCTACGAGCGGCAGGGGCTCGACTACGAGAGGTAACTTATCAACTTCAAACGGGCTCTTAATGCTGATGTTTCTCATATTCCTTCCTTCATTGAGCTTAGAACCTATGGCCGTTGGGGTTGCAAGGTTCTCGAGTGGCGGCTACGTACCGGAAGGCCTAGACCCCCAACAAGGCGGACAGATGACATGGTAAAGGTCGCGGGACACCGCTGGATGCGGGTGGCACTGGACCGGTCATTGGGCCACACTTGCGGGAAGGCCTATGTCCAGCAGTGACGGTCTTTCGGCTGATATGATGATTATTTCTTCGTCATAAACCTATACGGAGCCAGCCTTAGGGTAGGCGCCAGTTGCCTAGGAACGTCATATTGTCATTCAAGTGTCAATATACTTGTCACTGTAAATGTTCACTACTTGTGCCAGTATACCTACACGCCTGCCTGTGGTACAACGGATCCATGTGCCCTGAGATCTGCTGTTCTACTTCTACAAAAGCCAGGGTACGGCTGAGAGGTAACATTCCGTCCACCACCCCATGCGCCTACCCATGGCCAACCCTAGGGTAGGCTTCATGTGCCTAGGAGCGCCATATTGCGCAATGTAAACGTAGTGTCAACACTATCCACCAAAGAGCGCCGAGAGAAAATTTCTCCTGTCTCTCGGCGTACAGATTGAATCTTAACCACTGTCATGCGCTGCTTTCTGCTTCGGCCCTTGCAATGTGCCCCGCACTGTATTCCACTTAATTTTGCTTTCTTTCTAGGTACCTCCCCGACATCAAAGGCAAGGAACCAGTCATCAAAGACTCAGAAATTCTCGACCCCGACGAAAGCGACTTGCGGAAGATGTGCGTTATATCGTAGACTACGTAATACTATGCCATTGCATTGGTAGCTTTGTAAGTTAATATCGCTTAGTTAATTTTATATGTTGATATCATTTTTGAAACGTTTTCTTCTTGTTAGTTATTTTTTATTATTGCAACAAAGCGGCTGTGAATTTATTGACGTTTTTCATTTTCAAATTCAATCCAAATTGTAGTTTGCAAGATAACGGATCTTGTTAATTTTGAAATTAAAGTGAATGGAGAGCAGTCTACACATTCGTCATATCACATTTTTATCGTATAAGAGCCGATTTTTCAATCCCCAGATAAAAGTATCTTCACTTCTTTTAATAAAAATGATTTTCCATCAAATTTATGATGATTTCGCCAACCACGTGTTCAAAGACGTTGTTCGGTAACAATGCCATGACAGTAGGCAACAAAGACAGTGTACGGTAGTGGATTCCGCTCGTCGTCGCTCCGGGCACGTGCGCTCACCAACGCGGCGACGAGCAAAATCTAAAAGTATCTGTCAGAAAAATATTAGCTTTCTTTTCTTTTATATGAAATTAGAAAGTGACAGCGATAATTTTAACTAATGAATAATTTTATCTGGCGTTTGAAAAATCGACCCTAAAACATAGTACCTAGCCAATAATTTGACACTTAACTTACACCGCTACCGCGATCTGCAATGATTTAGTCGCGTTATCTCATTGAGAACTGAATATCCACTCGTGATCTAGTGAATAAAAGTGAGAAACAGCAACTATCTAAAACAAATAGGAAATAACACCTTAGACTGCTCAGTCCGTACAACCATCTTGTAACTCCTAAAACCTATTCATCGTTATGTGTCCTATCCTATCATGTAAACAAACTCTTGTTGGAGACGTTAATCATTATCATCACTTTTTTCTAGGATTACAATACTTTGCGAGCTTCTTACAAGGTTTAAAATATTTTGACAAATATATGGATATATTACCAATAAAGTAATTAAAGGATACGATGATTTTGTGAAAGTTTTAGATAGTAACATTGCCCTTTTTTGATTTTATTGTATGTAGTAGATTTTAAGCGGAAAAAAGCAGTTTTTATCTCGAAAATGGTCGATTTGGAGTGAAGTTTGAAACAGTAATTCTGAATGAAAAATCCGAAAAATACATTTAAAATGTATGTCATTAGGTCGTAATAGTCCTGTTCTAGATAGTAACATTGAGAAAATGTTATGATGTGTCAATTAAACAGATAATGGCCTAAATAGATGAGCATTTTTTACCTAATAAGGATCCTTAAAAAGGTTCCTAAAAAAAGGAGAGAAGAGTTTGTTTACATGTTAGGACAAGTAAGGATGAACAGACTACAGTCTAGCTAGGATGATCCCACATGTCATATATATAGCATTCATCCCTTACTATAAGGCTGGAAACAGTGCTCGACCGACGGTCAGCGCGTATGGTCGGTCGGCTGACGGTGAGCATCGCTCTGAACGCACGTATGGTTTCGTACAGAGATAGCTACGCCCGACCGACGGTACGCGCTGACCGTCGGTCGAGCACTGTTTCCAGCCTGTAATTTTTAATTATTATATACGTGCGAGAGGGACTGACGCTATATGTCCGAAATATACGCGATTATGATAGCTAGGCTGCTCTAGCTAACAAGTAATACTCAACGTAACAGTCATAGACTTCTCATGACTCATGTATCTACCAAAACAACAAAATTATACACACAACATATATTATAGTAGGTACAGTCAGCAGAAATGGTTGCTACGCGGGCGAGGTGTTCAAAATGATCTACACGCTCTCTTAATCCCTTATAATAAAGATGTGTGAAGATAATTTTAAACACCTCGCCCGCGTACCAACCATTGCTGCTGACTGTACTATTACTTTGATTATGACACTGTCCCATATTCTTTTTCCATTGGATAGTCTACTTTTGACGCTAATGTAATAGAGTTTATATTACAAGTATACGATTTTTATAAAGTGCTTTTGTAATAGAAACTATTACATTAGCGTTAACCCTTTGACCGCCAAAGCGATAGTGTGTCAATATCAAACTCAAATTAATCGTATTATACTTATTTGATGTTGGACTGTCTAATGGTTTTAATAACCAGCATGAATAAATAATTCATTATTAAGGCGAGGCCAGTTCAGGAATCGATGAAAAAAGTTTGAGGTTAGAATGTGAAGAAATAATGTAGAATACACTACACAGAAATTACTGTAGATGGAAAAAGAAAGAAAGTAACAACATAACCGAACTAAATATTGAAAAATGCTATGGTAAAACTTCCTAAATATCATCGTAAAAATAAACTTTCATGCTGATTATTTCGTAATCGTCAACGGCAGTGATATGTTTTTTACAAAAAGGGTAGCTTTTTTTATGTTCTAACAAAATAACCGCATAGATTTTTGATAAATGATCCAGTATTCCAAAAATCAATCAAAATGTACTAAATTACTAATGTGTAAAATATTAATGTGTAAATTTTCACGAAAACTACGCGCAGCTCCGTAGAGAGCGGGATGGTGAATTGTAAACTCACGCGTGTAAGAGCGGGACGTTTGCAGTGGGACTGCCTTGCCTTAATAAAACTTGGGTTTAGATATAGTTCAGAATATTCACTGGAATATATATATCTTGCAGCAATGCCTAAGAGATTAATGAAAGAAAAATATTACTCTTTGCTATTTACGGTTCTTATTTTTATATTTGGTTTTAGTCTGTCAAGTGTAAATATATTAATTAGACTTGTAATAAGGTCTTCATATATTTTGTAACAGCTGGGGCATGTACCACGAAACTGTAAAAACGTACAATCCGACAACATTGACAACTTTTTCTATGGGAAATTGTACAATTTTGTCGAATAGTAGACTTGTAAAGTTTTGTGGTATAGGGGCCTGAACGCATCCATATTTTTATACTTGGTTGTATGTCGTGAACAGGCAGCATTTTCTAGTTATTTCGTAAATTAAAATGTATCACGTGGATTCCTTGATGGTTTATATTAAATAATTTTATAACGGCTGTTTATAGGTTACATTTAGCCTTGGGTTATTACAGGAATTTTGGGCGAGAGGGACCGTACATAAATTAACACACAGGGCGAGATACACAGTGTATGTGGCAGAGTTACTCAATGAGATACATGGCAATGATCAATGATATTTTAAAATTGACAAAGCCCACGCGATTATACTTATTATGTCTATAATACCATTTAGAATAGCGTAAATAATCCATTGACTTATTTAAGTCACTGTTATTTAGGAACTGTAATTCATGAACGGTTTCTCACAAAATTGTTATTGATTCTGTTGTATTCGCCATCGCAGTTTGTTGGATTGAATGGCTTGTTGTCTAAAGTTAATACATTCCTTCGCCAGACTCGAAGGCTCGTTATATTATGTTATTATTATTATTTCCGCTTGGTACAAAGCTTCAAATTATACCAAAAAAAATATAATCACGCTGTATTTAAGGTAAAGGACAGCTAAGTCAAAAATACTGAATTAACACTTTCTTCGCCACAAAGATATGGAGGGGTAAAATTGTAAAACGGTGGAAGGGTTGATAGAAGTGATTGAGCCATTACGCTATAGGATAGCTGTACCAAAAGTGATGTAAACTATTTAGATTTTATTTATGTGATAAAATGTAATATAATACGCACGGGGCGGCCGCGCCTGGTTATTTTTTAAATTGTAATCGAGACTGATGTGATGTAATATAATAATGTGATGTGCTATATTTACTCATTGATCTATTTTTTAATCTATTATGTGTAGGTTAGTTATAGCGATGTTTTGTGCGTCTATAATTATGGCAGATAAAAGAAATATGCGTTAAAATGTATGTATCATAGTATATTTTTTCTTGGGTCTTGGATGTTTTCTATATATTTAAGTATTAATTTATCTATATAAGTATGTGTATCATTGCTTAACCCATAGTACAAGCTTTGCTTAGTTTGGGACAAGGTGGATTTGTGTAAGGTTGTCCACAAATATTTATTATTTATTTATTTTATTATTCTTTACTACACATCCTTTAGCTATCTGCAAATTCTGTGTCCACATAAATGATGCTTCGGACATTATAATCATACCTTGAGGGTGATTTGACTTTCCCCAACTTCCCCTTCATGCTTTTCAAAATCAGAACGCCAGACACGCAATATATGACACGCACGCTTACACTCTTACAAGTTGAATTATTTTCATTTCTATTACAATGATTTTTATGATAATCTGTCAGATTTCAACATGATTATTTTCTTAAGCGGGACACCTGTTTAACACTCACATAATAGGCATTCTAATAATTTCTAAACTGTCATAAATATAGACACAAACGCCCAATATTTTACGCAATACGCATGTAAGTATATGTAATGTTTATATCAAATATGTTAACGGCGGTTTAAGTTTTACGTCATAGTTATAATTATTGTTTCGTGCAGGAGCTTTGTTCGCATGTAAGGGCTCAATGCGTCTTAACAGAAATATCTGGTCGTTCAAATATCCCTTATTAATAATTGAAAGCAAATCATGGTCCAGAGATTGCTATCTCACCGTATCGACCGGTAGGTTTAGGGTGCAATTCCTTTAGAGCTGTGCTATGCTACGTTGCTATGGTTGCCAACAATACTCAATGAATAGGATTGGTGGACGTAGCATAGCATAGCAATGTATATTATTCATTGGTTCAAATAGCATAGCACACGTGGAAACGGGAAGCTATCACATCCTCGCAGCATAGCTTAGCTCTGGTGACAAGGCAGCCTTAGGGTAGGTTGCACAAAACCGTTATCATAATCGGTTTTCGTTAAAATCTGGTTGCGTGGAAAATTTGATAAGTTCCGCCATATTTTACGTTGATCGGTCTCTAATCGTAAGTTGGTGCAACTCTCCCATAGAGTGGATAATTTTCGCATTCTTTACATTATTTATTTAGATGAAATGAAATAATTTTTGCATTGTTACAATATTTATTTAGAGGAGATAATTTTCGCATTCTTACGATATTTATTTAGAGGAGAGAGTTTTCGCATTCTTTACAATATTTATTAGTGTTTCACATACCTGAGCTTGTGTCCAGATGCTCCTGTTCAGACTATTGTTAGTTATTATTTATACGGCTTTGGGCACAATGTATTTCTGTCGTCTCAAGAAATAACGGAAACGTACAGTCAGCACTACAATTAATAAAACGAAGTGCTCAAACAGAGCACAAGCTCTTTTTCTCTTGATAATAGTTGAAATTTCTGTGTGCGTTTTTTCTGTGTCCATGTGGTTAATACGAAACAGATGTTTTGTCTGACTAGTGAGTTGTATGCGTAAGCTCAGTGTCGCTAGGTTACCGGGCGCTACCTAGCTTACGCATACAAGATTCTATTTCATTTTCCCACTTTCCACTCAACCCCTCAAAGGTTAGCTGAAAGAGATCACTCATAGGAAAAGTTCGCCTTTGTACTTTAATCTTATGTGACATGTATATTGTTTAAACCTGTTTTTGTGTACAATAAAGTGCTTGCATACATACATAGTATACATACAAGTATGCATTTAGCGGTTACAAAAAAAACGTGTGACAGCGTTTGCTGACTGTACACATAGTAGATCGTTTTACTTGTGCGGCAGCACTGCGGAACGAATTCTAGTGATTAGGCGCGTGTAAGTATTATACATTCAAGCTAAACCGATATTATTTTAAAAGACATCGCACTTTTGAATTATGTTGTAGGCTATGTGTGTTTACCAGCGACGAGGATTTATTCAGCACTACTCTAGACTTATGGTAGTAATCCTGGTTTTTCGTTTGGTCAGAAAAATACCCGTTGTGGTACCAAGCTGGGAGAATTCATCTCTCTCTTACTTAGTACAGTATGACTGGCGTCGTCGATTTAAACATTTTTAACATATCGCGATTTTTTGTCATACATAGAATATAGAAAGAAATGGAGTTCTCAGGTACTTTTCAACTGGCACGGTAGTTATTAGGATGAGTCCTCGTTAGCTGGTCTGATTTGCATGCACTGTAAGTACTAGAGGTGTAATATAATGGTGCGTATAATTTATAATTAAAGTAATAAAAATGCCTTAAGGGGTGCCATCAGTTTCAAATTTCCACTATACCAAAGTTTAAAAAAAATATTTTGGTCTAATGATTTGTTACTTATGACACAAGTCTTGCCAGGGTGGGTATTTAAAATCTATAGCAGCGTTTCCTAAATCTTCGAAATATGGGTTACAATTAAAACTAAAATAAATAAATATAATATTAGAATGCGAACTGATTTTCCGAAGCCCTGTGACTTCTAAGTTCTACGTAAGTACTAAGTATAGAAGCCATGTTAGGAATCGCTGGTCTATAGGAAGTGGCAGTTTAACCTCAGGTTAACACGTTCAGTCCCCATACAAAATGTGTCAAATTTCTTGGAACCAAGCAAATTACTTCCATCACGTTCGTGCTCCACGTTTGGGTCACTATGAAACGACCAGGTTCGCACTCGGATTATTACAATATATTATAGAATGCTATTTCATATCTAACTAAAATATGAATTGATATAGCAGAATTGTCTTTATAAGTCTTTTATCGAATGCAGTTATAGTGATTTGAGTGCGTACCTGGTCGGCTATAGTGACCCATTTACGGGGCACGGACTTGTGGAGATAGTTCGTCGTGACCCATGTAATGGGGCACTGGACTGTGAACGTGTTAACTGGCAGAATTAATCTTTATTGCGATCCTTGTACAGTGATTGTTAGCTTGTATACACTGAGCTTGTTTTCCGTTATTTAAGTAATTATCCCTGTGCAATAAAGTTTCTTATATAAAATGTTTTTATTTTCCTACCTTATTTTCAGTCCTTGCTACAGTAGATAACTAAGATAAAACTACCTATTGTATTTTTATAACATTGTTTTATACAAAGTTCCCTTTGAACGCCAAAGTGGTCGTGTGTCGTCGTGCCCACCACACCAAGCACTGTTGAATTGATGTTACGTTTAAACCGATAAAAACAATCTATACATATAATAAAGCAGAAGAGGGTCGAAAATCTGTACATTGAAGATATTAGTAAAAAAATCGATGGAGGGGTCTAAGAATCGATAACAGAACACGTTTCAACTGTTTTTAGAATTCGTGTCTGTTTGTCTGTCTGTTTATATGTCTAACTATCACGCGAAAACTAGCGATTGGATTTTAATACAGCCTTCACTAATATGTTTATTGGATCTTCGGCCAGGTTATAGGCTATAAAAATCATATAGGTTAGGGACGAAAGGGGGTGAAAAGAGGGGTTAAACTTTGTATGAGAAGTCTTCCAGTTCATGATTTACAGGCTTGAAAATTGGTAAGTATATACATGGACGCAAAGTAAATAGAACCTTATTCAAACATTTTATAATAAACAGATAGTATTTGAAAAAAAGGGGGGTGAAATAACAATACCTCTGCCGCTCAGGGCTAAAGACAAAAATACAAAAGTCCCTCAAACCATATTAACTGTTTGAAATGAGAGATCTAATTATGTTGGTCAGTCAGTCTCTATCAATATTCACAAACCTTACTACGAAAAACCTCGGTTTTTTTTGTTTTCGATGGAGGGTACCTACCTACGCAGAGCGGCGGCACAAAATAAAGAATATACAGAAGGTCCGTTCCCGCCGTTCTTGAAAATACATACCTAAACTACAGGGTTGCTTCTGTATTGATTCTGCATTTTAAAAAGGAGCAGATAAATTAAAAATTCTTCAACATGACATTTAAATATGAACCAGCGTATCTTGGTAAAAAACCGACCAAGTGCGAGTCGGACTTCGCACATTTAGGGTTCCGAATCAACCTCAAAAATATGATTTATTCATATATTAGTATTTGTTGTTAAAATATACGTAATATTGAACATTGTCACCAAATTTCAAGTTCATAGGTCAATGAGAAGTCTAAAAATTCTTCGGAACAAATTTTGTGACATACGACGGACGGACGGACGGACGTCTGGGCGACACCAATAGGGTTCCGTTTTGACCCTTCGGGTACGGAACCCTAATAAATTGATGCGTGACCCGCTGCAAGTTGTGACTTGTGACCGGCGGCGGTCGAGAGCGCCAACAAAAATATACCTAATTAATTAGGTACCTACTTAACTAAACCATAGTACTACTTAAATACTGGCGTTTTACCAGCGAACGATAAGATGAATGTGTAATGGTTGATCGTCGTTATCAAAGCGGCAAGTTTCAAAAAATTACCTACCTACCTAGGTATTGTAACTACCAAAATGAGAAAACCGTTTTATTTACCTTTCAATATCGTTTAAAAATTTGAAGAAAGTGTAGGCACCGTTTTTTGTTGTATTTAAGTGTATTTAAACAATAAAATACATTCCAACTGTAATAATATCGGTTATTCATTTTGACGTACGTGACATAAACTATCTACGTAGCGGCGAGGACGTCAAGTGATCAACGCGCGCACAACTAGCACTCGCGACGCGACAGTGACAGTCGCGACTAAGCTAGTCCGAAATCAACCGAGAATACCTGTAAATGTTACGTCATTGTGCGTGCGGCGAAAATGGCACTTTGTACTGAGCGGACTCTCTGCTCCGGCGCGCGCCGCCGCTATTTACTTTGTGGCGGCGGGCTCTCGGTTGCATGGTAGCACTTGCGACATGTACCTATATATTAGGTATGCGCATTTTTGTACAAAATATTGTTTTTGGAGGTGCTCATTACAAGAATGATATCCATTTTCAAATCGAAGATGGCGGACATTTACTTATTTACTTTTCTTAATAATCGATAATGGGTGTCATTGAGGTTCTTCGAGGTGCCGATTAGTTGCGTTTTCCGTCAGCAAAATGTATAAAATACGTTCAGCGCATACCAGACATAAATTTAGGGTATATTGGTATTCGTTAGTAAAATATACCTACGTAACAATAAACATCAAGTATGACCAAATTCGAAAGTTATAGGCGGATAGGAAGCAAAAAAAACAATTCTCAGAAAATCACAACTCTTAGAAGCAACCAGGGTGGGTGCGCTATCAACCAAGGCCTCTACCTCTACTCCATCTTCGAAAGTGAAAGAACAGACCAAAGTAGGTATTCAGTTATACCTATGTTTTACAATAAAGCACTTTGAACTTTGAAAGGTATTCTACTAATTTATGAACAAAAAAATATCTATTCAACCACCTCTTTACAAAGCCATTTGATAGGTCAACAATTTCTTTTTGATCAATCATCTACATTGCTTGATGCGTATGAAGTATTTTCCGTACCTGCATCATAATGTTCGAATCATTTCGCACTCGCTTTTTTATCTACATTACTTGACGCGTAGGAATTATTTTCCGCACCTGCATCATAATGTTCAAAAACGTTAGCGCGCGCTACGCTCGCTTTTTCATCTACATTACTTGATGCGTTTGAAGTCTTTTCCGCACCTGCATCATAATGTTTGTAAAAATTTCGCGTTCGCTACGCTCGCGTTTTCATCTGCATGACTTGATGCGTATGAATTATTTTCCGCACCTGCATCATAATGTTCTAAAAATTTCGCGCTCGCTGCGCTCGCGTGTTCTTCTACATTACTTGATGAGCATTTTTCGCATCTACATCATAATGTTCGATAATTTTCGCGCGCCCTACACTCGCGTTTTCATCTACATTATAGTTGATGCGTATGAAATATTTTCCGCACCTGCATGATAATGTTCGAAACATTTCGCACTCACTACGCTCGCGTTTTCATACACATTACTTGATGAGTATGAAGTATTTGCCGCAATTGCATCATAATGTTCGATAAATTTCGCGCTCGCTGCGTTCGCGTTTTCTTCTACATTACTTGATGAGCATTTTCCGCACCTACATCATAATGTTCAAAAACTTTAGCGCGCGCTACGCTCGCTTTTTCATCTACATTACTTGATGCGTTTGAAGTCTTTTCCGCACCTGCATCATAATGTTCGTAAAAATTTCGCGTTCGCTTCGCTCGCGTTTTCATCTGCATGACTTGATGCGTATGAATTATTTTCCGCACCGGCATCATAATGTTCGAAATATTTCGCGCTCGCTACGCTCGCGTTTTCAGACACATTACTTGATGAGTATGAAGTATTTCCCGCACCTGCATCATAATGTTCGAAAAATTTCGCGCTCGCTGCGTTCGCGTTTTCTTCTACATTACTTGATGAGCATTTTCCGCACCTACATCATAATGTTCAAAAACTTTAGCGCGCGCTACGCTCGCTTTTTCATCTACATTACTTGATGCGTTTGAAGTCTTTTCCGCACCTGCATCATAATGTTCGTAAAAATTTCGCGTTCGCTTCGCTCGCGTTTTCATCTGCATGACTTGATGCGTATGAATTATTTTCCGCACCGGCATCATAATGTTCGAAATATTTCGCGCTCGCTACGCTCGCGTTTTCAGACACATTACTTGATGAGTATGAAGTATTTCCCGCACCTGCATCATAATGTTCGAAAAATTTCGCGCTCGCTGCGTTCGCGTTTTCTTCTACATTACTTGATGAGCATTTTCCGCACCTACATCATAATGTTCAAAAACTTTAGCGCGCGCTACGCTCGCTTTTTCATCTACATTACTTGATGCGTTTGAAGTCTTTTCCGCACCTGCATCATAATGTTCGTAAAAATTTCGCGTTCGCTTCGCTCGCGTTTTCATCTGCATGACTTTATGCGTATGAATTATTTTCCGCACCGGCATCATAATGTTCGAAATATTTCGCGCTCGCTACGCTCGCGTTTTCATACACATTACTTGATGAGTATGAAGTATTTCCCGCACCTGCATCAAAACATTTCGCGCTCACTACGCTGGCGATTTTGTTCATTTCTTGATGCGTATCTATTACTTGATGAGTATTAATTTTTTTCCGCACCTACATCATAATGTTCCAAAATTTTCGCGCGTCCTACGCTCGCTTTTTCATCTACATTAGTTGATGCGTGTGAAATCTTTTCCGTGCCTGCATCATAATGTTCGAAACATTTCGCACTCACTACGCTTGCGTTTTTATCTTCATTACTTGATGCGTATGAAGTATTTTCCGCACCTGCATCACAATGTTCTTTTTTTTCATTTTGCGCTCGCTACGCTCGCGTTTTAATCTACATTACTTGGTGCGTATGAAGTCTTTTGCACACCTGCATCGTAATGTTTGAAAGAATTCGCGCTCGCTGCGCTCGCGTTTTCATCTTCATTACTTGATGCGTATGAAGTATTTTCCACACCCGTATCAGAGTATGAAGTCTTTTCGGCACCTGCATAAGAATGTTCGAAAAATTTCGCGCTCGCTGCGCTCGCGTTTTCATCTACATTGCTTGATGAGTATTTTCCGCACCTACTTCATAATGTTTGATAATTTTCGCGCGCCCTACGCTCGCGTTTTCATCGACATTATAGTTGATGCGTATGAAGTATTTTCCTCACCTGCATCAAAACATTTCGCGCTCACTACGCTCGCGATTTTGTTCATTTCTTGATGCGTATGAAGTATTTTCCGCACCTGCATATTAATGTTCAAAAATTTCGCGCTCGCTGCGCTCGCGTTTTCAACTACATTACTTGATGAGTATTAATTTTTTTCCGCACCTACATCATAATGTTCCAAAATTTTCGCGCGTCCTACGCTCGCTTTTTCATCTACATTAGTTGATGCGTGTGAAATCTTTTCCGTGCCTGCATCATAATGTTCGAAACATTTCGCACTCACTACGCTTGCGTTTTTATCTTCATTACTTGATGCGTATGAAGTATTTTCCGCACCTGCATCACAATGTTCTTTTTTTTCATTTTGCGCTCGCTACGCTCGCGTTTTAATCTACATTACTTGGTGCGTATGAAGTCTTTTGCACACCTGCATCGTAATGTTTGAAAGAATTCGCGCTCGCTGCGCTCGCGTTTTCATCTTCATTACTTGATGCGTATGAAGTATTTTCCACACCCGTATCAGAATATCCGAAAAATTTCGCGCTCGCTCCGCTCGCGCGCGTTTTCATCTACTTCCTTCTTAATATATATTTTGTCCTCTGTCATGTGTTTCATGTGGGCGCATTGAGCCGGCGTGCGCAATGTTTGGCGAGACAGCCGGTGTAGAAGTTGATATGGATATTCACGCGAATGAAGTCGCGGGAAAAAGCTTAGATAAATAAATTTAATTCATAAAAAATTCTCTCCCTGTGATCCTGATCTGTGTCCTTTAATTGAGGTGTGCAATAAAGAGTAGGTATTTGTTGTTGCTTAAAACTGGACTACCCGTGCGAAACCGGGGCGGGTTATACATGCGAAATTAACTCTGTCTGCCTGTTTCCCATTAAAATGCTCAACCGATTTAGATGAAATTTGGTATGGATATAGTACGAGTCCTAGGGAAGGACATAGGATACTTTTATCCCGGAAATCATCCCTTAACGGGGTTTAAGTTAGAATGGAAGAGAGATAACTAGGTAAGCGCAAGAAATAGTAGGTATGAATCCTTAAGTGGGAGTTACAAGTCGTGATAAAGTTTGGCCTCACGATGGAAACTGTTCCTTAGGCTACTTGTAACTTATACTGAGCGAGGCCAAACTTTCCACGCAAAAAATTCAAAATGGCCGCTATTTTAATTTCCAAATTTTTTTATTTTTTTTAGAACTCATAAATGCTTCGTGCTACGCAAAAACTTTGTATGAGAATTATGTTTTGCATAAGTTTATCTATAACTTTGGTTATTATCATTTTCTCGATATATTTAATAGTTCATGAGAAAAATGGTGTTCAATATTGCGTTTCTTGTTAAAACACTGTTAGTCAAAAGGCTTAGCAAAATCAAACTGCATCGTATGCAGAAATCAATCAATCTTCTCCAGTGATACTAGGAACAAATATAAAGGATTTCATCCGACGAAATGAAAATTTCATTGACGGGAATTCAAAATGGCGGTCATTTACCAAAGGGGGAGCCGCATTTTTTAAAAAGTGTATAATTTCAAAACGGCATCTGCTATTTAAGTAATGTTGGTATCAATCGATTGGTATTGACACCATTAATTAAAATAAGAAAAATACCATGTAAAAAATTAAAGATAGCGGCCAACTAATATCAAAATTGTAAAATTTTCATTCTTCTTTTTTTCGTTATATTAAAAATAACAACTAAATGTCCAACGATATAGTCAATTTATATATTTACATAAATTCTCATAGTATTATCTACGCGACAAAACAAAAATTATGACAATCCGTCGATTAGTTTTTGAACTATACGAATTACAAACGAGCCTCGGCGACTGTGTCATAGTAGTTATAGAAACAAACTGCACTTTTGTAAGGGAACAAATAAAATGATCACCTAAATAACTTTTGATATCACCAAATTTTCGAACCCTAAAATAACGCTGAACACTCAAAAAAATGTATCGACCATCAATTTCAGGTCACCTAAACACTCATACCTATTATTCCAGCACTTGCAGCTATTTTACTTATTGCGTTCCCTGAAATTTTATAATCGCATCAAAAAATTGTCAAGTACCACCAAAAATACTAAACTACCACCTAATCTCGTGCATCATTTGTTTTTAGAATTACATCCAAATATTATACACATTACAATCTATATTGTAGTTAATTACATACAAATTAATTGCGTGAAAAAAATGCGTTCAGAAACCGTAGAAAATGACTCTTATAATAACATTTAATGTTCTTACGTGTGGAGAAGGTTACAGCAGTAACATAATGATTATTATGAATTAAAATTGTTCATTATGTTATTAAATATAATAACATAATGATTTTTTTTTATTTTTTACAGAAAATCGTCATTATACTCGATTTTGACTAATTCGGGGATAAGGATTTCAAATTTTACATTTATTTTGAATTTTAAGTAAAAAAATTTTTTTTTACGTAAAATCGTCATTATACTCGATTTCGACTAATTCGGGGATAAGGATTTCAAATTTTACATTTATTTTGAATTTTAAGCAAAAAAAAATTTTTTTTACGTAAAATCGTCATTATACTCGATTTCGACTAATTTGGGGATAAGGATTTCAAATTTTACATTTATTTTGAATTTTAAGTAAAAAAATTTTTTTTACGTAAAAGCGTCATTATACTCGATTTCGACTAATTCGGGGATAAGGATTTCAAATTTCACATTTATTTTGAATTTTAAGTAAAAAAAATTTTTTTTACGTAAAATCGTCATTATACTCGTTTTCGACTAATTCGGGGATAAGGATTTCAAATTTTACATTTATTTTCAATTTTACGTAAAAAAAAATTATTTTACGTAAAATCGTCATTATACTCGTTTTCGACTAATTCGGGGATAAGGATTTCAAATTTTACATTTATTTTGAATTTTAAGTAAAAAAAAAAAATTCTTACGTAAAATCGTCATTATACTCGATTTCGACTAATTCGGGGATAAGGATTTCAAATTTTACATTTATTTTGAATTTTAAGTAAAAAAAAATTTTTTTTACGTAAAATCGTCATTATACTCGATTTCGACTAATTTGGGGATAAGGATTTCAAATTTTACGTTTATTTTGAATTTTAAGTAAAAATATTTTTTTTCTTACGTAAAATCGTCATTATACTCGATTTAGACTAATTCGGGGATAAGGATTTCAAATTTTACATTTATTTTGAATTTTAAGTAAAAAAAAAATTTTTACGTAAAATCGTCATCAAAACACTCGTGTTTTAATGCCCGAACATGTTGTCGCGTGTTAGTCCGAAACATGTCGCATAACCCTAAAAAACACTCGTGTGACCCTATAATGAAACTCGGCTTCGGCTCGTTTTATAAAACTCACACTCGTGTTTTAATGGCCCTCATTATGTACCAGTTGCATAATCTACTATTAGCATTGAATTATAAGTTAAACTTCCAATTAAGGTAAACGTCGCAATGTTTGACACCTTATGTTGATATTGTTGATACCCAAGACTCAAAACGTTAGCGTATGTGTATATAATATACATATATATATATATATATACAACGCGCGAGCCGAGCGAGCGAAGCGAGCGTGCCGCGGCAGCGGCCGGCGAAGCGCCAGAACCAACACATGTTGAGTCCGAAACATGTCGCTGGGTGAGTCCGAAACATGTCCCTGGATGCGTCCGAAACATGTCGCTTGATGAGCCCGAACATGTCGCGTGTGAGTCCGAAACATGTCGCTCGGTAACCCCAAAATGTCGCGTGTGAGTCCGAAACATGTCGCTCGATGACCCCAACATGTCGCGTGTGAGTCCGAAACATGTCGCTCGATTAGGCCGAACATGTCGCGTGTGGGTCCGACACATGTCGCTCGATCAATCCGAAACATGTCGCTTGCGTTCCTTACATTGCGCCATTATGTCCATTGCGTAGATTCGGCATTAGACTAGAAACAAATGACGCTTGAAATTAGGTGATCATGTAGTATTTCTGGGTATCGAAAGAATTATTTGGGTATAATTAATTTTAATAGGATTACGAGCCCTGTAATATTTGGATGTAAAAAATATGAAATTTGGTGTTTGAAATTAGGTGATCATTAAGTATTTTTGGGTAGCGACTAATTTATTTGGTAACAATTTAATTTAATAGGTTATCGACATGTTACTTCTTTGAGTTGCACTTTATATTTAAAAGGTGTTGAAAATTTGGTGCGAATCTAGTATTTTTGGTAAGCAATGTAATTTTTTAGAGCATCATTCGGCAACTAATTTGGTGGTTCGTTAAATGCTACCCCTTTTGTAATATGTAAAAGCAAGTCGCTTTTGCACAATGGTATTAGTGAAGAGACCAAACTTGATTATTTTTTCGATAATATCTAATTTTCACCCGTCAGTAACCGAGATTACGCCACTTCAAAATTACAAGCCTAAAACGTTCTACTAAGTTAAAAGGTAGACAGATTTGGACAAAAAATGTGGCAATCGATAGAGAAAAATGTGCTCAACTTAAAATAAAATACGCTTTTTGTTACAAAAGTTAAGAAAAAAAATTTTTCTGTGTTTAGCAATAAACTTTTTATTTTATTTTTATTTTTTTGATATTTATATTCTGTAAAATCCTACACTTTGTTTTTCTACGTTTAAGAGCATTTTAATCTATAGTACATTGTGTATGTGCATTGTGTGTCATAGTTGTTTTTTTATATTGGGGAAACTTTCTGTAGTGTGATTTTTTTTGGAAAAAAATATTCTTTTAAGGTTCAAAAAATATATAAGGTATGAATATAAGTACTTATAGGGTATGAATATCAAAAGTTTATTGCAAAAAAAGATTTTTTTTCTTAAGTTACGTTAAAAAAAAATCACAGCGTTATTTTTTATGTTGAACAACATTTTCCTGTATCGATTGCCACATTTATTGTCCAAATTTGGCCACCTTTTAACTTAGTAGAACGTTTTAGACTTATAATTTCGAAGTGGCGTAGTCTCGGTTACTGACGGGTGAAAATTAGATATTATCGAAAAAAGTAATCAAGTTTGGTCTCTTCACTAATACGATTATGCAAAAGCGACTTGCTTTCATTACAAAAGTGCAGTTTGTTTCCATAACTACTATGACACAGTCACCAAGGCTCGTTTGTAATTCGTATAGTCCAAAAACTACTCGACAGATTGTCATAATTTTTGTTTTATCGCGTAGATAATACTATGAGAATTTATGTAAATATATAAGTTGACTATATAATTGGACATTTAGTTGTTATTTTTAATATAACCAAAAAAAGAAGAATGAAAATTTTACAATTTTGATATTAGTTGGCCGCTATCTTTAATTTTTTACATGGTATTATTCTTATTTTAATTAATGGTGTCAATACCAATCGATTGATACCCATATTACTTAAATAGCAGATGCCGTTTTGAAATTATACACTTTTTAAAAAATGCGGCTCCCCCTTTGGTAAATGACCGCCATTTTGAATTCCCTTCGATGAAATTTTCATTTCGTCGTATGAAATCCTTTATATTGGTTCCTAGTATCACTGGAGAAAATTAATTGCTTTCTGCATACGATGCAGTTTGATTTTGCTAAGCCTTTTGACTAACAGTGTTTTAACAAGAAACGCAATATTGAACACCATTTTTCTCATGAACTATTAGATATATCGAGAAAATGATAATAACCAAAGTTATAGATAAATTTATGCATAACATAATTGTCATACAAAGTTTTTGTGTAGCACGAAGCATTTTTGAGTTCTAAAAAAAATAAAAAAAATTGGAAACTAAAATAGCCGCCATTTTGAATTTTTTGCGTGGATAGTTTGGCCTCGCTCAGTATAAGTTACAAGTAGCCTAAGGAACAGTTTCCATCGTGAGGCCAAACTTTATCATGACTTGTAACTCCCAATGTCCATTTATATGGGGATTCACACCTACTAAAATAGAAGATTTTTTATTATTATTAATAATGGGATTGCTCTTGGCCAGCATCTAGCCAGGGAAATAACATTCTAACGTGATGACCGAGTTCTACGCAGACGAAGTCGCGGGCAAAAGCTAGTTCATAATAGATTGTATTCATGATCGAAGTACACCTTCACTCCGACCTTTTTAGTGGTTGTTGGCGTGGTGGGCACGACGACACACGACCACTTTATAGGTTCTTGGCGTTCAAAGGGTTTTTCCAATAATACTTATTTCTGAAAATATGGGGCGCCTACGTCGAAGTTAATAAAACAAACCACTGGACTTTTGAATTTTTATTATTAGATTTACACTGTCATTTACAATAAATTTCAATGTAGTTGGTAGGACATAAATCAATATTGCATAACACTAAGGCTAATTGCATCAGTATTTTTTGTGGATAAATTAACAAAAATATATGCAATATTACAAATTCAATTAAAAATAACGCTAATATCTTACTCGGGCACGCACTCGTTCCCACTGCTACGCCGCGCTGGTCGGGAGCGCGGGATGGAATGTAGGCGCCCAGGGCTCCCACGAGGACCCCGGGGCATTTCATTTCAAATAAATAATTTCTCCCAAGTGCATTACCTTATCCTAGCACAACTTTTAGAACTACGGTTCGTCCTGTAAAAATCGTAAGAGATTTAGCGCTACTGCGAAATATTTCCGAGAAACGTGCGAAATTAAAAAAAATAAATTAAAATATACAAAATCTCTATCACAATACTCGTAAGTAATTAAAGCAATTCAGTGTGAATACTCCAAAAGTTGTAATACGAACGAAGCGGGTACATCGACAATGTCTTTATCTAACGAGCGCAGCCCGGGCCGCCGGCCAGTCGCGGTCCGGCCGGATCCGGTCCGCCGGACGACCGGACCGGACCGCCCGACCGAACGACCGGGCCGGCGCCGTCTTTGTTCAACAACACCAGTACAGTACTACACAGTAGTCACAATTTACACAAACGCATTATAAAGTTGCAATAAATACACAAGGAGGTATGTAATGTATGTAACGCGGTACGCTCAGTACGAGATACGATACATGAAGACCGACAGGTGACGCCACTATCACTTAGCTAAATATTGCAAGTCACTACGAATACCACCCTAATAATGTAAGTTACAGATAAAATATATGTTATGTAATGAATGACGTATCGAGTCGAGAATGCGAGAGGCGAGCGCGGGAAGACTCGCGTGCGGGACGCGACGGCTCGGAGCGGCCAAGTACAAAACGACTACATTTGTGCAGCGGCTCCACGACGCGCCGGGTACTATACCGATAGTCAAAATTAAATGCTTCATAATGTATCGTTAATTGTAGCTACGGTGCTAAGTCACAACGGAGTTAAATACTTTACACGCGGTATAAAATACTTAGAAAATTTACAATTCCCACCTTAAGAGAGTAACCAGAATGTGAGTCGCGAGGCGCGGCTAGCGCGGAGATCATCCGAAGTGAACATTAAGAAAATACATTCTTAACAAACAACGTAGAGTTAAAATGCAATACCAAAGTACTTTTCCTTAACATTATTCATCGTAATCGAAAACAAATTTATCAAAAGAAGTACATATTCATAATATTACTCGTATATAATTTGACACAATACATAAACGAAAATGACAATTGTATAGGTGTTTGGGTCGGTTCGGGTACGACAGAATTTAGTCGGTGGTGAGTGGGGAAGTGGGAGTGGAGTGGGGGAAGTGGGAGTGGAGCGGGTGGGAGTGGGAGGGAGTGGGCGGAGCGGTCCCCGGGCTACGAGGAGAGGCTTACGACCGGTTGTCATCGAGGGCTGGCTCTTACATCGTACTATATTTATTTTTGTTATTATATTTAAATAGAACGCTGAAAGGTATTACGAGACGTCCTGGTCCTCCACATCTTGTGCTTGCTCTTTCTGTTCAGCTTCACCTGAAAACAAAACCCACCATAAGAAAGGAGTAAAGGGAAATAAAAATGGACACGTGTAAGAATTCAATTTGGTTCAAGGAAACTTTGTAATTGAAATTTAAACACGAGTTCCAGTAGTTCCACATCCACAGCAACAAACAAGTTCAGTCACAGACTGTCCGTGACTGTACAATGGCGTGCGAAAAAACAATTTATCACGTCCAAGACGTTTAGCTAATCATTGCGCAAATTGTATTGGAGTACAATGTAGTGCAGTTCGTAATTTTAAGGTCTAAATCTGATAATGAGGAACGTGAATAGGTGTGCAAAATCACTTGAATAGTACATTACTTAACAAGGGCGGTAAAACAAAGAATGTCTCAGATCGCAGGTATTTGACGCCCGAGCCGAAGGCAAGGGCGATAAATATGCGATCTGAGGCTTTCTTTATTACCGCCCGTGTTAAGTACAAAATTTTATGTCACCCCCTGGCCAGGAAGTGGGATTTCCCGCGCGCGGAGCGTGCGGTAATTGCCACTTTATGGCCAGGTGTGACATAAAGTTTGTTACGACAAAGCTTTGATATATACAAATACAGTAAGTTTTTGTTTCATTCAAAAATATAGTGCGCGCCATCCACGACGACGCGCCCCTCCACAGCGAATCTCATACTAATCTGTGCGCAGTTGTACGGCTTGGGCTGTGGAGGGGCGCGCCTTCGTGGATGGCGCGCACTATACCAAGTAGTTATGATTGTACAGGCTTTCAAAGTGAGTCCCACTAACAGTCATGTGACCGCGTGTGACGTCATTTTCCAACGCTCCTCTAGTACGTTCCTTAATAATAATGTATCACTAAAATATCATTTTATATAGCTCACAGTGATTATATTTGACATGAATAATATGTAATTTACGAATGACGATGTATGTTCAATGCAAATAAACGATATGATATGATACGGAACCGCGCGAACGGAGTCAGCGAGTGTATGGCGACTGTTGTTCTAAGACGCGCGCGCTGTGTAACCGAGCCTGTATAGATTTGTCAGCAGTGTCACACCTGTGAGACGCGAAGGAACGTAAGCGCTGTGGGTAAGTATGTATGCGTGCGCTGTCGGTACACGCGTCAATTGTTTGCGCGGGTGCGCAGCGGCGTGGCGCGGACGAATCGCGTGACGCGACGGCACCCGATCGACACCAAGCGGGTCACTCAGGGACGAGGTAACTGACCTCGGTACGGGGGGGGGGGGGGTTCGTGTCCGTTATGTATGTGGGTCAATCAACTGTTCCTTGTCGTTAGCCAGGAGACAACCGTAACCGAGTTTCTTAGAAAAATATGTTATAATATGGAGTTCTCTAGCATGCTCAAAAGATGAGCAACGTCAGAATGGGTTTATAATCATCGCTAAAAATCATGTTGAGTAGGATTAAAGTCGGTAAAATCACAGTTTTTAAGAGTGACCCAGGAGACGTAACCATGGTAACGAGTGACAAGAAATAGTTGATTGACCCATGTAATAACTATTATACTATTCAGTGGCAGTGTATCTCTATACTGACCCTCCGCGTCACCCTGCATGTCGGAGGTCCAGAGCGTGAGGTTGTCGCGCAGCAGCTGCATGATGAGGGTCGAGTCCTTGTAGCTCTCCTCCGACAGGGTGTCGAGCTCCGCGATCGCGTCGTCGAAGGCGGCCTTCGCGAGCCGGCACGCGCGGTCCGGGCTGTTCAGGATCTCGTAGTAGAATACCTGTGGAAACACGACTCAATTAGTCAAACTGGATATACACTACCTTTTCTCCGCTATTGACTTGATATAAAGTCAGGACATTATAGGTGCCCCATACGCCAATGACTTTATATCGGGCCGATGTAAAGGCAAGCTACGTGCTATCAAGTAAGGTTAATTTTCAGTATTTTGCTACGAAGACTTTGGTGAGGTACAACTTAAACTTAAAGAATCTACTGTGGCGGTGAATAGGTTAAACTGTCAAACCCCTGTGGTAGGGTGCTTCTTATACAATACAATACAAATACTCTTTATTACACACCTCAAAAACAACATTAGACTTCTTATTTTACGTTTTTTTTTGTTTCTCACGGGGCCCCCGTTCATTTCGTTAAGTGGCGTGAAAAAACACTACTGTATTTATTTCAGAATTTTTATTCAAGTTTTAGGGGTCGCTACATCCGCCTGCCTCCACTGCCTACCCATGCCTCCGATTCCACGAGAATGTTGCTTAAGTGAAACTTTTCTTTCACTACTTCTGACAATGCCAGAAAGCAGATTTTTCGTCAGAACATATTTCAAGGCTTGACTTAAGATTAACAATACATTCTCAAGCTATTCATTTTACAAAAAGTAGTTGCCATACGATAAAACAAACTTTGAAATTGACAAAAATATTTTAAAACAAATTAGCGCTAAAACGGTAGTTACATTTACAGAATCCATTAACTTGAAGAGCACCCAAGCCCAAGAACTTCTGTCTGCTTAGACTTGTATCAAATACATTTTTACGTCATTCATTTAACAACCACATTTATATCAAAGGCATTTTTTCTGAAATCCTACACCTTGATTCAGCAATAGGCCGCCACCGTTCTATTTTGACAAGACAAGCCATAAAAACCGTCATAAACGCGTGACGCAAGCGCTAATCCGCACACACGTCACGTATTTGCGGCGCGGATATTGCCCAGCGGTATGCGGTCGTGATAGTTGACCAAACATGATGATTCACCATTTTACTCTTTAAACTGTAATTGTAAGACTAGTTTTAAAAAGTCTGTCATCGATAAGCACATTAGAATGGAATTAATCTTAGGCCGCTTTCCGTAACATATTATATTTCACGACCTCTTTAACGATCTCTTTTTTTATTTTGACGATCTCTTTAGCTTAGTTGGTAGTGACCCTGCCTACGAAGCTGGAGGTCCCGGGTTCGAATCCCGGCAGAGGCATTTATTTGTGGGATAAGCATGAATATTTGTTCTTGGGTCTTGGATGTTTTCTATGTATTTAAGTCTTAGTTTGGGACTAGGTCGATTTGTGTACATTTTTTTTATATTTTTTTTTTAAATAAAAATGGAAATCGACATCCTTACTCAGCGACAAGTTACGCTACGCGAGATTCTCGCTTCATATTCGTGCCTAGACTGTGCCGCAATGACTTTCTACGGTTTAGAGATAGTTCGAAAATGCCGACATTCGAAGATTGACAGCTATTTCTACGCCCTTCCTTACTTAGTCAACAAATTTAAAACTCGTAATGGAGCCAAGCTTTAGTGTAAGGCCTGAGTGGACGCTCGAGTCGGGTGTGCAAGTTAAACAATTCATACTGGTGTCCTGAGTCGCCGCTGCACAAATAGTATGCAATTGCATGCTCGCCCGCCCCGCTGCACGTGCACGCCCCGCCGAACGCTTGTCCACACAGGCCTTACACTAAGTGTTTCAAGTTTACGTAAGAAAACTTATCTAAACGGCCACTCGTTATCTCGTCTAGTAAAGACGTTAACAAACCCATTAACCGCAAGGTCAGGTCAAGGTTACCGCCATTTGGTACGCGGCGCACCTGTTTGAATGCCTTTCCAAATACATTTGTCTAAAACTTTGTATTTGACTGAAGTTGAAATAGTAACTGATACAGGGAAACAACTTTGAAACTATAAATTTGTTAACAAAGTTTCATGAAACAAATTCTCTAATAAAAACAATAAGCACAACATTTCGGGTTTGACAAAATGTTAAACTTTTCTCTTCATTAGACAAATAGACAGGTATTATGACTTTTTTCTCATAAGTATATTTTGAATACACTTCTATGAGAAAAGCGAATTAAAAACAGTTTACTAATCTATCAGGTACTCCAAGAAAAAATTGCAAGGTATGCGAAGATAAAATTATATCAAAAGAGAGACTTGCGATGTAAGTAAATATGGCATCCTATTTTGGTAAACCTAGTTGTAGTGAATACGATAAGCCATAAAAAAAATACGAGAAAACGGAGCGTTACAGATCGAAGGTCATTGGGAGCTAGGAGCCCCTTAACGTTGATTAGTCTGTAATCCATAAGTTGGTGCAACTCGCCGTTAGTGATCGATTGACTGAGGATCCACTCCGAACTTCGAATTCCGAACTTCGTATAGTGCCGTCCCATACACTCATAGTGTATATAACACGAGAGTGAAAGGGAGGGCACGATATGAAGTTCGGAATTTGAATTTCGAAGTAGACCCTCGGCTGGTAGGTGTGATGTAAGGTACTCACTGAGAAGTTGAGCGCGAGCCCAAGGCGGATGGGGTGCGTGGGCGGCAGCTCCGTCATGGCGATGTCGGAGGCGGCCTTGTACGCAACGAGCGAGTTCTCGGCCGCCTCCTTGCGGTCGTTGCCCGTCGCGAACTCCGCCAGGTATCGGTGGTAGTCACCCTGCAACAATCAAATTTACTGTTGTTGTTGCGAATCATTGACTTAAAATATAGAAATAGACACAATCATCCTCCTAGCGTTATCCCAGTGCAGTTGCATCCTGAAGGACGCCTGGGGTCCGCTACCTATTCCCAAGATTTGGCGTAGGCACTAGTTTTTACGAAAGCGACTACCATCTGACCTTCCAACCCCAAGGGAAAACTAGACCTTATTGGGATTAGGCCTTGTCAATTGAGTGGGCAACTTGACTGTTAGAAGTTCTCAAGCCGCCCGAAGGCCTCCAACTTGGCTTAACGACTGCTGCCATAGACAGTAACCGGGATCAACGGCTTAACGTGCCTTCCAAAGCACGGGAGCGCTCAGTCCACGGGACCACTCGAAGCGGTCACCCATCCAAGTCCTGACCGCTGCCCACGTTGCTTAACCTTAGCAAGCGCAAGCGGTACGCAGGCGCCGCTGGGCCACGAGCGCTCCATAGAAATAGACACACAATGCCGAACAGAAATGGCAGAAAATGTTGCCCCATTTGACAGTCAGTTATATTCCAATAGTTTCATACAAAAAAGACTTACACCTTTTAGTCATACCAACACGAATGTACCGCCCGAGTCGTGCCGGCGGTACTTTTACGGGGGGTATTTTTTTCAGCTTAATGAATCTAGTTCTATAATACTACATCTATGGGTTATTGTGACTCGATTTGAGGCGCAGTCTGCGACCCGAGTGACCCTCTAATGGAAGGTATGACCGTGCATAAAACAAGTATGAATACACTACCTACAGATTCACAGTTCTATTGATACAGTCAATATGTCTAATAGGTACATAAGCAGTATCGTAGTCAGTGCTAACGCTGTGTACCCGAATACCCTGGTAGTATCCTCCTACTCCTATTATTTATTCTCCCAGAGTATAATATTGTATTTTTGAATTTAGAACTGATCATTGTTCAGAAAAAGTTCCAACGTATTTTATTTAGTTGTACAAAAAAAATATGTGGGAGGTTCAATAACACTGTACATGCATTTACCTGTAAACTAATAACTACGGCAGCTAATATTGTAGCGTAGCGTATGCTTATTAGCTGTACTTGACTATGTACGCTTATCTATATTAGTCAGACTCCGGGCACCGTGACCGTCACAAGGACTAGCGTAACTGACAGATAAGGCGTTTCACCCGATTTTTAATGCTCTATCACACCTCTGACACGCGAAGGAACGTAAGCGCTGTGGGTACGCGATTATAACTTATCCTTTACTATAGTGTGGGTTGATTACTTACAAATTATTGTCAGTAAAGTGCAGAGGGGCTACCGCGAACCACAAACGAAGTATCTCCCTCTCTGTTGCTCCAATATGCAAGTGCGACAGAGAGGCAGTTATTTCGTTTTTGGTTCGCGGTAGGCCCTCTGTTTTTACGGTCTGAAAGAGTTATGGAGAGAGGGGAGATTTTGCGTGATTGTGGTAAAGTACTTTTATCTCACGAGCACGGTTTGGCCATGGTTGTAGTTGTGACACATACGAACACATAGACAACGGGAACTCATAGCTCCTACGCTGACGCACACATAGACAATGTGCATGTGTAGCTCAACACACAACCATGGTTCACCCGCGCACGGCGATAGGATGTCGCGGTTATATGTCAGAGTACAGGGAGAGGGGAGACCGTGTGTGATTGTACCGACCTTCATTTTGTAGTAAAACACTTTGGACTCGCCGGTCTGGCTGGCGGGGATGAGGTGCTTGTCGAGCACGGCGAGGATGTCGGAGCAGATGTCCCGGAGCTCCTTCTCCACCTGCGAGCGGTACGCGCGGATCATGCTCAGCTTGTCCTCCGCGCCCTGGAAACAACACCTCACCGTTACTTACAACGCTACGATGATACAATAAATAATTCTGCACGAGTAGATAGATAGATAAAAAAAATATTGACAACCGAAATAACACCACATTACAATTTAAAAAACCTAGGAGTTACAATATTAAAAATTACCTACTTAAAACTACTTATGACACATTTACAAAGAAGAGCAGTAGTGCTGCTATAATGGCCGCACTTTGACACCACTCAGCATAATGCTCTGACATCATACAATGCCACTGCGCTGGTCTTCCGTGGAGCCCACGGCTGTAAGATAGTTCAGAACAGCAAAAAGTGATGAACGTGGAACCACATTGTATAACTTAATAATATACAGGATGAAAGTAGAATAAATATTGTTAATAATATTAGACATATTTTAGGGCAGGTTAAATTGGGGTACAAGGAATAAAATACATGCTCTTGTTCTAACTAACATAATTTGGTACGGATTATAAACGGATTATAAGGTTCTAAGACGCTACAAAGGTATACAATAAAACCTTCCAGACATGGGGCAATTATAATAACAAGCCATGAGACTTGTAGTGGTAATAAGTACCGTTTGAAATGTAGAGTAGACTGATACCTCTGCGTGATCACATAAGAAATGAGGCCATCCGTAGCAAACCAAAGTAGCTGATATAGCCCTTCGAATCGCTAAACTTAAGTGGCGTGGGCGGGCATATTGCACGTAGAACCGATGGCCGTTGGGGCCGAAAGGTTTTCGATTGTCGACCACGGACCGGAAGGCGCAGCGTGGGTAGACTCCCCACAAGGTGGACTGATGACCTGGTACAGGTCGCGGGAGTCCGCTGGAAGCGGGTGGCGCAGGACCGGACATTGTGGCACTCTTTGGGGAAGGCCTATGTCCAGCAGTGGACGTCTTTCGGCTGATATGATGATGATAATGATGAGATGAGACTGATACCTGTTGTCTAACGGCATAAAAACAAACAATAATATGTTAAGTGGCCGAATATTCCGGGACCGGTAAATGACGATATAATATCATAAGTAGATCGTTGAAACTTCGTTTATGACGCTTATCTTTGCCTTGTTTCTATTTCATCCAAAGGTACTTTTCGGTGCATTCAAATTCCGTTGTTACTTCGCCTGTACTGCGTTATCGTGGTTTGGTGTCGTGTTGAATGAATTGAAACTTGAGGCTAGTAGTAAATATTAGACTCTAGGCAAATATAAGAAATGCTTACAAAAATAAATCAAATTTTTCTAAGTGTCGAAATATCATAGGTTTATACTTCTAAGGTGCTGAACTTTATTGAAGTGTATGTTGTACGTATTATATTACGTTGTGGTCTCTCTCTCTCTCTATCTAACAAAAATTAACATAGACTACTAGGTATTTTACGCGAGCGTACATAAGTTTGTTTTTACAATATTATCGTCGCGGCCCGCATTAGTACGGCAACGACCATCGAAATTGGATGCCATGGACCCCAAATAAAGGCAGATTGTTCTACCGATCGATGACCTACTTTTGTTTTTTTACAATTGCTACAGTTCTCGGCACACGTGTTTTGCGATGGATGTGCAGTATCTTGTTATTTAAATTAAACCATTTCCGGCCGTCAGAAGGATTTCTCGTTACTCTCGTTCCAATTAGAACATCTATTTTTTCAAAAGGATCGAAAAACCTCATCTTGTCGAATATGGCTTTAACTTGGAAACTTTATTCACTGGCCTAATTGAAGTTATTCGATATTTAGTTTTAGTCAATCTAGTTTTAGCAAGAGTGCGATTTCTCTATTTTAACTTACAAGTTTTTACTAGGGTAGATAAAAGATATGTCTTCAGGTTCAGTATTGTATCTTTACACAACAATCATAAACCGCTTTTACGACTTGCCAAACGAATAAATTAGTGAATTAGATGGTTACACATGGTTACTACAATTTAACTAATTTGCCTACGCCCATTTCACCTTTAACAATGACATCAACTACTTACGTAGGTACCCACGTTTGTTGGGAGACCGCGCCCGCCGAATCATTTAGTACACGCATTAGTATATAACTAAATCTAATGTGTTATGCGACATTGTACAAATATAAGCAATCAGATAGTGTAAGATTTTTAGATCCTGATGCTGATAGTTTGAAGGAATATTAATATCTTTAGAGAAACTACAATCCCCTTCTAATGAAACCAAATCATGGAGGAGTTTTATCTGGTTCCTACTGTGTTTATACTGTCATTGTGCTGCGAGGTAAGCATTATGTTTATTCCCAAACATTACGTTTATGAGGCGATCTTTGAAGCGGTTAACGAAGATGAACCAGTAAAAATACCGTCAATTAACAACACTATCCCTCATTACATTTTATTATCAACCTACTTAACCATACAACAAATAATCATTAATTACAGACTATGTCAAACTTAAAAAATGGAATGTAACATAAAAATATTACGGTAATTATGCACATCCGCGAAAGTTTTCATACACGGGTCTAAAACGAGGTGAGAAATTTGTGGCCGTTTACTAAATTGCCCTGCCCGGTAGTTCCGGTTATTGTTTGAAGTTGGACTATTTTAGCAGGACTAAAGCTAGGTATTCCGACACCGGACTAGTTCGTCCGGTGTCGGAACACCAAAAAAACTAACCGTCGTCACAATCACCAGTCATTATATCGTTGAACGAACGTCTCTTATCGCTTGCATTATTAACTTAAGTATTTGCTTGTATAGAGGTCAATTGCCCGTAAAATGTTATTTACCTTAACCCCTCGTCTAATGATACTCAAAGTCCGATAAAGCCTAGGCTTGCAGTTCATAACCTAGATCAAAGCGTTCTCACTCTCAGTATAACTGGGCACGGCTGGCCAAAGTAGGTCTAGCCAGCAACAAAGGCGATGCGACGCTAGACCTACTTGCTGAATTTCTGAGTGACGTAAGCACGGGATTCGCTAACTATCTCCTCTATATCAGTTTTCGTAAGCAAGTCCCTGTGAAGTTAATAATAACATATTTCACCCTTCATCAAGTGATAAAAATCAATATGTCTATAGTTTACGATTTTTACATAGAAAACTACAATACAATAAAGCCTTATAGATAGCTGGAGGTCCCGGGTTCGAATCCCGGCCTGGACATTTATTTGTGTGATGAGCACGAATATTTTTTCTTGGGTCTTGGATGTTTTGTATGTATTTAAGTATTTATTTATCTATATAAGTATGTATATCGTCGCTTAGTACCCATAGTACAAGCTTTGCTTAGTTTGGGACTAGGTTGATTTGTGCAAGATTATCCACATTTTTTTTTATAGATATTCACAAACTTAATCCATAACTATACCTACTCAAATCTCAAATCTTCAACTGATTTTCACCCATTACCAATTGAAATTTGGCAAGTAAAATGTAAATGCAAGCCTATATAAAAGTCAAGTGTAGACAAGGTCGGTAATTAATAATTAATTCCATCCATTGACCACGCCCTTTTTTTTCACGCTCTGACCTTAAAACGCTGCAAACAGTGCAAACCTTACAAAACTACGCGACGCATATAAAAGAGTCGAGAAGCCGTAACGACTTTTTACGAATTTTATTGTATAGGTATATAACCTCGTTCTACAAAATTATCCCAGAAGAAAACATACAACGGAAACATGCAGGAGGCAATAATATTTCATATTTCCAACCAAAGAATGACTTTTTCGAGACATTTGATCACTTGCCTTGTCTGTAATTAATGTATGTGTAGGTGCAAGAATGATATTTAACGGAAAATTTTATGATCTCATTGACAATCGTGGCAGAACAATTAATGGGAAAGTCTCACTAGTTTATTTCTGCATTATGCAGACATTAGTCATATTATGATGATTAAGTATGTTAATGTATCAAGTTGGTTGAAAAGCATTTCTTAGTCTCAAGTCGGTAGAAATCCAGACGGGATTAGAATGCCGTCTATGCATATTTATTGCAGACGATTTAAACACTGCCGTGTAGTTTGCGTACACCGTTTTGTATAAGACCTATGCGGGAACGGGAGCGGAATGTATTGCAGTAAATGTTGCCGTCAGAAGTATGATGTCGTGTAATTTAGTTCGGAATTTTATGTGATAGTTTGTCTTGTCGAGAAAGTAGTTATTATTAGATTCGACTTAAATGTTTTCTATAGTTAACTACAAAAATAGCAGTTGCAAAATTCGAATACAACACCAGCTATTCCTCACACATGACAGTTCTAGATGTCTACTTCAGAGATGATCTAGTGATAAATTAAGCCTTCCCGCGATTAACTCACGGAAGACTAAAACGTACGGGTAGGCATTGACCCAGTTCTTGACCTATTTTTCCCAGCAAATTAGTGTCCATTTAAGTTATTTTCCATTCAGATTAAAAAGTAGATAAAAGCTTAACATATGGACATAGGAGGAATTAAATAAAACACAATGAGGAATATTATGACGAGATCTAAACACGGCGGGGTAAAGCAGGAACTGTCAATTTAGCAACACTACATACCGCATTCCTATACCTCTAACCTAACCGTTTATCCAACAAACAGTTCTTTAACCCGTGTAGCGACTTAGTATCACACGTGTTACTAACGAAATTTGAATTTTAGAACCAACATTTTGTATTGCTATACTGCTATAGTTAGGTAGGAATGTGAATGCATTTTTTGATATATCGTTCCACGGGTTAACTAATAACTTCTAAGCTAAGGATTTATAATGGAATTTGGTCTGACTACTTCTAGGCTCATAAAAAACTAATTACAAACATAATGTGCATTTATTTGGTTTTTAGGCAAGTGGACGGTAGACTGCAGACGACAAAAAGCGGCCTTGACTGTATTTCACACTCCCGGCGGTTTGCCTAAGGTGAGGTAACGGTTAAAATGACGTAGCCGTGATAAATTGGGCGAGTCTCCTCTATTACTGATTTTGAATAAGTATGTTTTGCTCAAGTACTTAGGATCCAGGTTTATTCTGTCGAAAGATCAGACGGGAGATTGAAATAGATAGGTACTATAAATTTATACGAGTAACTGTTTATGAAATTGAAATTGATTTGAATTGAAGATTCAGTTGAATTTTGTGATAATAAAGAAGAAGAGTTAAATAGTATATGAGCCGTTGAAATGGGTAGTAGAAGTTATTTAAAAATTACATTATCAATTACACTATCGTCATACAAAAATTGTTTCAGAAGTTTATGTGAAAAAGAGCAAGAATACCCTTGAAAGCACTTGGTTTACTTGCACTGACAACTGTCGTGCGGGACAGTGACGGCGTTGCTCGTCTATAGGCAAGGGGGCGAGGGTTTGAAGTATTATTAGATTATCGTTTAGCGTGACAACAAGGGTAAAATGTGCGTATTATAAAACTTATATAAAATGACACCTGGCAGATCTATAACGCATTGAGTCACAATGTATAATTAACTTCTCAATTAAACGAGTTAAAAGCACGTGTTAATGCTCCCGCAAAGTGTAATGAGCTGTGACGATATGAGGATGTTTCCTAAAACCGCGAATTCGCGATACTTTATTCAATATACTTACTTTTTACACGACTGTCAAAAAAGGAGTGTAATATTTTTACTTTCAGTTAATTTAATGCAAATAGAAGTCTCTGTCAAAAAAATAATTTTACACCACACCTTGCCAAAAAGCGCGTTTTTCTGCACGCTGCGCGATCAGAAAAACCCACGTTTTGGCCAAGTGGTGACGTAAAATTGTGTACAAAACACGGGTCGTAAAACAGAAAGCCCTCTCTCGCATATTTGAGACCCTCGCCTGCGGCTCGGGCCCCAAACATCTGCGATATCGGCCTTTCTTTGTTTTACAACCCTTGTATCATCATCATCATCATCATCAGCAGCCTATCTACGTCCCACTGCTGGGCACAGGCCTCCTCTCATAGATGAGAGGGATTGGGCAGTAGTCCCCACGCTGGCCCAGAGCGGGTTGGGGACTTCACATACAACTTTGAATTTCTTCGTGGATGTATGCAGGTTTCCTCACGATGTTTTCCTTCACCGAAAAGCTAACGGTAAATATCAAATGATATTCCGTACATAAGTTCCGAAAAACTCATTGGTACGAGCTGGGATTCGAACCCACGACCGCCGCTTGACAGCCGCATGCTTGAACCACTGGGCTACCGTAGCTAACCCTTGTATCGTAATTAACTAATATGGTTCAAGCTTTTATTGACGTCTGTGCTTTTTCCAGTCATCAACTAGTGGTTGAGACAGTCCTAATGAGCCCGAACACGACGAGTGTATATTGTTTAGGAGTTGCTATGTCCTCCTTTCGTCTCCGACATCAGATCAGCTTGGAGGTACGGTACAATAATATTATATTGTCACCGAACTACATACCTATGCCAAATTTCAATTCAATTGGATACCATCAAGTGGCTGAAAAAATGAATGCAAATATTGAAGACAAGTTACATTCATACTATCAGTGAAAGTTAAGTAAAAGCTTGTTAGAACGTGTCAACCTCGGAATGAGAGATAATAAGCTGAAAACTTGTGTACGCCTTAATTTAGCGTTCTCAAAGTTCGGTAACTTACCTCAAATAATTCAAGGGTAAAGGTCACAACAACCGGGTTTTCGCAATTAACTCGGTTTCTATAACTCGTCTGAAGTTAACATCTATTAACAAATTGTAGAGTATTCATAGCATAGCTACTTTGGTAACAAACATTTTTTCATGGACTCGACCGTTTTTGAGACAGAGGGTAGACAGCGTGCAGCACTCTGCCATACATACTGTTAGCTTAGTTTGTATGAAGTTATAAAATCATTAGAATGTTACTAAAAAATAATAATTTGTATAGTATTTTAACATGTCTGTTGTGTCATTGTCGATTTAAGTCAGAGAACTGGCTGAAAAACGAAGAGTAAAAGTTTGTATAGGACACGCACCGCTTTTCACTAGAACCACAAATTTATACGCTTCTTGCAATTATTCTCGAGTCTTCTTGTCAATTACGGTACAGAAAAGGCGGCGGTTTTGCCCTTCAAATCAAATGTTTATTCTGCAAATAGGCGGCAAGGGCAGTCAAGTACGACCCTACTGGTGCTTCAGTAATAGAAGAGTAGATATTCCACAAGTAATTCTCTGCCCACGTTCTCTAAAAGCCCATTTATTTTGAGGGGACAATTAAACAATATTCAGGCTAGGGTGTATTCTACATTTTTGTGATAAAACTTTTGAAATAGCAACCTATTTCAACAGTAGTCTTATCAAATGTCAGATACAATTTTCTACATCCTTTTTTCAACGTAGCGGGGCGAAATCTGACGCGCTCGCGGCGAATTCGTTACGCGCTCGCCTCGCTTTCAACTCGCCCGCAAATCGCAAGTTTAATAAGGCCCCTAAAGATAATTTACATTGAAACCCTCCATTAACGGAACGGTAAATTTAAACTATTATCATTAACACACTTTTAAAACGGTTTGGTATGCCTACTTTTAGCTGGGTGGCAAAGTATGTTTGTGCCAATAAGCATAACTTGAAGTTGAAGCTATATCAGCACAATTTCTGTTGGTGTCAGCTTTTCCATTGTGCAGTGCTCTGGTCCAATAGACTCGCGTCTAGTCTTTGTTCGTTATTGATCTGCTGTCAAAATGATATGCTATTCACCTGTTTTAACCTCTCATCTAGTATAATTTGTTCCCAAAACTCGGTAACAACTATGCGTAGTCGGAGATCAGGCTACACTGGTCGGAATTAGACGTGTCGGCAAGCATTGTGAAAAGTTCAGGTCAACAGAGCTCCATTTCTCACAACCTAACGAAACTTTGAAAAGACGTACATTGATATTACTACCAAATGTACGTCTTTTCAAAGTTTAAAAGACGTACATATCACACCTTCAAGTGCTTTTGGGAGATAGAGATAGATTTGGTAGGACTTTTTAGGAAGACAGTGCTGACAGAAACGGAGCTGATAAAAGTGATAAAATAACAGTTTGGGCACATCACACTTTCTATTATTTTCTTTGCGACTCTCGCCTTTGACTTCCTCATTAACAATCAATCATGTCTATCCCAACTTAGAACTATGTTAATAATATTCATTGCGTTACCAACTGTGCATTTCATCTCCATCTGTTATCTCTGCCAAAATCAGATAAATAAACGAGTCAGTATCGCAAAAGCAATTGATTGATAATCGCCAAATACCTCAAGTAGTCCCACATAAATAATAATACTGCATGAGGTTGCCTGGTTTTTCTGTCTACCCAAATAATCCGTTTTCTTGGTACCCAAGTTATACCTACCAATTAAAATTAAAGGCCTCATCTTATTAAACTTCAGTGACCAATTAATTACCCACATCTGCGAGTCTCCATGAAACGTTGTATCCACAGATTTTTATTTATCATCACAATATCTAAAAAAAAGTAAGAAGCCATGCCCATGCACTTCATTTTTAGATATTAAATTGCTGTTATTAGAATAGGAATGAAAATGATCATGACCACACCAGTAAACCATTGCAAACCAAAGCCAATCTGTATGGGCCATGTGTCATGCCTAGGGTTGCCAACTTATGTGCTTCGATTTGCGGGACATTTGTAATAGAATTGCGGGACTTGGCTAAAAAATGCGGGACTCGCGCACTCTATGGTCGCTTTTATACTTTACCGTGGACGTGCACGTCCACGATATTTTCTATGGTTGATCCCAATGACAATGATGTCAATTTCCTCCGGAAGCGGGATACAAATTACTTATTTTCATTTATCCAAGTTATGCGCTCTTTGCTGAAATGAAACAAAATGTTCGCTCCAGTTCTTATAATTCTGCCGAGGCCTGAAAACGGGACAATCGGCGTCCCGCACGCATCCCTTGCGGGACGCATCCTGCAGGTACTGGAAGCGGGACGTCCCGCCTGAGGCGGGACGGTTGGCAACCCTAGTCATGCCTGTCATGGTAATTGAAAGTTACTCCGCTGCTCCTATGAAAGACTCCTATGAATGACCATTAGATTATCTTTTAAAAGAAGTAGCACCACTTATTTTGTAACTATCCAACTTATACTGAAATATTTATTATTATACTAAAGGTAACTTTGAAGGTTTCAATTCCAATTGCATTAATCCAGCAGGCAAGTGTTGGATTTAGTTATATATGCCATGTTAACTTGTTCCTGGTGTTGCGGGTATAACGGCTCACAAATACCTTTGATGCTCTTGGCACTAAAAGCTTTATAGGTAGAACACCTAACACCTTGTACTCATTACCTATGTTGGACAAATAAAACTCTTTAAATCTTTGAAAAATACGTACTTTTGTTTCTTCCTTCTGTTCAATGGAGGAGATAATCCTCCATGAGGCACGGCGGGCGCCTATGACGTTCTTGTACGCCACGGACAGAAGGTTCCGCTCCTCCACTGTTAGTTCATTGTCAGACACGTTGCGGGAGGCAACATTCTTCATCGCCTCTACCATTTCTGAAATTCAATTGCAACCAGACTTAGCTTTCACTTGACATACATTAACACTTTAATGAGAATAACGAGTAATTTTGAATATTATAAGAGACATTGTTTTAATTGTATCTAATCACCTCGGAGCTATGTGGAACTACAGGGGCCAAAACCTGGTAAGGACACCTGCATACATATGAGAAGCGATTCTAAAGTATGTGACATCACCATATCCCCGTATATAGGCTGAAGATGACGAATTGTCACCAAGCAGAATGGAATGGGTATGACATTCATAAATGAAAGTGGGAATTGTCAGGATTCACAAATTGCTATCTTGGAAGTGCCAGAGTGATATCTGCAATTTGGAAATTAGAATCTAATCAGTTTAAACTAAATTTGGATTTCTATTATAAGGGGTACAAAAGGACAAGTTGTCACAGACTACATTTAACAAAGGTTATCTCATAAAGGGTATCAGTTTCAATTAATTTCATTAGTTGCAGACCCAAGGGGGGCATTTCATCATGCTTATCACCAGTAATCAATTATCAAGCCCATGATGGTCAAGGGTGAATAACTGACTTTACCCAGATAAGCCTGTCAGAAAAATGATGTAAGCTATTGACACTATGTGAGTGTTTTATGATACATTTCAGCCATTTTATCAGCAAGCTAGCTTGTAAAGGTCAGGAATCTGTGTGCATTGATATTATACACCTTTTATGTAACAATTTATGATTTGGCTCCAGTGAAGTTGGTTCACTTTTCACTTTCTACTTAGCACCTGTGCCACTAAACCCTGAAAAAACTGCCATGACCATGTAATTCGTCACGGTGGCGATTCCCTACGGCCCCCGAGGAGATAACAAACGGTCGTGATAAGAAAATCAATCAAGAATAGTCTTAGAACACGTAGTGTCGTAGTACAATTTTCATTCAGAGCCGTTATCATAGGAACTATGAACATATGTAAATCAGATAGCCGCAGATAACCTGTACAATGGCATTATCTTCTTAAAAGATGAACACGATAACATGTTTCTCAGCGAAACCCGAACAATAGGTAGGTGAAACCGCGGAGGGCGTTGAAAAGACTGCTCCCAATAGAAAACCTGAAAGTTTCGCGACCACTAATGAAGTTTTCCACCGAGCAAGGACATGCATGAACGAATTCAATAAGATCGATCGTGGTTAACTTCCTCGGGATGGGAAAATAGGTGACAGTCTTTTCTTCTCGAACTTTTCGCTTTCAACAAGACTAAAGCAGTATAATTTGCACATTTTATCATACATTTTAAGGCTAGACACGAAAGTGAGGACCAGAGTTTCTTTGCAGTAACGCTTTTCATTACTTTTTTCAAGGGGAAAAAGGTAAAGGGCATCCCACCGGCGGATGACGCATCGATCGCTGACCAAGCCTAAAGAATGCCATTAATTTGTTTCAGTTTCCAATGAAATGAGTATTCAATCGAATGTATTAGCAATTAGGCTTCATTAAAAGGGTTTTATAGGCGACATTATCATTGTTCAAGTAAAGATTTTTTTCTGACTATCACAAAATCGTCTTTCAACTGTCGGCGAAATTGAGAGAGAATTTTTGTCCTTCTACGAAAAGTTATAACAAAAATATGTACTTACCATCGTAACGCTCAGCCTGCTCGGCTAACTTAGCCTTATACACATTATCTTCCCTTTCCGACATTGTGGATGACAAATGATTTTTCACTAACTATATCCGAATCGCCAGGTCACTAATTCACCAAGATGGCCGCGCCCGCCAACCGAATCCGAATTCGATCTTCAACTAAACTCCGCCCATGACGTCATTCAAATGGCAACTTCCGTTCTGAAATTGTTGCCATGATCGTGTTTGAAAAACTACCGTTTCATACAGGAAGTTTTTCATAAAGCTCACAGCCATAAATTGTACTTCTTACGTTGCTTATTTACATATTTATCTGCGTCAATAATTATAATAATCCTCAATGTGTAATAAACTCATCTATTAGTGCTTCAATATTTAATTGATAAATGTATGAATGAATATATGATGAATATGCTTGTTTTATTTGATTGATTATATTTACCGCAATCTAGCGAAGTGAAAACTAATGTTTTGATTAAAGCACCATCTATGGCTAGCGTTCTGCGTTACTAATAAGCGACGTATTTCCTTTGGCATCGGTTACATTACACGGTCAGTATTGGTTCATATCATACGTTTGATACGAGTGAGGCTTGCCAAAGTTCACAACCGACTAAAATCAAGTTCATCACATATTGCTTCGTTTATGTGGTGTGTGGGTGACGATTTGTCTACGGCAGTATATTACTTGAGGCTTGTTTAGTAGCTTTAGGTGCTAACAAAACAATGTTTGCTATGGAAATAAATTTAATTTGATAAATAAGTCTATAAAAGCTAAAAAACAACCTGTGAATTTCATCTAGATTATTTATTTGCTATTTTACATAGAATAAACGACCTCAACGATTTTCTATAGCGATTTAAAGGGCCAGGATAAGTATTGGAGGCCATGGGCATGGGCCATCATACCCCCGACCGACCAGCTATCCGGCTGGAAACGATTTTCTCTTTATATTTCTTAGTACATTTCTTTTATGGCTCTGTATATATATTCGTAGTTATTGTTTTTGGAGTGGATACTTTGTATGAGCCTACATCCAGCAAAAACTTTCAACAGTTCGTTACAATGATGTATAGATAGCGCCATCTAATACAAGCATGCCGAAACCTACTTTATGTTAGCACGAATATGGCATCAACTTACAAGCCATCTATTTCGTCAGCGCCATCTACAGTTACGTAACTATAGTATCTACTTACTAGAGGCATGTTCCGAATCACGCTCACAGCGCGCTTACGATCGGACCGATTCACGCTCATAGCGATTACATGAGATGTCGTGACGTCACTGATGATGTCATTAGCCGTGTTCCGAATCACGCCAACAACGATCACAGCGTTTACAGTGCTGACGGCCGGTCCGAATCAGTAAGCTCGCTCAAGGCCGCGTGAGTGGTGTTTTGATTCGGACCGGGCATGTTGTGTTTACTGTCATGTTCATATATCAAACGTCAACTTGACGTTTGGTTTACGGTGCTGACGCCTCGGAGTGTGAGCACTGTAAACGCCAATATGGCGCCGTCCATGACGTCATCAATGACGTCACGACATCTCATGTAAACGCTATGAGCGTGATTCGGTCCGATCGTAAACGCGTTTATACGTTTTAAGCGTGATTCGGAACACGGCTATGGACGGCGCTCACGGTGCTCACACTCCCAGGCGTAAGCACCTTGAGCCAAACGTCAAGTTGACGTTTGATATATGAACATGACAGTAAACACGGGCTATGAGCGTGAATCGGTCCGATCGTAAGCGCGCTCAGTGGCTCAAGCGAATAGCGGTCCGAAACAAAGCATTCACGCGGCCTTGAGCGCGCTATTTGATTTGGACCGGCCGTCAGCACTGTAAGCGCCATTACACGGTCAATATTATCACGCGATACAGTATTGGCCTCTCTCTAACTTACATGAAAGTGAGAGAGAGGCCAATGCTGTATCGCGTGATAATACTGACCAAGGACGATTGATCGTCCTTGATATGAACTATTTGCACATAACATTTTTACAGATATTTTTGGATTTTTTTAGAATTGACACTATTAATCCTTACACTATTATATATTGTTTATCATTATTAAACAGGTAAAAAAATTGTCCCAGATTTCACTACGATTTTTTTAAGTTTTTGTGACGTCGCTACCGTGACGTTGTGCACGCTGTGTATCCAAGCCTTAATATAAGCGTTTGAAAACTTTGAAAGTGAATTAACTTTTCTCAACTACCATCATCGTTTCTTTTTTAATGTGGTATTAGTAGATTATTATTATTTTGATATTGCAACACCTTGAGTGTGTTGTGTTCTATAGTCAATAAAAAGTGTCATTTATCATGTAAAAAGATTTGGTTATTTGTAAAGTTTATAAACCAAAGAAAATTCTGTACTATAATTATTTTATAACTATCCTGAGGAAACCGGAACATTATCGGTTTTGTGTGCATCAGCGTTGCCAGATGGGTACGCAATAGTACGCATTGCGTACTATTTTATGGTCTTGCGTACTCGCGTACTCATCCTTCGATTTGCGTACTATTTTTATATTTTAGCACTTGACAGCCTAGCTGTTACTCCACTTAACAGACAAAATATTTTTTAGGTTTTCCGATTAATATTATTTAGGGACGCACCCAAAAAATTAACTACATACTTCTATAGATTATCTGTGGCTGTCGCACTGACAAGCAAGTGACACTGACAATGGCCAAACAAATTCAAATGACATTAAGACACGATAATTGTCAAGGCAAAATCGAACATATTATTGACAGATTACGGTTTGATTTAGTTTGACTGTACTGTATGCAGTGTTGCCAGAACGTGCTTTTTAGCACGGTTTTACGTGCTTTTTTGGATACGAACGTGCTTTTTACGTGCGCTCCCCAAAAACGTACTAAAACCGTGCTTTTTTTAAGTGCTATAGTGCTTTATGATTTTCCTATTAAAAATGGGGAGGTAATGTTGGTTTGGTACTCTCTAAAACTGTACATTTTTTTCTAACAATCATTAAGGTTAAAAGGTCTATCGTTCGTTTCGTGCAATGTGTACACGATGTAAAGGCTCAATACTCTGTATGTGACGTAGGTACTTATTAAGAAAACCGGCCAAGTGCGTATCGGACTTCGCAAATTTAGGTTTCCGAACCAACCGCAAAAGTATGTTGGTTTTAACATGAAAAATAAGGAAAATCCAATAAAAAACCTGTTTTATCAAAATTTCTTGGTAAAATACCCGTAATAATAAACAGTATCACAAAATCTCAAGTTTATGGGTCAATGGGAAGAAAAAATAATCTTATGGACAAAATTTTGTGACAGACGACTGAGGGACGGACAGACGGACGCGTGAGTGAAGTGGTATGGAACCCTAAAAACGTGCTTTTTATTCCAAAAACGTGCTTTTTTGGACACCCGATCGTACTTTTTGACGGAAGTGCTCTGGCAACACTGACTGTATGATTATAACTTTTATAAGTTCATAAGTCAGCGCCGCAGTTTCACGCATTTGGTTTGCGCTGTGCTGTTGGCATCTTGGCTCCCGGTAAAATTAAATAAAGCGGTTTTTTCATGTCATTTCACGTCGTCATCGTCAAGTACAAGTTAAGTTTGTAGTACAATTTGTTGCGGCTTGTTATTGTGTTATCGATCGTATTGATCAAAAAAGGACAGGAATTGACAAGTTTCTTAACATTTTATCAATGTTCCTATCTAGAACAGAACTATTTCGACCTAATGACATAATAAAATCAAAAAAGGGCAATGTTACTATCAAAAACTTTAATAAAATCATGGTTACCCATAATCAATTTATTGGTATAATCAATACTTTTCACTTTTGTCAAAATTTGAAATCAAAAAATAATTAAAACTTGTAAGGCCTCTTATGATTTAAAAATGTGAAATTTATGTAGGTCTAATACACAGTCTCTAACTGTCATAATAAATAATCCGATATTATCATGGTGTATAATTTCTTCAGCTGACAACCAAAACAAAATCCGTGGAACGGTGAAAAATGTATTATTTTAAGGCCTTTGTTAAACAAAGTTTGTTTATGCACCAGCTGCATAAAGCACAGTTTGTCAATAAATGTTGTTCGGCGTACTCAAACTTGAATTTGCGTACTATTTTTAAGAGCTGCGCGTAACGAAACGTAAAACCCATCTGGCAACACTGGTGTGCATTACTACTGTCAACTGTCAAACTACACGCTTGGCGGCCATCTTTAATATCGAAATCTGTCGGTATTGTTGATTGTGTATTTTACTAAACTTTTAGTTTTTTCAGTGCTAATTTGACATCTAAATTAATTATTTTGTTAATTGAATAAATATAAATCCACCATGTATCCCTAAAAACTTCAATAGTACAGTAAATGTGAAGATATTGGGTCCCATTGAGCTTATTTTTTTACTGTACAAATTTTCGACATATTTCATTAAGAAGCCTGTGTTGGGGCTTTATTAATTGTTCATCATGTCTAATGTGAGCTATGATCTTGATACGTCAGGCGGTCTTATGCCGGTAAGTAGTTTTTTTTACTATTTCAATTAGTTCTCAAGTTTGGTATTATGATACTCTGGCGCCATTTTATATTGGGCATTATGAATGGATTGTAGTTGGGCTAGGAACTTTTTTTAAAGGTCGTTGTTATGTTTTAGCTTATAAAGGCATTAATAAAGCCGCCGGACGAAGAGGTGAACAACCAGAAGAATAAGAAGCCTCAACATCCATACTACAAGAGGCCTGGTAAAGGTCACAACCGCGACTCCTGTGACGCGTGTGGGGAAGGCGGCGACCTTATATGCTGTGATCGCTGCCCGGCGAGCTTCCATCTTGGTTGCTAGTGAGTACCTATATGCAGAGATCGAAAAATGTAATTATTACCTATGCATTTCAGGGTTAACAATTGGTTTTATTTTGTTAAATATCATTGAAAACTGTGGTAAGTGAACACTTTCTAGGGTTCCATACTCAAAATGGCAAAACCATGTCCGTCCATCTTTCTCAGTCTGGTTATATATCACACACATTTTATTGGGTAAATACGAATAAAAAATTACTGTATAATATGTTTTTTTTTGCCTTCTATGATATGATTTTAGAACTTAAGTCTTATTTGTAAGAATTCATTCATAAAAGTCTGTTTCATAACAATTTTATCTAAATCCCCCCTTTTTCTAGAAACTACAGGTTTTTTTTAGAAAATACATCTTTTTATATTGAATACAGGGTAAATAGAGACAAATAAGGGCATGTATCAATAGGGAAAAACGATCAGGGCTTTCCCAAATATGGTAAGTTGACAGGTACTTATGTGATGACCAACTTGAAATGGCGGTCTGTATAATTCCTAGTCTCTGGTTGCTCAGAATTTCGTTGGCTACCGACTGAGCCACATGGCCCAGGCTGAAAACCAGCGCTGGACTGTCTGTTCAGCACATGCTGAGACTGGGACCCATTGCCCAAAATGTTTTTTAGTATTAAATGTATTGTTAGTTTAGCTTTATTTTATCTTATTTTAATTTGTAAACTTGTATACTGTAAACTTTTACTTTTATCATTTTGTCTGTAAAATCTGTTTTTTTTTGTGGCAATAAATTTTTTTCTATTTCTATTTCAAAATGTTATAAAACATTCTAGAATATATCACAAATCAAAAAGTCAGCCCTTTCCCTATACATTCTTTAGTCCCAATTTAAACCCTGTAAATGTGAATTCTGATTCCCTTCCACCATCCACCTATCCACCATCCTTATTCACCATGCCATCCCTAATATCTCGGGACACGGTACCTTTTACACTCAATAGCATAGTTTACAACACTGAGAAATAGGAAGCATGTTATAATATATTTTTTTCTACATATAATCCGGATACAGCAACAGTCAAGGGGCTGTGATTTTACGTCCCATTAAGATTCTCCCCAATCTTATCGAACGATCTTATGCGGAGCCGGCATAAGCCGAGTGCTTTACTCCACACTATTCACATGAAGTACGTAATCGCCGCCGACAGCAGTCGCTTGGCGTCGGCCGATCGACGTCTTTTTCGCTCTTATTGCGTAGACAAGGAGTTTTTTTTTGATCGGTTAACGCCGTTTCAGCGTGGATAGGGGAGACCCTAACAGAACGTCCCACATAACGGACTGATTTACTAAGAAAGTGTTTGGTACGAAACCTAATTGAGATTAAAATTAAGAGGTGATTTTATAATTGAAACAGTAAAATGTTATATGCGAAGTTGTTATAAGCGGATTGTACTGTATCTTGAAATATCAAAAACCTTTTTAGAGAGTATTATGGGAACCCTATTACTAAGTCTCCGCTGTCCATCCATTTGTTCGTCCGTTGTCATCCATTGAACCGTGATAGTTATAGACAGTTGAAATTTTCACAGATGATGTATTTCTGTTGCCGCTATAACAACAAATACTAAAAACAGTAGAATTGTGTTTATATTCAGTAAATCGTTATTCAGTGACCCTCCATTGGACGAGAATGACATCCCAGCGGGGCTGTGGCTGTGCCGCGAGTGCGCAGGCGCGGACGCGGAGCAGCCCCCGTCTCGAGGCAGCCGCGCCGTCTCTCCCGCTGACAAGTCTGACACCGAGAAGAAGACCAGGCAAGAATATTTTACCAAGGGGGTCTCACTCCGTCAGTTCACCACGCCGCTGCAAGTAACCGCTTTGAGTGGTTACTAATCACGTTAAGCCGTTGATCCCGGTTGCTGTCTATGGCAGCAGTCGTTAAGCCAAGTTGGAGGCCTTCAGGCGGCTTGAGAACTTCTAACTAGGGCTTCCAGAATTACGGATTTGTCAATTACGTAATTGATTTCGAAATTAGAACGTTGAATTACGTAATTACGTAACTGACCTGGAGTTCAAATTAAAAATCACTAATTAATTTGTTTTTGTTATAATTACTAATTGTAATTAAGGGAAACGATTTTTAACACCATTATTTAAATAAATCGCAGCATCCACGTGTAATTTTCAGAACAAAGAGCTGAACGTATATGGTCAGTCCAGCTTGAGGAACTTCTACCACTAATACGTTTTATTTGTATTATTGGCAACCAGTTGTTATTAATCAAGTATGGTAGTGTGGTGGACAGTCTGATTCGAATATTGTGCTGGTCTAAAATCGATGAATTGGTACGATATCCTTTTCGAAGTAGGTATGCCACAAATTTACTTCTAGCACTCAATCCAGTTGCTATAAACTGGAATCTGGGAAAGGACTCCTCTATTTTCCAAGTAGAGATATACGCCATCTTAGAGTGTGCATCAACCAATCGGCAAAGCAATTATCTCAACAATATCATTTATATTCAATTGTATAGCCAGGCGGTGCTCTTGAATTGCCGGGAAGCATTAAATAACCTTGGAGCGAAAAACAAGGTTATTTTACGGTGGATCCCAGGGCATGCAGGTATCGCGGGAAATGAGCTGACGAGCTTGCACGAGCGGGGGCGAAGGGGATGCATTGCGGGCCAGAATCATTTTTCGGCATCCCCATACGTCTAACCAAGCTCACCCTGGAAATCTACTGTTTCTACAAAACCATTCAGGCCTGGAGAGAGTTCCCAGGTCTGAACCATTCCAACTATTCCAAGGCGCTATTTAAGGCCTTTAACAAAAAGGGGTCCCCTGATGCCTATTGCTAAGCAGGGACCAACTACGCATGTTTGTAAGGGTGCTTACTAAATAAGCACATGCACACGTTACGATTGAGTGACACAAGGAGGTGCAGACGCTGCATTGAAGTGGAGGAGACGCTTGCACACATCCTAACTGACTGCCCTAGCCTAATGCACAGCCGAGCCGTAGCTCTTTCTTGGGCAAACACGTCATGTGCCCTGAAGAGACTAAGTTTCTCGAGTTCAGCAAAATACAGCAATTCTTTAAGTTTGCAGGACTTTACCCACTCTTAGGATCCCAATAGTTCAGCAATGGTCGCAATGATAGCAACTACCCCCAAATAGTAATATTAATAGGTTTTTGATCTGTTCCGACATTCCAGCCACCACATCGAACACCCACCCGGTAAAATAATGCACCTCTGGCCCCTGTCGGACCTCCTTCTTGTATCTAGTCCACAGATATCAGAGTAACCTAGTCGAAAGGGTTACAACGCAATCCTGTCCATTCTCGCTACTGATGTTTCGAGGTACCTACTACCTAGGTACTAACTCCAAATAATATCCCATAATCTTTTATGTTATTTAATAATACGTTAATTTACAATTTCACAAAACTTTTTTCCATTTTTAGACTGAAATAGTAGGCATATTTTAAACAAATAAGTGGTAATACATAATTCCGTAATTACGGAATTTAACTTTTGAATTACGTAATTATTAGAAGTCAAATATCTGTCCGTAATTACGTAATTCCGTAATTACGTAATTACGTAATTACGGAATGGAAGCCCTACTTCTAACAGTCAAGTTGCCCACACTTGATAAAGGGGGGTCGAAGTTGCACCACGTCCTTAGGGAAAGTACCCACCCCTACCCTACACGTGACCCCTAGGTGGTGCTAAAAGTGCAACAAAAACTGGCAACCGTACTGTCTTTTCGAAGATCTCACGGTTCTAAATAATTCCCTTACGATAAATAAATAAATTGGTCTGAACATCGGTTAACACTCAACAATTATGTAACATTTTGTTCCTATAAATTATTCAGTAATTAATTATGATTGTCATTCTATTTCATCAATTATTTATTTGAAAAGCCTTTAATAAATTTTAATAAACAGGTCCCTTCGCAACCGTTCAAACTCTACCAAGAAGGCTGAAGAAGATGACAAGGATAGCAAGGAGAAAGAGAAAGAAAAGGAGGAAAAAGATCTGACACCAATGGAGATCCTCGTGAAAGCGGCGCGAGTGATGAATCCGCGCCAGTTCGAGCTGCCGAGGGAGATGAGGGTGCCGTGTCCCTTTCCGGGGACCGACAAGGGTAAGTAAGCGAGAAAATCAATCAATCAATCAATCAAATCATTTATTCGTAAAAACATAGGTACATACAGAGGTGTTATAATCATTTATGAGATCTGCAGTAAACCTGGGTAGCTCGCAACGGAAGTTGCTAAACTTCTAGTGTTATCTGGAGGGTTTCGGTTTTAAAGCAAAAGTCGAAGTTTATAGACATACCTGACGACAACGCCATCAAAAGAAAGCGGCTCGTGAGTGTGACAGTCGTGACAATATAAAACGGTTTAATTAAATATAAAACGGTTTAAAAAGAATACTGAAAACCGAAATGATACGTTCTTTCACTAACCGGTATTTCGATAAACCGGTATCATGTAAGAACGTAATCAAACCGGTTTAGGAACAAAATAAAACCGGTATTTCGAAACCGGTTCCGATGCCTGCCCTCTGCTCCGGTAACCGTCTTGCGGAGTCCACTCCGTACTTATCTTGGCCCATCTTACAGTTAAAAAATAACTTCCAGGTTAAAATCGGTCTAGTTAAAACAAGAAAAAAACCACATTCGCAGAAATCGACATTTTTGGATATTGATATTTTTATGACAGGATCCCGTAAATTGATTAAAAATGGGTACCTAGGTATTACGTAGAATTTTTTACCTCGAGAGTATGTGAAAGATTACTAGGTATACTTGTAAGTTTATAGTATGTTATATTTATCTCTTCCAGAAAACGGCAATGGCAACGGCAAGAACGGCAACGGTCTTGTAACAGTGGACGCTTGGGGCTGTGTTCCGCTGCCGGCAAAATCGTGCTTCGTGTGCCGCGGCACTTGTAAGGCTGCGCCGCTGCTCGCGTGCGACTACTGCCCTCTGCTTTTCCACCAGGTTTACTTACCTTCCTTGTTTTAGACCATTGGCACATAATAGAAAAGAAAAGAAACATTTATTCGTGACAAACAAAACACTTACAGAACAGGACATTACAAACCGAATTTTGTCACGAAATGGTCACAACTCAGCGTTATGCTGGCAGAGCCAGCGCTGGTCTTCCGTTGTGACCATTTGGTGAAATCACAATAGGAGGTATAAATACACGTAAACAGTCACACGCACGCAAAAACGCACACGCACGCACGGTTAACTGACGTAAAAAGTAGAGATGTACCGACTAGTCGGGAAAGCCGATTATCCGGCCACATTTATAGTCGGCGACTACCTCAGCACCGATTAGTCGGTTAGTCGGCAAAAGCCATAGTCGGCCCATGTAGTAAAAAGAGCTGCGGGCGGCTAGTGGAGGGGATGGGACTTGGTCCGTATTTTGCTCACTGCGCAGGTATGTAGATCGCCCGGAGCTCTTTTTACGTGTGTTGACTTGTTCCATACCACTGGTTCCAAACCTGGGGATAAAAAAGGAAACAAATGCTGGCATTGGATATAGTAAAAAGGAAAACGGCAATAGGTATTCTATTATCGACTACTCCCCACAGACTCTACCCTATAACCCACTACTCACCACGGAATAGTTATAAAACTTATAAATGAATAATTTCGGAGAATTCATGTTGAGGATTTTTTATAGGACTGCCTGGACCCGCCGCTAACAGCGCTGCCGACTGGACGTTGGATGTGCCCCAACCACGTGGAGCAATACATTGTAAGCCACAAGTTAATTATTTTATGGCACACCTGGCCATAAAGTGGCAATTACCGCACGCTCCGCGCGCGGGAAATCCCACTTCCTGGCCAGGGGGTGACATAAAATTTTGTACTTAACACGGGCAATAAAAAAAGAAAGCCTCAGATCGCATATTTATCGCCCTTGCCTTCGGCTCGGGCGTCAAATACCTGCGATCTAAGACATTCTTTGTTTTACCGCCCTTGTTAAGTAATGTACTATTATGTCACATCTGGCCATAAAGTGGCCATTATCGCACGCTCCGCGCGCGAAAAAACCCACTTCCTGGCCAGGGGGTGACATAAAATTTTGTACTTACCTCGGGCGATAATAAAGAAAGCCTCAGATCGCATATTTATCGCCCTTGCCTTCGGCTCGGGCGTAAAATACCTGCGATCTGAGTCATTCTTTGTTTTATCGCCCTTGGTAAGTAATGTACTATTATGTCACACCTGGCCATAACGTGGCCATTATCGCACGCTCCGCGCGCGAAAAAACCCACTTCCTGGCCAGGGGGTGACATAAAATTTTGTACTTACCACGGGCGATAATAAAGAAAGCCTCACATCGCATTTTTATACCTGCGATCTGAGACATTCTTTGTTTTATCGCCCTTGGTAAGTAATGTACTATTTCATCACACTTGCTCGTAAAGTGTTATTGCACGCGTGCGTATATAGCAGTTATAGCCGATTTACCTCCCGCGGGAGTTATGGAATTTTATAACTCTCGTGAGAGTTATGAGTTTGTGTGTGATCTGATTGGTTTAAAAACATCTAGTTGGCCGCGCACCGAAAGAATACTGCTCTGTGATTGGTTGAAAAAAAATCTAGCTGGCCGCGCGCCGTAAGAATATTGCTCTTGTGATTGGTTGCGCGTTGCGCTCCTCTCGCAGTGATACTGGAGGTGAAGTTGTCAAGTTCGTCAATTTTTTATTGGTGTGGTTGTATGAAACATGATTTTTTCCGCCTTTTGTAGGTATTTATTTCCTCGCAAATGTGATGAAAAACATTGTGTGAATCACGTGAGGTAAGGGTTATTACTTATTACAAACTCAAGTCAATAAAAACCCTCCGCCTTCGGCGTCGGACTTCTATGACTTTCGTTAGTAATAACCTGCTTACCTCCCTAAATGCACAATGTACTATTTGTTTGTAATCTTAACTGCTTAACTGAGTTAGACCGCGCGGAAGGGTAGCGATAGGCAGGGACCCGTTGCCCGGCACCTGTCCGCTACCCTTTGACGTCTCCCCTCTTACCCTTGTCCCACCAAAGGCGAGGTATAATACTAATTAAGACGGTCGATCTATAAGGTTAGATGGGGTAAGACAATGACCGGAACAAGACTACCACTTTACTACCTATTAACTCTTTCCTGTTAGTATTACCCCCCCTTACTTTAGTTGTTTGATTGTAGTTCAACGTGGCTATGACAACTGAACATTATCTTATCCTCCTGAGGTTCAAAGTGATAATACTAGGACAAATTCACTTCAATGGAATTTATACCTATCTTTCGAATTTGGAACAGAGTTGCATTTGTTTTGTTTCATGCAATTCTAAAACAAAACAAACTCTGCTCTATCTCCTGTGACAGGAGATTCAAATTTCTAATATACGTTCTTTACATATTCCGTGGTGCAGGATTGGAAGCTGGTGAATTCCGTGTCGGCATCAGAGCGCGTCGCACTGTGGGAGCGTTTCTCAGCGCCTCCCGATCAACACGCCATCAAAATCGACTTTATTCGACGCGCGCGCGCCCACAGACCGCCTTTCCGGTAACTACCATCTTAAATAAGTTTCTGTCAAAAATTACATTGTTGCTACAGTCGAGGGCATAAATATGTATACATTTTTAGACCCTACAATGGAATAAGGTGAAAAAGTGTATACATATTGGTGCCCTTGACTGTACAAGCTTTTATTGTCGACAGTACTTTTTTTTCACAGTACTCGTGCAGACGGTTAGAATGAGCCCAAACACGATAGGTTTATCTTGTGTAGTTTAGGACTTTTAGGAGTTGCTATGGCCGCCTTCTGATCTGATTCATCAGCTCAGTTCGATGGGACCATAATATTGCATTGTCACCAAACATAATCATGCCAAATTTCAGCTCAATCGGATACCGGCAAGCGATTGAAAAGTTAGTTGCAAGATTTGTCCCACACATACTAACAGGGGAAGTCAAATAAAAGCTTGTAAAATGGGTTGTATATATGTATATCGATCTTGAGGGTTATCATAATGTGATTTGGTCTAAAGTCACTATTTGTAATTACTAACACAATGTGAGCCACGTGCTTGAAATAAACGATAATTTCATTTAACAACGTAATGAAGAAGATGTATTAAGTACTGTTTGAATTTGATTGTGTTTGTGTTCGTCACAAAAATACGAATTTAAATAGCTACTGAACCGGTTGCCCATTAAACTGAGAAATAAGGTTTATTGTGTGAATATGCAGTGTGAAGGTACCAGTGGGGGTACGTGGGCGTGTTGTGGTGCCGGGTATGGTGCGACAACACTACGCCGACCCGCCGCCGCTACTGCCGAGCCGTCGCGAGTACGTGCGTTGTAGGAACGGTCAGTACTTCACCTATGAATACCAACCATTCAACCAATTTGAAAATTTTCACACTTTATTCCACCACTTGAAAGTACCCAGCCTTCCAACCAAGTAGAAAATTTTGAGATACTATTTTACCTCTTGAAAGTACCAGCGATCCAAGTTGAAAAATTTCAGACCTTATTCCACCACTTGAAAATACCAGCCATCGAATCAAGTTGAACATTTTTGATTTTTTAGACAATTGTCGCCGGATTATGATGATCTTCCGTACATTTTTATCGAAAATCTAATATAGTTGACTGTCATCTGAGATTTACCAAGTTGATGAAATAGGCTTATTTTATTGTAGGCAAAGCAGAAATATTGGGTTATGTTTTTTCTTGCACAAATAGAGTAATTAAAAGTCGCCAAAAATTGTATAAGGATTCCAGCATAACTCCTTTCAGTTCTCAAAAACCTCCAAGCTACCAGCGATTATGAAGCTTCAGATGAGGACGAGGATGCACCCAAACATACCATCTGCTTGAACCTGCAGTGCAGCAAACACAACGGGGAACCCCGACCGAAGCGCGCGTCCCTCAAGGGGGCTAGTGAGGAGGACGCTGCAGATGATCTCAAAGCCATCACTCAGCCCAAGGTAACAGAAACAACTTGTCTTTTCAACTTGTTTCATGCACCAAAAACAGGAGCCAATCTTCGCTGCTTTCTGCTACTCTCTCACCATTGCTAAGACTACAGATAGTCAACATACGCATCATCATATCAAAATTCAAAACATTTATTCTGCAAATAGGCCTCAAGGGCACTTTTACAAGTCAAAATCTATCTGTATCAACCACAGAAATATATCAAGATAGAAGGAAAGAGTTCAGCAATTTGTAGGGAGACCGAGCGTGTAACATTTTGCGTAGATACTTTGACGTCACGAGCGTAATTTAGTGATGAGAAACATAAGCCGCGCGAAAACGATTCAAAAGGATCGATTAGAAGTATTAGAACTCGGCACCGATTCTATGCATCGATTTAAAATATCGATAAGAACCGACAGAGGAAATGATTATTATTTTCGACAGAAGAAATGTTTTGACAGAGGAAATGAGTAAGCTCAGAATTTAAATCGAAAAATATAAATGTAGGTAGGTACCTACCTAATAACCAATAAATTGCGTTACATTTTAGTAATTTGTACATATTAGCCGCTCCAGTTATTAACTAAGTACCTATAAACGTGTACCATTTTCAGGGTTCCGTACCCTAAGGGTAAAACGGGACCATATTACTAAGACTCCGCTGTCCGTCCGTTTGTCACCAGACTGTATCTCATGAAAAGTGATAGACAGTTGAAATTTTCACAGATGATGTTTTTCTGATGCCGCTATAACAACAAATGCATATTAATATAATATGCATAAGAATAAAATAAATATTTAAGGGGGCTCCCATACAAAAGATATAATTTTTATTGCCGTTTTTATAGATAGTGGTACGGAACCCTTCGTGCGCGAGTCTGACCCGCACTTGGCCGGTTTTTTATATATTCTTTGTTACAGACCATGAAAAAATCAAAGAAGTCCCGCGAAGAAATATTAGAAGCTAAGAGGAAAGCGATTAATAATATTTGTTTTGCACTACGTACATTATATAGCTGCATAATAATATAAGAACGTAATTATTATTTCGTCTGTTTTCAAATTCGATTTTAATAATCGAGTAAGAAAATCGCAGTGCACAGCACTATTCTTTAGTTTTGACAGAAAAAATGACTATCGACCTTGAACGTGACTCGACAGTTTGAATAGCTTATTTTTACATTGCTGGTTTTGAACGCACGCCAAGTCTGGCTCGTCAAATTAAAGCCGCAATGGAAAGCTAGCGTTGACACACAATCGCCCGCTACCGTTATGATGAAAATAATAAAATATTTCGTTTTTTAATTATTAACAGATATTTAAGGACAAATTGTACTTACCAATGAAAGGAAATACCTTGATTAACAGCTCCAACTTTCTTGGAAGTGTTTGAACAATTAATTATTGCGCAACGAACCATTTTGTTTTTAAAACCTGGCGTCGCACGCATAACGCGATCGGGAGCACACTGAAGTTTGCGGCGAGCAGTTGTGTCTCCGGGACGTAATTTCGCCACGCGAGGTACATACACTCGTTCCTTCTATCTTGATATATTTCTGTGGTATCAACAGAAAATATTACAATGTTCAAAATAAAACTAATTAGAATTCCATATCATAAATAAGATTAAGCAAATAACAATCCAGATTATTTAGAGATGTATAAGGTCTCTAAGCGTCACAATAAAAATAAAAAGGTACAATAATCATCATAGAATATTATGAGATGTAAGTCAGAGAAGCTAATAACAACACAGATTTCTTAGAGATGTATAAGGTCTCTTAAGCGTCAACATGAAAATAATAAAATCTAATAAATGTTCTCAGAGATGTATAAGGTCTCTGAGCGTCAGTATAAAAAATGAAATCAAATGAGAACAAAGTGAAGTTTCTCATGTCAATTCAACTGAACACTAGTACCAATAGTGGTAGCCGTACAGGCCCAATTTCAAAGAAAAACCGCAAATCGATGTACAGTTTAGCCATTTGGCACACGCATACTAGAGGTCAAAACAAAATTTTTGACCCGCAGTTCCTAAAAAAATTTCCCTTAGGGGGGGAGAGCCGAGACGTTCTTTTTTTTGTATGAAAAAAAACATTTTTTTTTTCAGAAACCTATCGTGTGTAGTATCATATGAAAGAGCTTTTTGAGGCGATTCTGAAAATATACCACATCATTACATTTCAGCTATTTTTTTAAATTAAATCAAAAATAATTTTCGAAACATACCAAGTTTGAGGTCCTCCAGACACGATACGGCTGATTTTTATTTTGTACAATATACCACAAATGATACTTAATATCCTCATATCTAACCTCAAAAAAGCAATTTCGAAATGATTTTCGGTAAGTATTTTTTTTTTAATTTTTGAATATTACTAAGTGACACGGTTCTACTTTAATACCAATTTTACGTGAATTATGGAACTTTAGTGCAGATACGTTACATATTAATCATAAAATGATACGTAGTATCCATATATCCAACGGGAAATACCTCTTTAACCCTTTACCCCAAACCACCCACCCACCACCTACCCACTATACCAACTGATGACAAGGTGCAGTTAAAGGGTTAAAGAGGTATTTTCCGTTGGATATATGGATACTACGTATCATTTTATGATTAATATGTAACGTATCTGCACTAAAGTTCCATAAATCACGTAAAATTGGTATTAAAGTAGAACCGTGTCACTTAGTAATATTCAAAAATTAAAAAAAAATACTTACCGAAAATCATTTCGAAATTGCTTTTTTGAGGTTAGATATGAGGATATTAAGTATCATTTGTGGTATATTGTACAAAATAAAAATTAGCCGTATCGTGTCTGGAGGACCTCAAACTTGGTATGTTTCGAAAATTATTTTTGATTTAATTTAAAAAAAATAGCTGAAATGTAATGATGTGGTATATTTTCAGAATCGCCTCAAAAAGCTCTTTCATATGATACTACACACGATAGGTTTCTGAAAAAAAATTTTTTTTTTTTCATACAAAAAAAAGAATGTCTCGGCTCTCCCCCCCTAAGGGAATTTTTTTTAGGAACTGCGGGTCAAAAATTTTGTTTTCACCTCTAGTATGCGTGTGCCAAACGGCTAAACTGTACATCGATTTGCGGTTTTTTTAATCGTACGGCTACCACTACAAGTTACTATTCCTTGCAAACATGAACAGACACCCCAAACCCCACAAACAGCACCCGTTCACGAGCATGACGCGTATCTGAGCCATCGCCTCCCTCGAAAGACGTCCTCTGCTGAACGTAGGCTTCCTCAAAAGAGTGCCACAATTGACAATATTTCATAATTTCCAAAAGTCTTAATTCGAAAACGTGTGAAGTATACAAAAAATATTTTTTTAGATTTTTTTCTCCGTTAATTTTGGAAAAAATCGCAAATTACTGTAAACCGAAAGTTGACGTCATCTTCCTCGCTGTATTCAGGGAGACCTTAGTACAGAGTACAGACAATCGCTGCTCTGGAGTGGCTCTGGATTCTTGTTGGGAAGATGACGTCATATTTTACTTACGCCCTTTTGGAATGACCTACTTTTCAACGTGTTTTTTTTTGTATGAAATAATGAGTTGAAAAACAAAAAATACGGGTGGCTTAAATTTTTACCTATTTTCTAACTAGTTTATAAAATAAAGTAGTTAAAAATATGAAATGTTATCAATTACCGGTCCTGCGCCACCTGCATCCAGCGGACTCCCGCTATCTTTACCATGTCATCAGTCCACCTTGGGTGGTCTACCCACACTGCGCCTTCCGGTACGAGGTCGCCACTCCAGAACCTTTCCATCCCAACGGCCATCGGTTCTACGTGTAACCTCACACATCATCTGCTAATTTGCTGCTACTATCAACTAAGCTACGCTACGAAGTCTCAAGGAGTACCCAAACGTAACACCTGATGTTGTTATCCCAGCTGAGTTACATATGGTAATCCAATTTCTCGTTATTGTTGGCCACTCAAAAGCAAGCTGGAGAGCATGGTAAAAACATCATCAACATCTTTGTTTTACACTACGACGATGGCAAACAAGCCAACGGACAACATCATCATCATTTTCAGCCTGTAATCGCCCACTGTCGAGCACAGGCCTCCATTTTACGTCATTGATGTAATGTGTAAATTGTGTAATGTTAAAATGTAAATTTTCGTAATTCCTCAGGAAGAGGCCGGTTCGTCAAGCGAGCACTCTGACTCGGACATAGAGTATGAATCTCCAGTGAAGCGGCGGCGGGAGGCTCCCAGCGGGGCGGATGTTTTAAGGGCTGCTGTTGACGAGCAGCTGAAGAAACTTGATCAGAGTCTGGTGAAGCTGCTGGCGTGGCAGCGGCTGCAGCAGGTGGGTTCGAATCTTCTCTGGAGACCGACTTTCAAGTGAGTACTCGGACGCGGAGATAGAGTATGAATCTCCAGTACATCGTGAGGCTCTGACACGCCGGGTAAGAAAGGCTTGCCGGGTGAGTAGGTATAGACCGAGGCCTTCAATTTTGTATGATACAATACAATATTTGAGTTGTTCCGCCCGAAACGTGAAATTTTGAAGCCTGTTATAAGTGTTATAACGCACGTAATGGCGACATTCCATTGCATGTTTGAGAAAAAGTCTACTTTCCGGCAGATTCTAGTGGGCGAGCAGTGCTACGGGCCGTGGTCCCGGCTGCCGCTCTCGCCCGAGGCCGAGGCGCTCATCCACGCGGCCGTCCCGCGCGCGCGCCTCGCCAAGCACGGCTTCCAGCACGTGGCGCTGCCCTCCGAGCTGCTGTCGAGGGAGGAGCGCGAGCGCATCGCGCGCGCCGTGTGGGGCGCCGCGCCGAGGGCGCAGCCGGTGCACAAGCGCCAGGCGCCGCCGCAGGCCGAGCTCCGCGCCGCCGCCTGCCCCGTGCTGCGCCCGAGCAGGTACACACCATGATACACGCGGCCGTCCCGCGCGCGCGCCTCGCCAAGCACGGCTTCCAGCACGTGGCGCTGCCCTCCGAGCTGCTGTCGAGGGAGGAGCGCGAGCGCATCGCGCGCGCCGTGTGGGGCGCCGCGCCGAGGGCGCAGCCGGTGCACAAGCGCCAGGCGCCGCCGCAGGCCGAGCTCCGCGCCGCCGCCTGCCCCGTGCTGCGCCCGAGCAGGTACACACCATGATACACGCGGCCGTCCCGCGCGCGCGCCTCGCCAAGCACGGCTTCCAGCACGTGGCGCTGCCCTCCGAGCTGCTGTCGAGGGAGGAGCGCGAGCGCATCGCGCGCGCCGTGTGGGGCGCCGCGCCGAGGGCGCAGCCGGTGCACAAGCGCCAGGCGCCGCCGCAGGCCGAGCTCCGCGCCGCCGCCTGCCCCGTGCTGCGCCCGAGCAGGTACACACCATGATACACGCGGCCGTCCCGCGCGCGCGCCTCGCCAAGCACGGCTTCCAGCACGTGGCGCTGCCCTCCGAGCTGCTGTCGAGGGAGGAGCGCGAGCGCATCGCGCGCGCCGTGTGGGGCGCCGCGCCGAGGGCGCAGCCGGTGCACAAGCGCCAGGCGCCGCCGCAGGCCGAGCTCCGCGCCGCCGCCTGCCCCGTGCTGCGCCCGAGCAGGTACACACCATGATACACGCGGCCGTCCCGCGCGCGCGCCTCGCCAAGCACGGCTTCCAGCACGTGGCGCTGCCCTCCGAGCTGCTGTCGAGGGAGGAGCGCGAGCGCATCGCGCGCGCCGTGTGGGGCGCCGCGCCGAGGGCGCAGCCGGTGCACAAGCGCCAGGCGCCGCCGCAGGCCGAGCTCCGCGCCGCCGCCTGCCCCGTGCTGCGCCCGAGCAGGTACACACCATGATACACGCGGCCGTCCCGCGCGCGCGCCTCGCCAAGCACGGCTTCCAGCACGTGGCGCTGCCCTCCGAGCTGCTGTCGAGGGAGGAGCGCGAGCGCATCGCGCGCGCCGTGTGGGGCGCCGCGCCGAGGGCGCAGCCGGTGCACAAGCGCCAGGCGCCGCCGCAGGCCGAGCTCCGCGCCGCCGCCTGCCCCGTGCTGCGCCCGAGCAGGTACCCCAACATCTACACTCGGTCCCAGCCGAACACCCAGCAGCAGTGACGCCATTGTGTGACCTATCCGAGGCTTTTGATTGTGTAGACCATGGTACATTAATGTGTAAGCTGAAATTTTATGGCATTAGAGGACTTGCTTTAGATCTTATTAAGTTAAATATCTAACACAGATAAATCAAAAGGTAGCGATAAATGGAAGAATTTCGTCAGATACAGTGGTAGATATGGGAGTACCTCAGGGATCTATTTTAGGCCCATTCCTATTCCTTGTCCTTAGCCAATTATAACCTAACAAATCCTTTTGAGAGCCAAGCATCGGACACAAATTGCGCGTCACTGACGCCACACCATCGCAATGCTAAAGGCGAAATTAAACTACGCAGTCGCGCATAGATCGCTAAGGTGATGGCAAGGCTGTAGACGTCCATGGCACGGGTTTCCGATGACGTGATTTGCCGTCTGTGGCGGTGAAAGGTTTAAAGGTGAGCATCCACCAGAGATTTGAGATAACCTATACCTTGATTAAATTGGATCAATTAGCCTTTGGTTCTACACAAAATCAATCTCCTCCCGTGTCATTGAACGTTCTTGCTATATTAGGGATTCCTATAATTCTAAGTGAACCATCTTTACGAATGTCGCAAAATAGGAGTGCCTGGATGGAGGTGGTACAAGACTGCAGTGGTAGTCACGACCCTCAGCGATGAGGATACGACTAAGAAGAAGGTAATTCTAAAAGCCACCTGATCCTAATACATATATTTTTCTTTCCTAACAGATCGGGCTTAGGCGACGGCCTGGGTCGTCCGGTGCCCATGCGGCTCTCCCGGCTAACGTTCGGCGCGGACTCGTCCTGCGACGTAGTTCTAGACCCGGCGCAGTGTCGCTACGTGTCGCGATTGCACGCCACTGTCTTCTACGACGAGGTACAGTCAGAACTAGATAACTAATGTCAGAATAAGTTTAAACTCGAATCGCGTAAGTTCAGTATTATCTCAGAGGCTATTTATAGCCCCTGGCCGTTATGGGCATTCAGTTTTAAGTCATGGTAAAAAAAAAAAAAAAAAAAGTTCAGTATTAGTTAAGGCCGCGTTGGACACCGGGCTACGTGATCCACAAAAATGGTATCGCCGGAAAACCAGCGCTGGCTTATTTTTTTTTTTTTTATTCCAAAAAAAGTTACAATTTACTTATATAAGATTTACTCGCCAAACTAAACGAATTAGTTAATGTTTCGAAAAAACTTATACTAGAGCTACAGTTTCTAAAACATGTAACTCAACTTATTTTATTAAGTACCTAATCAATGTGATAGTGGTTTAGTTATTCATAAACCTTCATCAAACCCATTTCAACCAAAGTGCCGTTCAAGTTTCATTCTCTGACCAGTCACTTTTAAGATAGAGGCAAGACACATTATCAGTCAGCATTATGCTGAGCCGGCCAGTTTCGTGGCAATTTTATTAGTTTTGTTTTATGTTTTATAGTTCGTACAAAACTGTAAGGCCAAGTGCTGTCAAATTAACACAAGCAAAAATCTACCTTACAGCCAGAGCTCTAAGTCTAGTTTTGCTTGCGTTCGTTTGACAGATCTTAGCCTTGAGTTGTGTCCGAACTATACCTAATGTCACGAATAAATTATTTCATTTTCCATTTATAAAATGTTGGTGCAAAACGATTCACTGCCAAGTTAAGGGTTAATTTCGTTCTAGGTGACCCGGCATTTCGAGCTGATCAACTACTCGGAGTGGGGCTCCCTCGTGGACGGCGTGCTGTACTGCATGGACGTGGCGGAGCGCGCGCCGCCGCCCGCCGACGACGAGGGCGAGACGCGCGCCCGAGCCGTGCGGGACCTGGTGCGGCACCGGGCCACTGACGCTCCCAGGTCACTACTCAAGGCTTGCACTACCAACAGTACCAACCCTTAGGACCCGCTTTTCTCTTGATATTGGCAAAAAGATTTTAGTGAAGATTACGGACGGCCAATTCATATTTCCTAAACTATACTAGCTTCTGCGTCATGACACTTAAGTCCTTTTGTTTGGGCAAAAAAGCAACATGTACAAGAAATTTTTCATATTTTTTGATTCCGCTGTTCGAAAATTAAAGAGTAAGGTACGTCACGTTACTTTGTAGCGGCATACATTATGTACCTACGTTTCAAGTTTTATTCCAATACACCTTATAGTTTTTGAGTAAAATGCCTGTGAGACACGGACAGACAGACGGTCATGACGAAAGTATAAAGGTTGCGATTTTGCCATTTTGGCTACGGCATCCTAAAAAGGTTCGTTTTATTTTAATAATTAATATTCGGTACTGGCTTTCGGCTCAGCGAATTTTGTGACAGTATTTTTGTATACTTATAAGTCTAAAACCATGGTAATTTTCAGGGTAAACGGTTCCATCACCTTTGGGTCCCCTCCGTGTCGCTGCGCGCCGCCGCGCGCGTCCGATGCGGCGTGGGAGGGCTCCGCCCTCGTGGCCCACGGCGCCCTTCTGCAATTCGGCTGCCAAATGTTTGTGTTCAGCATCGCCGAGGCCAAGCCCTTCCCGTATGAGAGCCCTAATGACGAGCCGGCGATATAGTGCGAGTTATCTGGGATAAAATGTGACATGTTCGGGATATAGTGTGAACTATGCGCGGTATAAAGTGACATATCCGTTTTATAATGTGAAATACCTGGGATATAATGTGAAACATCTGTTTATATTGTAAAATATCCCCTGTATATTAATTACAGAAGTTGGAGTCTGTGACTGAACACTACGGACCATTTAGTTTGGATCAGTAGTCGTTGCGTGGAAATACGCCAGTGAGACCCTGCACTTTTGAGTACAATAAAGCAGAATTCTACAGAAAATAGCCTCGAATAAAGGGTGCTAAAATAAGTTACAGTCCTGGATAAAAATTATAGCTCTGGCAAGGGCATACAGCAACAGCAAGGTGTTCATACTATCCGTGTCTATAGTGGTTGTATAAAATATAGAACTAGAAAATAAGGTGTGTGTTTGAGACAATTGTATAATCTAGTATAAAGAAGAGATATGGTCATGCTTGATCATAATCAGGCTTACAAAGTAAATAAGACTATTTACAAGTCCTAGACTGTCAATTGACAACAAAGTATGCCATCTTTAGAGATATCTCTATTGTCGTCTCTAATGTAACATGGATACAATACCATTTCGCAAAGGACAGTGAATTTGTGAAATATTTATGAATACTGAAGGTGTTTTAACTTTTGTGTTTGTGATGTGACTTTTGTTGTGTATTCAGTGTGGTAGTTGACAAAGACAAAACAAGGATCTTACGGAAAGTGCTGAAGCATTTTGAATTCTCATCGCCATCTGGGCGAGTCGTTTTTGCAGCAAGCTTTATTTGCAGTTTAACCCTTTGAATGCCAACAGCATGGTCGCGTTTATTTATATCAGATCAACCAACAGCAGTAAAATAATGTATTCACCTCTCTCGTACTTACACATTGGCTTGTTAGGGACTAAGATAGATGTTAACTAGGCTGCTCACATTAAAGTAGACATGACAACTGCTATAGTTGTCTGCTTAAGGCGGGTTGCACCAACTTACAACTACAGGGGCGCAACACACCCTTAGTGAGTAAAATGTGTCTTATCTCAAGTGAGGTTTACACGCCTTTTATAATAAGTGTACCTCTTTCACATGGCGTTCAAAGGGTTAATTTGTGTAATTTTCCTGCGAGTTGTTTGTGACAGACGGGGAACCGATCGATAATGATAATATGAACGTGACAGTGCTTGTAACAAATACTGACATGACTTATTGGTCAAATTGAAGACAATTTTAATATCTCTTAATCATGAGATATGGTTTTAATGAATTGAAATATCATACGAGAACTTGCCATTATGAATAATTGCTTTTATAGCTTGTAGTTTTCAGGTAAAACATACTGCTTCGGTAGTAATCAATAAGGTCAGAAAAGTATTTATTGACAACAGACAAAATGGTATTAAAATACTGAGCAATAATATAACTACATACATGTTATTTTTCTTGATATAGGGATAATCTAATTTCAATGTCTAAAGTACATAATTTAGCATAACAGTCTTTATGATGTACTTCTTCAATAACACTGAGGAATTGATAGAATAAGTTGTTTTAACCTATCGAGCGCCAACGACAATTGTCTTTTGACAACTACCAATGTATTTTGGCATGTCGCCAGCGTAAAAAAGGTTAAACTTATATTAGTCTGATATGTCGATTGTAAATATTGTCTTTCGTTTGTTTGATTGGGAGTGGGGAACTGAAGAAATAATAGTAAATTGTAGCTGAAAGTAAAATGAACTTTTCTATTGAATAGTTTTGTTTTCTTTCTGTAACTGGCATTTGATAAGGGTTGCCAAGAAGCTGAAATATTCAGTTTAAAAACATGGGTATTGAGGGCTTGTGGCTCTTTGAATGCCTAAATTGTCGCAAAAAGTAGATTTTAGTAGTATATGCTTAAGATCGACATTTGCGATTGAGAACAGTTTGTTAGCACGTTCTAGTAAAGATTATACACACACTGCGTTTCATGGCATTCAAGGGGTTAATCCTTTGACAATATTTTTACCGCTTGAACCGTCTCCCTTATGTCCAATGCTGACTGTATAACCAAATTAGTGTAATTTGGCAATTCAATATCAAATCATTGAATAGTACGCTTATTGTACTGTAATGCAAAATTGTTATTTTAAATACTATACTGTAGTTAGGTAATGTAGGCTGATGTTTACGTTTGTGAAATAAAATGCATTTTTAAGATTATATTTCGTTTTTGTACTTATAACGTAGAAAACAAGCAATGGCATGTACAGTTAACCGAAAAATATATACATGATATTCGAAAAATATATCACTTTCAGATTCCCATACAATGGAACCGAGGTACGCTAACTCCACTGTTTGACCGCCAAATGATCCAATGCGGGTATATTTTTGTTTTGCTTTCATATAGCAACAATTTAAATGCTGTATATCACATTTGCACACATTTACTCCATAACTTATTCGTCATCTGGGTCTGGTTCGTCGAAATCTCTCACTTTAACATCCGCATCTTCCCCATACTGTATGATATTGTCTATGGTCAACAGGATGTCGTCTATGCTCTCCTCTCGCTTGATATCGAGCGGGTAAAATCGGACGAGGCTGAAGTTCTCTATGACTTCGCCGATGGCTTCCGTTAGCTTCGCGTATTTTGAGTGCCATTTTGATTTTGACTGTCTCATGTCTGCTAATAGGATGTGGGGGTCAGGGTCTAGGTAACTGAAAAAATATTGAATATGATTATTAAAAAAAAACTTAGTAGGCTAATGCACAAAACTCTAAGGCCAAATTCTGTCAAACGAACGCAAGCAAAACTCGACTTAGAGCTCTGACTGTTAAGTAGATTTTTGCTTGCGTTAATTTGACAGCACTTGGCCTTACAGTTGTGTACGAACTTATACTAGCGCTTTGGACAGTAGAGCATCTGAAAAATGCTGAAAGAAATTGTGGCAGACTCCGTGCGAAGTCCGACACGCACTTGGTCGGTTTGTTTTGTAATTTGTTTAATAATTGATCAAATTCTTGAATGAAAAAAAGTCAGCTGACTATAAGCTATACAACTACACAAACTAACAATACAAATTTAATATTCTTTATAGTTCACCTAATAATGTACACTAAAAACAAATAACAGATACAAATTGCACAATGGTAGACAACAGGCGGTCGGTATATATACAGTTTGACGAAGTTATGAAGTGTAACCAAATGTAAACTTTTTTGTATGAAAAATAAATAAAAAATGGTGGAAAATACGTCCACTTGTCACAAATGTGGTTATTGATGCCTGCAGCTCTGGGAGGTTATTGTAATAAAGTCTAATCATCATCATCATCATATCAGCCGAAAGACGTCCACTGCTGGACATAGGCCTCCCCCAAAGAGTGCCACAATGACCGGTCTTGCGCCACCCGCATCCAGCGGACTCCCGCGACCTTTACCAGGTCATCAGTCCACCTTATGGGCCTAAAAAAGTCTAATAGAATAGCATATTTGTTTTGAAGTTAGTGCAAGGGGGAAAATTTAAGCACGCCAGCATTTATGTTTCTTATTGTGTTCGCTCATCGCACGCGCAAGACATCACGACAATGTTGTTATACGGTTTGGTAGGAGTTGGAACGGCGGTAGCGGCAACGGTGCATCACCATCCTCCGATCACTCCCTTCCACGCTGCCGCTCGACGTTTCACAACACTGGCCGTCCTTACGACCTGGCCCCTATACCACAAAACTTTACAAGTTGTTTACAATTTGACAAAATTGTACGATTGTCCATAGCAAAAGTTGACAAATTTGCCGAATTGTACGCTTGTAAAGTTTTGTGGTACAGGCCCCTGGATAGTAATGAATTACCTGTCTAGTTGACTCCTCGCGGATTTGCTCAGCAGGTCCATCTTGGTTAGGATGTTGACATGTGGAAGTTCTAGGTTCACCATCACACTTAGCGCTGCCATGGTGCCTGTTCACAATATGACTTTGAGGCTATTAAGTTTTTTTTCATATAACAACACATTTGGGACTCCAGAAGAATCAAGCGCATTTACGGACCCTCTACTTTACGAGGGTTTTTAAGAAATTAGGTTAAAATTTGTCAGAAACTTGATTTTAACCGAAGAAAACCTTTTATACCTGATAGGAATTTAGCTCCATCAACCATGAACTGCGAGTCTACCATGAACACAACACAGATCCTGAAGTTCCACTTCTGGAGTTGATCCACGAGCCGACGCATCACTGTCAAGTGTGTGTACAGCTCAATCTGTCCCGGACAGTCGAAGAGCAGGTAGTCATCATCAACATCTCCAAGCTGTTCTTCCAACCAATCACAGTTCTCTAGGAGGGTTCTAAAACAATTCATTTTATTAATCTGGGCTAGCCTTGCTTAAGGTAATAAAATTTATTTATACATATTTGACTTTTTCTTGTCTTGCCATGGACCACCTATTTTTATAAATATGGCAGACCACTTCTATAGAATTGTTATTCATGGGTGATTTGAGTTATCAAGGCATCTGTAAATAACAGTGTTACGTACGAGTGTTGTGTATGTATATAATCTTATATCTTTAAACGAGCAATTCTTGTATATATATTTATTTCGGGGATCTCGGTAACGGCTCTAACGATTTTGATGAAATTCGGTATGTGGGGGTTTTCGGGGGAGAGCAATCGATCTAGAAAAGCTTGGTCACCCAGATATTAAGTAATTTATAATCTAATGCTGTGGGCCGCACATGATAATAATTTTGTAGCCCTATAAGGCACAAGTTATGATTGTTGGTTGTCAATAAGGAGAGTTGTGGGCCCCAAATAAGGGGCTTATGGGTCACATGTGGCCCACCTGTTGCTGACTGCTGCTGCTCTAAGTAATGTCAGTGATTTAGGGTGAATATGAAACATATTAACCGAATTGAAGTTCATGATCAACTTCTAAAGCTTGTAAAATGATTCAATAAATTATTAACTTTTATACATGTATATTAACTTGGTGTTTGGCAGACGACCAGTGGACCAAACTTACCACCGAATGGATACCTAGAGGCAAAAGAAGAACGAGGGGAAGAACCAAATTCAGATGTAGGAACGAGCTTGGTAGCTTCAACAAGTATTAATGGAGAACAGCACAGAATAAGAGGGAATGGCAAGAATTGGGGGAGGCCTTTTCTGCAGGGGCAGCATGCAAATAAGCACTAGATTTGAGAATAAACTATATTTACTATTTGCAAAAAAAGAATACTTTACTTTTACTTTTACATTAACTTACTCTATACAGAAAACAAGTCCTCCATTAGGCCCAAACTGCAGTTCCTCATCCTCCATGGCATCGTCCAAGTGTATCAGCTCTCGAATGTCCACCATTGGCTCATAGTCAAAGTGCTCCGCAGCAGGATCCAGGTTCACTACTTCCACTATTCTTTTTGTGTCCGCTGCATGTTTGACTATAGTTGAGCAGTATGTTGACTGAAATTTGAATAGGATAGATCTGGTTATATATATAGTCTGACTTGGCTTAAAGGACTCGAATCCATGCCATAATCAATTAAAAAGAATAGTCTGGCCACCAAATTAAATGCAGGAAAACTTACCAGGGTCCTTTCTTTAGATAAATAATATTGCCCGAATAAAAGAGATTAGATGATTTTCGTAATTACTCTAGTCTCCCTGGTGGTTCATTTATAGTAATTATAATAATCAGTGGAAGAAAAAACGGTAGATGTCAAAAATATTAAAAAGTAAAAGTAAAGTAGTTGTAATGTTTTATAGAAAAACAAACAATAAACGTAACGTAGTCACATTACATTTTGGAAATATAATAATGGCTTACCTTGCCACTGCCAGCAGGACCAACTACTAATTGTGCGTATCGCATTTTATCTTTTTAATTAATAAAATTACACTGGTACATATGATCTTTTAGGTTATGTTGCTAAACTTATGGAATTTTATGGTTCGAATAATTCAAGCACGATTATATACCTAAACGAGCATTGCCATATAAAATTGCAGATTGCTGAAAGGTTTTACTTTCATGGAATAAGCTCCACACAATCACACTTCTCCCACAAAATTAAATATGAAATGAAATGAAATGATAAACAAGTCGCTTTTCTGGACATTGACAATGACAACTGTTTGAAGTTTCCTTTCCTCTTTTTTTCATGATTATTATTTTTATTTCTAGTTTAGTCTCTGTGGTAAGATTGCGTTTCGTTCGACAACACCGCTCATACATACCTAACTCGTTCTCTGTGCAAAACTGATTTAAGCCCATCAAACACTGCAGCGGCCTGCGGTGGCGGTGGCGGTGGCGGCCACCAGTCAGTATGAAAATCCAGGCTGCTAGTATCTGAATGAATGTTAGGATTGTCATAGTCTACAACTGACCGCCACCGCTACCGCAGGCCGCTGCAGTGCGTGACAGGCTTTAAGAGCACCACACACTGGAGCGGCCTGCGGTGGCGGTCAGTTGTATATTGGTTGCAAAGAGAATATAACCACTACGTGATTGGTTGGACAGTCCTCACAATCATTCAGAATCTAGCGGCCAACTAGCGGCTTTAATTATCATACTGTCAACTGGCCGCCATCGCAGGCCGCTGCAGCGTGTGATAGGCTTTAAACTTTTGATTACTTAAGCTTGTTTTAATTATAGGAGTGAATAGTGGGCGAATGGTAGGCGTCCACAGTTCCGCATCGCACGCAAAGGATTTTAGTATTATTTGTATAGAATAGAAAGTCATACAAGTGCGTCCTCTGATCTGCAACGGTGCGGGTGCGAATCAGTACAAAATATTGCGTGCGATGCGATACGATGCGGAACTGTGGACGCTTAGCTTTACGCGATGCACGTTTTCGCATTTTTTGGCCGGTCGCCGAGCACTGGCCAATAATTGGCACGATACCTTCGATATTCAAATTAGGCAAAAAAGTTTGGAAAACTGTCAAACCTTGTCAAACATCATAATATCAAACAAATATCAAACCCAAATCAAACCTAACAAGCGTTTACCTAATAATACAAGTGATATTGAAAAATATAATAAACAACAATGCCAGCGATTGGAATAGACTTGGGAACGACATTCTCCTGCGTAGGGGTGTGGCAACATGGCAACGTAGAAATAATAGCGAACGATCAAGGCAACCGCACTACACCTTCCTATGTCGCTTTTACGGACACAGAGCGCCTTATAGGAGACGCTGCTAAGAACCAAGTGGCCCTAAATCCTAACAATACTATATTTGACGCCAAACGACTCATAGGGCGTAAGTTCGATGACCCTAAAATCCAGCAGGACATGAAGCATTGGCCATTTAAAGTCGTAAACGACGGCGGTAAGCCAAAGATCCAAGTGGAATACAAGGGAAAAACAAAACGCTTTGCCCCTGAAGAGATCAGCAGCATGGTACTGGCAAAAATGAAAGAGATAGCTGAAGTGTATCTCGGTAGCTCTGTGAGGGATGCAGTTATTACTGTACCTGCTTATTTCAATGATTCTCAACGTCAGGCGACAAAGGATGCCGGGGCCATTGCGGGAATGAATGTCCTCAGAATCATTAATGAGCCCACTGCTGCCGCTTTGGCCTATGGCTTGGATAAAGCCTTGAAGGGAGAACGAAACGTTCTTATTTTTGATCTAGGTGGAGGTACCTTCGACGTCTCCATACTGACTATAGATGAAGGATCGCTCTTTGAAGTTAAGGCGACTGCTGGTGATACTCATTTAGGCGGAGAAGACTTCGACAATAGGCTTGTAAATTTCTTAGCTGATGAGTTTAAGCGGAAGCACAAGAAAGATCTACGAGCCAACCCCAAATCTGTACGTCGTTTGCGCACAGCCGCCGAAAGAGCAAAACGTACACTGTCGTCTAGCACCGAAGCTAGCATTGAAATTGATGCACTTTACGAAGGAATTGACTTTTTCTCGCGAATTTCACGTGCGCGTTTCGAAGAACTAAATGCTGATCTCTTTCGTGGCACTCTGGATCCTGTAGAAAAAGCTCTCAAAGATGCCAAGTTGGATAAAAGTGCCATCCATGATATAGTTCTCGTCGGTGGCTCTACACGGATCCCGAAAATACAGAACTTGTTGCAAAATTGTTTCAATGGCAAGAAGCTTAATTTATCCATAAACCCGGATGAAGCAGTTGCGTACGGAGCAGCGGTGCAAGCAGCCATCTTAAGCGGTGAGCGCCACTCTAAAATCCAGGATGTGCTCTTAGTTGACGTTGCCCCTCTATCCCTCGGTATTGAAACAAGTGGTGGCGTCATGACGAAGATTGTTGAGCGCAATGCTAAAATACCATGCAAGCAGTCCCAAACCTTCACGACGTACTCTGACAATCAACCAGCAGTGACCATCCAAGTTTATGAAGGCGAAAGAGCTATGACAAAAGACAATAATATCTTGGGGTCTTTTGATTTAACCGGAATACCGCCTGCTCCAAGAGGCGTCCCACAAATCGATGTCTCTTTTGATTTAGATGCTAATGGCATTTTAAATGTATCAGCGAAAGAAAATAGTACAGGCAAGAGCAAGAATATCGTTATTAAAAACGATAAAGGTAGGCTGTCGCAGGCTGATATAGAGCAGATGCTGGCCGACGCTGAGAAATACAGACATGAGGACGATTTGCAGAGAGAGAGAATTGCAACAAGGAATAAGTTGGAGTCGTATACGTATGGGGTAAAGCAGGCGTTGGAGGAAGCGGGCAGTAAACTGACCGATGCAGAGGTTTCTACTGCTCGTCGTAAATGTGAAGAGACGATTCGCTGGTTGGATAGCAACAGCCTCGCGGAGAAAGACGAGTATGAGAGCAAGTTGGACGAGCTGACCAGAGCCTGTGCTCCCTTGATGAAGAAGCTTCATGGCGCTGGGAGACGTGGGAAAGGCGGGGGCAGCGATGGGCCAGTTATAGAGGAGGTTGACTGAAACATTTTACTTCATCGAATATTATTTCTGATTTATGTTTAGTTGCTATTGTAATAGTCAAAACTCGTTTTAATTTTATTTTAAATCGGTTAGTGTTTGTTTTCGGCTTTAAAGTTTTTGTTTTTGGTCTAATAAATACTTGGTTTGATTGCAGGTACCTTCTTTTCATTTTGCCAACCCTACCCGTTCTATTATTAGCTTACTTTACTTAGGTGAGGTTTATTAGATACAGTCAGCGTCATATAGTACGTAGCAGCCAAAGTGTCCAAATACTTCGGCACACCATACAAAATATATGGTGTACCGAACTATTTGGCCACTTCGGCTGCTACACATACTATATAACGCTGCTGACTGTACAGTACAGGGTTCTTAGTCTTAATCTTATAGTAGAAGAGCCGGTGACACTGAACCTAGTATGATAAGATTCCCAGATGGCATATATATAATTAGGTGCGTCATTAGTCGGGGAACACGAAACGGCGATGCTGCAATGCGAAAAACCTGGCGAAGCCATTGGAAATTAAAATTGAAAAATCCGGTTTCTAGTATGATAAGATTCCCAAGTTTCGTTTGTTCCTCGAAACAGGGGAGGGGTAGGACTATACGATAGTGCAGTGCTGCAAGCCCTCCTGACTGGCCTTGTCAGTGGCAGCAGTATGATAAGCGACCACTTTCTGAGGTATCTAGTATGATCGGATTCCTGAAAAAAACAGGGCTCATCTGAAAGATCAGCACTTTCTGTGTAAGAAAAAACACTGCTGCATTTTCCAAACAGTGGAGAAGGTGGTTGCTGCAGCGATTAAAGGAGCCGACAACACTGAACCTATTTCGATAGATTCCCAGATGATAAATATATAATTAGTCGCGGCATTAATAGGGGTACACGAAATCGCGATGCTGCAAAGCAAATGAGCAAGCAAACCTATTAAAATTCAAATTTAAAAAAATAAAAAATAAACGGTTTCTAGCATGATAAGATTCCCAAGTTTCGTTTGTTCCTCGAAATAGGGGAGGGGTAGGACTATACGATAGTGCAGTGCTGCAAGCCCTCCCGACTGTCCTTGTCAGTGGCAGCAGTATGATAAGCGACCACTTTTCTGAGGTATCTAGTATGATCGGATTCCTGAAAAAAACAGGGCTCATCTGAAAGCTCAGCACTTTCTGTGTAAGAAAAACCACTGCTGCATTTTCCAAACAGTGGAGAAGGTGGTTGCTGCAGCGATTGAAGGAGCCGACAACACTGAACCTATTTCGATAGATTCCCAGATGATATATATATAATTAGTCGCGGCATTAATGGGGGTACACGAAATAGCGATGCTGCAAAGCAAAAAAGCAGACAAAGCTATTAAAAAGAAAATTTTAATACATACAAAAACTGGTTTCTAGGATGATAAGATTCTTAAGTTTCGTTTGTTCCTCGAAACAGGGGAGGGGTAGGACTATGCGATAGTGCAGTGCTGCAAGCCCTCCTGAATAGCCTTGTCAGTTTCAGTTTCGAGGAACAAACGAAACTTGAGAATCTTATCATACTAGAAACCGGTTTTTTTATGTTTTCAAATTTTTTTTAATAGTTTGTCTGCTTTTTTGCATTGCAGCATCGCCATTTCGTGTCCCCCATTAATGCCGCGACTAATTATATATATATATTATCTGGGAATCTATCGAAATAGGTTCAGTGTTGTCGGCTCCTTTAATCGCTGCAGCAACCACCTTCTCCACTGTTTGGAAAATGCAGCAGTGGTTTTTTTTACACAGAAAGTGCTGATCTTTCAGATGAGCCCTGTTTTTTTCAGGAATCCGATCATACTAGATACCTCAGAAAAGTGATCGCTTATCATACTGCTGCCACTGACAACTGACTGCTGCAAGGCCAGTCAGGAGGGCTTGCAGCACTGCACTATCGTATAGTCCTACCCCTCCCCTGTTTCTAGGAACAAACGAAACTTGGGAATCTTATCATACTAGAAACCGGATTTTTCATCATTTTTCAATTTTAATTTTCAATGGCTTCGCCAGGTTTTTCGCATTGCAGCATCTCCGTTTCGTGTTCCCCGACTAATGACGCACCTAATTATATATATGCCATCTGGGAATCTTATCATACTAGGTTCAGTGTCACCGGCTTTTAAACTATTAAGGCACTGGTCCAACCGCCGGAGATTAGCGAGTAATCTCATAGTAATTCTACTCGCTTGAGCGACAAAATGAGTAGAATTACTATGAAAGTACAGTTGCCGGCAAACATCTTGAACCTGATTGACCTGCGCAGTAGCGTGATTTGTACGTAAATCGGCTACTGCGCAGGCAAGGTTATTAGGTTAGGTTATATTCTGCTCGCCGGCGGCGGGACCAGTGCCTAAGGCAAAATCTTGTCAGCAAAAAAAGTAGGTAGTACAAAATATATGGTGTACCGAACTATTTGGCCACTTTGGCTGCTACGTAGGTACTATATGACGCTGACTGTACCTAGTAGTCTATAAAGTATAGCTTGCACCAATACTTTAAACAAGCAATTATAATAGGTACATACTAATGGCACAACCTGCAGCTCCAGTTACGGAATTAGGTATATCTGGGGGCACGGTAGTGCTCCCGCCAAGACGAACAAAGCGCAAGGCAACCTTTCTCGAAGTGCTTCGTGGTTTTTTTGAGCCCTCAAAGTTGGGTTTAGATCATACCAGTGAAACAAAATTCTCAGGATATGATGTCAATAGTGGACTTATTAAACAAGTTTCATTAGCTTTTAGCTCTTTATTGAAATCTAAAAAAAACCCGATTTCGTCACTCGTCCGCATGATGAATTGATGATCAATTGTTATAAATCTTATCTTATCTTATAACTTTAAACGAGCAATTCTTGTATATATATATTTATTTCAGGGATCTCGGAAACGGCTCTAACGATTTTGATGAAATTTGGTATGATTCGGGGACGAGTAATCGATCTAGCTAGGTCTCATGTCGGGAAAGCGCCGAGCAAAGCTCGGTCGCCCAGACATTAATAATAAAATACGTATTTCATTTTCTTTTTCTTAGAGAGGTACTAGTGGAACGCCCTATGATTAGCATTGAACGTCTCCATGCTGGCCACCGATGTCCAAATACTGTCCGCCAGCACCGCCGGCTGTCCCAGCTCGTAGCCCGCGAAGTGACCGCCGAAGTCCGGAGTGGTCGCCTGCACGAGGTTGGGGTACTTGTCTCGGAGGAAGTCGTCGGGCTGGTAGATCAGTTCGAAGCGGAACCGGATTGCGGCGAATGGCACAGGGGTTGGAGTTCTGTTGGATGATTTTAGTGTAAAGCCCGTCCCAGACGGTCGAAAACAAGCCTCATAACCGGCCGCCCTTGGTCCACACGGACCGTGTAGACAGTTGTTTCCAGCAAGATTTCCTTGGAAAACCGGTTTTTGTGGACCAAGGTTGCTCCGTCCTGGGGACTTGTCGGCGACCGTCTGGATGGTGCTTAAGAAAATTGGTATGGAGAGAGAGCGGTAAATGGAGTTAGCTTTTCTCCGAGCTGTAAAGACATTGTACTTAGATTGGAAGACAAAATACCTATGTTCAATTTCTTTGCTGATTTCACGTGAACAGTGAATAAAACAGCGCAGTTGTTGGTAGGTATATTATATACTTATGGAATTGTGGGTCGTAACATCAACATACCAATAAGTATTTTTTATAACGAACTGTGTACGTAACGTAGTGCTATGTGACTATTATATAAAACCCTTCCATACAAACTTATTCCACCCCCATAAGGGATGATTTCCGGGATAAAAGTATCCTATGTCTTTCCCCGGGAGCAAAGAATGTTGCAGTAAAACCTACTTAGGTATTTAGTCTATGCTTAGGCCGATACCTAATGTCTTGTCGTTGTCAGATTTAAAATATACTGTTAAAAAATAAGACGTGTTGATTTAATGAAAATACTTTAATATATTAAATAACAGATAAAACGTTTCGTGAACAGTGTGTAAATGCACAGCTACCCACAAAGAATATATTCTTTGCCAGGAGGGAGTCAAACTATCTCCATACCAAATTTCATTTAAATTGGTTCAGAGGTTTAAGCGTAAAGAGGTAACAGACAGACAGACACCTTTCGCATTTATAATATTAGTGGGTCATAAACACTTGCACAAACAAAAGTAGTCTCTCCTGTGGTCAATAGTTAACGGCTTATGAGCATGTGAGTTATGAATTTATTACATGGATTTATAGAACCGGAGAAGCCGTTTATGCGGGTTACTTGACCAATCCAAAATTAAGGTTTGTAGCCCTTAACTTTTGATATGTCCACACGAAAGACGCGAACCTAAATCTGTTTATGACCCTAGTATGTATTATAGTAACGTATGGATAGCGTGGATTAGTAATATTAGTATGGATGTTGTACACTTACGCCATGATGCCAATAGTCAACGGGTCTTGAAACCAAGCCAGAGCCTCCGCATACAAGCGTGTGGCGGTCGTCATGCTTTCAGTCGACCAGTAGATAGTAAACGTATCGAACCAGTCGTTCATGTCGTACTTCGCAGACAAGTTCCCGTCGACAGCGTACTGGCCTGTGCGATCCGTGGCCATTATTATATTCTGGATGAGCCAGGAGACAAGCGCGACTGGCGAATCGTCGAGGCCGTGTCCTAAAAATACAAAACCATTATCATCAGCTCACATGCGTTCTACTAGTTGTCAAACGTTTCCTCTCATGGTTGAGATGTAATTGATTATAACTTAATCCCCACTCCTGCACGGGACAGTGAAAGAAAAACGGGTAATGCCGAGTTCGGCAACTGGAGAAGTAGACACGGATGAAAAGTTGGACATCGGTGACAACATTGACAATCTCTAGTGTACTAAAATTGGTTGATTTTATAAATTATTGCAAAGGAGTGGCTGTGATGTGATTGCACAATGCTTCATGGAGAGTTTTGCTACGGGAATAAATAATTAATAATTAGACTCACCAACGTTATCTGGTTTTGTTCCTTGCACGTGGAAGTAGCCAAAATTCTCCAAATAAAAAAACAGATGGGTTGTTAACGGATACATCCTGTTCTCGTATCGAGGCTCTACCACCGCTGGCGGGTACAGCTGCCCTAGCACCCATTTAGTCATTGTTTCAAGGCGTAAACTGCAATCATAGACAACATTTAAAATTTTCTTCTGCAAGAGTCACTTTCACTCAACACTCGACGCAGAATTATTGTTGAAAAGTAAGTTACAATCTTTATGGGAGAGGGCTGTACTGAGTGATGATTGATGACTATACCTGCAAGGGAAGTTCGAATGGAATCCTAGTACTCTATCTGGGAAGAGGACAGCCATGGCGTCCGCAACAACGTGCCCCAAGTCTCCAGCGTGGATGTAGAACCGAGACTTGCCGAGACGCCGCATTAGGTTCTTCATGATTATCCCCATCTGGTAGGGAGCCATGCCGATCTTGTAGGTTGGCTGTGTGAAAGAATAGGACTTTCAGAATTAAACCATTATTAATCGACTTTCCTTCAGTTTATCCAGAACGTAAGTCAGATACCGAGCCTCTCTTTACAACTTGCACATTTTATGATGAAATACGAACAAATGAAGTCGCGGGCAAAGTCCAGCCTACTGAGCCTAATAGAAAATCCGCCACTGCTTATCACACTTCTTTCACTGGGATCATATTTGTTATACCAAGTTTCGGATTTGCAGGCTTATGGCCCATGGCTTATGGCTTATGGCCTAGCCTTGGCAAGCCCTGTAGTAAGAACCAGCCGCCCATTGGCCGCATTTTTTGTCACGATTGGCCGCTCCTAATATCTGGCTAGGATAAATCCCTAGGCGAATCTAGGGCCAATTGGGCCAATAGGACAAATCCGCCACTGAACTGACCTCTGAATATCCGTAACCAGGTAAGTTCGGCACGATGAGTTCCAACACGAAGTCGGAGTCATCCCGCTCGACCATCAGATGCTGGATAACGTGGACGTACTCGAAGGCCGTGACGGGGAAGCCGTGCAGCAGAAGCAGTGGCAGCACCTTCTTCCGGTGAGGGTTCAGAGGTTTCAAGTGGATGTAGTGGATGTCCAGACCTGGAGTTTGAAGGTCCATGAAGACTGACAGCAGTTGGTAAATGTTCTGCTGTTGGAACTAGTTTTAGTATTTAAGGATATACCAGGAATCCATAAACATACACCTTACTAGTATCTAAGTCTGAATAGAACTGTGAAAAATCTCTTCAGGCTTTTTAACACGAATTTCATGCTATTGATTGAATTTGTTTTTATTGAACAGTTGGCCGAAGTTACACAGTTGGCTGTTTGTTTTTAACCAAACCTTTAGTCCACAGCAGTTTTCGGTCATCGGTCACGATTTACATAAAGGCACAGCTAGTTCTTATTAGGTAAGCTTGCATCGACAGTCTTTCAGTTGACACAATGACATTACCCTGAATATTCGTTATATACTGCGGGAAGCTATTCAGCCAGCGCTCTCTTGCCACGAAGTCGTATCGGCCCGCCCAGTGGTCCAACACCTGGGCGACAAAGGCGGAGTGGGATCCGTAGGTGGTCGCAGCGCCGTACAGCGCATGCGTGATGTTGCGGCGGTGGACGATGCGCCAGCGCAGGTCTGATATCATCTGCAATATCCATAGAATGCGGTATTTTTGGCAGGAATTTCTTTGCTAAACACTTCGATCCAAAACTCGAATTAACATGGCCCACCAGCCTTTGGGCATCCAAGGTGGGGGTCGCGGGGGGACTATCATTCGCATCAGATTGATGCGCTTGGTAGTCCCCGGGTCTTCCCAGCTTTTATTGTCTTGTATTTTATTATTTACCTCATCGGAGAAGTGCGCAGTGAACCGTCTGATCCTGGTATCGTGGTGCTGCTGTTCGCCCCACCAGCGCTCGGGCACCTGAGGTGGGGGGCGCGGGGGGAACAAGTTCCGCACCAGATTGGATGCCGCCGCAAGCGCAGCGCGGAAGGCAGCTTTGTTCTGAAAATATGTAGTGTATTTTTGGTAATGTTTATTAGGTCACAAAATGCTCAAATGACCATTACGAGCACAGGACACAGTGTTCATAAAGAAAAATGTGTGGTTAAGTACCTAAGGACTGTGGGAGATTTCGAATTAGAACCTGTGGTAGGTACCTAAAACAGAAATTTATGTCGCTCATATTTAGAGCAGCCTTCCGGATAACTTAGCACAGCTAGATCATGCCCCAGCATATCGCAGTGAAAGTAACACTAGGTATATAGGTACTGTAAGATATTTTTGAGTGGCTTGTCTTGCCAGCTATTTTTGCAGCTACTCACGCGCTGGGTATGTTATGGGCCTAGACCCCCTATAGGACGCAGGCGTAATTTTATCTGTAAGTACCTAATATAAGTATGTAAAACTGAATTCTGGAAAAAGTTCATGTAACTACCTACAACTGTTGTGTGTGTATGTATATATAGTTTTTTTTAAACACTCACCACTCCTCCAAAAACGCTATTAAAGATTTCACCAAGCACCGGCAACGCCTTATGAATAGTCTCCAGCAGGCCCTCCACAGGGCTCGTGGTCAGCTCATCACACCCGGCCGCGACCACCAAACACAAAAAGCACGTCCACAGATGCATACCTATTGTTAGTAGTTAGTTTATTATTAGTCACTTATATTTCATTTCATATTGCAAGTCGTAGATATTTTTTTAACGAGGGTTGTAGAACAAGGAAGACTAGCCTTCAAACAGGAGAGCCTGTATAGTAGGAATAGGGTTTTATGAGTGTCCGGGCCAGCCTGTTTTTTTTAATACAGGACACGCGACGGCCGTCGATTTCTTGTACAGCTACTTACCTGCTAGAAAACGGGCCGGCGCGGACACGGAACGGTCTATCCTGAATCATTCTTTATTAGCACCTAAATGACCACAAATGTTTTGAGTGGTATCAATTGTATATAGTGCTTATAACGTTACGTTTTACGGCCGTCACATACAACATGACAATATACTTTTGAGCTAGTTGAGCTGACCTTAAAACAAAAATCCTGTCGAATATCGGTGTCGGTGACAAGGATTTTTTGATAATTACCGTATTACGATTCGCGATATTATAGCAATTTGCAATAGCAATGCCTACAACAGTGCAATAGGTTTGAAAATAGAAACTCGAGTGATTACTTCGCACTTGAATGTAGGTATTTAACTTAATTCTGGTGTATTATTCGATATCCGAGGCATTACTAATCGTTGTTGAAGTCGTTTGCTGTTGTGAATAGTGACTAGTTGTGATCACAGATGCTACGTCTTGTGATTCAAATGATGTTTTTAAATTACATATTGAACTACGCGCATTTTCTTATAACAATTAAAAAGATAAAAACAAGTTTCCTATAACTAAATCACTTAAGGAAATATATTTTGTTTGCAGTCGTGGGACCTAATATTTTGGTTTTACTTGTATGTAGTAGGTCCCCCGAATGCAAACAAAATATATTTCCTTGAGTTCTTTATTAGGAAACTTGTTTTTATCTTTTTAATGCAGTTACTATTATTTTAATTCGAACTTTTTTTGCTTGAAAAAACGTCACATATCCTATGTTACCCGGGATGACGTAAGGATTCCAACCATACCTCACATATTATTATCTAAATTGGTTAAGGCGTTGAGAAGTTCTGGGGAAACAAAACAAAAAATCACATACATACATACATGAAACCTGAAAACATTACACTCCTTTTCTTTATTCCTTGACTTAAATAAGTATAACCTTGAAAAGCTAAGCACATTGTTCGTGATCACTAAGTAATTGAAAGGAAATTTGTGTTCATGTATGATTATGTATTATAAGTAATGCTTTGTAGGAAAATTATGTACGAGTTGTTTTGATGTAATTATAGGTATCAGTCGATAAAACACATGTTTTGTTTTAGACGTGTTGCTCTAGCTACATAGTCTCATATTGTATATAAAGTGAGTGAGGGATCGTCCTAATACAACTTATACAACGCGACTACGCGATGATCGCGCAATCGCGCGAGTGAAATTCGCGAATATATTGAACTCGAATAGGTGTCCTAAAGGGATCGTCCTAAAACAAACACGATTACGCGATTATCGCGCGAACTCGCGACTTTTACTAGTAAATAAATTAAATATTCTAAGTAAAAGTCGCGCGAACGCGTGATCATCGCGTAGTCGCGTTTGTATTAGGACGATCCCTGAATACTAAAAGTACCTACATTTTCTTCTGTAATAGGTACCATATGTAATTTAGAAATGTTATTTAATTATTAAGCTACGGTAGCCCAGTAAGCTACGGTAGCCCAGTGGTTCAAGCATGCGGCTGTCAAGCGGCGGTCGTGGGTTCGAATCCCAGCTCGTACCAATGAGTTTTTCGGAACTTATGTACGGAATACCATTTGATATTTACCGTTAGCTTTTCGGTGAAGGAAAACATCGTGAGGAAACCTGCATACATCCGCGAAGAAATTCAAAGTTGTATGTGAAGTCCCCAACCCGCTCTGGGCCAGCGTGGGGACTACTGCCCAATCCCTCTCATCTATGAGAGGAGGCCTGTGCCCAGCAGTGGGACGTATATAGGCTGATGATGATGATGATGATGATGAAGTAAAAGTCGCGCGAACGCGTGATCATCGCGTAGTCGCGTTTGTATTAGGACGATCCCTGAATACTAAAAGTACCTACATTTTCTTCTGTAATAGGTACCATATGTAATTTAGAAATGTTATTTAATTATTAAGCTACGGTAGCCCAGTAAGCTACGGTAGCCCAGTGGTTCAAGCATGCGGCTGTCAAGCGGCGGTCGTGGGTTCGAATCCCAGCTCGTACCAATGAGTTTTTCGGAACTTATGTACGGAATACCATTTGATATTTACCGTTAGCTTTTCGGTGAAGGAAAACATCGTGAGGAAACCTGCATACATCCGCGAAGAAATTCAAAGTTGTATGTGAAGTCCCCAACCCGCTCTGGGCCAGCGTGGGGACTACTGCCCAATCCCTCTCATCTATGAGAGGAGGCCTGTGCCCAGCAATGCGACGTATATAGGCTGATGATGATGATGATGATGATGATGATGATGATGATTTAATTATATTATTAAAACACAATCCTTATTGGGAGATATGTTTCACTAACAGAGACTGCAGTGAAACGTGAATAGGTACAATGACTCAAAGACACTGAGATAGAAAGCGTTCGAAATTTGGTACTGGAGACGAACTGAAGGAATCACGTGTGCCGAGAGAATAACAAATGAGGAGGTGGAAAAGAAGAGAACGATCATTAACACTATTAAGAATATAATACGGAAAATGATTGGGCATTTGATAAGGCACGACACTTTCTTCAAGACCATTATTGAAGGAAATATACATAGAAGGGTGGCGAGAGAGGGAAAGACCAAATAAAAGATACATTTGGCGTCGCGTTACGCGTTATACCAGGAAATCAAAGGGCTGGCGTACATACGAGCGAGAGAAATGGAAAATACTCCAACGACAAGTGAAGATGACTCGATTGAGTTCTAACATAAGACAAACGCTCCCCTCCGTTGTGCCTGTCTGTGCATTTTGAAGAAAATATTTCTTTATTCCATGCCTTCAATTCCGAAACAGAGGTGATTCTAAAACATACCTACTTACCTACATTACAATACAAATTCGTTACGAAACTGGTGTGTTATCGAAAGGAAGCGAAGCAGAAACATTAATTTCACAAACTAGCTTTCTCCCACGACTTTGTCCGCGCAGAAGTTGTTGTCGCCTCAGAGATACGATTGCTATGAAATTATTTTAGGCGCCGGCATAATTATTTTATTTATTATATACGAGTATACATCACATTACAGAGAGTCCAATTCGTGACATACAAATAAAAAATATTTACAATATACAACACACAGAAACAGCCATACCAATACAAACTTGTAGTTAAAGAACGAAGAAGAAGAAACTTCCATCCATCTTTTCATCTCCTTCCCCAAATTTCATATTATATTCAGCGGGTTAGGGTTAAGCGTGAAGAGGGAACATATACATGAAAATGGGTCGTAAACACTTGAAGAAACAAAAGTCGTCTCACCTGAGGTCAACAGTTTAACGGCTTATGAGCATGTAAGTTATGATTTTATTAGATGGATTTATAGAAACGGAGATGCCGTTTATGCGGGTTACGAGACCTATCCAAAATTAAGCTTTGTAGCCCTTAACTTTTGATATGTCCACAGGAAAGACGAGAACCTCAATCTGTTTATGATCCAAATGGAACATTGCATCAAATGAGGTAGTCCTGTTTTTTTATGTTAATGATTAAATGGCCCCCCACGAGGTGGGCTGATGACCTGGGGGACGATTTTTGAGTGTCGAGCGCTCGACTTTTCACTCGACATCTGTCATAAAATCCTAGTTTTGTGACAGATCTCGAGTGAAAAGTCGAGCGTTCGAAACTCAACCCCCTGGATAAGGTCGTGGGGTCCCTGGATGCGGACAGCCCATGACCGATCGTTGTGGCTCTCTCTGGGGGAGGCCCTTGTCCAGCACTGGACGTCTTTCGGCTGATGATGATGACGATGATTAAGTAAATCCTTGGTAATGCCAAATTTACTTGAAAATCCATAAAATGGTGGACTTTCTTCCGCTTTCAGCAATTTTTACCGTCAAGACATGTGTAGGTGAACCTAAACCACATTTACACTCGATGAGATAATTGTGTTCCAAAAACTGACAGATGTCAGAATGAATATTTCGTAATTTAGACATTATTCCACAAAAATACACATAAAAATACATGTAACCGGTTATATTAAGCCTAAGGGTAACTTTCGTTCATAATAAATAATGTAAGTACTTTAACGAATAATTACAGTACGTCGGATGTGCGCCCGTTGACGTTAGTTTTTGGAACTCAATTACTATTTTTGTCCGATTTACTTGGACTATTATTAGTATGGATTAAATAAAACAGTGACTGATTAGCAATTTCTTTATTTTTAAATTTAATAACTTTAGAAATTGTTCAGAAAGAAGACAATGGTTTCTGCATCATTATTATTAATATGATATGAACAATAATAATTACTGCTATTTTATTACTATTCATTATTATAATTGAGATAACGTATAATAATCTATCCACTACGTTACTTATGTACATCGTTATTCGCTACTCCTGCAAACATTAACGCAACAATAGAATACAAGATGGCGACCACGAAAGTAGCGTTGGCGGGAAAATTCAAAACTCATAACAATTCGCGCCAAAAATAGGTACCAGTTTGATGGTGAAAATATCATAATCAATTTTGAATTTTTCGCCACTAGCCCTGAATAATTTCTAATCCACCTGAATGAAGTACGTAGATGAGTACCTATGTGAATGATTATTTAGGTACCTAGGTGTAATCAATCATATTAATTCATTGCTATATGTATAGGTACGAGTGTAAAATAACCGTGGTCTATGGTTCAAGTTAATATGGCGCTCTTTTCGGTGGCTAAAGCGAGCGTATTTCACGATCAGAAATTAGTTTTTTTTTTCTCAGTTGAATTCGTGATGATTGGTTATTTATTTTGTTTGGTGCTTTAGTGTAATGATCAGGTGGTCCGAAAATATTTAGAGTAATTAATAAGTAACAATACCTATATAGTCGTAATATTCAAAGCAAAAGCAATAAAATTATTCTAAAACAATGTTAAAGTAATAACTAGACTTGTATTTACTTGATGTTCGTACAATATGTTGTGAAAAATCCAACTTAACGGAAATCTGTAAGATTCTGCATTTCTGTCTCCGAGATTAAAATGGTTTTTTGTAACTGTTAGACAGCTGTAAGTTTTAATATTGACTATTATATGCTATAACTTATTACCTAACTTATTGGTTTATATATAACATCGATATGTATGAAATTTGGTAATACTAAAACTGAACGTTAAGACTTGCCGTAAACCAGATACTTTGAAACTTTCAAACCGTTATATTTTTGAATTTCGAAAATCTGGGGCCTAGAACTATATCCGAGATAATTTCAATACATTTGTCGGATACATTTTATAGAGACATTAATTTTGATTATCATGACTGTACCTGTTCACCTACGTTAGGTACGCCGAGGCGACTATTTGTCTACTTACGATACCTTTACTAACTAGATGTGGCATTTCAGTATTTACAATAAGAACTCAATTTAACTATTTACACTGTGATGCAAGGAGTATGGTTCCTTTAAATATACATTTATCATTAAATACTATAGACTATGGAAATTATAGGAAAGGGAAAATAAAGAAAAAATGAAACAAAAAAGTGAAATAAGATTAAAAGCAAATTTATTGCTAAAATAATATAAAACTATAACCGCAAGCAATACATTATTTGCTTAATCGTATTCATTTTAATTTGTACGTTCTCTAAAGTCGTTCAAAAAGTTGTTCTACTGAGAACTATTGTCTATGGAAATTAAAAAGTAAAATGACAGCTAACTATCGCAAATCACAAACTTGAGCGTCGCGTCCGCCTCGTATATAAAATAATGTATAGAAAACATACAGTAAAAAATAAAACATTCATAATTTAAAGTAAACTTATGTAACCGAATTATAATATTTATAACCTCACCGGTTCATATAAACGTAATAATACTTTCAACTGGGAGTCAGTATCCATCATAGCTTAAATTTACATCAGATTGCACTTCAATTTTCTTTAACAATAATGAACCTCCTAGCCCTAGCCACTCAACGTTATCTTACAAAACCACCTACACTATATGTACACGCGCTCCTATCCGATACATATTTGGTATATTTATTTACAATAATCGATTTCAAATATTAAAAACGAAGTAAAAATACTCAGATATTTGTACCGAGTCAGGGTACTTTGTCTATAAATTAAAAATTAAAGCAAAATGCATAATTTGTATCGTAAGTTTTGTCGTCCACGGCGGGACGTATGCCTGGCATATCACGAGACAGCTAATAGAGGGTCTATGTACAAAGTCTTTGGCCTTACAATGTAATTATAACAAAACAGTACAATTAACTACACAATAATATTTGCACTCGACGCGTACACCGCCGGCCGCGCTCCATTGCATGGAGCTCTTAACTAAATAAATAACCGTCCAACCTTGATATGATATACTAACTCAGTACAGTCGCTACACTACCGTCGGACCCGCTTACCCGCTAACACTCGGCAAGAGTTCTATCACGAATTGGCTACAGTCTAGTACTCCCACCGGTCGTCGTCCGCCTCCGCCTTGATCTTGTCCTCCAGGAGGACCTCGGGCGGTGTGTGCGGCGTATGTGGCGTGTGCGGCGTGTGCGGCGTGTGCGGTGTGTGGGGCGTGTGTGGCGTGCGGGGCGGGTCTCGAGCGGCCGGCGACCCGTCCCTCGGGACCGGCGACGGCTCTACGCGTACCGTCTCCTCCGCCTCGCGTCTGAAGTCGTCGCTTCTCATCACACAGACACCATTGATGATGACCTCATCAGGGTTGCGGGGCTTCTCGTCTTGCCAATCGGGGTTAACCCATTGCGGTGCTGCGGGCTTGCGCCGGCTCGATCGCGCAGGCGTCGATGCCGCTTTCGGCTCGGTCTTCTCTCCATCATCCATCGAGTCCTCCGAGCCGAGATTGCTCTCCACATCGTCGTCCTCGAAGTCATCCGCATCGGGCTCTCGCTTCAACGGCATAGATAAATCGAGACCCGACGCTTGGTCCTTCGCCTCATCTGGCGGGAGGAGGCCGCGTCCAATCAACGCTGCTAGATTAGAGTTAGCGGCGAAGTATGGAGGATACGGGAGCGGGACACCAGCGAGACCCATGCGCTCCTTCTGGAGGTCCAGAAGCCGCTGGTTGAGGAGCAGGCGGAACTGCACGGGGTCGAAGGGAGCTGACGCCTCGCGCGCGGGAGGTTCCGCGGGCAGGCCGTGAGGCGCCTGCTGTTTTAGCCGCATTCGATGATTATGGAACCAGTTTGTAATGGTTCTCGTAGACAGCCCTAGCTCCGCCGCCAGGAATTCGATGGTCGGCATGTTGGGGTACGGATCCAAGGCGAAGGCGAGCCGGAGAGCTTCCTTCTGCTCCTCGGAGAAGAGGACGCGCTGTTTCTTTGCGGAGGGCGCGCCTGTGGCCGGGCCGGGGGAGCTCGAGTGATAGAACTCAGAGGTGTCGTTCGAGGAGGTATCGGAGGAGTTGTCTTGCCCGGGCCCGCTCGACCGTCTTCGCTTGTTCGCTTCCCGCCGCTCATTCTTCAGCGCCTGTAAACGGTCGATGTTGTGCGCGTCGCTCAGCCACAGCTGCATGCGGATGAACGGCTCCCGTCCTTTGATACTCAACATGTGCCAGGGTTTCGGTTTCGATAGGAGCTCGCTGACCGAGCCCTGCGAGAGCCCGAGGACAGCTTCGCCAAAGATTTTCTGGCCTATATTGTTAGCCAGGAGAGCTTCCTTGATTTTCGTAGTTATGGTTTGCGTATCGAGGTCCTGCGTGAGAGCGGCCATTTCGTATACGCTGGGGGAGATGTGTTGGTGGAGGGGCCTCATGGTGGGCGGGACGTGGGGTGGCTTGCGGTCCTTGGCCTCGAGAGGCGGGAGGGTGACGGCGTGGTGCGGGGGGAAGCCGGGCGGGGTGAGGAGCAAGCCGGCGGGCGGAGCGAGGTGCGCCAGGTGCCCGCCGCCCAGCAGCTGCTCCTGCTGCATCTTACTGAGCAGGGACGTCGCGTCAGAGATCATCTTCTGCGTCGGGGGCATCGGCTTGCTCATGTTTGGCGGACATGCTGGAAAAGAAGAGAAGTATTGGTTAGCTTAGCTTACATGCCTTGTTTTGTTGATTTCATTCTACATTATAAGGGATGTCACTGCTTAATTAAGTTATATAAATTGGTAAGTAAAGTATAATATTAAAATACAGAGATGTAAGACACTATCTAGGACTGAATAAGATATTATAAAATGAAGTTGAGATACTTACGAGGTGCTCCGCTATAGTTCCCAGTTCTCATTAGCTTTTCCGGTGCGATCTTGTATTGCGACGCGACCAGTTTGTGAACTGCGTTATCGTCTTCCAAGAACATCTTCATTCTAATGAACGGTTCTCTGCCTTTCTGCGTCAGCATGTGCCAGGGTTTGGGTCTCGCTAGGAGGTCGCTGACCGAACCTTGCGACAGACCCAGCACGGATTCCCCAAACAGCCTCTGGCTGATGGAGTACTGACTCAGTGCCTCCTTAACTCTTCTGACAATGTCTTCCGTATTCAGGTTATTGAAGAGATCGAACTGCTGCTGCGTAATTGGCGGAAGGACGGCTTTCATGGAGCGCTGGGGTGGCGCGTGGTGAGTGGGGTTGGTTGGTTGCGAGATCAGACTATTGGTAATGGAAGCCATGCGTTGTAGGGGACTGGCTGCAGCAGAATTGCTGTAGTCCTCATTGGGGGTGATGGCAGGGGGCAAGATGGCGTTTCCAAGCGGGCTGGAGGCCGATGACCCCGTTGACTGCTGCCCTGGTTCCAATTTCGGCCTAACGAGCGAGAACGCGCTTCCCGCATGCCTTATAGCTTCCTCAGCATCCATTGGCTTATCCTTATCATTATCAGTGAGGCCGTTAATCTTGGCATTCTTGTCTTTAGGGAGAGAGAGGTCCTGTATTGCCCCGGAGCCATTGATGTGTTGGTTCTGGGCTTGCATGGCTTGTTGTTGCAGGGCGAGGAGGTTGGGGAAGGGTGGCATTCCGGCGAGATTGTGGAGATTGGGAATGTTGCCGCCGGGCTGAATCTTGGCCAGTTCTCGATGGTAGGCTTCCAGCGCATGTCGGAGGTCTTCGGGTGGCCGCTCCATGTGTGGTGGCATGCCGCCGCTGAAAAAAGGAGGAAACATGCTAGATGTTAGTTTTAGACTTGCTGTTCTCGTTTAGCATACTATCATAAGATTATTTGTGTGCCGTTTGGTCTCAGAAACGCACCAGCTACATTTTCATGACAAAGATAATTTATAAATGTTACCAATGTTTTGGATCGGTATCAATTCTAAAATAATTTCATTGAGAGGATTTCATTAAAGTTTAGATTAGGTTAGATTTTTGTCTGATAATACGTGTGAAAAATTCGGGACGGCAGAGATACTTACCCAGGGAACCCGTCTCGATTGTGGCGTATGTCGTCAACCCTCCTGGTCATGATCTTTGCGAGCTCCTCCTGATATATGCGCACCACTTTCTCCTGGGGTATATCATCGTTCTCGTATTTTTTCAGTCTTCTGTTTTGACTCGAATCCTGGAACGTAAATGTTGGATCATTAAAACAAAGAAACACTCGTAAGTACTATTTATAAGAAGAAGATTATTATAATAGCTTTAAACAAAAAATATATGTTTAATATTTATTAAGTAAGTTTATTAAGTTAGTAATTGTGTTTGTAATCTTCCTATTATATATAGGCAATTAACCTTAATTTGACTTGTAATTTTTATTATTAATAAATTGATTATGATTATTATGATTATGATTATTTAAACTTTATTTTACAAACAATATACTCATTTACCAAGAGCGGACTTAATGTCATGAGGCATTAAGTCCGCCCTGATAGGATATTATCTGTTACTTATAGGATATATGGTTTATATACCTTATTAGAAAACGGGGATAGGCACTGCGTACGCGGCGAATTCGAGTCATCGTTGCTGCGCGAGTCATCATTGGGCTGTCCTGGCTTCATCAAGTGAGAGGCCTCGGTGAGGATGTGCGCCAATCGCTCGTCTCCTTCACCCTCGCCTCGTCCGAAGCCGGGGCCCATGTTGCCTTCCTTTGTGCCCACTGAAATATAAAAGATAGTCTTCATTTGAGCGCAAGAGGTCATCATATCTCCTAATTATGTAGGTAAGTATAGTGCGTGTCATCCACGAAGGCGTGCCCCTTTACAGCCCAAACCGTACAATTGCGCATAGATTTGTATGAAATTCGCTGTGGAGGGGCGCGTCGTCGTGGATGACATGCACTATACCTGTATTGAAAGACTGTGTGTAAAGCTCATCAATTTGTTGGGTTATCAATGTGTAAAGCTCATCAATTTGTTGTGCTTAGTCACATATTCCTATAACATTCGAAGTTTATTGAGACAGAGTAAGAAAGTGCTCAACAGTTTCGTAGGTCGTATCCACACATCGCGTGACCAAGATTGATTGCGTGATCGCCGCCGATCGGCATATTTGTTCGATTACCACCCACTTGCATACAAGATATGTTCTCAAACTATGATCTCCAACATGTTTTAATTGCTACTAAAGTGTTACAAGTACTGCGACGATTCACAGTCGCTTGCCAAGTAATAAATTCTAAAGTTATATTTGGTACAATTGAAATTAGGCGAGTCATTAAAATGCTGCTAAATGAATAGCGCTTTAAAGATAATCACTGAATGGGAACGAGCACTCATCGCCTAAGCCCGTAATCCAAAACCGTCGCTTGCGCATCCATAAACAAGGAGAATTACGCGCGAAAACCGCCGCCATATTGTGGCCGTTCATCCTGTCAACATATTGTCTCTGGACGCACAATGAAATGATAGGGTCAAGGAACCAAAAGATGAACACACCCCAATAGTTGAACATTCGACCGAAAAATTGAAATAAAAAAATCGTGACATATTTTACCCTTTCGGAATATTTTTTTTCTAACGCGGCAATCCTTTGTCGAGGCTGGTAATTAAACTCCCAGGCTGTAACCGTACACACGTGGCTATAAGCCGCTGTTGAATCCAGGCCTCGCGCCAAAAACTCCGTTTGTATGGAGATCTTACTAAGGATAGCGCTCTCAAATTTAAGCATTAAATTACGTATAAAATTGAATATAACGTATACTTACAAGGTTTTGAGTGAAATAGATTCTTGATTAATGCCTTTACATTTTTGTATATTAGTAAAATATTTTTTTTTAATAATTTGGGAGATATTTGCTGTTCAAGTTATGGTTCTAATTTTGTGTACCTGAGCTAATAGTTGAACGGCGTTCAACTTTCGGGCATGGTGTCGTTTTTTCAAACCTTGATTTAAATTCCTACTGAAAAGATAATAAGAACCTCTATAGCTTAAATTAATCGTTTCTTTGTCGTTGATTTTTCAACCAAAAGTTGAACGCAACTTTCTATTGACAAAACGTTTATTTTGGAGTTTGTTTTACTATGAAAAATACCATTGTTCAACATAGAACCTGAGGCCAGAACTTGAACGAAGAAAATTAACTAGTTCAACTTTTGGCTACTATTCCAATATGTGAACACTTTGTTGATTTTGGTTCGTTCATTTCACAGCTATCGTATCCAAAACTTGAACTAACATAATTTAGTCGTTCATGATTTAGGCAGTGGTTAGAAAATGAACGTCTTTACTCCAAAGTTACTAATTAGTATAAAACCTTGCAACTTTACCCATCCTTAGCTTTCATCTTCTCTAGTTTACTGTATTATTTTGGTAAATATTATTTATAGGATTATGTAAGTTCGCACATAATTTTTTTTGCTTATAAATGTCCGGACAATGCATAAATAAATATGTTTGCTCATTTTACACTAATATTTCATTCATCTTTATTAACATACACCGTTATCAATGGAGTAAATTGGTGCGAAAGTGTTCGTTCATCTAATGGTGTCAAAGTGTTCAGAATTAGGGCACACTGTTCAACTTCTGGGCAAATTGGCATACTTTTGCTTAGATTATTTTTTAAAAAATACTCTATCATAATCGGATGATTTAAAATATTGGAATTCAATCTCGATTATATACCGATTCATATAAAAAAATTAAACCTGTATATAGTAGGTTACAACACCCCGAAAAAAAATCCTAAAGTTGGGTTAGTCGCTTAAGTGTTCATCTTTTGGTTCCTTGACCCTACTATTTAGATGCTGATTTATACTTAGCATTAGTTTAATTAAAGCGTCTAATTAGTTTTGAAGGAGGCGGGTGAACGTTCGCAAATGCTTTCGGATAATTTGCTTTTATGTTTTAACGGACTTATGAATGCGAGTGACCAGATACTTGGCTCGTCGTTTGCGAAGGCAACGAGCGGAGAGAAGTGGCCGATATTACCTACATGGGCTGATAGTTATGACGAAATGCCATTTTGAAACGCAAATAATCCAAAGGACACACCATCGTACCTATAGGTGTTTTAAAAAAAACATTAGGTAAATGTATAACTTCCGTCTGAGTTTCGGGAAACATTGTCTTATTTGCTCTGTGGTATTTAATGACTCCAAGAACGGATCGAGGACTCGCGTATTAACTTCCAAGATCACAAAGAATTAATTACGTCCTTAAGTTTTACTCCCAAACCGACAATATGCTGAAAATCGTTTCCCGAAGACGGGTGTTTATTTTGGATCCTGTTTCAATCAGTCTGCAGAAAACGATGCACTTTTATTGTTATTTTCAATGTTTCACGGAAGAATAAAGCGGCGATTTATCAGACAACAAAGCAATTATTTACTTCTTAAGTATATATTTCATCAAAATTGCATTGGAAATTTTTTCTCACGTCCCAGTTACATGTAGGTAACAAGACTACGAAATGACTATGTCCTTCTATAGTTTTTTACCATTCACAGTCTCCTAACGACATATGACTAAGCAAACGTGATCTAAATAAATTCATAAATATGGCCGGCACGGTTTTTAGATTATAATCTAACATCGCCATAATGTCTCAAGTTTCAACTCGTAAACGTATACAATAACTCCAAATACGTGATACAGAGTTATAATTGCTGCATTTACTTTTTAATGTTTGCCTAATGTGAGAGTCTCTAAACCAGGTTATTACACGAAAGAGACGAATTGAGCTTAATTTATGGTCGATTCCCGCCAAATATAAATAACAATTGTAGCGTAAAAATCTATTTTTAAATACTTACAATCGAAAATTACCTTCGCGGTCGTTGTATTACGCGACATTGAAACTATGTTTAAAACAGTAGATTTCGCGTTTAAAATTTTCCGGCATGTCAATTACGATTACGACCAAATTAGGATGTGCGTCGTGTCGCGCACAGTCGTGCCGCCAATTTGTTTGTTTCGGAATCACTCTTCGACATGGTTGCGAGACCAATAAATTTCAAACCACGTATATTTCGCCTTTGATCTTCTTGTATTATTTTGTTATTCCGCATACGGCACAGGGACAATTACCGATACGTGTCTGGAGTTGCTGGGCGATACTGTCAACTGCAGCGCGCCATCTTGTAGGTACACGAGCAAATCAACATGGCGGTCGCATCAATTACGATAATTTAGGTAGTTATCGACCGGCTGAACCCTTATCTCGGTGTAAGACTATAAAGCATGGGCAGATTATGATCTCTTTTATTACCAGTCATTATGATGTGCATTTTTGATGGATATTTAAAATTAAAAAAGGAGGTCTCAATTAATGCCGTCCGGTCACGGAAGCCTTATTTATCGGATAGTGTTTGATTGCCGCTGACCGCAGGGGACAAAGGCGAAGTGTAAATTCGAGCAATAATTCCATAATTCTGGTATAATATAAAAAGGTGATATATTTGTTTATGCGACACAGTATCGCGTGCACGCACGCGAAAACTATTTCTTTGTAACTGTTATTGATTGCTATTGCCGTATGAATATTCAAAAGCTTTAGAAACTAAAGGGGAGGCGGTGCCCTAAATTATCGTGTCACCATGACACAGTGAAAAAGTGTTTCGTATTCGTTAGTAATTTTGTTTCAGCGGAATCGAATAGCGGTTCGAGATTGTGGCCGGGGATAGTTGTAAGAAAGGGGTGAGAAGTGTGGTCGTCACGTGCGATCGATCTCATTTGCATCGCGGCGTCCGCGCGGACGTCACGGCCGCTCGAAAGTGTTGCCCGGTGCGGAAAAATGCCGCATTAGAATTGTTAATTCAATGCAAAAGAAATAGTTGCATAAACGAGCCCCGACGCTAAAATTAGGTGCTAAATGTTGCAGCGCTGAAATGTACAAATGGGACGGCTCCTACAATCACAATTTCTCAAACATTCTATTTTAATTTTCCGCACTAAATACATTGTTCGAGGTGCATCGCATTAATGCTATCTAGGTCAATGCTTGTCTCGTTATTCGGGACCTCGGGCTGTTTTCTGATGTCATGTCCATCTCCGTACCGAGTATCATGACCTACCTATTAATTTACACTGTCACGTGAAATATACAAAGCATATTTGACCCGTGGCCAAATGTCAACCAACATGGAAATCTTGATACATTTCCGAAAGAAAAACAATCTGTGTGCGACGATCGGCAATCGTTGCTCTAACACAGAAATTACAGGAAGTCTATAGTAAGGCTTAGACACGGAGATTCGGTTTCCCGTTTCGGTTGGCATGTTTCCTTTGTCGGACTCGTCGGCGTATCGACGTTGCGTGCGTAGGGTCGGTTGATCGGTATCGCGTGCGGCCGGGGGCAGCGACCACAATTGATTCCAAGAGGCTGAGTGATGTGCAAGTAACCGGCTGTTCGGCAGTTGACAGTTATGGCAGTATGAGCATCGCCTTTGCGCAATAAAAACAAACTGTCATGGTTTGTGCGCCAATTTATTTTTATTTCGCGCCTTTTTAAGAACTACTTTGAGCTTCGATGCGTTCCGTTTAACGTTATACATTTCGAGTCGCGATCAGTTCTTAACTTGAATCCGTGGTTACAGAATGTTGCAACACAAACGCTAAATACAATTTGATGGTGCTTTCTCTCGTATTATAGGTGTAATAAAAGTAGAGGACATTCAGCCCGCTGGGGGCCGGTAGCATTAAATTTTTTATAACAGTACAAAAACTAACAGAAACAAGTGTAATAATGGATCAAGATTATATTATGTTTTTGTTGTAATATTCCTAGGATTGTGCACAGATTGTAGATATGATACCCGTATGTACTTGTTTTTAGAAACCGTGTACGTATTACCCAACGGTATCTAAAAAATAAAACCATCGTCGTAGAAAAAACACAAAAGTCATTTCAACTAACTGCCAAAAACTGCAATGCAATAAAAAGAAACCGTTCCGAAACCGGCTGACAGACAACATCGAATGGTAAAAAAAATCTCACCAGAGACAATATCATTCGTAATTTAAATAAAACCAGCCAGCTACAACTACCGGTAACGCGTTTAGCTCAAAAATCCCCCGTGCGCCGTAGTTCCTAACTAGATTCGATAATCAATTTACAACTGCAAGTGCAGGCAGGGCTCTGGCACGTCTAGGTTGTTTCAATTTTTGTATAAAATTGTTACTTGGTACCTACACGGTATTTTATGTTTAAAGACAATGTTTTCTTTTTAATTTTATAACTACTTACTTAATTTCATGCACTTTGTGTTTTGTCGTTAAGTACCTAGATGTGACTTGCGCATAGGTATTAGGATATATTTTTATCAATCGAATGTGTTTAATTTTCTGCCCTCTCGCACTTACATGCTTGACAGTAGTCCGAAATATAAGCGATCATCTTAGCCACACTGATGTAGTTATAGGTATGTGAGACAAGTTCTAAGATGAGTTTCATTTCAGCACTTTGGGTACGTATTACCTAAACACGTTTTTCATCAGCTAGAAAGTCTATTTTCAAAATAAAGTGTTAAGGCACTTAACAGATGTCCGAAAGTTATGAAAATTTTCCGTTACAATCGCCTCAGTCAATGCCCTAACGGCGCGGCCCTGGGGTCCGATCCGAAACTTTTAACGATACCAAAGTTTTTTAACGAAATAACCGAATTCAGGTACTAACGCAGTTAGACGCCTCGGCTTTCCGGTAATTCGTTGATGCATGCGCGGTGCAGAAACGGAAAGGGAGAAAAAAGTAGGATATCGATGATTTTGCTAGTTTTAGAACTTTTTCCTTTGCGTCCGGCAGATTTGCGTGTGAGTTAACTTAACTAATCTAACATAACGCGACTGTTAGCCTTATGAGTAATGTTTTCTATTGAATCATAAGAATGCGCAGATATGTTCGCGGTCTATTTGTCCCGAATGTTTCCATTCTTTGCAGTAGATTGGTTTTCCTAAATTAACTACTAGCTACTGTTATTTTTCAGTCTCGGCGGTTATTAAAGCATCGATAGGCGTTTATTGATTGCACGATGGATAGCCGGGCGGCACGCGAGGTGCGTGTGAACGACGCTTTATTGTTTAAAATTATTAGCGTGAAAATATAAAACTTTGTTTATGGTAGCTACTAGAACGTTTCAATAAAAAAAAATGACAATAGGTAAACTTTAGCTTGACAAATTCTAGTAATTCTTTAATTTAATTATTTTATTTAAAATTACTACATAAAACTTTTACCTACATACAGCGCGCTGAAAATTTACGAAGCAGGGTGATAATTTACACATTACCTAGATTTAAAGATATAGCTTAACCACTTAACTAAATGCTGACCCTAACTAAGTATTTATTCGTTGCCCATAATACTCTAAGTGCTCTGAACAAACATGACAATTAACTCTATTAATAGACAAACGGTTCTAGTTCATCAACGGACGGATAAACCCTAATTCACTGTGGAACAACGCCTCGCTCACAGGCCACATTAATCTTTACTAATTATGCAAGGAGATATAAAATGGCGTCCACAAATCGCGACGTAGTGACATGTTAAACATGCCGTCTTGCCGGACAGATGCCTGAGTTATACGCGGTGGAAACTCGAGTAATTAATTTGAGGGAATAATATGTCACAATGCACTTAAATTCATATTAAACCTTACTGTTTAGATGTATACAAGATGGCGGTTTATGCGCGGTTTTTTAATCGATGAATGTCATAGATGTTTTGTTTTGTCAGTAAGTTATTCTGCCACCTATTCCTATCAAATAGTACCTAACAAGAAACAAACACACAACATTGTCGTTAGAGAGAATGTAACGTCTCAAAAATATTCAAGACATTTATTGGCTTCAATTTATGAAAGCGCTTAATCAGGTAGCTGGCATATTCGAAATTTGAAAATGAAAAAGTACCTTCCTAACCAATTTCTCGTTACAATTTAAATGAAAGTGGATTGACGCTCTTTTCGCTTTCACTTTAAAGTTTAATTTAGATTGACTCAATAAATATATATATATATATGGCTAATTTTATCTTGTTTTTCGATAATCGCAAAATCGAGTCGAAAGCGATCGCGCGTGGGCGGTTGACGAATGCGTCGACGCGTTTACGAGGACGGGGCTTTATTCGAATAATTGCCGCGGCCGCTAATAACGAGAATAACATAATGAGAATGCCCTTTTTATCGCTTTTTAGCGGCTTTACGGCAATTTATTGGGACGCTACGATATTGTTTATTGTCACTTTAAAAACTTTGGAGGGAGCGAACAAGCAAGACAAGCGTATATGTTTAAGAATTCCTTATACATTTTTACTGACCATAATATATTTGGCCAAAGCAGAATATAATTCCTAAAGAAGTTGTTTAATGTGTGGGGCCATGTTTGTTTTGTTTATACATGGTTTGACGACTCTTTAGATAAGCACATATTAAGTTCCATACGTATATAATGCAAGCTATATCCAGAGTCGACTGTTTCGAGATTTTATGATAATTATGTTACAGTAATTAAATACATATTTATTCGTTTTTATGTAGTGACATCTAGTGATTGTTTGTTGTCACTAGTATTTGTTCATGGAAAAAGTTGCGTTCCATTTCACGTCCCCACCACCGCTTCGACATCGCGTGCGGGAGTTGTGTCAATAAAATTAAATAAATCGTATAAATGCGCCGCTGCTACTTCGTTTGTAAAAACACCGTGTCAATGGACGTGTGAACTCGATAAAATAAAAATATGGATACAATGGTGTTTCATTATCTATGGACTCTTTTGATCATCTTTCGTCCGAACCATAAAAGATTTTTAAAAATAGAAAATTGTGTTGCGTTCCTCAGTTACAGTAATCGATACTTGGGAAGATGCCGTGACCAAAGATTACTGTCAATTACTAGACATAAATTCAAAACAGGTTTTGATAGCGGAAGGCAGACGGCTGTAAAGATCGATGATGTCAATCTATTTTATTTATACATATTTGGATAATTTATATTAGCCCGCAGTTTGTATGAAAAACAATTTTACGATTAATAAATAAACTCTGGCGACGGCCTCAACACAATTAGTTTAACAGCAACTGAAATTACAAACAAACTAAAATAAGAAGCGCTAAATTATTGCAATTTAGTCGAGCGATAAATTCATTCCGCTTACGTTTACAGCATGCTAACACGATATAGTTTCAAAAATATATGTACTTAACTACTTCAATAAATATATACAAAAACTCGCTTCAAAAGTGGTAAGCAGAGCACATGAAATTCGATCTCAGTGCCACTTTTAACAATTGTAGGTATAGATATAGTGAGTATATTCTTTATTATGAATGTAGATACCTATTTGTAATATTAATACCTAAAAACACACAGATTAAACAAATTGATTTGGTGACATAAATTGAATATTTTCTATAAAATCTCTTTCGCTTAGGTTTAGGTACATTACTTACCTCGCCTATATTCCTAATTATAATAGCGTAAGACTGATAAAAACAATAATATGTCTCTGAATTTTCCTCTGCAATTAATGTGCACCTCTAGGAATTAAACGATTGTCTATTCCTGGCTGAATAGCGAAACAACTGTAAACTGGTGACATTTGAGCGTAAACTGTCGCTGTTGTCGGCGCTAAAATATAGATGGCGTGATAGTTTAATTGATCGCTATTTTAGTAACTGTTTAATAGTTTAGTCACAGGAAGTGTTAAATACTATTTCACTGTCGTACTGTGACTAATATGTAACCTCAAACGTGTGACACGAGATAAGGACACGAACTATTCGCTGTATGTAGGTACATTACTGGGTTAGAAAATAACGCTGTTGGGCAAGCAATATACAGAATGTTTATTAGTTTCTATGAAATCCCAGTGGCATACAACCAGGATTATTTAAAAAAATCTACGACTTCCTAAATAGTTTTCATTGAGAAGAATTTGTGGCGCTTTATATCTTAGACAGGGGTCGGCAAATAGTTTTAAGTGGGGTCCGGATATGATAGAAAAAAAAAATATACTAGGTCCAGAAAATAAATCTTTTAATGAAATCAATATGCATGCAGCATAGTTATCATTATTTGGGGGTCCGCGGTTTGACCTTCCGCGGTCCGGACACGGACCGCGGTCCGCCTATTGCCGACCCCTGGAAGACCATAAATATAGATACAAACTACTTAGTTAAGACTCAGTTAGTTTACAAAGTAGAACGAGTGGCTAGACTTATTTAAAATGAGATGTGTCACCGGCGAGTCATACGGTTTTGTTTAAATTGTACGCAAATTAAATACAACACGACTTAAATAAATTAAACAGCAGCATTATTCATCCTTGGATAACAAATTTACCGTATAAATGTAATCACAGAAACTAATTTCTTCTTTCATTTGTAGCTACAGGGCATTTTTTAGAACCAAACGTTAATTTAAACACAAATAAAACTACCTGAATTAAGACGTAATGTCGTAATTATCTTCGAATTTACGCGGATTAGGGCTCTCGCTCGCACTCGTAAGCAATTACAATTACTGTTCGGTATAAAATCATAAAGTATATAATGAGACACGGTATTATAATCATAAATATGCCCTTAAAGAGGTCTGATTGCTTCGTCGGAACCCTTCAAAGGCCCCGCCGGCGGCGACATTCCGCAAGGCATAATTTCTTGACCCCTGCGCTAGCGCGGCCGCTCGTCGACAGATGGCGTTACGCGCACATTGTTGCTCGCATACCGAAATATTCCCCCCTTTTTTCGACTTCAGAGTAAACACTCTTAAACGGCTATTTAGTTTTTCAGCCGCTTTCTAAGTGGCTCCAGTGATTTTTACCGGAATGCGCCTTGTAATAATACTAATAATTGCGTCGTAAATTAAGTCCGTCTCAGTCATTGTAATTTCACAAATGTCTGTGTTTGATGCATTCCATTACGGCCGCTAGTCTTTTGCACTTCCCGTTTCCTTCAGTCTAGAATAAACTTAAAATGCACCCGTTAAATTCCGCCACTCGCCGAGAGATGGCGCGGAGGAGCACGTTCACAACGTATAAAAACAAAATTATAAAATATTTTGAAAAAAGGGCAACTAAAAACAAAGTGCCTACTGTAATTAGCTTATTAAATCTGTCTAGTGACGCGACGTCCTAAAAAGTTATCGGTTTCCCCAAAATTACCGATTCGGTAGCACGTTAGAAGTTGGGAACTTTCCGACCGGGTCCGTAATGGCCGGCACATTCGATCGCGGGTATCGGGTAATTATTATGTGATTATCAGCGTTCGCTGGATTTTCGTGTTTGTTTTAAACTTTATGATTTATGAGAAATTGACCCCGCTGACTGCGGGAGGTGTTGACACGCCCCTGCTGGCACACTGGGTTTAAACGGAATTGGGTTTAATTTACTACTTAACTATGGAGTATGTTTTTCATAACATGCCAGCTATTTTAAATATAAGCTTAATTAACTAATTATAGAATGTTTCACGTTTTATTTTCATGCTGATAAAGTTGGTCGCACTACTAGAACGACTTTAGAATATATCAATTCAAATTTGGAATTTGGTTTGAGTTTAGAAGCCATTTGCGTCCACTCCGTGTGAGCTAACACACTTGCAGAGTTGCCAACTTAGCAGTTTAAAACGTTCCGACAGCCAGCTTCGAACGTGACTTTCCATTGATAAAACTATACTACAGCTTGTTAAGCATAACAAAATCGCATATTATTAAGTCGCATCGCTTACTTATTATAGGTACAGTTTTTATACCTCTTCTCTTGTTTTTATGATGCAGAAAGGTGATTAATAGTCCAAGTCGTGTGCACTGTGCAAGCAATCGTTGAATACAATTTCCATGCAATCAAGTCCCAATTCGTTGAAACGTTTAACCGCTTGACGGCTCAATTGAATATTAAAATTTGCTTAGCGTTAAACTAAGCGGCGGTTTAAGAGCAAGGACACAACTTCGGGCGTAAAGCCTTGGCCTGCGCCGTCCGATAGTGCCCATTGAAAATAGATTTTCACGCGTTTGTGAACTCGCCCAACTTCGAGCAAACACCACCGTTCCAAATTTGAACGTGCTCAAACACTATTCGTGTTCGTTTTTCAAATGACTGATGTTTGAAATACATATAAGTAAGATATAATATGGTTTATTAGTTTATATCCGTGAGGTGATAAATAAAGACATACCGTTGTTTTTGATAGGTGCTAAATTATTAATATTGTAGTTGTCTATTGTACATATCATATATTTTTTGGAACGTAACATAAGATACAATTTGCAATGAAAAATAATTTGACGTGTGCAATATAAAGTTGGCCGGATCTCGTCACTGAAGCGTGTTACCAGTAATAAGAACAATTATTAGTGCCGCCATAACTACACTTAATTGGACCGATAGATTACTCGAATAAATAATATGCGGTTAACCTACACCGAAGCTTAATGGCCGTGAAAAAAAGTAGATTTTTATATTCTCGGGACTGAAACCCGACTGATATACGATGATAGGTTACCGATTTATTTGTAGCAACTATCATCCGGATATTGTGTTTAGTCACGACACTAAATAAATCGGTTTGAAAAGCACATCACTGGTGACGGGCGATAAAATTCTATTTTCGAAAATGACAGAAGGTACCTACACGGTTCTTTTTTGCCAAATGCGCCGGTGTTGCTAGTTAAAGATACCTACCAAAGTGTTGCAATTTTCATGTCTGCAGTTTAATAAAAACGTTAATAAAGGTTGATAGCGCATGGCAAATCCCGCCTCCCTTTGTAATTAATATGGCGTTTTTTTACGATTTAACGTCTTGGCGCGATAACTAATTGTGAGGTGAAGTTACATTGTAATTGGTTTTATTGCCTATGGCACACGTGGATTTCTATTAAGGTAAGTAGATGTATTTCTAATTATTCACGACTTCAAGTGTTAAGCTACCGGGGGTTACTTGTAGTTTTTTCCGGTACAACACTTCACTGTCTTACGATTACATATATCGACTAAAGTGCATTACTAAGTCATATAACAGGTAAAACATAATAGGTTAAGTTCCGAATCCGGTGGTGTTTAAAAATGCCTAAATAAACGACTCGTGAAAAAGTGACCAAAAGCGTGGCGTCCACGGCTTTCAATTCATTTTTCAAATTTAGAAAAGACAAAGTCGCGCAGAGCGAGCAAATAGAGACGGGATCCGAAAGAATCAAAAAGAACGCGTTGTAAAGCAGTGTACACATTAATGACAAAGGACGAGGTATAAATCTGCGGAGACAATAGCGCCGTGTGCATTAGCCTTTGTCCGCATCGATAGGGATGGACTCAAATAGATTGAATTTCAGATAATTCCGAAGGGTTACGGTCTTCTTATTTGCCGCGTAATTGTACGGTTTTTATTGAGGTTTAGGAATTTAAATGGCGAGTTATCGGTTTATGATTTGCATTTTTGCGGATTATGCTTGCATTTTTCATGAAGCTACATTTCTGCAATACAATTACGGTGGATGCATTTCTCGTACTTAAGCTTCGGCATTTCGCTACGACATTGCGCTTTTCAGAAAAACACCGTTTATTTCGATGCTTATTTGTCCTCAGAGAAAACTAGTAATTTGTTCAATTCCACGGAGTTGTTGGGCGGGCCTTGTTCCGTTAGTGTAATATCATCGAACAGTCGTTTAGTGTCCGTTGTCCGCCATTAATGAGCTGGTTACGGACACATACAGGTACTTACACCCATCATCAGCGTGGGAACAATGCTACGATATGCTGGTATTTTATGCAATGATTTATAGACATCGAGCTATGAGAAGTACATATCTATTCGATGTTCTTTGCTATATGTTTGGAGAATGAAACTTGTTATAACATTGAAGTTTTCTTACTTTAGTTACTGGTTTTACGTTTTCGTGTGTGTTACAATCTAGTGTCAAGTTCATACCTTAGATTAGACACTTTAATTTGATGGTAATATCCTATTACTAATGGGATATATTATATACTGTGAATCCGTATGTATTTAATTGAGTAGCATGGTTAGTAAATTCCTAAGTAAATCTACTGTTATACTATGCCCTATTTTCGCAAATCTCAAATTAAAGTACCGTACCCTATTCACTCCATACAATAGACCGGACTATCGCCATGATTGCTCAATACCATGTCATTTGCCTACGTTTCCTAGTTCCCACGTGTCCTGTCCACGTACGTAATGTTGCGAAACGCTTGTTGTTCACACGACGTTTATGGCGCGGATTTGCAAATTACGCGTTTGTTACGTACCGTCTCGCGACTAACAATGCACGTCTTGTGCTTTGACGTTACCGATTTTTTCACGAATCGTAAATTTATAGTTGTGTCTCATCACTATTCTAAACACTTACGTTTGTTTATGGTGATTTAAAAAGTTAGTAGACAGATTGAATACAGTACCTGCATAAGTTACGAGTTTTCTAATGTTATTTTTGGGCTTAATAATTGCCTAATGTTGTTTTTCAATTAGTCTAAAACTAAACTAAGCAAAGATGCAACGTCAGGAAATTGAAATAAAATGGGATAAAATAAAAAGCTGAAACCATTTTACAAGGAGAATGGGCGCGTGTAAGACCGAAGCTAGAGTGTCCGCTTTCCAGAATTTTCCGATTATCGGTAATGTAACAGTATAAAATTAAATTCAAAAATAGAACAAAATGGCGGACATTATTAACAAAAGAAACACGTATTAAAACAATAAATCGAAGTCAGCGACACCCCGGGAGGATGCAGTTGCCGGCGCGGCGTGTTCGCTTGACCATATCTATTTAGTCTGCCCCCCTCACCCCTTTATGTAGAGGGTGGGGGCAGTTCAGATCTTTCCGCTGTAGTGTCACGCGACGGGAGGGGAGCCAAGGACAGGGTTAGGAAAACAAAAACAAAAAATAAAAAGTTAACCTAAAAGTGCGGTTGACCAATCATTACATTAAAAAATGATTGAGCAATGTATAAGTGCATATAAATAAGCCTATAGATTAAGAGGTCGTTTAACCTTTTGTTTTTGTGTAAGGAGTTTAAACGTTGCGATCCTGCTGTGATTGATGAGCCCTATTGTCAGGTGGCTTGACAAGCCCGATAGCGTAGCGTGCCAAACCGTTCGGAAGATTGGGCTAAGGGGGCGGAATGATGGCTCCCGAAACATGCAAGAGTTGACATAAGTAACTAGGCGCTGCATTTATCACGCAATTTTTCATGGCCACACGTTCAATGGGGGGGTGAAATGCGTTTATGTGTACCTAGCCTTATTCTATAACACTGGCCACACGAAGAACGCATTTAGAAATTTAAATTTAGAATTCGCATGGTCAGCGTTTTGAAATTCGAATCACATATAAGGCCGGTCGCACTTTGGACACGTTTCCGTATGAAATTACTCGTCCGAACACGCACGAAGCCGCGCGAACGATCCCGACCTTGAAAGTACCACGGGAGCGCGCTCACTGGATGCGAATACGACCAATTCGTATCCAGTGAGCGCGTGCCCGTAGTACTTTCAAGGTCGGGATCGTTCGCGCGGCTTCGTGCGTGTTCGGACGAGTAATTTCGTACGAAAACGTGTCCAATGTGCGACCGGCCTAACACTAAGCGATAGACAAGATTAATAATTACTTGTTTGACGATTCTTCTTTTAGTTTTTTGTAACTATTCAACTTGTCAACAACAAATACGTTAAATGGTAGGTACCTTTCTTGGGAATGAGGGACTTCAACAGCATGACGGCGGCCTCGTCGCAAGCCCACGCGTGCATCTTCCGGTACGAGTCCCGTCCCTTCTCAGTCAGCTTGTCCCACGGCTTCGGCTTCGAGAGCAGCTCCGACACCGTCCCTTGCGATAGCCCGAGGACGTACTTCGCGAACAGCCTCTGTCCAATATTGTGAACGGACAACAACTCTCGCACTCGTCGGGAAATGTGAAGAGTATCCAGGTTGGTATTCGCGTATTTGTCCATGTTGTATCTTAGCATCTCCTGCAGTCTCGCTTCCATGGGATCGCCTTTCGGGATGAGGGAATCTCCGAGGCGGCCGACGAGCGCGCCGGGCGGGAGCGGTCCCATGTCGTCAGCGAATCTGTACGGTCGGTGCTCCTCGAAACGGAATGGGCTTGGCGGTGGCAGCGGCAGCGGCGGGTTGTTGTTGTGGTGCGTCGTGTTGTTGTTTAGCGGCGGCGTGCTCGGCCACTCCTCGCCACCTGTCACAGAGCTCAGTCAGGAAGGGAGGGGGGGGAGTCGCGGATCCTAGGCGGTGACGTGGTCCTGCCTCCAGGGAGACGGAACGACGTTCCCGTTGGCAAGCGAACACTCACTAGCTACGGACACGTTGCGCAAGGCCAAATATCTACTGCTTTTGGGCGTGGCCCAAGAAGCTAGTACTGACACTCTTATAAGACTACCTTGTAACATCAACGTTTTTGGTAGTCGTTAATGGCATGGCGCGAGTTAATGAACACCCTTTGCACTTGCCCAATGTAGTTGACAGCTAGTCGTATAAGAGTGTTATAAGGGTGCTCACCTGTCTCGCGGCGTTCGCTGCTGCGCTCGCGTTCGTCGTCGTCGCGATGCGCGGGCGCAGCGGGCGAGCGGAGCGGCTCGGGCTTGCGCTCGGCTCGCTCCGCCGAGTCTCGGAGGTCCATGGATCGGAGCATGCTGTAACAAAACAGCTGGTCAGATACTGTCACAAGGTAATTAGCTGTTAAAATGCTCGTTGATTGAGGTGATATTTTAAAAATATTTTTTTTTAATACGCTAAATGATGCTTTATTATGCTAAATAATGTCAGGAGGAGGAGGAGGTTCTAGTTGACTATTTTTATGTATTAGTGCCTATTAAGGTCTTCTTACCCACTTCTTACCGCATCTCAAGCAGGTAAAGCAACTTGCTAAAGTAACTTATAATAACAGTCCATAATTTTTAACAATATGCATGATGCTCCTGACATTCAAGTTGTAGGTACTTACTTAATTAATTCGTTCTTAATTCATATAATAAAGGCAAATGTATCGAGTTAGCATTTAATAACCTAATAATAGTCATATAAAAGCTTCAGTAACGCTAACAACCTATTAATACCAAATAGGCCCAATCCTTTCTAGCTGCAGTAATTTAAAATTACAAAATACCTTTCAGGGGACGAATTTACGTTCAAAATATCAAAGTAACCAATAAAGGGTGAATTATCCTAAAATACCTTTAGAACCGATGCCATAATTAAGATAGGGTCAGCTACACCTTAATAAATCGAGCACACGAATTGATTAAAACCATTTTAGGTGAATTAATTAAGTATTGTAATTAATAGGATGTGCCCTCCTTATTGGCAATGCCTTTCATGAATTTATTGAGATTGAACCCTCCAAGATGGCGATAATCACATTTTATCACGGCTTCTATTTTATATTATATTTCCAAAAATTGATTATTATTCGCAGTCTGTTATTAAGGGTAGAAATATAAATTGCAGCACTAAAATTCTGTCAAAATCATCCAGTATATAGGCTACAACATTAAATAGTTATGATATGTATGGGCTATTATTTTTAACGTAAACAACGTAATATTTTTAATACAGAAACTGCTTATAACTTTTCCGACACAAACTCGTACTGAATAGTTTAAAATCTTCCCGAAACTCCGAAGCAATCACTACGTTAACCCCTGAACTAGCATAAGACAAAGTTGAAAGTGCTAAAATCAAACAGCACTAAATTCATACAAAATGTATAGAAATGAGACGTTTAGTCCGTTCACCTGTTAACAGTCGCCGGGAGACCGACACAATTCATGTCATAATGAACCATATTGCTGTATAACGCTCTCAAAGTAGGAAGTTATACCGCTTTAGTAGTTACAAGAAGGGAGGTTGCGCCTTCGCTATTTAGTCGCGTGCACCGATCGGGATCTAATTGGTGATATATTAAATTGTAATTAAGGTACATTGTGGAGGTGTGAAGCCAGGTCGATTGGGGCGGGGTCGCCCGATTAGTTTGGGATTCGGATTGCACCTCGCAACTTATGTTCGCCTGGTAGTTGGTACTAAATTATGATCAAATCTTGTTAAAGGGGTTAAATATAAGGCTTAGATTCGTTTTGATTAAAATAATTATATGCCTTTTTAAGGCATATGAACATTTTTACCCGACTTTAAAGGCCTTGTAAAAAGTAAATATTTGTAAAGAATGTCGGTCATGGATTTCTTAGCGTATTTTCCTTTAAGAAGCAGGCAGCACATGAGTGCATTCGCTTAGTTTAACAAAATATCTGTATTTTTCACACTCTCAAGTTGAACACTTTTTACGTTTTTAGTATTCCTTTCATCAGCTTTTCCTGATCAACTCCTAAGGTCTCGTGTTAGCGAGTACCTAAATTTATGACGTCACTGACAATAGGTAACTGTGGAAGTTAGCGTTTAACGACGCTGATACCCTTCACACACCAAAGTGGGTGAGGCGATAGCGAGTTTAGGGACAATACATCTATGGAGTCGTCATTTTTTTTTTTTTGATGAAATGGATTAGTCAATAGTGTATTTCTGTTTATTTATTTAGTGTGAAACCAACTTACTGACTACGGGTGGGCTTAAAACCAGTTTATCGCTGTGCTCACACCGATTTTTCCATGTCAATTAGATAACCGATACGATATTACTAACCGATACACCATTGTAATTTAAAGAGAAAAATAAACGCTTCTGTATTTGTATTTGTATAGTGTAAGAAAACTATATAAATGTGAGTTATTTTTATAACTGAATTACTATAAGACGTTTTAATCATTAGGGTCTGTTGTGGTGTGGGTCACTGTGTAAACTACAATGTATGAACATACCTTCCTAAAGTTGCTTTTGTAACACTATTTGTTGGTAGTATAAGAAAACTGAAAAAAAAGATTGAGGATGTGATACCCGACTAGACACAAGTAAATAAGAATGACTTCACAAGATTAGAAATTGTGGGTAACTGATGATTTGTATGATAAACTATCAACTTCAGAAAAAAATTGTCGAGTAATGTTAAATTAGGCTTGAAGTGGCTAAATTACTAGACAGCCAGCTGTAGGATATTTTTAGTACTTGTTTACTAGGGCATTCTAGCAACTCAATAAAATCCGAAATAAACACTAATTTCGTATCTACTGAAACTACACACTATGTATGTCTAAGGGATACTAATTTATTTTTCAGTCTGTCCGTCTGTCTGCCTACTAGGCTATGTTAGAACTAGTAACTCACTTGCTCAGGTGGTGTCTATAGGGGTGGGCAGGTCGCGGGATCGACTCCCGGAATGGGGCAAATGGCCGCGGTTCAGGCTCTGAAGCCAGGCTGGGCCTCCTAAGGACGGAATTGGACATGTTAAAACAAGTTTCATACAAATTACTACAAGGCACATTTTTAAACAGCTTTCAGCATCAAGAGTTCGTAAAATATTTTAAAAATTTGACTCTACAACATGTTTATTAGTGGGTAAACTTTCGAAAGCCCCACTCCAAAGCTCTCGATGTTCACGGGAGCTTAAAAGCATCTTTGTCTTGCAAGAGCCTTAAATTTAATACTTGCACGACAATGAATATTTTACCAAACAAACAATACTTATACACTTTCTTACCAAAAATTTCTGGGGTTTGTGACAATTTATCATTACATAGAGTATACAATACATGGGATATATAAAAATTATGACCTACATATTAAATATATTAATTTTAATCGTTTATCCAAAATATGGCAGATATAATGCTTAAGCCTTTCTACCAGTCATCCATTTAAATTTAACTACAACCTTAGTCTTATATTATATTATGTGTTTTAGCCATCAAATGTTTACAAAGCAAACTCTTTACAGTGTTATCATATTTGTAAATCTCAAATTTCCCTTGAACTTCCCCCATAGAAAACATCAAAATCTCTAAACAAATGGCATTCCAAATATTCTCCTCATTCATCAAAGGGTTGCAATCGATATCGAACCCCTAACGAAGAAATATGTCTTTGAGGGCCCCTCAGATCACCAGCCTGTTCATGCAAAATGTCGTAACTTGCTACCTCAAAATGAGATAGTCAAGACGTTTTGACCAGGAGTGCAGAAATCGGGACCGATTCTTTAATTACTTTAAGCGCGGTAATAGACAAACTGGAATTAATTAAATGGATTTTGTATCTTATTATTAAAATTAGATTATTAATTTGAAAGTTAGGTCCTTTGTTTGAGATCGACGCCTCTACTAAATTGTTTTTGTTATAGTTTTTATTGCTTGAATTGTTTGAGATACACGATGATGCATTTTTTTGCTAAAGTGCAGACTTACGTGAAATTTGCTTGGCAGTGAGAAATACTGGTTTAAAAATACAATAACGCTGATACATGCTATCTTTCCAGCATATGTCACTGTATTCAGACCATAATTAAATTAGCATACAGTCAACATTAAATCACTCAATTTATTTCGAAATGGATCAGCCGTCAGATACCAGGCAACAATGACCACGTAGGCGTTCCAGAGCTCGTCACGTCACAATCGAACGCTATCAGCCAAATCATCGGCCGCCGATAACGACGCCCCGCCCCGTTCGATCTGCTGACCAATAGCGACCCGATTGATTGGTCAACTCACGTTCGGCCTGTTCGAAAATGGAACACATTCAAAATACTAACGCACCATTGGCTCTCACAACATTGACTTACCACAGACACATATTGACACACGCATAGCTTTTTAATTTTTTTCAAAATTTGAATTCCTTATCCAAACTGCCGGTGTAAACAGTGTAAAGAGCTTACAAGAATTCTTTACGACGATGAAAAAACTAAGGTAAATTAGTTGATAATTTGTGTGTGACAGCGCTGGGCTAAACTTTCGTTAAATGTTATGTAAACAGGCCTAAGCAAATGGGGACAGGTGCCTACGATAGGCTCTATTGATATATAGAAGGCAAACATGCATATACTATTACACTGTTTGTTCCCCGAAATATGTAAATCACATGCATTTAATTAAACACAAGATAATTTCTATTTGCCTTTTTAATTTTCGAGAGTCAACAGAGCATAATCTGTGGCTTTACAACGGCTTGTCTATGGTTTTTTTGGAGGTTACAAGGAATTTTAATTGCCATATACATTTTTTTTATTATTTGATAAAGATATTGATACTCGCATAGCCAGCACATGAATGAAACACGAAAAAAAAGAATCAATGTAAGTGTCTATAGATATTAAGTTGGCGTTCCTCCTTAAAAATAAGCCATAATTATGTCAAAATCGCTCCCCAATTTTCTATATATCTGTCACTGTCACAATAATACTCGATCTGTAGGAAACCACCGAAAAACTCACGTTGAGCCAAACGAAAATCGACAATATTGCCAAGCGATAAGTTCCATGCCGTTAGCGTTATTAGTATGGTTTTGTGCTAATAGAAAAAGTATAAGTTCCTCACGGAACGATAGAAAAATAACAATAGAAAAACAGCTATTTCAATTATTGCCGCGAGCACGCGAACATTTGTACGTTCCCATGATCGGACCAGAGGGATCATCTTCAGGGATAGGTACCTACGTGCCACAATACATGCCGCATGCGACATGTATCATGTTAGTAAAATTTACACAATGCGGCATAAATACGACGATTAATAAATAATAAATATACAGTCAGCAGTAGTTAAAGTGCATGATACGAACCGTTAAGAATACTTTTGTTGCTGCTGCTAACTTGCGACCACTGAAGGTTTGAAATCACCGTCTTTATGAGACTGTACCTAAACCAAGAGTACGTCGCCATTTCGATTGCATTGTCATTAGGTACGATCTAAATGTCGCAAACGTGAAATCACGCCGCACGTCGTACCAAACTATACGCACATTTATAACACACTAAGCAATATAAGGCACCTGTAGCGGTTTATTGCTTATTTATTCCGCTTCTCAAGTCGGGATTAAGTTATAGCCAGCCTCCGCAGATTAAAGCTTAATAGGGGTTGGATAGATTGATTTCTGAGCGCCGAATCTCAGCCCGGATTGGCTTGTTTGCATTCTGATTACATTTTGAATTTCGAATTTGGAACGTTTTTGATGCCGTTCCGTTTCTAATTGGTCGAATTTAGGCCGGTTGGAATTCAAATTTTGAATTTGAAATCGAATTTCGAATGACAGCTCTGTCAGATAGTAATCCTGTTTATTTTTAATTAATAATTGCTTCAAGTATGTAAACGAATCGTAAAAAAAAATTAAACTTATTTTACCGGGCATTCTAGTTTAGAGTAAATGTAAAGATTCAACTCATCGTCACTCTAAAATCTTTACAGCGTTTAACAACTGGCTATATCTCGAATGACCGTTAAATGACAATAACTTTACGGTTTCAACAGCTTTTTTTAATGCCAATATGTCCCGAGTCAAGGGATGCCGCCTCAGATGTTTATAACTGTCCAAACAATGTTGGGCATAGACTAACGTGTTGTTTTTCCAATATGGCGGCTTTGAACTTCAAAGGGATCAAAGGCGACATGTGACATTAAAGTTGCTGTTAAACGGTATCGATCGCTTGTTTTGGGTAATAAATAAATACTTTTTAATATCGTATAGAAAAATATGTAGCGCTCGGACGAAACGAAGATTTATTGTGCTTGCAACTTGTTAAAGGTGACTACTATGAGTTGGCGGCAAAGGTACTTATAACTAAAAACGTTTGTGTGTTTAGTCACTAGAAGAATCGCTGTCGAGAAACTTGTTATTTATGTAGTAATTACAAACGGTGTAGATAATCCTTTCCCTTGGTCCTGCGACCGATAAGGCGGCGCCATATTTCTTATCAGTGAAAGGTGTTGCGTTAAATTAATGTGTTTGTGTACTAGTCTTTATTCAGCTTGTCTATGGTTGTAAAGGGGGTGCACACGTGCCTACCATGGTGAACTTTGAAGTACAATTTAAGATTTGATCACATGATGAACGGAGAACTTTAGGCTGTTGCTAATAGTATACCTATTATCTAGTACAGTCAGCTGCAGAGAAACCTGACGCCCCGTGCATACAATCTTTTATGCAGGGGGGGTGCCTTTTCTCTGCAGCTGACCGTACCTTCTGTATTTACGATCTTGGCTTCTAAGTATGGCTTAGCTTGTAAGTATATGTTTGTTGAAATGTGTTTGTATGACAAATGTGACGATTTTCTATGCGATAACAGCTGCCGGCAACATCTTTGACGTTGGTTTCTACGTGATCGCATGTTAATTCCACCCGCCCTAATACTATGATAGCCTTTTGATTACGATATAACATATTACTTTCTTAAACTCTCAACACAGTACAAGTTCAAAGAACGTCTCGACTTAAACGCATAAACACTTAATGATCTTTCAAAACAACTGAATCGGAACCAACTCTTTGGCAGTTACTGGGAACGTTAAAAACTGTTGAAGTACCGACAAATAAACATCTCACTTAGTCTAGTTCGGTTCGTGTTATTGAGATGTTCAGGAAACTACTTCGTATGTCTTGGGTTTCTTGGGATAATATGTCTGAAAGGAGGAACATCCTTGTTGACTTAAACTGTAACACTAAGTGCCAGTTGCACCAACGTACGAAATGTGGCGCAGGCAGCTGTCATCCCATAGAAACATGTCAAACTTTCCATACAATCAGATTTGACGAACACTGCTTACGATTACAGACGGTTTGGTGCAACCCAGCTCTATTCATACTCATTCTATGAGAATATTCATGAAACGAGTAGCATCGATTTGCTTATCAAAAAGAAAATATTGACAAAAGAGGCGGTCTCAGAAACGGTCAACCAATATTGTTCAACTAACCGAAAGTCCACAGAGCGTTTACCGATACCATCATAGGCGGCCATCTTTTTTTCCGAACTGTCACAATCCCACAGACTTTCGCAGGATCTCGCTAAACGGTTCGAGATATGGAATTTAGCGTTCCATGTTTGAACGTGATATTGGGGCTCCCTGAGAATCCGTTTTTTATATCCTGCCCCAGTGGGAAACATAAATAGGATTATCGGTTAATTTACTGATAGAGACGTGGGAGTTAAAATTAGTTTTGTTATTTCCGCCATTTTGATTAGGTGTGAGTTTTCATGTGTGTTTGACGTTGAACAAATACTTACAGTCTAGTCTAATCTTTTATTTAACGGTTGGTGATAATGATAATAGATAATTTTATTATTTATGATATAAAAGAGTGAGTGAAAACACATTACTTATATGTAACAAAATTATCTGGTTGTATGTCTAACCTTATTAAATCGATATTGATGGAAGAGACATTCCGAAACTCCGCAAAAAGCACTTCTTCTTCTTCTTGTATTTAAGAGTTTACTACTTTTGTCGGTGGAGTAATCGCCAGCCGTTTCTGTCCTCTGCTATCTCCTTCACTCTCTGATATGACATGACCTTAAACTTCTCTTTTATTTGCTCAAAGTAGTTTCTTCTTGGCCTTCCTCTTCCTCTCTTTCCCTCAATCTTCCCTTCTATAATGGTCTTAAGGAAAAGATCATGTCTTAGAAGATGACTCATCATTATTCCTCTCCTATTCTCTATGGTTGTCAATATTTGTAAAAGCACTTAGGTAATGTTAATACAAGGTGCAACTATAAGTACATAGAAGCTAAGTTATCTCGTGATACGTATTATTTCGTAAGTCGTAAGCATTAATCTCGGAGACTAATCACTTCCGTCCCACTTTACGTGGGAGCATCTATCACAAGTTTTATCTAAATTATGTATAAACTACCAATAGCTATGAAGTAATACTTAGCCGAAGTCATAGCTTTAATACCTACTTATAGTTATTCTCGATCCCCTCAATAGGACAATATAAACGTTTTATATTTGAATATAATGAAGCATATTGTGAAAAGTCTAGGAAAATTCGACTTAGATATACGCGGGATAACGACCCCGGGTTATTATGGTGATATTCAAAGCGACAAATCGTACTGATAATTGTATTTTTGGCTTTGTAGTAGCAATCAAACCCATCTTGCAAGTTACGATTTGGACTTGCTGCCATTTGGTGTACACATCCCACCTCAATCTACCAAGCGTTTAATTCTGTATCTCGATTTGGACTTGCTGACATTTGGTGTATACAACGCACCTCAATCTATCAAGCCTTAACGAACTGTATTTAGATTTTTAGTAGCTGCCATTTGGTGTACAGCTGTACACAACGCATCTCAATCTGCCAAGCCTTAAGAACAGTATTTCGATTTGGACTTGCTGCCATTTGGTGTACACATCCCACCTCAATCTACCAAGCGTTTAATTCTGTATCTTGATTTGGACTTGCTGACATTTGGTGTATACATCGCACCTCAATCTATCAAGCCTTAACGAACTGTATTTAGATTTTTACTAGCTGCCATTTGGTGTACACAACGCACCTCAATCTGCCAAGCCTTAAGTACTGTATCTCACACTTCATTCTATTTTCAGTGTGCTAACACGATTATTTGCGTTGCATTGTAACAGCACATCGACCGAGCCAAGGCCCGTGTACGACGACCCTACCGAAGGCTGCCGGTGTCTCAACACAGCAAACACTAGTATCAGGCAAACATAAGTTCAACGAACTCCTTATCAAGGTGCAAGATGCGCTTACGACACTATCAATAGGAAGCCAGGGAAACGGGAAAACAAAGATGGAGGAAAGTAAAAAACTAGAAGAAAAGCGGCGTTGCGAGTGCAAAGTTACACAAAGAGATTTGTTTTATACATAAAGAATATTATTTGTTATATTTTGTCGCCAAGTTTAACGGTGTTACTTTTAAGAATAGCGCGGGGAAGACTTAGATTTTTCATTTCGTTTTGTAAATCACAACAATTTAGAATGAAGAGATTTAGAAAGAAGAGGAGATAACCACAAACTTCTGTCCTTATCGCAGCCTACATATAGTTGAAAGACTATTAAGTGAGCTCGTCCATTTAAGACCACAAAAAAAAGAATAATGGCACTTGGATGTTACAACCGGCGGTCGCCCGCCACCCAACAAAAAGTAATCACTAGAAAAAGGACTACGGTATATTAAGTGATTTCGTCGGATTATCGACTCTATAGCTTTGACATAAGAATAAAAATGCGGACTTATACAGTGCGTCACCGGCAAGCGGGCGTTCATTGAAACTGACATTAATATGTTCCATTAGCAATTATTTCCATATATTGGCAAATCATAATTATGTGAATTTACTGCAAAATTAAATTTCCTAATTCCGCACCGCCAATGTACTACGTGCACTACTTAAGATAACGTCATAGTAAACAAAACACTAAGGGCTGTCATTTGTACTCAGTTGTCAATTTGCAGTACATTGCTGGCAATTAAATTTTTGTTAGAAAATAAGTGAAGTCGAAATTTTGGTTTATTAATAAAATTAAGCGTATGGTTAGGGTAAGAAACTACGTTTAATTAAAATACCCAACTTAAATAAAAGCCCGTTTGCCGGTAGTACACCTGATATTGACAATATTGTGACAAATCTCGGAAACGTTTATCTCTGAATCACAGAGCATACAGGGACTATGTGCTCAGTTGGCGAGTAAATAAAGAGTATGTGCTTTAATCAGAATTAATGATACACTCGTCGCTACAAAACAAACGCGGAATAGGAATCTATACAGATGTGGAAAATACATATTATATACTGCTAAGTATCAACGTACTGCAGATATCGGATATTACGTGCGCATTTTTTTAATATTCAGAGTATATACACTAGGTCAATGCCCTGATTAGGCGCATATAATAATAACTCCATTTAAATTAATATTCATCAAGCTATTTACAACGTATAAGGCCAATAAATAAATGCACTTAGAAATAAACCTTCTCTAGAAATAGCCCTCATACGAGAAGGGTTACATTTCGTTTCTCATTTCGACTCAATTTGCCTGGCTTCCCTTTTTTACGTACTCATTGTTCTTTTGTCATAAGTGGTGCTATATGCACCCAGTATGCACCTCGTCCCTTTGTTGCCACAGATAATTAAATTGCTGTATGTTCTGTGGGCCCAAAAGTAAATGATTGCCAATTCAAAATACTCAGATACGTCCACTCACCTGACCTCCCGCTTCACTTCATCGTAGTCCCGCTGCGTGTCTAACCTAGCCTCGAGCCGCGCTATATGCGCCTTCTTCTCATCGAGCCTCTCTTCAAGCCGCTGCAGCTGCTGCGCATGCGCCTCTTGCAGCGCCGCCAGCGACGCCTGCAGTCGCCGCACGTCTTCCACTAGTTGCGCGATCTGGAATAGAGAGGGCGCTTGAATCAACTTGTTCTCCTCTTCATTGTTGATGTTTTGCGATCGATAATAGAGAGTGCGTTTTATTCAATGTGTTCGAATGTCACTTGTTTTTTAAGGCTTGATTTAGTATAATGTGTGCTTTTGGTTTACGTTGTGAAGTGTAATGTTACTAGTGTAGGCTTTTATAATTGTAGCGTAGTGACGCATTGAGTCGCACCTTGGAAATTCAAAAGAGAAGGACATAATTTTTAGCGCGCCACTTCGGTATCCCCGCTACCGTTAAAAAATTGGAGACTAATTACTAAGGTTTCATCTACCGAACACTACCCGTGGACGACTGCAGTTTTGGTTTTATAATTCCTAACAACAGTAAATATTGGTTTGAAAATAATTGCCATACCTACATAAACTGTTCAACTAAATGCCATACCTACATAAACTGTTTAAAAAACACCCAGAGATAAAAGCAGTGGGCTAAATCCAGTGTTAAATTATATCAGTCTTACGGAAACCCCAAAGACATAATTAAGCGTAATTATAAAAAATCATAATGTTCCTGTAATAAGTGCGTCATAAAAATTAGTTGTAAACTTCATAACAAGAATACAAAGCAAAAATTGCAGTTACAAATCGTGCCACTGTGGATCGGGTGCTAACGATTTGTATGAGAAAATATGAGTTCAGTGTTTTCCCGTCTGCATTGGTAAGTTGGTAATAATATGTTTGTACTGGCATTATTTCGTTAATATGGCGGCCTCGGAACATCTGATCGGCAAATATTTGTCGACTAATACAGGGATTTCGTTTGACATGACTGAAGGAAATGTGTCATTCATGTAATACACTAAAATGGCATTTTGTCATAACGTTATCAGAACCAAAGTTTTTTATATCACTGTTTGATTACCATTTTACTGCCAAAGCCAAAACATACGTACATATATAAATAGTCTTTGTCAGTAGCAATATAAATCGGATAGCTCGATATTCAAATTATTATTCGAAATTTCGAAATTTAAAATATTAAAACAAACGTTCATAAAAACAATTCCAAAGAAACAATACGCGAAACCTAAGTAACGCATCACTACAAATTACAAAAAACACTTGACAAAACAAACGTCATTCAATTATAGCCCTTATTAGCTGAACAATAAAACATATCCTGATCAAATTAGCACGCAATAACAGCGTTGTTCATTACCATGGTCACATTAAGCGATTTTGAGGCTAATGCAGTTGTGTTAGGGTTGGTTTAAGTTGTTGTTGTATGAAGGTCTCGCAACATGTTATTTGTTGACCTTCGGAAGATATCAATTGTCGGCAGACGGCGGTGGGCCGTGAAGATGCGTATCGGCAAGATAGATGCGTCGGAAATCACGCCGCAGAAGATTGTGATTTAATGCTTATATTGCTTCCCGACTGAGACAGACATACAGACAATAGACAGATTTTAACTATCATGAAACAAGTTTTAAAAGTAACGCTCCTCGAGTTTCGCGCCAAAATGCCAAAACACATTGGGCGTTCAGTTTTGTTTGTACCTGACTGTGACTTTGTAAGACGTGCCTGAGTCCATCACACACTGCAGCGGCCTGCGGTGGCGGTGACGGTCAGCTGACAGTATGAAAATCAAGGCCGCTGGTGTCTGAATGACCGCCACCGCAGGCCGCTGCAGTGTGTGACAGGCTTAAAGCGGTAGGACTGCGCGGTTGGAGATCGGGCTGGGGAAAGTCCAGGAGAAACCTTCGACACGACTACGCGGAGTATGTGGGCGTTCTGTTTGAATGGTTTTGCGGTAGGTTACGGTCGTGTCAGTTTTTGGATATTTTCAAAAAAAGAAAACACTTGCGAGGTCTATACAGTGAGAGGGCCACTAGTTTAAAGTTCATGATTCCACTTTCTACCCAATCTCAAGTATTGACGTAGGCACTAATTTGTCGGAAAATGTTGCATAGGTACTTAAAGATAAATGATACTTAACTGATAATATTTACGATTATTCGGCCATTTTGTGATAACAGATAACCGATTGGCCGTACGATCAGCAAGGACATACCTAATCAGTAAAGAATACTGTCACTGTCAAAATAGTCCTTATTACCGATGGCGTAGAGTAGATTATAAATTAAGTGTATTTTGACATCGATATCATGTTTGACGATTGATAAGTTATTTTATCAGAAAACTATTATCATGTTTACCCTGTTATGTTCTGAATACTAATTATAGAAGCGACAGTTATTGTATACCAGGTCGGTGGCAAACAAGCGTCCGGTACACCTGATGGTAAGTGGTTACTGGGCAATAGGGTATTAAACTAAGGTAAAAATAAAATAGTTTTTACTTGACTAATAAAAGATCTAACGAAAATACTCGAAAAACATCAATTATTAATTTATTTTAGCTAATTGAAAGATTTTATAAGCATAAAGATTTAAAAAGGACGCTGATTTGAACAAACATTAGTGACGTCACTAAGACAGTATTTCCCTACAAACTTCATATTAACAAATCGTTTATGACATTTAATAAAAAGTTGCTGATTTGACTATGGGTTTAATACCGTATTATATGGATGGTACAGTGAGCAACATAATTATGTATACAATACATTCTACTTTTATCTCACGAGTGCTCATGATTGTAGTTGTGACACGTACGAACACAGATCATGTGAATTCACAGCTTCTACGCTGACGCACACATAGACAATGTGCGTGTGTAGATCAACACACAAACATGGCTCATCGCGCTCACGAGATAAAAGTAATGTAACACTTTGTTTAGACTTCAGAAGTCTGGGGACCGATTTTTGAGTGTCGAACGCTCGACTTTTCACGCTACATCTGTCAAAACGTCATAGTTTTTTGACGGATCTCGAGTGAAAATTCGAGCGTTCGACTCTCAAAAATCGGCTCCCAGGTCCAAAATTGACAACGTTTCAAATTTTCAAGTTGGCCATTTTATATCCTAGATCGATAGAAAATGAAATTTTAAGGTCCACGTGTTTTTTTATTTCTCCCGAAATCCTAATTTTCATTCAAAAATATCTAATTTAAAAGTAGCGAATCGTAAGTGAATTATGACGTTATTTTCACGAATCACCAATGTTTGACAGCATTGCTCCTTAACAGTCGTAAGAATGACGTCACCCTTCCGTTTTAAAAGGTGGGTTTTATTTTAGCGATTTTCTTCAAATCTAGCGAAGAAAAAAATCTAAAAACTATTTTATTACGTTCAGGTAGCATATTTACCGAAATGGTTTTCGATTTAGGCATCATTATGAATTTTGAAATGTTGTCAATTGTAATACATATTTATGATGCTGACCTTATATGTGTACACTTCGACTTTATTTCTAAAAAAAATGAATAATAGAACCTTATTTATGGCACCGATTGTAGAAATACAAAAAATACCCTCTTTTGACAACATGAGGCATAAGTAAATCCTTCGGGAACTTTGATCAGGAATAGAATCAATCTTCCATACAAATATTCCTGAAGGAGATTTTTTTTAAAGTAATTTTTGTAAATGACGTTTGAAATAATTCATATTTCTGTTAGTACAATTTGGGAAAAATTACGACATTATACGCAATAAAAAATGGGTCACAGAAGCTGCATTATTATTGGAACCAACGTAGCGCGCTACGCGGCGTAGCGGTCTACGAAACGTATCGATATGGCGATGGAATGACTATACCGTACCTATCAAATTGATTACCCTTCTTGCTTGCACTTGAACATAGCTCATTGTATAAGAGTAAGGACGCGGAAACTTATGCTACACTCACCGGCAGAAAATTTGGCCCAAAAACTTTACGTGATTTCAAACTATAAAATTGAATAAATTAAATAATGTTTAATATATAAAAATGCATTTTTCTAATTTGGGTCAAATTTTCTGCCGGTGAGTATATTACAATTTTACCTGATATGTTAATTACTAGTTTCGGAACAGAGTCGGCCGTTATACAGAGTTTATAAATAGACCACAATAAAAAAGTTTTGTTTGATGAGCTGAAATTTAAGTAACGATGGTAGAACAAGTACCTTGCAATCAAAATCTCCTATACTTACCTAGGTAAGTACTTCACCCAAAGGGCTAAATTTAAGAACTGTCCGGTTTCCAGCCTCATTAACCTAACCCGAAGGGACAGAAAGGGTAGTAATTAAACTAAAAATGCGGTGCAGCCCAATAAAAACCCTGGGTAATCGTGGCAGTAATGATTGTGGGTAATTGGCTTGTCCGGGTGAGGACATTGTTTAGCAATGTGTGTGTCAAGTATTACGGATAGGAGCGTGTTTAACAGTAATAAGGGAGCATGTTTTGGGGTAAAACAAACCAAAAGAAATTGAGGTTCTATGATCAGACGGTTGAAATAAGATTGTGATTCTTTGCGGATTATTAGATATTAGGCATGCAATCCTCCTCATGGTGTACACTCAACCAATTCGATTTCTAGGCCACTTCGTACCTTGTCACAGTGAAAATCAATATGAAAGCCGCTAGAGATCTTATATAATGTCACTGTGACAAGATCCAAAGTGGCCCAGAAATCAAATTGGCTGACCGTATAAGCTAGTTCACTTATGTAATAGGCAAAATAATTACTAAGTTATAGCTAAGTTGAAAGTTTCATTGAAATTTACTAAATTTATTAGAAATGTCCTATTATTGTAGAATAATTTTACTTGAATAATATTTTTATAACTTAGTTATAAAACAGCCAAGTTATAACTATTTGGGATTTTGAAGCTCATTAAAAACGATACTGCTTCTGAATCCGCTTTCGCTGTCGTGTCAGCTTCCGCTACCGCTTGCCACAAGAAGCGCCGCAACAATAAAGACATAACGAGGCGGCAACTTTCCGTTTCGGCTAATACTTTCCATGCCCGTGGCGCGTTGAAACTCTATTACAGTTTTACTAATTTTGTAACCGTTACTCTTTACAGCGTGGGTTGTTAAACCCTGGTTAGGACTGTCAATTATATGTCGTACGTAAAAGGACTACCTATTACACAATTGTGCAAGTCAGATGATATTGCTAAAATTTTACTGGGTACTCTATAAGTAGAACAAATATATCGGGAGGAAACCGGGAAAAACTAGCGCCTACGCCAACTTGGGTGGTGCCAAAGCGGACTCGGAGCTCCTTTAGGATACAAACAGAGTAGTAATCAAGAAAATGGACTCACAAAATCGAATTACGTGGACTGTACAGGTAACTAGTAAACGTTGTTTTATGTGGCTAGCAGTGGCGGAGCGTCCATACAACTCGATTCCCACCGGCTTGCCTAATTTTCAGCCAGTCCAGTTCTTTTACTACGGCTCATGAAGAATAGGAAAAGCCAAGTATTTCCGGCTTTCCTAAGAATATTTTTGACGCGCCGCCACCGGTGGCTAGTCAATATTTTGGAAAAATAATGTATAAGGAAAAAAAAATAGTACGTGGTGTGGCAAATACGTATGACATGAAGAAGTATGCCAGAACGTCGCTCCACATTCAAACTAACTTTCTAAAAGCCCTACCCCCACATTCATGTAAAAAAGTTATCATCAGAAAATTCAGCCATTTTTAAAGAAAGATAAGCTAAGGCGATATATTATCCGTAATAGTGCATTCTTTGTGCATGCAAATAGTTGCCGAGTGCAGTAAATCCCCCTTCTGTCTCCGGAGTGGGGAGCGGGTGTGATTATGGGACGATGGGTACCAAACCTCACACAGAAATAGACATTTGTAGTAACATATAATCTGTAGTGTAAAACATGCAATTGTAGCACTGATTTGAGTTTGGAAATGTCATTTCATAACACTCGTGCATTTGAAATGAAATGTAATGTGAAATATATTTTATTGGCGCAACAGTGTTTCATAAAATTTAAATGGGTGATTCTTATCGTTAAAGTTAATTGATGTCCGGCCCGAACGTTAAGTGAAAGTTAAGGAAATCAGAGTGCAATTTAAACTTATTGTTGACTTCAGTTTACGCTATACCTGGGTTCCTAACTGTTAAAATAGTTAAAGTCAAAAATAATCACTCAAAAGTCGTCAACAATTGGGGGAAATCAAATTAAGGAACTTAAGGAAATGTAAAATTTTGCAATAGGAATCACCCAAATACGACTTATATGTCATGTCTTATGTACCTGATGTATCATATAAAAACCTTCTTTATCTACACACATATCATAAATCCTCTAATATGCGTTCGGAAACCGTAGAAAATGACTCTCATTTCAACATTCAATGAATTTATGGCAATTTTCTTATCTGTGGCTAAGGCTACAGCAGTAATAAAATATTTCATTTTAATCTCATATATGATGTTAAAATATTACGTCAAACAAAACTGTCAAAATTTAAATGTCAAAGTTGACATGTCCCTATTCTAGTATCACTGAAAATTCAAATTCAGTCGATGCGAAATGTCAGCTCGATGTTTTTTTAGTATATATCGCACGAAATTTGAGCTAGAACGACATGATCACATCAGAATAAGGACTCTTTACTTTTTAAAATAACATTCAGGTATCTGTTGCCAGTTCTGATTTCGATATTTCCGCAACCGTGCAAAAAAGGTTGTATTAACACAATTATTGTATTTATTTACTACGGTTTCTGAACCCATCTTAGAGTAATTATAATATGTGTGTAGATAAAGTAATGTATGCAACTGTACATAATTAGGCATTAAAACACTCGTGTGACTTTATTATGAAACTCGCCTTCGGCTCGTTTTAATGCCCCTCATTATGTACCAGTTGCATAAACTACTATTACATTATGAATATTCAGAAACGTTACTAATGCTGCACGTTAGAGGTAAAGTCGTAATATTTAAAATGTCTTTAGTGGCTCATTAACACAGTGTTTAAAATTGTCATTTTTTATTTAAATGACGTCGTTGTTGCGTAGAATTCTTCATAACCGTGTACCTTCATTAAAATATTGAATGATCCGAATATCGCAAGCAAAAACACTTCTTAAAACACTTTTGCGCCTATAACTCTATTACACTTCTTTCTTATTTCTAATTATCTTATCAGAAATGAGTTAAGAATTCTCAACAATCCAGTTTGCTTTGCAGCTTGATCGACTGATTCACGCAAAGAAAAGCAAATGACAAAAGGAAACAAAGACCAATTTCAAATTGCCAATAGACAACTCAACTAATAAAGTAATAAAAACGAACCAATTCCCTTGGACAATGCATCGTCGTTACAAATTCGGGCTCACAAAAGAAGTGATGAAAGACGAGTGAACGGATGAAAAAAGCATAATACGCCATTTTGCCGCCAGAAAAGTAGATTTCATGTTGGCGATCTGTCAAACCGACCAAACATGGGGTCGAACCGATATTAACCGGCGAAATTCAAACCGCTACGTTCGAATTCAGAACACGAAAATTCAAACAGGAATCTGGTACAACTGCGCAACAAAAAGACGCGCTTCGGCGGGAACTTCACTGCTAAACTTTTTTTTTTACGTATCTATCGCAGCGACTGCTTAGTTTGACGAGGCGTTTCATTTCGGGGAAAAATGATAAATGACGTGAATGATTGAGCAGTCGGACAGCAAAAGAGATTCTCTACTATCCGCTTTCATTTCCCGAGCTTTGACTTTACAGGAATTACAAATGCGGAAATATCCGTTTTAACGAATCGCCGCGACATCCGTTACGCATTGAATTCATAAATATTCACAACAATTGAGTGAAAGCTTTTACAAAACACGAGTTTGATTGACAAAAAACGTCATCACCATCAATCAGGTGTCAGTCGAAATGCATGCAAGTGGTAAAAATTAAATTCCCAAACATAAATAGTCTAGTTGTTTGGGAACAGAGTTGAAAATCGAATGCTAATTTAGTTTTGGAATTTGACATCTGCAAATATGGCCCCGTTGACGTTGAAGCGCGGCAAAAACTGGCGGGAACTTGTCTATGCACTTTTGATTTGTCTATGTCAGTCTAGTCTGGATTTCGTGTTTGGAAAACGTATTACAATGTGCCGTGATCGTTCGATTAGTGAGTTGTTCTTTTTTTCGATTGAAGTTTCACCGCTAAGTTGGCAATCGTAGCCATAGATTATAGAGGTAGATATGGCGGCTCGTAGTTGCTTGCGTGTATTTTTCCTTTTTATCACTTTGCTTGTGGATACCTGGGTATTTAGTTATTACAGCTATAATATACATTTATTATCGACTATTCATAACGTAAAGATTAGATATTGAATGTTCTTATAAAATGTACACAAAAATCATACCTGAAAATAAAACAAGCCATAGACACTCCGTATGCAATAGTCGTTCCCGACTTCGCAATGAAGCAATTATAAGTTTGGAACCTCATTTATAGCCTGTCTATCGTTTGCAGTTATAAAACCGAATGGAAAACTAAGTTTTGCTTGTTGTGGTTATAACTTCACATTACGGAAGGGTCGATATTGTTCCTGAATCAAACAAGTGTCGTTAAAATTTTGAATACCTAAAGAAAGTGAAGTGCAAAATAAAATCTACCCAATTCAACAAAGGTGCTTTATAAGTACAAAATAGTTTTTATGTCACACCTGGCCATAAAGTGGCCATTATCGCACGCTCGGCGCGCGAAAAAACCCACTTCCTGGCCAGAGGGTGACATAAAATTTTGTACTTACCACGGGCGATAATAAAGAAAGCCTCAGATCGCATATTTATCGCCCTTGCCTTCGGCTCGGGCGTAAAATACCTGCGATCTGAGACATTCTTTGTTTTATCGCCCTTGGTAAGTAATGTACTATTATTCGAAATAACAGCATTTATGTAACTGGCCAGTACAAAATGTTTAGTTAGGTTTTGCCAACTCTAAAAATACTGCAAATTTTCGTAGTCTGTGATTAAATTGTACACGTCACTTGGGATTAAAGAAAAAAGTGCGCGAATTTCGTTTCTTACGTTGTTAGGGCGCATATATCATCAAGTTTGGTCGGGGGGTGTTTCCAGATATCGTGGTAGATAATTTTGAATAACGGCCGAACCTACGGTGGTGGAAAAAAGTGCAAGCAACTATAAATTATTGTTTCGGTGCAATTAAAAGCCCGAATAAGGTTTTTATTTAAATAAGCCACGTAAATGTAGTTCGCTGCGAGCACTTTATTCAGTTGTAGTGACAGAAAGATATACTGTATAAGGTGGACAAAAGGTGAAGTATTTTTGCTCTTTAGGAATAGATACGTCCAAGTGTAAACGATATTACTATGAAAAATTACATATTCAAATTTTGTTTCAAACACAATGACCCCTACCTAATGAGACCTATGAGGCAGAACAGAATGTCTAAATCACGACGAACAGCGTATTTATATGTGTAACTCAACAATATCTACAGCTACTAACGCCCTCTGACCTACGGACACAGTTCACGCCATTGCTAAAATCTACTTCATTTCCCTATTCCATTGCATTGCAGTGTTCGCTGTGCCGCTGATTCGTTTCCAAAACTGCAATCAAGATAATTATTTTAATTCCGCTTCGACTCGCTATCTGTTCCATCACATTTCTACTTAATTTATACGCCCAACTTTCTAGTTGTAATTTAAGAGTGCGATACGAACGTTTTTGGCGACTTTCTGTAAAGGTTATGGTTGCGTGTCGTGACGTCACTAGGCCACACTGGTTTTGTCTATGATAGTGTAGTTTAGTTTTCGACGAGATTGTAGTTAAAATTGCTAAGTGTAACGTAGCAGGCCAAACTCGAAGTGAAACAGTTTTTGTTGTTAGGTTTACCTGTTATAGGGTGAGAACGACAAGTTGTCAAAGCAAACCCGTAAGATATATTGTAATTTCAACCTATAACTATGAGGTATTTTGGTTCGAAATTCAAAATTCGACATTTGGTAATTTGCAGTCAGCGCGATACATGCAATTTCCGAGTCCCAGAGACACGCTCATTTGGAACATCGAAACTCTCTGGTATTAACTTTTTGTCATCGCGAGGCAATGGAATCAAAGCAAACAGCCAAACCTTTGCTCGGTTTGACAACTGGCGCGTACTCGATGGCTTCCCTATTACGTCGGCTGCACCCCGGTGTTGCCAGCCCGGAAATTGATGGAATTATGACGTTTCGCTCGGTTGGCACTACTGCTTTTTAAGTTTCGAAATTCAAATCGGTTGTTTTGTTTTGCAAGGTTATTAATTAGGGGGATTTTATTAATTTTTTTCGGAACTTAAAAATTACAGTGGGTATTTGAAGGCTTGGATTTGTCAATTTTACATTTACAAGAGCCTATAGAGGACATTCGTAACCTACCGTAAAATTGTATTGGTTGCTAACCAGTAAACTACTTACTTAGGTACTAGTTAGTGATTTATAGTCCTCTTACACATATTATTGTTTTGAATATAGTTAGTCGTTTTGTATGTGTATACTATAAAAGCAATTTCAAATTGCAAAACCAGTGCTTTTAAATCATAAAAAACATAAGTGATAACAAACCGAACCCGGCCGATTGCGATATCTTGCAGCGATTTCACAATATATTCTCACTCAAGTGGAGACAAAGCTTAACGAAGGGGCCAGACAAAGCGACAATTCGATATTAGTAATTAGCTGAGTTTTGTAATTAGACTAAGCACACAGCAATAAAACATTAAGGAGCAAATAGGGGGATGGGGGCTGCATACGAGAGGTTAAGATGCTATTCATATGTACAGTCGCGTTCATATAATATATGCGCATCCCCGGTTCAAAAATATGTGAACAACCTTATGCCGTTAACAATAAAGTCGTGTTTTTATATTTTTTTACATTTTGTCTGCGCACGTATTTCAGAACTCAACTGCATATACCTGGAATCTGATTTTCTTAAATAAATCCATACTTTTATTGCTTAACGAAATAATTTAAATGTTAGTCTGCGTAATAAGTAAGTGACAAATTATGTGACAGTGTCATTAAAAATGTATGGTAAGAATAAAAATATGGGTGGTAACGTAAACTACAAATGGTGAGTTTACCGTCCTCGCCTTTGGGTTCGTGTGATGAACAAAAAAACTACATTAATTTAAAGTAATAGACACGAAATAGTTTTATGATTGTATAGTACTTATAATTACTAGAATATTCTGAAATATAATAGGTACCTAATTGCTTCTTCACTGTGCTCATGTCGAGAATTGAAATTGAACCCTTTACTAAGCCAATCGTTTCTACGGCACTCTTATATTAACTGCAAACTCGTATGCACTGAAGAGAACATATTACAAGATAAAGCGAACTGGAAATAAACGCCTAAACTCAGTGCCTTTTTTAAATACGATGGTGTTGAAAAACGTGCTCGGCGCTTATCTGCTGGCGCACGGTCCGCGTAACTATATACAAAAGAAAAAAAATTGAAGAAATTTGTTGAAGAAATTCATACCGCTACAAAAACTCCCATGGGGTATAAATATGAGTTCACTTAAGGAGACTACGTAGCTTTATTCGCTACATAGCGGAAAACGCTGCTACGTGCTACGCCGTAGCGTCAACGTAGCGGATGGGACTAAAATTGTTTTTGACTGGTTTTATAATGAAACTTTTTACAACCTAACTCAAATGCTTGATAACTAAAGCAATTTCCTGTAAAATACTATGATCACCTTTCTAGCTCATGTGTTCAAATAATTGCCAGCTACAAAAATTCAATTTCGCAAATAAAATTAAAAATGAATTAAACGAACATGAATTTCCCTATCATATCACATAAAACTATGTTATAATAGTCGCGTTATTAAAAGTAATTGTGCGTTGAAAAAACGCGGCGGCTTTGAGCGAGTAGTTGCTCTGTTTAGCGATGTGGTAATTGCATGGGTGCGTTTGTATGGGTGCTAATGACAGTTGACAGGGCATTATTCTGTTAGTATGTGCGTGCTCAACATACGCTAATAGAAAATTTAATATTACCACTGATTAAGCAGGTTATGCTTTTTTATTGGAAATGTACGTTTGTGCCTTTAAAAGAGGGGAAAACATGCCAGCATTTTATTAATCTAGCTCATTTAACTAAGAAACTTTGTGAAATTGTATGTGACTATTTTTGTGGAGATTTTGATCAAGAACGAGCAACCGGGATCAACGGCTTAACGTGCCTTCCAAAGCAATTAAGTGTTCCATTCAATATTTTATAAATACATTTTTTCACAACACAACATGTTCTACTTTAAATGTTGTCAAGCGGATGCGTCAACTAGTAATTTTAAATCCACGTGAAAATTTAAAAACTAAACGCCATAGGTGAGATTTGAACCTACGACCTCTGGAATATTTTATTAAACCAATCGATTTCAACATCCACAATTTTGAGCAGAACACTTAATTTAAAAAATCTACTCGATATTTTACTTAAATTACTTTCGAGTTTGAGTAACTCGACGACTGTACCGGGCCTCGCACAGCATTCCTAGAAACAGCTAACCCACATTAAAAATAAGCTGCAATTAATGTCAATTTTGCTTATAATTGCGCCGCCATAGCGTTGAAATCATCGCAGAATGCTGGACGAATTATCTCGCGGTATTTTAACTTTGTGTAAAATGGTGGACTAATTTCATAGTAAATATTTTTATAAGGACATTCGCTGTGTTTTATGAGGTTTTTGTACTCGTATTGAGGTAAAAACGTTCGTTTGCCGCCAGAGACATACTTTTTCACGTGCATACGTACATTTAAGTTGCGAGATGTTTCAGTTTTCTTTACCTTTGCGTGTTGAAAGTATAAGAAAACAACCTCCGATTTTTCCAATACCCTCCCATCTTACAAAGCTCCTAATTACCAAACGTCACGCGCCACGTATCAAAGCGGCCATCGCAAAAACGTCACAGAAGAATATGACGTCACACTCAGATAAGTGCGCCACAAAGGCAGATATCGGAAGGAAAGCGAAAGGGTAATGCGGGCATAAGACGCGCATCGTCACACACGGCCTAATCACCCCCACCCTTTGCATATTGCCCAAATTGCCCGCTCTCCCCACGTTCCCCATTTTTGTATTACTTACTGCGGTTGGCGAACATTTACTCATTCGAAAATCTCCCTTATCCTTTTGTTTTAAGGATGGGGACTTTTTTTAGCCGCGTTTTAGAGTTGTCTTGATGTTTGAGGGATGCGACTCGGGTCTTAATTGTGAGCTCTTTTGATATCGATTTTTTAATGCGACGCTAACCTTGCGTGTATTGGGAATTCATATTTAGGGACTTCAAAGGATTCCTTTATGTTTTAAAAGAATAATCTTGCTTTGCTTTGCTAGCTTTTTTGGCGCTTTCGTGATAATATATTAGAAAACATGAATAATTATAATATATAGCTTACGAAATTACTACTCCGTATTCCTAATGTTTCTGTCTAACGGCACTTTGTGTCTGTTCGGGAACGATTCAGAAAACATCAGTTATTACGAGTACATTCATTTGTTTTGAATGCAACAGAATGTTTTGGCGAAAACGTACGAAGAGGGCTGACCCCCAATGAAATGGGATTAAAGCCAAGTCAAAGAAGAAGTAGATTACATGCATTTGTTTTTTAAGAATTGCATATTAAAAATCGTCGATTTCAGAACTGGAATCAATTGTGCCATAGATTTAAGTGTTCCATCGACAATTACCAGGGCACCAGAACGACTGCTAACCACAGTGCGAAGGGCTAAGTACTGCAATTATGGACGGTTGCGTAGGAGCTGCGCAAGCGGTCCTTGTTTTGGTACGTATCAATATATGAGGCGTTCATGGTACGCTAGTTACACTTGTGCAATTTAGTATAGAAGGAAAAGTTCGACAATTATAGAATTTATTTCTATATGGTTAAAGGTCTAAAAGTGACGAACTTTTCGTTTCCAATATAATCCAAGTTCTCTACGCCTCTAATTTGATTATATTTTATGACCTACCTCATAATTATCAATTTGAGGTTATAATATCTATTCATATGACACCTTTTATTTATATGCTGTGCCTATCGGAATTTAGTCCCCGCGAAGGGTACGGGGACATATGACAGCTGTGTCAGGATTGGCAACCACTTAAGTAATCAAAGAAAAACTAAAATTCATGATCGATATTTATGGTTATTCCTTTTTTGATGTTTGAGTATGTATTTTATTATTCCGCACTGGCGAAGTGTTTTTTTTCGCACAAACAAACGAGGCGTTATTGAGAAGCGCATAAAAATCGCTTAAGTTTAGTAGTTTAGTTGTTGTAGTTACTTATTAAAAAAACAGACAGAAGTTCCTAATGAAAATTGCACGTCTGTTTTGATCTAAACGCAATCTTCATTACGGAATCCAAAAGATGGTTACAGTTAACACTCCCAAACTACAGTTACCAGTAACATGGCAAACTAATAAACCTGAATGTTTAATATTCATCTACCCCCTTCGGTATCGAATCTTAACGCGCACAAGGTTGTAAAAGGAGACGGGGCGCGCCCACTTGGAACCTTGTCGTTGTGAAGTTAGTGATTTCCCTGGGAACCAATGCGGCATAGAAATACGATTATTTTGAAATTCGCGTCCCCTTTTGTATTGTTTTTGGAATATTCGATGATAAGAGGTGTGATGTGGCGGGAAGCTTAAAAAATCGTGAGATCTCTTTATTTTTGTCCTGCTCTATCCTAAAATATGCTAATTAGCATTATCAAAGACACTAAAACGAGTAAAATACTCCTATACAGATACTTCATGATCGACATCCCTAAATACCACAACAAATTTTCATTTATCATCAACATTTAAACGCAATAAGCAACAACTTTATCACACTTAGAGAACCTGCTGGGAATTCTTCATACAGATAGATAAATATATAATATCGATATTGTACAAAATCCCTTATTCACCAAACAACCGACTGTCAATATCTTTAACGGTAAAACAAATACTATTTAACGACGCACACAAGAACAAATCAATTAGTACTCTACGACACACACACAGAAATCAACGATTGTAGATTCAATTAGAATACAGCAGTTAATTCTTATCGGGAGACGATTTCACGAACGAATTATTCCGAAAACATACGATTCGTATCTCCCCCTCCCCCTATTGTTTGGGGGGTGCAATTAAGTATGTGGATCGGCGTCTTATGACGGGTTTGAATTTGGTTTGAGACGTTAGTGTACTTGTATAATGGGAAACGTGAATCGGGAAGAATTGGGTTCTAAAGGATTATAGGATGAGGCGAAAAGATAGCCCAGCTAGCTTGACAGATTATACAATCTAGTTTTATGTCATGTTTTAGTACATTTCGGGCATGTGTGCTCGCTATGATTCATATAGGTACCTTAGTTTCTTTCATTAGCCTATAATAAATTTTGACAATCAGAATTCGTGAATATAAGTATATTTTTAAGTATTGTGGGCCTAATTACTAGTTACCTTACCATTTAACGTACTGTATATATACGATACGTACGTATCTAGTATAACTATTCAAAGCTAACCAAAACGATCGACGAAAATAAATAAATCGTCAATAGGATTAATTTAACATATTTAATATTCTATTCGATGACGCGTTACCGATAACCCCATAATCGAATGCCCTATTAATCCGATTCGATACCGATACAATCGATTAAAAATAAATAATTCAATAGACGACTCTATTCGAATCACAACAACCATAGATAAGAGAGGGGAAAAAATAGGGTATTTTTTATCGGTTATTGATCAATTGCTCGCGCCTCTATTGAGCATTATTGATAGATTGATATTAATAATGTTCGATATAGTTAGGGTGACGTTTTTATACGTCGTTGACGCAACCACAATTGGTTATTGTGTTGGTTTGTTTGTTTACTTATTTGGGGTAAAAGCATGTTCAAAGTGATTGAGGGCGTTTGATTTGTTTGAATTACACTCTAAAATGTTTATATACACGCCAATCGATTGACAATATTTATATCAAACTTAGGTGGTAATGTTTTTTTTGTGTTTTGACTGACAGAAACCGCGATTAAAATTGGACAGTAGCGAAGCGCGCGCGAAGGCACCATAGACAAAATCGATAAGACGCCGTATAAAACGGCATGACAAAGCTGCCAGTAATATATTCTCTCACTTCAATATGCGTAATTGACACCACAATATTACAAACAGAAATAATACAGCCACCCCGGGGAGGCACTTTATTGTACCAAGACGTCTCCCCGATTGAAACCAATTGTTAATTGAGTCGTATCTATGAAAATTGCGTCAACGATTCTTATCGGTATTCGTCGTTAAATTTATTACAATGGCGGATTTTACGGACGCCGTTATGATCGGATTTATAATGGTATTAATATTCCAGTCGATTATTAATTTCAATCTGCTCGGTTTAATTTTAATTGCAAAGTTTTTAGTACCAATTTTTATCACTGGCAACTCTCAAATCGAGGGAACGACGAAATAGGTTAAGTTTCAAATTAGAATGTGTTCGATGATCAAAATATTGCAATAAGCAGTTTATTTCAATAACTCAAATCGTTGGAATGCCGACAATGGGCTAGACAAATGAATAAATCCAAATGGAAATTTCCCTATTCGTGAACAATAGTTAGATTTGAGGCTGTATCTCATACAGACAGATTGATTGGGCCCTTCCTCCGGCTGCGAGGTGTGGCGGCTGCTATTTCGAATTTAGAACAAGTACGTTAAGCTGTATTTTTTTTCTATGGCAATATTTGCATGCAGCCAGTGTAAAATACGTTTATTTTATCTAATTACAGCAACATTTGATGGCGTTTAATATTTTCAGCCTGTCCTTTTTTAATGTACGTATGTGGTTTTTTATCGCCAATTCCAATCAGCTAAATACTTCACCGCAGCCATAACCATAACACCGAAGATGTTTTTCCTCAACCGAAATATCGTAACATATATCAAAATAAGATCGCGTTGGTATAAATCTCGATTCTCTCTTCATATTTTGTTACCTGGGCCGTTTGTTGCCATTTTATTATGAAAATGAATGGCAGCCGAACGGGTGCCAGGGTGGGGTGGGGTGAAAGGGGTCCTAATTCGTATATTCGGCACTACAACTATGAGAGTTTTATGGACCGAATCTTTTATAGGATAATCAAATTTTGTAATATTAATGCGCTTAGCGTTTGGGAATCGATTTTAGAGAAGTTTTGATTTGATTTTAGTTTGGTTGGGTTTAGTTTTGTATTAGTTTTGCGTACTGAATGGGTGTTCGGGCGAGAGCGTTCGGAAATTATCTTTATGAGTAGTTAGTTTAGTTAGATAGTTCATAGTTAAGCTGAGTTATATAGAAGAGGACAGGTTTATCAAAAATATGTCAACGAGCTTTTGTTACAAGTTCATACTTTAATAACATTTTGTATATAACTTACATACGCTCCCATTGTATTATAGTAAAATTTACTTCGTTCTATAGGAAATGGGGTTGACTTTGAGTATCAATTTAAGCTTTTCTGAGCACAAATGTAAGAAATGCGATACATATGTATGTGTGTGTGCACACAAATCGCCCGATACGTTACAATACAAACAACTTCGTACCAAACAAACATTAATTAAATTAAAAGCAAATACGTTTTCTTTGTGTCATCAAGTTATTTTTGACATTCGGTTTCCTTTGGAATTAATTTGCGGGTTGTATGCCGCCATATTAAGACAAATATGTTTATTTGCTCCCTTTTGTAAGCACCCTCGTTATTTAGTTTCGCGTTTTGTTCGAAATAATTGGAATTTTCATTGTTCCGAGCGTAATTACGTTTTAAAAGAAAATAAAGTTGTCGTTGTCTATTGCCGCGAAAACACTGGCTGGAAATTTTGATACTAATTAGGTCAAATCGCGGATAAACTTTAGTCCGCTCACATCACGCGTTTAAGCGGAATTAAACTCTATAATCGGTTAACAAGGCCAGTTTTACAACTCCAGAATCGACTTAGATATGACTTTGCGAAGATACTTTTTGAAATATAATGTTACCTCAACACGGCATCCAAATTCGAGCTCTCAAACTTTCGAACCACGGAAACAAAACAAATGAATTCGAACGCAACGTAAATAATTTGAATTTAGAGCGTTGCCTATGGTCGATTTGGATCGAAGCGGGCGTCAAGCGTGATCGTAGAAACCTGTGAAAATATGTAAATTGATCCTCAGAGACGGACCGACGGACGGCAAATTTGAATATAAACTTTCACAGACAACCGTATAAGCGTCATTTATTTTGGCCTCCCATAAAATATAATGATTTTTGACGAAGCCCGTATATTAATTTTGCGGTAACGCCTGGGGTGTGCATTAATGTGAATATTTATGTGGATCCATATAGTCGTATTTGCGTATTCATGCTTGACATCGCGCGTATTGAGATCCATATTAAAGTAGAGATACCCATTTACATGTATGAGCAAAAAGATTATCTCATAACTATGTAACTATCTAACGTAGAATCAACCGTATATTACGCAAACATGCCTAACGTTTACCTACGTACCAGATTGTAAAGAATGCAATATCTAGAACGGGGTCATTTATCTTAAAGCATTTTTGTAATACTAAGACTAAGAGAGAGCAAATGTGTTTAGATCGACAAAAAATATTTGAGGATTAAAGTGACACCGTTAAAACGTCGTAAAATGGTGGCCCACAAAACTAATGTACGACACATAACAGCGTGAAACATGGTTTCCCAACAGCGCGTGAAACGGAACGCATCTTCATAAAAAATCCCGAACGTCTAAACAATAAATCGGAACGCAAAAGGAAAAGGCAAAATGGCCGCTCGTCTGCATAAGAGATCGAGTATTTACATAAAAAACAGATAGCTAACACTCGGAGACGGGATGCGCGCATAAAATTAAAATCGATGTGAATATTCTACCCTTCGAATTAAATATCATTGCCGCACACACACACACACAGATCTAGATTACCGTTTAAGGGTCGGCGAACCGATAATTTTTAGGGTTCTCAAACAACAAGAATCCGGAGCCGAATCCGAACGTGCTCCAATTAAAAAAAAAAGTCCAAACCATAGACATCGAACATGCAACAATGGGGTTGCTTAAAATATCGACTCGTATTTGCATACTAACTAAAATAATTTATTATTTTTTAGAGGGGCGACCGCTGGGGTGCGCACAATAGAAATAACTAGGACTTAAGTGTTATTGGCGCTATCGTGTGACGTTTAATCGCGACTGAATTTAATTCCCTATGCGATTTACGGCGAACTATTCTAAAACAAATATGAAATTAATGTTACGCGGAAATGCAATATCGTACGTCAAAACGCTGCTTAAAAGTTGGTATCAAAGTACTTCGGAAATCACAGTACGGTCGGCAGCGGAGCATCCTTACAAATATATGATTGCTGTACAAAGGCGGAACAGACAACTTCGAAGCGGAAAAAGTTCCACTTTGCGGCATTTCACGTCGCATTGTTGGGCGATGTCTATTGATTTGAATTCCTAATTTGAATTCAGAAAAATAAAACAAAACGTTCCTTCTTCAAACTTGCCTGGATTTATTTACGTTACCTTTGCCCTAAAAAACTATTGCATTTTTTAATGCACCTCATCCGTCAACATACAGCGGTGTTTGAAAAACGTCTGTTGACTTACAAAACGTTCTACCTAAACTAAAAAAAAAAACTGAACAGAGCGTGTTCTTATTTCAAACGAAATTTTAAGCAAATGAGAAAGGAAAGAAGCGGAATGAGAGAAAGAGTTAATCAGATAATTCAGAGTGCAGATAATTTCCAATGAACTTTCTATTTGTAATCATCAACGATCTCGCTGAACGAAGGGAGCCCCTTTAAGGGATATTCTTTGTGCCTAGACGATGTTTATCTCATTAGGGCGTTGTATAATCCAGCTAACAAATTAGTCTCTCGAAATGCCTACGTTTGTTATCCAAAAGCAAAACAGAAAAACTACACACTGCCGAACTATTACACAAAAGAAAACTGTGCTGTGAAATTTCGGCGTCGTTTTTGCTGCCGTTGCCTAGTCTGAAATTATCATTGGAATCAAAGGGAATATTTTATATGCAACATATAATATATATGTGCCAGACTGCCCGCAAGATTTATACGTACGATACGCTTAACGCGCACTGAAGCATTATATGTATTTTTTTTGTCCGTCTGGCCTTTGTTTTGGATCGGTTTGTGGTACGTAAGGTGGCAGGGCGTTAGGGAAATTTAATTGGTTTCAAGTGTAACTGCATGTATGAAATTGTAGTTTTCTGGTGTGAATTGCTGAAATGATTTATAATGCAGTTTTTTAAGAATATCTGAGCTAAGAATAGTGAAAGTAGAAGTAAAAGAGTGAGATTTAGGTGGACAAGATACATGCGATGCAGCCTTGCGTATTTTTTTAAGCAATGAATGAACTGACATTTTTTTCTTAGCAAAAAATGTCCTTTTTTGAGTACTCTGATTAATTTGCTTAGTATTTCGAGTAGCTTGTATTGGACGATAATTATTAATGGTTTTTTCAAATTTGAAGAAAATCGAACTGAATTTTCATTCTATTTGTGAAGTAGTTGAACTGATATCACGTCATCGGTAGTGTACCTACTATAAAATACTCAGCAAGTAAATGTAACCCTTTTACAAGACTGTAATTACAGCTTTTCTTTAGAAGGCGAAGTAATTCATATGCAAATGTTTATAACGAAAGGACCCGCCGTTCGCATCGGCGAATCTTTTCAATATCAGAATAAAATTATACGTTTGTACTTCTTATTTCATAATCATACAGTGTAATAAAGACATTTCATACTTTGTATTAGACATTATATAAGTATGTGCTATTATAGTGAGCATAATTGACGTGATTGAAACTAAGAGATTTCTGTGTGAAATATAGGTACGTAACAGATAGTTTTGCCGACTGGTCAACAATGTCTTTCTTTCAGCCTACTTTTGCCAGTAGATAACTCTCTAGTAACATTGTTAGCAAAATGTTACAAATTTGCAAGCAACTCCATGAACCAGCGCGTGTATAATAAAACAAAACACAGGGGGAGATGCATCGAGCAAAAGATATCGGACAGGAAAAGGGGTTGATTTTGATTGAATATCTGCTATTAAGACCCTCCCTACTCACACAGACAAACAAATATTAAATAATATACATACTTAGTTTATAAATATGCATGAGATTTGGCTAAATTTTGTGTGCAGACGCGCGCTTAGGAGAGTCGAATGGTTTGATTTGATAAAGAAGTGAGCTTTGTTTTGGTTATTCATTTAAAATTTGTATTACGCAATTTGACCGGTTTGCATGTCCAATGTATTGCTTATGGAAGTGTGCCTGTGCCTTTAACCCGACCATGAAAAAATGCTCGGTCGGTGATAGAGACAAAACATGGCACTCTTTTCTATTACCTCTTATAGCAATCGCAATATGGCTATCTTTAACTACCTATCAAAGCGTATCAGGTATCATCTGTAGATGCTTCAAACTTGCACTAGAGTTGACATGATGCATCTTTCCATTTCCTCTGTCTTTGCCTCTGCCCGTTAATGAATAAGTTAGAATTCAGTAGCCATTTCACAATGACTACTGTTAGAAAGTCTCCAATGACTCGTATGCGTAAAGGTAGTCTTTAACTAACAAAACAAGTAGCAAGAATACTCTTTGTCGCGTATACAACTTTCCGCGACGGTTAATGAGATTCTGTAATCATAATATACTTACTCTACATAGTTGGTATCACTTACTGCTACGTAGGTACCGCTACTACCATTTGCGTAACCAATGTCTGAATTTTAAACACAAATGAAATAAAAACCAATTGTTTATTCGGAAACTTTTCAATGAAATCAACTTTCTTACAAAAACATAATTTGTTTATACAAATATAATTATGTTTCTGGCATATAATTAATGGCTTTCAAGGATGTATGGTTTCCTTTCACAAAATTCAGCTTATTGTTCTTCTGGGGGCATTTTTTGTGAAGCAAATGAATTAATTTGTTCAGCTCGTAAGCAGATATTCAATGTTTGGGACGGGTGAAGGTGAAATAGGAGATTTTATTTGGATATTTTGATTATTAGACCTTTATTAGTGGTTTAATTAATTTTAGGGATATGGACGGTTCAAATAGCCGTGTCTGATTTGAATGAATCCGAATCTTTTATTTTTAATGGGCAGCCATTGGATTTTGTCGGAGGATTCAAAACCGTAAAATAATTTGATTGCGTCTTTATTGTAACGATGTATAGCAATTTTTAAAGACAAATATATCACAATTTCGTATTTTTGCATGCTTCAGATATCAATTTATAAAATGACACCGGAACCGGCCAGCAAAACTCTCAGAAAACGACATCTTGTCTATGACTAGATATTCATTAAGAAGTCCTTCGACTAAACATAGGGCCGTGATTGGCACGCCGTAATCAAATTGGCAGCGCTTGGCATAGATGGCGTTGGCTGCCGTCATTAGTAGCTGTCAATGTCAGCTGTCAAACGAGACAGGCGCGTGCGATCTTATAAGCAAATACGCTTCAGGTTTGACAGAAGCGCGTTGAGTGAGTCTGGTCGATTTTTAGGTTATCTCCTTGAAATAACAACTCCTTTCAGTTATAGGTGGTGGTTTATTAACACTATATAGATATATTTAGTCAAAACAAAACAAGTAGTATGGATGGGAATGAGGAGGAGAAGCCGCCTGATCCGGGTGGCGACAATTCTTCGATTACGATGGACACAGATCTTTTCCAGGATAAAAACAGAAAACGTGGCTTAAAATCCTTAGAATTGTCGCCATCCGACAAGGCTTTAGAGCCTAGAGGAAAAAAAGTGATGCAGGAGTCTGATGCTAGTAATGACACACTTTATAAGCACCCTGACTTGGACAAGGCCCGCAAATACGGAAACAATGATATCGGTCCCTTTATAGTCCATGTCTCCCGAAACACAGAGTCTGTCAACTCAGGAATCTCTCTTCAGCCTATTAAAGTAGGACATGTACTGAACAAAGAAAACATTCCAGACATAAAGAAGGATGGCATTAAGTCCCTGGGCAGAAACTGTGTCTCGGTAGAATTCAAGTCTGCCTCTGCTGCAAATAACTTTGTGGATAACCCATGTCTTGCTTGTAACAAGTTGGTTGCCTCCATTCCCTCATATCAGGTGTCCCGTATGGGCCTGGTACGAGGTGTTCCAATTGAATGGTCGATGGAAGAGTTCGTTTCCGCGACAGAGCTCAAATCCGGTAATGGCAGAATCCTCAAAGCCCGCCGTCTCCAACGTAAGGTTTTAAGAGAAGGTGGACCTCCTTCCTGGGTCCCGACCCAGGCTGCGGTGGTCACATTTGAAGGACAAGTGCTCCCACCAAAGGTATTTGCTTTCTACACGTCCTTAAATGTCGAGGTATACATTCTTCCCACTATTCAGTGCAGAAAATGCTTGCGGTTTGGCCATATCCAGTCTCAATGCCGGTCTGATGCTCGCTGTTTCAAATGTGCCCGGAAGCATCCCGGTGAAACTTGCAACATAGCCCCAGAACATGTCACATGCCTGTATTGCAATGGCCGTCACTTTGCCACAGACCAACGCTGCCCTGAATTCTGTCGACAAAAGGCGATTAAAAAAACCATGTCTGAGCTCAACATTTCCTACCAAGAGGCACAAACGCGGCACCCTGCTGTTCGAAGACCCTATGCCGACGTTGCTAGCATAGTATTTTCCCCTGTCCCAGAGACTCCATGGCAAGCTTCTCAATCACTCCCTCCTTCCTCGTCTCCATTACGGCCTTCAGTCACATCATATCGACGGACGGTGACCCGCCAACCAAGTGCTAGATCTCCCCTATCTCCTAGCTATGACCGTCAGGCTCACCAAAATATTGTTGCGAGTCCTAACTCCCAGGTCCCAAATGGATACGCACTGTCTCAGCGTTTAGAAAGGGAGACCCCCAACGACGATATGATGGAGCTCCTCATCAAATTACTGACTAACATAATCGCCAAATGGAGCGATTGCTTACCGCCCGACGTTGCCCCCCTTATGATGACCCTCGCAGAGAAACTTTCTTTCTCCAATGGCTCCCCTGGCCAAATTCTTACTATGGAATAGTCGCAGCGTGAACCCTAAAAAATCTGACTTGATTAATCTGATCAATAACCACTCTATTACTGTGGCGGCCATTTCGGAGACATGGCTGAGACCGGGTTCCCGTTTCAGGATCCCCGGTTTCTCATGCCTCCGGGATGACCGGGACGATGGCCGTGCGGGCTGCGCTTTATTGATCAACAGACGTTACTCGTTTTCTGAAATTCCTCTTCCCCCTCACTCCCATGAAATTAACGCAGTCGCGGCTAATGTCATGGGAATAAACTTTTTATCTGTCTATATTCCTCACCCTAACTTAAATCTAATACCTGATCTTTCCACAATCCTGTTCTCTGTTCCTCCTCCTCTTTTAATTCTAGGAGACTTCAATTGCCACAACGTCTCATGGGGTTCATCATCCAGTGATGTATTTTCCTCTTTTCTCCTTGATTTGTTTGACGACATTAACGTTTCGGTACTCAACGACGGTACTCCCACTCATCGGGTGTACCCCGGTCAAGACCCAAGATCTGTCTTAGATTTGATCGCGTGTTCTCCCAATCTTTCTTGCCTCCTCTCCCACCATGTCCTAAACCAATCTTTTGGAAGTGATCATTTCCCTATCATTATATCCAATCCAACGTCAGTTCTTCCTTCTCCAGCCCCCGAACCTCTTCTGAAATACAAATTAGAAAAAGCTGACTGGCCAAGTTTTTCACTACATGTAGAAGACAGACTTAAATTGACAGACCCGAATTTTTCAGATCCCCTCCAAATATATTCTCTTTTTAAAAGCATTTTGCTGGAAGCAGCCGATCTACACATTCCCAAGAAAAAACCCCATAGCTTTAAAATCCCTTCTCCCCCTTGGTGGAACGCTAACTGCTCTTCTGCTGTAGCAGAACGAGAGGACGCAGAGCGAAGATATAATGAATCTGGCCTCTCTGAAGATTTTACTTCATACAAAAAAATCGCAGCTCATACCAAGCGTCTCCTCAATAAAACAAAAAAGAAGGGCTGGAAGGGATTTTGCGAAGGGTTAAACCCCAGAACTCCTCCGTCACTCGTTTGGAAAAATATTAAAAAATTTAGGGGCTCTTTCAGGCCAGACTGTCCGTCTTCAGACTCCTCTTGGCTGAACGACTTCGCTAATAAAATGGCCCCATCATCGGTTCCTGAAGAGAGCTGCATCCATCCTCCCCCCCTTTCCTCCCCCCTCACGTCTCTGGACTATCCCTTTTCCTATGCTGAATTAGAGTTAGTATTGGACTCACTCCATCACAGCTCTCCGGGAGATGATGGCATACCATATTGCTTTGTTATCAAACTTAGCCATTTTTCTAAGGAGCTCCTCTTGCGCTTATTAAATTCCTTTTACGAATCAGGTGAGGTTCCTGATGACTGGAAGTCACAAATTGTTATTCCAATCCTTAAACCCGGCAAGAACCCTCAGGAAGCAGCCTCTTATCGTCCAATCGCGCTTTCTGCAACAATTAGTAAAATTTTTGAACACTTGATTAAAAATAGACTCGAATGGTTTGTAGAAAATAAGAATATTTTAGCTAACTCCCAATTCGGCTTCCGAAAGGGCAGAAGTACCATGGACAGTTTAAGCATTTTGACCTCTGACATAAGGTTAGCTCTGTCAAATAAGCAAGTTCTGGTCGGATGCTTTTTAGATGTCTCAGCGGCATACGATAATGTACAACTTCCGCTGCTCAGAGCTAAACTGCTTCAGCTGAGTATTCCCGCGAGGATCGTACAAATAGTATATAGACTGTTCATGGGACGTACCATTAAGATTCGTTCTGGCAATTCCCTTCTTCCTCCTCTAACTCTCTGGCAAGGACTCCCTCAGGGCTCGGTCCTCAGCCCATTACTATACAATCTGTATACTTATGACATTGAGCAATCTGTCTCCCCCTTTTGTAACATTCTTCAATATGCCGATGACTTGTGTCTATATTCTTCTGCGCAATCAGTGGATCAAGCTTCATCTAACGTCTCTGAGGCCCTCAGCTATCTCCAGGACTGGTTGGATGAACATGGTTTATCATTATCTCCATCTAAAAGCTGCACAGTCACTTTCACTCGTAGCAGATTCATCCCACCAGCAGACATTTATTGCGAGGATGAGGCTATCCCCAGTAAACACTTCGTGAAATTCCTTGGTGTCATCTTGGACTCAAAAATGTCTGGCATCCCTCACTTGGATTACGTCATTGGAAAATGTGAGAGAGGTGTCAACGTTCTTAGAGCCCTTTCTGGGGTTTGGTGGGGTGCTCACCCATACTGTCAAAAACTTGTATATAATGCTATAATTCGCAGCCAGATGGACTATGGCTCAATAGTGTGGGAGCCTTGCAGTAAAGTGGCACTCAAAAAACTAGACCTAATACAAGCTAAGTGTCTAAGAGTAATTCTGGGTGCCATGCGTTCTTCCCCCAAGAACGCCATGCAGGTCGAAGCCTTAGACCCTCCTCTCTATCTACGTAGGCAATATTTGGCAGACAGGTATGTTTTTAAGGCTTGCTCCATTTCAAACCACCCTCTTTTACCTCGTTTGGAGATCTTATCTCAAGAGATACATGAAAAGGCATATTGGTTAAATAAAGAGTCACCTAGGACTGTTAACAGCTTTGCTAAAATTAAGGAACTTCCCTACCCAGTCTATTCAGCAAATACTAACCCTCTTTTTGCAACAGATTATAGCTGCATTGTTCACAAGCCCCGAGTCATTTTGGATCTTGGCATTTTTAAAGATGACCCTGCAGCGAATTCCAAATTTAATAGCATTTTAAATAAGTGGCAGGATTACCTTCCAATCTTTACCGACGCTTCCAAGCTAAGCGCTGATGGTCATGTAGGAGTTGCAGCATGGATACCCAAATTCAACATCTTATTGTCTCACAAATGCCCTCCTCAGTCATCGGTCTTCACTGGAGAATCTTTGGCTATTTTTGAGGCTGTCACATATGTAGATTCACACGACATCTCCAAAGCCATAATTTTTTCAGACTCCAGAAGTTGCCTGCAAGCAATTATAGGTAACCATTTTAAAATGAAAACTAAGTCTCCAATTATTTTAAAAATCAAAGAAATTTTATTTGCATGTGAGAAGAAAGGACTCCAAATAGTACTTGCCTGGATTCCTGGTCACTGTGGCATTGAGGGTAATGAACAGGCAGACAGGTGGGCTAAGGACTCAATTGAGTTTGGCTCTCTTTCCTTGAACTCTATCCAAGCATCCGACCTAATGGTCTTTGCCAAGACCTACCTAAACAACAGTTGGCAGAGGTTATGGGATTCCTCCAGGATCCAGAAAGGGCGACACTATGGATGTATTCAACCCACCATCCCCTGTAAGCCATGGTTCTTTCGCTTTAGGTCAGCAAGCAAACGGGTCACCTCCACAATTTGTCGTCTTCGGTTGGGTCACGTCTGTACTCCGGTGTTCTTGTCGAAGATTCGGGTGCGGGATAATTCACTGTGCGAGTGCGGGCTAGACGACGGCACCCTGGATCACATTTTTTTTAGCTGCACTAGATTTGGCTATTCTCTATACGATGTTCTTCCTGGAAATATTCCGCGGCCGGCTAATTTCCAATCGCTTCTTATTTCCATGGACTCTCCCCTCATTGCTCTCCTTATTAAATATATCCAGGACCACAATATTAAATTGTAACCGATTAATCTCTATTTTTTCTATCACATTATATTTTTCACTCTCCATTTTTCCTCTATGTTGGCATGCTTAACGTTCTGTCATCCACTTCCCGCTCTCTTTCTAACTGTACAATCGTCCTGTATTGTCTGTGCCGTCCTTAATATGTGTTATTTGTTTTAGGTTCCCAGACATTTCCTTCCACAAAAATCAAAATTTATAACGATCATTCTCTTCTCGTGTGATATGTCTGTATACGGCGACATTGGCGAAATACACCTTGCCAAACCAAGCAAGGAGTGAAAGCCATCAACAAAAAAAAAAAAAAAAAAAAAAATACGCTTCAAATTTTGTTTGCAAATTGGCGTTAAAGAACTTGTTTTTGTATTCGCGAGTAATCGGTGATACGTAAAATATAAAACAAGCAAATACCACAATGAAGAAAGTGCGTTGACTCTATGGACCCCATGTCCATTTTAGCTCATTTTAGCGATATGTAGGTATTTACGTATTGCGTGATGAGTGGTGATGATGAAATGGATATGTCACGATAAAATTACAAAAAAAAAAAATGTTAAAAATTGTAGTAACATTCGGCATTAATAAATGATAATTTTAATTGAAGGGAAACTACGTCGAAACGTATTAAAGTCTGCCGTGACGGGTTATTGGAAAGTTTCCAGGTTTTCTTAATGAATACTTTAAACTAGTGCATGTATCGTTACCATTTTAAGGATAGGGACTGTCTAATCGTATGAGATAAGCAAGACTACCTTCTATAATACACTGTGTTGATTTCAAAATAAATCAGACTACTCTGTATTCGACTAATTTCGTTTTTGAAGCAACATTAGGTCATTTAAATTGTAAAATGTTATCTTAAGTTTAAACTTGTGAAGTTTAAAGTACATCTTTATACAACGATCGTATTTAATTTCCTTCAACGAACTAATATTGTCAAGTACGGGCTTTCAGGTGGACGTTCCCAAACGAGTAGCGCACGCCGCACAGTAGTAATGATACCAGACTATGGGCAGTATACAGGAAGTTTACAGTCTGACCAGCGAGTGATATAGCAAGCAAAAATCGGTAAAATTAAAAATCTAAAGCTGCTGATAGGAAATAAATGGCATAGTGATACTTATAGACGAGAGCTTAATAGTTAAAATTGTTGCCATGTAAAGAATATGAAAAAAAATGCTAGTGATACTACCACGATACTACTCACTGGTCAGACGCCAATTTTCTGAGATAAGAGCAAGGGTATGTTCCAAAACGAGTAGTAGGCAATAAGACCAGAACATAAAGAACACAATTTTAATCGGTCATCTCTACCTATAACCTCATTTAACTATCTGTCATTTAAGTACCAAACGTCACTGGCCATGCATTAGTCGCTGTCACTCCCAACTTGCATATTAAGAAACCCGGGGGTTGTTCACCTTGTTAGGGTTAATCTGGGGTGGGCGTCGACCGCCATTTTTGTTTTGGATGTTTTATTTTAGGCTATGTTGATGTTAAAGCCATTTATTATAATTACACATCTGGCCCCTATTTCACCAACTTGTCAATTGTCACCTTACAATGACAATTCGGTTTACATTGCCGGTCACGTAAGCAACGATCCAACGACCATCTTTACGTGACGACTCAGTAGTGGACTTGGAATTGTCATTGTCAGATGACAATTGTCAAATTGGTGGAATAGGGGCATGGTATTAGGAAATTCTTTCTTTGAATTTCTTTGAAACGAAAAGAATGATATGTAGGTAATCTACTTTTTTAACAGATTTTCTGAATAGGAAGAATGTACATTTATAAAAAAACAAACGCGCCATACTTTAAAGTCCCTTATGAAATTCAGAATTCCACCAGGGCACGATTGTCGTATAATATATTATTCAGCTAATGTATATTTAGTATATATAGATAATTACTATAAGGGTGTGGGCTCAAGGGACTTAAATTTGAGAGGGCAAAAATCAAATTCGATCGGGGCCTATAGATTCCTTGCGAAGGGTTGCAAAGGGTGACATGGGGGGGTCAATTTTTAGACACAAGTACATGCCTATTGATTTGGTTGTGATTGGGTTTTGTCGATTGTATCTATTGATACATATGTGTAGCTATAGGTACATGATTGGATTAAGTTTTGATGCGTATAATTTTTAACGAGTCCTTAAAATTAGTGTTGTTTATAGACATTGTGTGTTGTATTTATGAAAGTTCTCATACGATTTATATTAAATATTTTGAATTGTTTTTAAGCATAATAAGTAAAATGTCAATTATCATGATGATATTTCAGCTTATTTCAGTACTTACACTTGATATCTTTTTTAAATTGTTTCTAAATGGTAGTTATTTTAATTGGTTCCTTTTATAAAATGTTGTATTTTCAATGTAAGTAAATGTTAATGTTTTCTCTAGTAATATTTTGTTTCTACGAATGTCAGCTATTGAGCACAGTGAACGCTCAAGTATTTATAAATTAAATTTAAAAGTAATGGCGCATTTTTGTTTGTTTTTATACACAGTGTGAAACATTTCTTACATGTATGTCACTATAAGTAGATTACTTTTTAAAACCTACCCTCATCAATGCTACGAGAACTAAGTAAATCTTTACATGGCTCGCAACAGTACATGATAGGGTGGACATTGATTGCCAAGGACAGGGGTAAGGACGGCGCTGGGGTAGTTTAAAATATTGCAAGGGGTAAGTGACGTTTAATGTCGCTCTATGTAAGAGCTTTTGTCTCTGGTGATGTCACACCGAAAAGTTTTCGATTATTCGTGAAATTTTGATATACAAGGGACTTGTACAAAAATGTATGCCTGATATGGCTCATAATAAAATTATAATGATTTATATATTTATGGCGCGTGTTTTAAAAACATTGTGGATAAATACCCATTTAATCAGAAGTATCGTCGAATCTCTTTTTGAGCACTGTGATTCAATGGCCGTATAGCCTTTAACGAAATTTGGTATGTGTGATCGTTTACCTACCCAGCGTCTGTCTAAATATACAGAAAATTACACTAATGGAGGACTATACTTATACAATTGCAACATGTTTTTTTAAGGTGGTTCGATTTCCATACAAAAACGTTTTTTGACATTCGCAGGCTAGAGCGGCGTGATATTTAAAAAAAACTTAATGTAACAAACTTTCATAAATTGGCTCTCCATTTGCGCGAAATTCCCCCTTTCCTAGAATAAACCTGCAGTATTAAACTAGAATAATTTGAGGAATTAGTTTGTCATTTTTTCAATATCAATTACATTTTTTCATATTATACAAGTTTATTCTAATAAAAATACTGCTTTTCGATTTCATACTAAATACATAGAGTTCTATAAATCAATGTTCCTAAAATATTTTACTAATAAGGCACAACTTCCGAACAAAACTATTCCTATTAACTTACACTAAGTAGTTATATAATAGCGACAGAGGCAAAATATGCAGTTTAAATCACAACTGGAGGTCGAACAAGCGTATTCACGGTGCAAAAAACACAAGAGTTTGTGTTAGCTGATAATGCAGTTTTATTATCGGCGCGCACGCGAATACGGGCTAGATAACGTTTTGGGGATTAATTTGAAGTTTGGTTTCCATTGCCGTTTCGGCTATTTTATGTGATAATGTACAAGTTTTAGAGTAGGCACGTCACTATTATTGTATTGCGGGTATTTTTGTTGCCAACGAAAGATCAATTTCTAGACAAATTTCAAGACAAATGCTTCTATAGTGTACAAGAATTCCTAGATTATAAGTAAGCATGTACCTAGATTTAAGTTGCGTATTAATTTGCATGCCTAATAAGGTAGATTTTAGTGATACCTGTTTTATAAGTACCTATTTGTGATCTTACTTGACCTAAAATCGTGCAAATGATGATTATGATTAGAGGCCGATTTAATTTTTATTATGTAGGTAATATGCGGGGCTGTGGGTTACCCAGGATAAAGTGAGGGCGATCAAACCCCAAGATGTAATAAATCGCATGCAAGTTCTTGCAGAATTACATCTCACAAAAAAATATATAAAAACGCCAAAGAACTGCTGGTCAGAAACTTGCAACGTGTAATGTAAACTTACCTACCTATGTGTAGAGTTGAAACACTTTAAAGGCTACGGGCGACCGCGCGCTTATCAGCCGGGCCGTAGACACGCTTATGAAAAAAAAACAATGTACGCAGTATTTCTGAAATTAGATGATAAATGCTAGAAGAGGTGTTAATTTCTTCACGTCTTTGACAATTTTGGTGTTAGCATGCTACGTACCGCATCAATACAATTGGGCAATTGATCAATTCCCCAAAGAGAACGCGTTTGAAGCCAAGTTTCCACATTTAAAGCAAAAGCAATGTAAAGTAAGCGTCATTTACTCTAACTACCTCTAATAAGATCCATCGCGTGTGACACGGGTGCTTCGCACTCCAAATTTCACCAAAACCCACCTCAGTTTAAAAGTCTCATACCCTATGAAATTTGCAAGCACTTAAGATCTTTTAATTATAGTCGGGTATATGCTAATGTTAAAAATGCATTTTGGATCGTACAGTTACATATTTAAGGTTGAAATTTTCTTAGCTTGGCGCCGATTTGATCGCTATCGCCTCGCTTCGCTCGTAGGCTTTTTATGAACTAAATTGTGTAGTGAGTGTTTGATTGTGGCGTATCTATGTAATTGATGATGTAATTTTGGTGTACAGGTGAAAATATTTGATATATTTACTGTTAGTATACTAACAGTAAGTATATAGATTTATAAGTCGTTTTTCAATGTGAGTAGAGCAATTATTAAAATATCTTTAAACGAGCAATTCCTGTATATTTATTTATTTATTTCGAGGACCTCGGAAACGGCGATTAACGATTTTGAAGAAATTTGGTATGTGGGGGTTTTTGGGGACGAGCAATCGATCTAGCTAGGTCTCATGCCCGGGAAAACGCCGAGCTAAGCTCGACCGCCCAGATATTATTATGATAAATTTACAAGAAAACATATACAAGAATATAGCAATAACTGAAATAATATTAAAGCTAACTTAGATCTAAAACCGGCCTTTGAGGCATTGTACCCATTCTCAATTATTTGTGGTGACAACAACTTGTAGTCAAACGATTATTTTTTTATTACCGACTTCCATAAGGAAGGAGGTACTCAATTCGATCCGTGTATATATGTTTGTTCCACTGTAACTTTGTCAAATGTCGACCGATTTCGATGATTCTTACATTGATGGTTGGAGCATATGTCAGGGGTGGTCCCATATAAATTTGGTCAAGATCTGATCGTGGAAACCATGAGAAATCAGCGAAAGTCATCAAATATACGCACACATAGACACTTGTTTGTATTTCAGATCCTATCTTGTGTGTCTGATACTGCGGTCTGTTTATAATGATACATAGCTTTCTCAAAAAGTTAATAATTATAAAAATGTAGCCACGCGGAAGTAAGTAGTGCTCAAATTATGTCCAGGATACGACATTAGAGGAGTAGAGAGAAACCGGCCATTAGGACACACATCGATCCAGTGCGGATTGGGGATTTCACATAAACCTTTAAATTTCTTCGCAGATAAGAAGGTTTCCACGCGATGTTTTCCTTCACCAAACAGCTAATATAATAAAATCAACACGTATTTCTAATCCTCCCGATAATTCGCAACACCGCCATTAACCCCAAAACGCGTCGACTAAAAAATAAATATTAATGACACACACACACGAACTAACCCTTTTCTTGCGCCCCCATCAAACATATCGGAGGAGAAATTTTACTAATAAATGAGTGTAATTAATCATACAATGTGGGTAGTCGGTTCGGGTGTTGTAAAAACGGAGCTCGCAGACGTGTGGTGTGGACGGAATTGGGTAAATTAATCGAATAAATGAATGAAAATATCAATAATATACTTGGAATAGATTTACGTTATAATAATAATCATCATTTATTAACCAAACATCATGTAAAGTATGTAAACTGTGTGAGGTGTTTGTACATACACTTGACTACGTTACGTTTGACTTAAACATCATTGGTATTTACGCGAACCGATTTTGATGGTACATATACTAATTTTTTATTATGCAATTACTTACATTTAAAATAATGATACAAATATATTAAAAAGCATAAAAGCGTAAAAAATTGTAGTCATTTTCTGTAGAGCCTAAATTTGAACACAAGCTTTGTGATTGATTTGATATGATGTAGTTTTTCCTAAGGATTCCTCTGTAGAGTTTAAATTTGAACAGAGTTAACGTATTATATGGTGTAAGGTAAAGTGTAAAACTTACATACATACTTTATTGTAACGTGGGGCAAGTCAAGTTAATAGGCCTGTGGTAGTCTTTCTCTGGTGACAGTCTTACTCCAACTAGATACATTACTTACATCTTATATGTAACATCAACATCATATCATGTACGTATTTTGCGCGCAAATGTTCATAGTCATCAAAAATCAATGAGCCATTCACGTCTCCGCGAACATTTATCATCTTAAGCACACAATACACGTGATTAATTAAATATGTAACGCGGAATCAATATTCATTATGTTTACTAAAGAAGGGGTTGGCGGATAAGCGAGTAGGTAACGTAGAACATAACAAAGTAAGAATTATGGACTTTAAGAATATTGTAAGTGTAGGATGTACCTAGTAGGTATCTACTGGAGGCTATGATGTTTAGTTACGTTATATTTGTTACGTGTTTACGTTTAGAAAAAAAAACAAATGGCGTTATAATATTTTGGCTTTATTCATAAACCTTAATCAAACTTATTTTAGCAAAAATACCGTTCAAATTAGTCTTTATTTGTGACTTAGACATTTATAGTCAGTCATGAATAAATGACTACAGCGAAAGAAGATTATGGGTATTCAGACCCATTTACCATCAAGTAACCCGCGGTGTTCGCCTGCATAATGTTAAAAAAGAAAATATGGAAGAACAATGCAAAAACATTGGCACAACACAGTCTCCAAAGAAACAGTTAAATCCAACGGGTTATTAATTCCGATCGCTAAATATTAATTATTTTCCTTTTTAACGACTGAAATATGCAGATGCGGCTGTTCCTTTCTTTTATTGGCACTTTATGGGACTGAAAGAACCGGGGGCGAATATTCAATATCGGGTAATGGGGTGTCTTTGGAAAAATACTGACAGTTACTCATAAACAACTAGCATCGAGTCTCTTCAACGTTTGTCAGAATCTAACGGCAAACCGTTTCCAAGGAAGTTTTATTTTAGTGTCAATTTTTGCATAATACATCACATGCTTATGAATTGACAGCCATCCCATTCCTAAAGCGACTGTAAGGCCCAAGTGCTGTCAAATGAACGCAAGCAAAAATCTACCTAACAGTCAGAGCCCTAAGTCGAGTTTTGCTTGCGTTCGTTTGATAGAATGTGGCCTTAGAGTTTTGTACGAACACGTCAATTCCCTATCACTAATATTTCACTAACCAGCATTTAAAATGCATACATTAGTAAATCAACAGTTTGACAACTGTAAAGGATTACCGCTCCAGTATTGTCTATGGTAAACGACCGATAAGGAATTTTTAAAAATGGCCGCTCTTAATAGTCACGCGATTTGACGTTTGACGTTTGAGATTACGACCATTAAGGTTAAGGGGGATTCAGATTAATGCAGCTTGGGAAATATTAATTGGCGTTTTTTATGGTACCGAGTAATAAATTGATTGTTTTTGTCAGAAATTCATATTTGTAGTCTCGATAACAGTTCGTTCTTCGTGATGCCATTTATAAGTACTTTTATCTCACGAGAGCGGGTTGTAGACGTTGTACAACGTTGTAGTTGTGACACATACGGACACAAAGACAACGAGAATTCATACCTTCTACACTAACACACGCATAGACAATGTGCATATATAGATAGCTCAACACACAACCATCCTCTCCTGCTCACCCGCGAACGTGAGATTAAAGTACTACTTATTTGATACGTTCGTCAGTTCTAACTTTATGTACGTGTTTAGTTTTTTAATGTTTTATTAATAAATATTTTTTTAAATATTTTTGTATGATTTAATAATAGGTATGTATGATTTGTATGTAGGTACACTTGACTAGTGATTTGTGTGTACACTTGACTAGTGATTGGTATTCCACATTTATTTAAGATTTGATAGCATTGCAATAATAAAGTATTATACTGATCTAAATATCAATCAATTTGGTTCGATAATAAAACTCGTTTAATTTTGTAATGTAAACATTTTCACTGTACCCGGACACTATCAAAGTTTTTATTTTAAACAATAGCCGATTGACAAATGTCCCATTACCGAATCAATGCGTTTATCAGCGTCGTGTCAAATAGCTGTTAAGGTCGAAATTGTTTATCTTGATCCGATTTCCATAATAATGTTATTCGATTTTGAATCTTATTGTTTGAAAATTAAAATAGCTTTTAAAACGAATCACTTTGATGCCACTCGGCCATCTGAAATTATTTCAAGTACTTACCTAAAAAAAGTTTACTTATTGGAGTACTTAGCTGTTGTGGCGTTGACTTACCTGTAAGAAAAAAATACAAATTAGACATGTTACAATGAGACACAGTATAATTACACGTATTTAACGATTTTTCTGTAATTTGAATTAATAGATACTGTACAATTTAATTTAATAACAATGACATGTAATATTGATAATATAAGGTATTAATAAATGTCTATGACTATGATTGACAACTTAAAAATGATAATATGCCTGCTGCTTTTCATTGTAATAAGACACATTTTGTAATACTTATTGTCGGACATAATTTCAATGTAAAAGTTAGGCGATTTCCTGACTTGGCGGGGCGGGATCTATATGTGACATTTTCTTCTTTGACGTAAATTTACTGACGGCGCAAAGATTATCACTTGACGGAACACTGTCAGTATTACTTTTGCGCAGTAGTAATATCATGCGCAGAAGCGGAGCAGTACCGCCTTCGCATCGTCCCGCTACCACGCATCCTGTGCCAGTCAGGAAGCACTCATTTAAATGTAGGGGCGCAGTAAAAAATAGTACCGAGTCGACTGACAGCTGATACTGATATTTGACACTTTTCTCATATCGTACTGCCTCCGCACCGACAAATCAGGAAGTCGCCTTAGTAAGGAACACAATGTGAAACAAAAACCCGCGATAAAGGCATCAAAATAGTAATTTTCAGAAATCTAGTAAGTAAAAATCAACATTATCTGTCACTCCAACTTTTATATTAGTTAGAAAGGGACAAACTACATTTTAGTTAGGAGACGTTTGTTAAGTTTTATGAATAAGGGGGTTAGTTTTTAACTTTTTACTATAATCGTTGAGATCGTATTTATCACTAAACCCTTGTCACTGTGATGTATCTATCGGTATCGGTATAGTAGCAATTATGGAGACCGACCTGCTTAGAACTAGATGTCGTAAACGACTTACTTTTCGCACGAGAACGCGACGTTTTGCCTAAACGTATTAAGGAGGGGGCGCTAGCCGGGCGGAAAGTCGCTATTTGTGAAATTATCGAGCCTTACCCGCAGACAGATTCTTTGTATAGCAGGAAGATGTTAAACGGACGATTAAAGACTAGAGTATGAATCGTTAGGGATCCGTAGAAATTCATGAAAATAATAGTAGGTAACGAAAATAATAGAACTTTTATGTCTCTATGGAGTTTTTAGGGGAGGGATTAAAATAGAAACTTCGAATTCGACACAATGCTATAAACAAATTTATCATTATGAAACTTAGATGTCTTCTTTGTACCTGCCTACGTAATATAGGTATTATATCATCGTCCAGCTTACTCGTACACAAGGGATTAGTTCGGTTTATGAAAGAGTGTCTGTTAATATGTCGTATTTATTTCTTTATTTGTCTGATATATTCGGTTTGTAAATATTTATTTTTCTGTAATTACCCGGTATCTTTATCCAACATCAGTAATAGGAAAAATCTAACGTTATCAATTTCATTTGTCTAATATCAATAGTATTGATATTGATTCAATACCAGCAACTTGCGCTAAAGTCTACCAAAATACGAACAAAACGTTAAAAATTTAAAAGGATCGCGATTATTCCAACGCAATTGGCGTTGTTCAATTTAATTGTAATCAATTACTCAGGGATGTCTCGTCAAGGCTGATACAAAAGATTCGCGTTCAATTGCTTGAGCGTGTGGGGTATGTACAGTCGAACAAAAAAGTGGTCTACCACTTTTCGACTCTATTATGCGTACGTTAAAGTCCAAAAGTGGTAGAGGACTTTCTTTGCTGACTGTACAAGAAAGCCCTGAGGATGCTTGTACAATGTTTAGGCGCCATCAGATATATCGCAGAAACAAGTCTCACTTAGGTACATTGGAATGCAAGATCTTATTAAAGTTTGTGAAAAATCTTAGGTATTATTAGTAATTTTTAAGTGGAAAATACAACATTTTATTGAATTATTCATACATAAACTTTAATAAAGATATAGGGTGAAAAGATCGATTCAAAAATAACAAGGATCAATTCGACAGCTTTAGCGCAGTAGGCGGGAAGGTAAACGTTATAATAGTGTGTCCTGTAAATATCTTCCTATAGAAAATATTTGTATCAATAGTAAATATCTTCCTGTAAATATCTTCCTATAGAAAATATTTGTATCAATAGTAAATATCTTCCTGTAAATATTTTCCTGTATAAATATTTGTATCAATAGTAGTGTAAAAACCATTTTCGAACTAAAAGTATCTCACAATAGACAAAAACTCACACATTTATTATTTAAAGGGGCGGCAATGCGCGTGTGACATCCCTGGAGTTGCAAGCGTTCATAGGCTACTTACGGCACCTACGTAACCCACCCACTAGTAGATAACAGTCATTTTAACCCTTAAATTGAAAAAAAAATCGTGCGTTGAAGCCTGTTCGTTTAAAAAAAATCGTTTTTTAAAAAAGCAAAGAGATGATTACAAAATGTGTACATTATTAGATAAGCTGCCAATTTAAGGCGCAGGGTAGGGCAAGGCCTTCCCCATACAAACTTTGTGCACGTTTTATTCGTCGGTTTTGGCACTAACAAATATAATTTTTTTTTTGGTTGTAAATATTAGATATGCGAAGATCGTGATGTGAAAATTTTCCAATATTTCAAAAATATTCAAAATTAAAAATAAAAAATAAAAAATTAATAAAAAAAAATTTACATCACGAAATAGCTATCAGAAAAATAAGCATACTGACCAAAAATCATAACTTTAATGCAAACACAAACGAAGTAAATCCTGCACAAAGTTTGTATGGAGAGAGCTTGCCCTACCCCTCCTCTTAAGAGTTAAAACTGGCCCCTATACCACAAAACTTTACAAGTCTACAATTCGACAAAATTGTACAATTTTCCATAGAAAAAGTTGACAAATTTGTCGAATTGTACGCTTGTAAAGTTTTGTGGTACAGGCCCCTGATCTAACTCTATATTGTCAAGATGTGTTCGGATATTTTCGAGCATTTTACGACTTCCGACATATAACTGGATAAATTCCTTACAATACTGATTGGCAGAAATACGTATAGAATTCCAAGCCTCCTTAAGTCTGTCGAGGGTTGGAAGACACGAGGGAATTAATTGTATTATTGTAGGGGAAGAATTATCAATTAGAAGAAATAGGGCTGTCGCTTACATGTATTTATTTATGTGTGATGTTTTGATGTTTGTGAATACGATCCATACTTAATACTTTAATGCTTACTTAATATTATAAATGCGAAAGTGTATCCTTCTGTCTGTCTGTCTGTTACCTCTTCACGCTTAAACCGCTGCACCGACTATGGAGATAGACAGAGTCCCGGGGAAGGACATAGGGTACTTTTTATCCCGGGAATCATCCCTTAAGAGGATGGAAGTTTGTATGAAAGAGCGATGACTAAATGACTAGGGAAGCGCCTGATAGAAGTTAATAGCAATTACTTAAATTATATCGCGATGAAAGAGTTCCACGCGGACGAAGTCGCGGGAATTAACTAGTACAATATACATACTATTTATTGCACACGTACACACTATAATATAGGTTTTTGTCTGATCTTTAGCGTCTTTCATATTGATTTTCACTGAGACAAGGTACGAAATGGACCAGAAAACAAATTGGTTGACTACACATTAAAATATTCAGATAAGTACTATCAGCACGAAAAACTTGGCTCTGTTCGCATATTAAAATGTAACAAAAGGAAATATTGTTTCGCCCGTAAATCAGGGGGAGGCTGGGGAGGCTTCGATTTTCCGCAACATTCGTCTCGGCATTAGTACAAGTCGCTGTTCCTCTTTAATTGTGTATTGGTGCCTTGCGGAGTGAATTTTAAGTTTCGTTTGTATGGTTTAATTTGTATACATATATATAGACGCCTGCAGTACTCAATGTAAGGAAGGGGGAGAGGACTCCCTGCTGAGGAGAAATATTGGTTTAATGTTTTTTTTTCAGAACAATTATTTATTTACAAGGAACATAGTTAATCTAATATACAGGATTACAAGAAAATACTTTATATACAGAAGAAAGAAAAAACTAAACCTAAAATAATAAAAAGTATAAATTACAAACTAAAATCTGACAGTTATAAAAAGAATATCCCCTCCAACAGCTCCGACTGAGGCATGGTTCCCATTATGCTGGCGGGTTTAATGTTATATTTGTCACCAAATTTAAAAAAAAAACATTGTAAACGAAAAATACGCTTCCAACATTCGATCAAAGCGCTTTTGTCACCCCCAATAATTAATATCGAGGACTTTGTTTAATAACTTCGATTATTTATTTAAGACTTTTCCCACCTGCATCTTAACAATTCCAAAAAGCCATAAGTGATTTTCTGTTAAAGGCGCTTAGTACGTTTTGATTATCATATAGTATCTCAGCTGGGAAATCCCGCAAAAAACAAGTAAAGAATTAATTTGAAAGTCTGCAATCGAAATTAAACTTTAAAATTTTGTGTTAAGGTTGATTTTGTGTGTTTGTTCGCACAAAAGGGTGTGGTTCGGTTTTCTTTGCAAGTATTTCGCTTAAGTAGCTTAATTTGTACTTTAAATATTGGTTGGACATTGGTAATTGGGAGGGTTCGAATCCCGTTTAAGTTAACAAACTGAATGTAAACTTTATCATTTATTTTCCTTCCTAAGCTGTTCTACACACACATCTTTCTATAAGTGTTTGTCAGTAATTTGTCTGCTTCTCAAAGTGTTATTTGTGTAGAAGGTAGAGTTATGTTAAACATACCTCAGTTTTGTAAGGTATGCGATAAATAAAAAACATTAATATTACAGCATTAACTTTATGTATTTTAACTTAAACAATAAATATATTATAACGTACAGACTATTACTTATTCTGGGGTACAGAAGGAACGCATCATAAAACAAAAAAAGTATGCAGTTTTCCAACGGATCATAAAAATCGGAGCATTATGCGAGAAAATGACTTCCCCAGGAATCGAACCTATTGTCCGGACGGGCTACTCAACCGTGCTCTATGGAGGGTTCCGTGGTGAGGTTTATGGGGTCCATACAATGTAAAGAATCCTATAAGTACCTAGTTTTTCCTATTACACGACTAAGAAAAGACTTTTTTTTAATGTAGAAACCATTGTTTTTTTTATGAGCTCTACATATAGCGTAGAGTCAGTTTCTTTTACTTTTGTTGGGAATTTTTGTTTTCAAAATGGTACGATTATTTCTAGAATATAAATATTGTACCTAATGGCAACAAATCCTAGGCAAGTAGGCACGAAATCTATAATGATAGATATATAATCTGAAAGAGCAAAAATATGCTTTATATCTCAAACAACTATAGGTTTAATCTAATCAGGTATTTACCTATACCAAGCACCTAATGGTACTGTCTTATTGTCTTGTAAGACATTCGTCAATAAGCATAAAGTAATCGATACAAACTAAATTGAGTTTAAATCCTTATGTAATACGGTCTAAACTGCTACGTATGGCTTAAACACCGAATTGCCTTGTAATTCGTCAAACTCAAAGCGATCCATCGCAACTCAGTGCTTGATACTGATAGTTATTCATAAAAGGTCGTAAGATACAGTAAACAGCATGATACATACGTCTTTCTGTAAATAAACAGCTCCATAGAAAGCGTCATAAATCGTAGCATTAATTTAACGACACCGCATTAGATCTCACTATCCTGAGGGAACTATCCCGATAGATTGGTTCCAAAGACTCATCCTTAATGAAACAACCATCGATAACACATCAGACTAAAATAAACCTTAATACTATCTACATACAGTGTAATTCAGAAGCGTTTGCTGAAACTCCTGTCTTCAAGTTTTTGAAAATTTTGCACCACTGAAAATGAACCTAAACAATGAGTCGCTAGCGTTTAAATTTGTATTTTCCGTTGACTGTTGTGTTCTTGTGAATCCAATTTCGAATCTCAAGGACAGAACAACGCTCAATTGAATGTCGATCTTATCGATTAATAGTATAGGTTGAATATTGAATGTAGCTATTAGAGCATTAGGCGAATTGCTTAATGCGCTTGAAACGGACGGTGAATCGAAATGTTTTGTTCTGTATTGTTGTCTTATCGAAGCAGTTGTATTAATTGGTTTATTTTAATGGATACCATTTGCTTGGTTCGTTGTTTTCTTATGCAATATATATCTAACATTTAAGCCACGGCTTAGGGGCAATAAAAATAAAACAATGAAAGTTAAATGAAACTAAGTTCAATGTAATTACGAGAATGAAGTTGTTTATTGAAAGTAACAGGAATTAAAAATAATAATATATCTAATAACTATACACCTAAAATGTAACAACTAGTTCAATTAGATTACGTAGTAGTAGTAAAACTGCTTGAAATTAAAACATATGTACCTATATAGTTTAACTAATGCATCTCTCAGTAATAATGATGATCAAATTGAGCAAAAAAAAGAATAATGTAAGTACTTATGTACGAGTAAATTATCGGTAAATGTTTCTTGCTCGATAGCGGCTTTGCAATTTTTCGACGATAGAATCTTGGTACTTTAAACAACCAAACAAGCTTTAACATCGTTCTATGTTCAAATGAATACCTATTGTAATAATAACGAAATAACGAACCTTTTCAGTTGTCACTACACAATCACGGTATAGGCGGACGTATGCTATCCGCCGTCGCTTGCGCAGATATGGCCAAATTAAACGGCAATAGGAACTGGCTTATCAAATTTGGTTATAATTAGTAGGTGTATTGATCATTGTCCAAACATATAACAATGTTCCCAAAGTTTATCTTTGTTTTTTACAGGCGCAGCGGAGTTTCATTTTGCTCAAAATGGCATCCAAGCGTGATGGATCTTACAGACTGAACAAAGTTTATGCACACAAGACTACATTCAGATGACTGGGTGAGGATGAGAGGGAAATGGCATTTTATCTCTCATCCATCCCACCCTCTCATGAGTCCTATGTCCAGTAGTAGGACGTATGCAGACAGACTGATGATGATGTTTGTAGTGTTGAGTCGAGACCTTTGTGTTGAGAGAAAAAAAGTTGACTTGACGGGAAGTAAACAGTTTTTGGAGAATTGAAATCCTATTCTATACTAGGAATTTCTAATATTAGCAAATACATCTAAACATACTTCTTGGGCTTTGAACAATCCGCTCATAAGAAGCTCCGCAAGTACTGACTATTTGCTTGCCCAATTTACATTATTTTTATGTTATGATGTGACCACAAAGTTTTGACAGCAGCGCATTTTTATCTGACATAGATAAAGAGTTCATTCTCGTAAAACCGGCACCGGCAGCGACCCCGGATCGATAACGATGCCATTGACTTACGATTATAATATAATTACACATTAGCCGAATATTCAATCGATATTGAGCCATGCGCGTGATATTGCGTCAGTGGACTTCATCAGCATATAACCCATGGACCGTGGACTATAATAACACTTATTACACCCGTGACAGTAGGTGGAAAGGGCGCCCGCACTCCGGGCCCCTATACTACTGGCTGACTGTGCCTACAGGCCCCTTCTGTGTGACTTTTTAACCTGCATTTGGTTTGGAATATCAACTGTCATTCTTATCTTTAACAAATGTCCCAACGCGATCGAAACGTTACGCTAGCTTGGGTGGATATTAACACTTGGGGTGTTTGCAGCTGATGTTGTGGTTGTTGGCGATGAGCAAGATCACCAGAGCTCCCGAGGGCGCTCTGTGTTCATCATCATCATCTGTGTTGGGAGTCACGAACCTGCATAGTGCATATATCTCTTGTTGTTAATCCAAACGTTACGCTAGCTTGGGTGGACATCAACACTGGAGTGCTTGCAGCTGGTGTTGTGTTCCTGGCGATGAGCAAGGTCACCAGAGCTCCCGAGAGCGCTGTGTTGGGAGTCACGAACCTGCATAGTGCATATATCTCTTGTTGTTAATCCAAACGTTACGCTAGCTTGGGTGGACATCAACACTGGAGTGCTTGCAGCTGGTGTTGTGTTCCTGGCGATGAGCAAGGTCACCAGAGCTCCCGAGAGCGCTGTGTTGGGAGTCACGAACCTGCATAGTGCATATATCTCTTGTTGTTAACACAGTGAATCCTCAAAACAAAGGATCGACGATTTATAAGTCAATTCCTTCATCAACCTTCCATAAGTTTATTTTTATTATAGGAATCATATAAAACTTCACCGTATTAGCTAGATTATTTTGAAACAACAAATTCTATTGAAGAAGAAATATATCGTTTATTTGATACTTGTAAAATCACAAGTCCATATACTATCTAATATCTATGCATCACCTACTGTGAATTATTATTCTTTGATATAATCTCCGCTACCCTAAGGTTGTCTGGAAGAGATCGCTCATTAGCGATGAGACCGCCTGTTGTATGCCTCTACTCATTGTCATTATGTACTGTTATGTGTTACTTTTGTTTAGGTTATGCAATAAATAGTATTTGTATTGTATTGTATATTCGAATTTCTTTGGCGAATAAGTCTTTTTGGAACCTTTGGCGTTTTATACAACGAGGAAGGTGATAATTTATTTTGAAAGCATTCGTCACCCCTTTGAAACCTCAGGTCAAATCTTTAGTATCGGATTCATTACAATGACAAAGAATACGGATATGAAAGGGTACGAAATTAATATTAACGATATTCGGTACAATGGGGAGGAAAAACGCGAATTTTTCACGGAAACGCTAAATTTATTCGAACTCCTTTGACGCCTTTGTGGGAGTATTCAATTAAATTGGATATTTTCTTTTTTTCTGTGACGGGTCAACAGCTTAGAAACAATAGCACAATATTCATAAATCATGCTTAACATGCCTATGATTGCGGAAATTATTTCTTTTTCCTTCAAATGGATTTGTAAAATTTATAGATAAAGGCAGATCAAAATATAAAAACTAGGTATAAACAACGCAGCTGCTCGGATATTTGTCACTTTGATATCTAGAGTAAAAATTAATTGAGCTGTAGATTTAAATTTATAGGTTGGAAAATCATTGTAAAACTCTTCTAAGCCATTCCCGTACTAGTTGATAATACTTGTTAATTAGTAGAATTCACATGAATTATTAAAAGTTACAATGATCTTAGGAAAATATACAGCGAGTTCAAATAATAAAACTACTAAAAAAGTTGAATGGCCACGCGTGATTCGCCAATGGTAAAAAACCTCAATAGATCGTTCGATTAAGGGCAGCTGGTCACTAAATCTGAATACCGTGCCAAATGAACCTATGTCACTGCCACACAAACAGATTCAACCTTATAACAATGGGACAGGGCTCCTTTTCAGATGCTACATGTCACTTTCATTGTAGCAATGTATGTGATGAGGTGTACGAAATTCGATTGAATGGTGTTTTATAAAGAACCGGTTAGAACCAGTCCGGACCCTAGACACGTGGTCACTTTTGTCATTCAAAGTATTAAAATTATCGGTCCCTTTGTCCATCGCCCTTTGTGTTCGATTTATTAGAAATTTCCTGATTTATATACTACCATCCATCTGCGTAACATTTTTTATGACTGAGACTATTCTAAAAACAACTCTATTTTTATCTTCATTAAGATTCTTATCGTGTGTTCCGAGCGCGCGCGGATGAAAAGATTAAAAATCAAACTAAAAATGTAAAGAATCTTTTAATTAAGCCATTTGTATTAAAATCAGACGTCAATAAGATATCCGCGAGCCGTAAAATGTATCAAAGGATTCCGATATTAATATTCGGAATATCCGAACTACCCCGAGGGACGGGGGAGCCCCATGAATTGTTAATGAGTAAATTAACAACACCTATTGTTTAGCGGCGTTTTTTAATATTAATATTTCTCCATTGTTCCCGCTTGGGGTGCAAAGAAAAATGTTATTCAATTCAGAGGGAGGAAGTTGAAATTGATTGATTCTTGCATTAATTTTAATAAGAACAATAGTCCTGTCTGCTGCCGACACTTGGTAATTGCATTCGAAGACGAAAATGAAGTTGCAGACGAAGTTTTTGATGAACTAAATCTGATTATAGCTAGCAGCGGGACTTTTTTTATTATTGTTAAACACGGCTGTCCTGTCATCTTTATACCAAGAAATCATTCAAATTAGATCATAGTTAACACGCTCTATAATGCCTGGGTCACCAAAGACAAGGGTTCTTTGAAAAAAGAAATAGATAAAGACTTATAACTAGAACAGATAGTGGAGAACAATTATGTCACTAATCAAACAGAAAGCCATTATAAGCTCGAAATTCGTCAATTACTCAGAACCATCGAACAATACGCCTCTAATGGAACATATAGGAACATTATTCTGATAATGTCACAAATCATCCTCGCTAAAGTTTGTAATGAATTGACATATTCAGAACACGTGTGTACACCGAGACGTAAGACAGCGCGATATAAACGGAACTTTAGTGTAATCGCAATTGAATTGCATATCGATTGGCGCGCTTTGAACCAACAGTTAATACTAGCATATGGCGGAATATTGAGATATATGCAAAATTGAACGGTACGCGTGAAAATTTTAAGCGCAAAATCAATTGCTTTTGGAATATACTTTAGTTTACAACGCTATTCGAATATCAAGCTTATTAGATTTGTATTAGAGTTGGCTTCAGTTTGTATCAGGTAGTCGGCTAGATGTAAAGGCTTGAGTGTCGAATTCCAATAAGTAGTGTAATATGCTAACCTAACTAATAGAGGCATAACGATTTTCAGTTCAACCTTAATGATTTCCTTGCTCTAATATTAATAACCATTAATTACAGAAAAGCAAAATGACATCACAAGCTGTCAAACAAAATTTAGGATTCAATGTAAAATCAATTAAAGTTGAAACTGAATATTTTGTCCAATATGACAAGGCAAAGCCGCCGAATAGTGAAAACAGATGCGTCTCAAAAGCTAAAAAGAAAAGAAAGAAACAGCTATATCACCCTACGCATTCCGATATACTGAAGAGTAGAAATAGTGGCCGATGTGTCATTTTTCATGAATCCCTGAGTCAATCGGTCTGACTAAACGTGACTAAAGTTTACATAAAATGATGTCATTGAATTTGACTTGGCGTACCGTTATATCGTTATCTGCATTTTATTTGGTTATCTACTAACTTATGAAGAGTTGTTAATTCATCAAATCGCGCGTCAAAACGTATTCCGCAACGCTTGTGACGTGTCTGTTACATTGTAGAAGAAACAAAAGTTCGAAAATAAGCGAGCCTTTGAAGATAAATAATTTATAGCTGCTAAACCTGCGCGAGAAAGAATTGTTGATAAACATCGAACATAAAATATGTAACTGTTGTCTATCGTAAAGCAGCCAGACGCGCGTAAATATCAATTCGCGGGAATTATAACTTTTATTAGTTTCTCGCTACACTTAGACGTTAAAAATGAAATTCCGAGGATCATTTGCGCTGCTTTGATGGCGGGTAATCGCGGGTTTTTCTTAACGCATCGGATGAATTGATTTAGTGGATCCGGCGATAGCATCAGCTGGTAATAGACGCAACAGGTGCATGGTGGTCCGAACTCTGCGCCTTTTTTGTTTACATTTCACAAATTTATCGCGCTCGGTGACGTCTCGAGGCGCTGGCTTGATTCATATGCTTGCGTTGCTTTTTAATACTGATTTACAATAAAAACAGGACTGTACCGGCGATTGATGTGAGTTATGATTAATGTAGCGTCTTTGATCTCCGCTGCTATGAATCTATCAAGTCGGCTTCTGAATATCGACGCGATATAAATAAACCGGCGCATTTTAGTTAATTATGAGGTTGTTAAAGTTCGGTCGCCGGTAGATGGCGGGAGTGTGTTTGTTTGAATTCCTGAATTGCATTGTTGGCTCAATTATCTTCTATAAGTAAACATGTCGTCAAACTGTGAACTTTGTCACATGTCACACATATATTCCTCACCATCGAAATGTGTGTCCATTCTATAATTCAAAATCGATAAATACAAACGTAAGACAAAATTACAAATGCGTAGGTACCTGATCATTGCGAAAAGCAAGTTGCATACTATGTCATATTAACTGGAATATATTCTACAAAAGCTATTGAAACTTTATTTTACTAAACGATTAAAACTCACGTATTAATTGCACCGTTTAGTAAAATAAAGTTATAACATGTCTCACGAAAGTTTAAATTCAAGCTATTGAAACTGTTCAAGCTACTAGACATTTTTCCAGACTATCAGTAAAATGAACATGAACAGGAAACAATCGAAACGTCAATGGCCAGCACCGTTGTCACGGTATCAACAAATTACATTTTTTGTGACCAGAATTAGAATAATCAGCATCGAGTACAAAGAAGCAGATCTCTTTCATCATCGACATGATGATGTTTACGCCGATCTTCCGAGAACCCGGCCAGCATTCAATACTTGGAAATAAATATGTGAGTTTGACATTTGCTTTCATGTTTGCGTGTAGGGTGTAATTATGGAGTGATGCTTTATTCCCTTGTGCGTAGGGCCATTTTGGTTTCTTTTTCATCTAATGCGGCACTAGCTGTTTTTTGTTATTAAATTATCGTGCGTGCCGATTCTGACGAGATGATAGGTTATGTTTGGTGCTGCGTGATTGCCTCTTTTCGACATTTGGGCTTTCTCTTTGATTGACTCGCCCAGTGTGATTTCGAGATTCACTTGGAATGTTTGGCAGTAATCAGAAGTATTGAGTGATGGCAAATTTTACAAGAATCTAATTAAGGACAAACGTAATTTTATCATTACTTAGAGGGTTGACGTTAGTATTTTTTGGCTGGAAAGTGCGACCTAGCGTGACTAAAGCTTTTAAAAAAAGATACGCGTGAGACTGGCAGTCAAAAGGCGTAATGAATACCATTAACCTTTGTAATCCATTTCTTTCATCTCGCGGAGTTACTAACCCTTTCCGGCCGGCACCTTTGCATCCTGATGATAATAATGATGATAATAATCATTAGCATCACGCTACTTGATATTGATAAGTGCCGAAGCATCTAAAACGGTACGGGAGCCGCCATTACTCAAACGCATCCAAATATATTTCACTGTCGAAGAGACGCGTTCAGAACTAATAAGATGCGCCGACAAAAATAACAAAATTAAAATAAATCGAACGACAGACAGACGTCATAAACTAATTTCGAGTGTTTTCGTTTTGGATACAAAAATAGCGTCATCACTCTTTCATGTTCAGCGAAGTGACATTAAAGAAGAATTACTGTTGAACTTTAGTACAGCCCTCTAGATGAAAGTAAGGTTTTATTGCTGAAAAATAAAGGTGTTTATGATTTACGCTGCACTATTATTATTCAGATATTAAATCTGCTGTCTGCTGTCGAACTAGACGGTTTAACGATTGCACGCAGCAAGGTGCTCTGTTGCTCTGTGCTCCGAAACTGTCTAAAAGAAAAGTTTAAATCTAATCACGCCGCAATCAGGCCGCGATTCAAACGGCCTAATCAAAAAAGTTCTGAATTCGAATCGTTTATCGAACGTCATCAAAAAGAAATAACAGTTCAAAGTTACCCCTTCTGAGACTTAATTAAAATCTAGTAAGATTCAGAAAAAACAGCGGGAAAAAGTCGCTTCAATAACGTTAATAAGTCGAGTCCGCAGAGAAATGGAAAAGTTGTAAATACAATTTAGTTAGTCTTGGGAATTGCCTTTTATATTTGCGGTATGATTTTTTGAAGCTTCAGTTTGATTTGCGATATTGATTGCAAATCAAACTTTTACAGAATCAGCTATTGAGCCCGTCGTTCGATTCCAATGAAGAGCCTGGAAAGTTTAAAACAATGAAGAGTTTAAAACAAACTTTGCATGGTTTTTTCCTTTTAATTCTTATTGAGGCTGTGGATGTTGTAGAAAAATGAAAGCAGAAGGAAACTCACAAAGACCTTTTAAGAATTGACGTGTAGGCGTTTGGAGGTTTTGTTGGTAACAAAAATGCACGTGACGTTTTAAACGTGACTAATCTCGGGTGATTACACTCTTCATGAGTCCAATTTTCGCTTCATAAATACAAAGAGTAGGTTCTGCCAATCAAAAATTGAATTTCCCGTGCAGATTTTAGGCCACAAGTCTTTGTATGCTACCCAGACATTATTAGTATTAATAAAACCTGAAACCCCTTCCGAATTATCAGCGTTGCTTTCATAGATTGAAAAGGCTTGAGCTTCTTCAATTTCGGGGTTTCAATGCCTAATGACTGCCTGAATGGGTTGTAACGCTTTTTGACTAGACCTCACGAGTGCCTCTTCAAATGGACTGAGCCACTTCTTTGTGCGTAGTTTGTTTACTGCAGTTTTTTGTTTGCATTCGGACTGCATAGCTCTGAAAGTATACGTATGAAAAAGGTTTGAAATAGGATGTGATGCAGATTTTTTGGGTAAAAGACATTGGTGCATGAATGGATATTAATGCTGGAGAAGTATTGAAGTGGGGTTCTGACTTGCCTAAAGACTGCAAAGGCTGTTGAGCTGCCGTGTACAACTAGTAATAGATACGTATACGTACGTTTTCCATATCGTATCGTTTGCTTACTCACTGCCACAAGGATCCTTGATTAAGCATCATTGGCCATACGAGTATTGTCAATGACGAATGGCGGAAAAGATTTATTTAATTTTCACTTCGATTTGTGCACTGTAACCATCATAAATATTACTTACTTCGAGAATATGTGGGCATTGGGCAGTCGATATAATTTTGAAGTCCCGTTCAATGATGGGCTTATGTGGCTTAGAAGTACAAAGGGACATAATACCTTCTGCAAAAAACTTCCAGAATTGAGCCGGCCAGTGTTGCCACTTGCTTTAATTGTCTGCGTCGATAATATTGATTGATTGATTGATCGATCGTAATGATACTGGTGGCAAGATGAATGGGTTTGATACAGTTCGTGTTTTAAAGCGTGTTTGTGTAATAATTGTTAATTAAAAAGACATGTATTATATGGTGTTAAACATGATGGTGGTGTGGTGGTGGTGATGTTTTTGTTTTTGTTTTCTGTTAACTAACTTATTAAATGTTATTTAATTATTTGTAATTGAAACTTCTCTTTTAAATTAGGATTATCACACTGTAAGCTTTTAACTAATTACGTATTAAGTACGTAGAACATTACACTTTTTTACTTGCTTTAAGAGAGTCAAGAAGACGGGAGTCTTATTTTGGTATCAATATCATCTTCGCCATAAAGTATGTAGGTACTACAATTTAAAAAGTTCCAAATTGTTTCCTGTAGCAGCCATAAAGTAAAGAGTTAAGAATGACGTCATTACCGATACGTACGATATTTATTTAGTGCAAGGATTATCGTCCGTTGCGATCAATCATTCCATTGAACGTATCCTGTTTCCCTTCGCTAGGGGCGCCAGTGAATGTATCGATGCTTTAATAACTTCGGTTCATTCACTCACAACTAACCAGAATTTAGCTGCAGTTGAAGTTAATGAAATGATGTGGTCATCAAAACAAAACCATATACCTGCGAAATGTGCACATGTCTTAAGCTCTTGGGAATGGCAAAATAATTCCTTTACTACGTAAATAGATCATTTACGTTTGCTAATCTTTGTTGATTGGCAAGTAACGTAGCCTATGGACACCAGGTATTCCAGGAAGACATGTACGTTGTGCATAATATAGAATAGAAGTATTGTATCTGAAAATTACAGTCAAAGTCATAAAAGGTATGTATGTTCCCAAAGGCTCAAAAATATCTATACGCCCTTGTCATTAAATTCATCTTACCATATTTTGTCATAAAATTTCCTTTTAGCGAAAAAAGTACTAAATTCCCAGCGATCTCTCGCTGTCAAATTATTAATATACAAAATCTCAAGACGTTCCAAACTCTATCGATCTATCGATGGTGCGTCCCTAGATCTAGCCAACTGTCAAATCCAATTCACGTTGCGCGGGGGCATGTAATTGATTTATTGATCGTACGTTACATTCGATACGGTATGACTGCGCCACTTAGCCAAGGCTACTGCATCCTTTAACTGTAATTTCTAGCCAGTTAACCAAGTGACCTTAGCCAGTAAATCTATATGTTGTTGGCGATAGTTTTCTAATAGATATTTAAGACATCAGTTATGGCTGAACAAAGCTCTTTACCGGACGCCATTATGGTTTTTAGAGAGAAGGGTTCTATTATAGGAAAATAATAAAAGGGTAATTTAATTTCTCCTAACCAGAGAGATTCGTTACTCGTATTTTGATGACTAAATGATTGATCGTAAACTTCGATTCTGTAATATTCCGACTTTTCCGGCGAGGGTATTAGGATTATTTTTATCCTACAACTAGACCCTCCTAACCCTCTTCGCCCCCTCAAGGTGGACTCATGACCTGGTAAAGGAGTCCGCTGGATGCGGGTGGCGCAGGTGCAGTCATTGTGGCACTCTTTGGGAAGGCATGTGTCCTGCAGTGGACGTCTTTCAGCTGATATGATGATGATGAATGTATACAGTCGTTAAAAGATTGAAACTTACCTCTTTCTCTTTAGCCGCCAACTCACTCTCCAATCCCCCCTGCGGGCTACTCCTCGCTGAGTTGCTCCTCGCCATTTCCATCTTCTCTTCTTCCTCTTTCTCTTCCTTGATCTCTGGGCTATACCGGTCTAGCCTCGTCTCGGTGGCCTGGTCCCGGCTAGGCTCCAGTGATCCATTTGTCTTTAGAGGCACCGAGGCCTGTATTGGACTCGTGGTGGCTAGTTGCTCCTTGAGGGTCGTCACTTCTTTTTCGGCCAATGTGGCTCGCTGGAACAATGGAGAAGGAGTTTAGATGTAGTCATCGAAATATAGTTAATCATGCAATCAAACAATTTATTTATGAGTGACATTGAGGATTCGATTAAAAACGTACGGCCCATGGGATGAGCGTATTTACTTCACCTGACATGGGAACGCGCCGTGAGTCAAGAGTGCTTCTAACATTCTATAAGTAAGTTTATTTTTGGGTGACTGTTGGCGCTTTTACTAAGCTAAGAAAACGATCTTCCTTTTTTGACACTAATATTCGATTTAAAAATCGGTAAGTAAATATGATGTAAGTGACTGATCAACGACACGCTCAAGTGACTTTAGACTTTATCACGTTGAGATAAACTAAATAAATGTTCACTTGAGTGTCCGTTGGTGCGTTTGCGAAATGGAAAGTGAGATGCAATTATGATGAATATGATTTTAGCCGTGCCGACGTCGTGTATAAATTAAGTACCTATGCTCTTTTTAGAATTAACGTTTTTAATCTATTATACATCAACAATACACAATCTGAAATTGTTTTTACCGTCCATTCATTTTGAATGTTTGATTAAAATTCTATTAACAAAAGGTTCTCTAAAGGAGACTACCATTTTTTACACGATTACCCAAAAAAGTATTGTAATGTTTTCAGCGTTCATGTATGTATGTTTTATATGTATGTGAGTTAACGAGTTTCATAGCTTATTAATTAAAGTCAATGACAAACAAACAATTAGCCCATTCACGGCCGGAAACATTGATACCCACAATATGTATGTATGTAGGTATGTATAGTCTAATCTAATTATCAGTTCCCATAGTTTCATTTTTTGTACTGCTTCCGCTGCATTCAGTTCATTCAGAGGGTAATCGGTTCGATCTCGGCGGATGTGCTATTGGTGGTTTTACTCGACTGCGAAATGGATGGTCATGTTTTTATTGCGTTGAATTTGACAGATTCTCAAATTAATTCAGCCTTACTTTTATATAATATATCCTGCACCAATGCCATATGCTTCGACTAAATCGAAATGTAAAACAGTTCGCGGTAGGCGCTCAAGTATTAAGATACGACTGTGTTGGGAAATTTCATTATCAGGTAACATAGTACTTTTATATCTCACGAGCGCGGTTTGGCCATGGTTGTTGTTGTGACACATACGAACACATAGACAACGTGAACTCATAGTTCGTACGCTGACGCACACATAGACAATGTGCACGTGTAGCTCAACACACTACCATGGCTCAGCCGCGCTCATGAGACAAAAGTAATCTACTATTAAATTGTTCAGTTTAAACTAAATTTATTGTTGCCATAGAACAAGCAAACATCACCTATCTATTTAACAAACCTCAAGCTTTACGTATAAAGTAGACAATTTCTTAAAAACGAATGAGCATTTGAAGTAATTAACATGTTAATTACTAATTTCCCCAGTAAACCGTATACTATTAAGCAGGTATTTTATGGCCATTGTATGCGTCTACGCATCGTGATTTCCATCTCTCGTAACTATCGAATCGTGTTTCTGCTCGATACACTGAACAAATGAAGGCATAAGGTTTAATTTCAAACCGAAGTAATCCAATCGCGGTTTTCATCGAGAAACTTGCAATAAAATGTGCGTACGCGCATGTAAAGTCTGCGACTCACGTGCGATTGCGATGAATAAAGCCTAGTGTATACTCGGGTAATTTTAAACATCTTACGTGGCATAATACTGTTTATCACTTAAAGCCATTTAATTCGATATTAATATTATGTGATCAATTTACTTAAACATCTTTTCTTGACTGAAAATTACTGCATGATGCTAATGAATCTAGTGTTGTTTCGCTTTATGTATATACGTTATTTCATCACTTCACTCTCCTATAATAGTATACTTTTATTATTATATGATGTATCAAACAAGTTAAGGTAACTTCAGTGGACGCAGTATGTTGCTGACCCTTTCAAAATTCAAACACTTATTCTGCAAATAGGCCACAAGGGCACTTTTACATGTCAATTTACAAAAATATTAAACCCTTAATCTCACGCATTAAAGCTTGAGACATTTTTAGCATTAGTTTGCCAATGCGCAACTGGAACTGGACACAGTTTTTTAATAAGTATTACTGAATAAATTAGAATAATTTTATGCCTTTCACACGGATAACGTATAAATGCTGTGAAGTATCTTAATTAGTAAGTTATGGAGCATTTTTTACTATCGTTTTATTACATGCAAAATGAGTACGGCGCGAAAAAGTAGACAAGTTTATTTGTTCCGACATTAACGTATCGTAGGTGATAGTTTTATGTTTCCTATAATTTATGCTTAGTATGTAGTGCAAAGTATAGCATAGAGTATAAAATAAAGCTGATTCAGACCAATATGAGGCGTAGAACATACCTATACGTCCAAAAGTGAATCAGCCCATGAATTATCCTCCTAGTTTCAAGTCATAAACCGTCACTTTGTTTATCTTTATCATGTCATTTATCACGTGTCATCATAGACCTCCAGAACCTTCTTTTGGAATCCTTGTAATTTTCATACTTTACAGGTTTTTCAACATTGTTCCCTGCATTGAATTCGTCCTTTTCTAGCAAGTATGTAGCACGAGACACGAATGCTAAATATCCGACTTAATACAATCACGCTACTTAGGTGATTTCTATTACTTTAGATGTGATTATTTCAAAGTTATAGTACGTCAAAATAACGGAAAGTCGATTGGAATTGCTACGATTTGTTTTACGATCTGTGAGATAAAGTACCAGGGTAGCATAGAATGAGTAGTCACTAGTTAGATTGTTGTTTCCAATTTGCGTTTGTCGCGCGACAATCGTGCGCTCGTGTGCGCTGGCGCCGATCGGCACGCTCGGATACACGCGCACAGATGTGCGTATCGGTTTGCTTTCTTCTACTAATTAGTTATTTAGTTTGTAACGGATATGTAGCTTAGTTGCCGACACATTAAAATGTAGACGTATTTTGGGTTCTTATCTTTTCATCTTGGGCAGTTTCACATAAAGTCTAAAACTCACGAGCTTCAAAAAATTTAAGAATCATACGCCTGCGAAATATGTAGTGACTACTATAACAGCAATAAGCAGGAATCATACGATTGCATAGGCCCTACGTTTATGCAATCTTAAGATTGTAATATGTTACTAAGCTGATTTTGTACTTATACCCTGCCTTACTTTTATTTACACCAAAATAATAATTCAATCTCAAGCATCAGCAACTTACAAACAGATTCAAAATTTGCAAAGTTTGATGTTATGTATAAATGCGCTCTTTGATGTCACCATGAAAATCATCAATATCCAAAACTTTTAAACATTTCATTTTATCATAATTCCGGTATAAAAATGGTCGTCATCAGTCGAGAATTCTACGTGGGTTGAAATTGAGTTTGAGATTTGTCATCTCCGATTACGTAACTGAGTCCATTGCTCAATTGAGCAGATTGATCTACTCTATCATTGTCTATTGCCCGGGCAATGATTTCAATTTGATTGCAATGATTATAATCCGAAATTGGCTGCATCTGGTCGTGAAGGTGATACTTGATGTGTGACTTCATTGGTCGTCATAAATTTTAAGTGACAAAGATACGTTTCGCACTGCTGTATTCAAGAGACAGACAACTGTAAAATGACTAGAATAAAGACATTTCAGTCCTGATAGTTAACGGCTCAAGAATGCACTTGTCAATGAGCTTAAGAGTTCAAATAGGTGGCCAGTTTGCTTATTTGTAACATTAAAATAGAAAACTGTGGTCACAGAGACATAGATTTACATCTAAACGAATATAATTTGCACTTATAATAAGTGCTTGAGTCGAAAAATATAATCGTGATTTTCAACGAAGTCAAAACAACTTAAAAAAAACAGTAATATCATTAGATACATAAAGTTACCGTTCGAGTACCTAAACTAGAAAGCCGAAAATCATTAAAACGCACATTAAAAATCATGAAAGTATGCCATTCAATTACTGCTGTGTCTGTGTGAACGTAGTAAAATACTGGTACTTATCATTAAAAATTACCGAAGCCTAAATATTGTAATAATTAGCCGTAACTAGTCCGAACGTGAGAACATGCGTGCGTTGACAAAAGAAAGCACGATGATTACCATTGCGACATTGATTCATGACTTTTATGGAATATGTAATTGCGGCCTGGAAATGGCTGCTTAGTTCCCTTGGCCGTTTATACCTACTATTATTGCAGGCTTGTTCTTACTGCATAAAGTTGGATGGATATATTAAAGATATTGAGTAGCTGTAAAGGTTTCGTAAATTTCCACGCTTGAATTCGAAAGGGTTTTGAATCAAATCAAGAAATATATTGATCAATATTGGTTGATAGGCGTTTTCCTTGCCGGTTCGACCGGAGATTGTGGAAGCCATTTGCTTCGAGAAATTTCTAGAATCTTTGTCTGCATGGGATTACTTCTTTTAAGCATCAGTAGTCCACAGAAGCAGATGATGTGAATGGCTGTTGTGCTACCGTTATCAGAAGCCTATCTGACTTCTGATCTATTCGATTCAAATCGGAAAGCCAACAACGAAATTATTTATAAATTAAGCAACAATTAAAGCATTAGTCGATTTATTCATTAAGTCAGAAACAAAGAATATTATCTATTCAACCCATCGGTTGTTTGTGCAATATATTAGAGCGGTACAATTGCATCTAGAAGAAAACGATCGTAAGAGTATACAAGTTCAATACAATCTTACGACGTTCTCGAGTTAAATGAGAGTACAATTTGGACTCTCTCACGCCAGCAATTACTAACGGTGTAATTCTATGAGCGATTACTATTTCAGATGATTTTGGTAACCACTAACAAGAATTAGACATGAAAATAATAATCGGCGGTTACCGTTGCAATAAATGGAGTTTTCGTAAACAAGACCATTTAAAACAGATTGGTTTTCGTAAATAATAATTATTGTTAATACCTGTCTATTACATTTTACGAGGAAGTTTCGAAAACATTGGTAATATGTGAGTAGTCTAAACTACATAAACCGTAGGAATTAACGATTCGAAAATAAACATCTCAATTCCCGTCCCTAATTCACAATAATTCAATTCCAAACACCCGAATTCAAATTTGGAACGTCAACGGATACGATTTAAAACTATAAATCGAACAATTTGAATCCCAAACTCGGAACATCCCGAATTTATTAAATAAAACAATTGATTGATTAATCCCGATGAAAGGACAGGCATTAAGAAGGGTCCGATTGAAGCTCATTGTTCAAAACATCGCTATTGTGCTCTAATCGAATACGACTCGAAACCTTTCTTTCGAACTCCAACGTTCCATTTGGAACTTGTATCACTGGCCACATTTTGATTGAGTTTCTGAAAAAGAAAACAGCCCGTTTATCGTCTCCACCACAGAGAAATTATTTAAAGGTGAACTTTAAAGTTATAATTCTAAAATCCAAATCGCATTGACGTGTATTTTGTCTTGTGTCATTTTGTTTTGAATAAAAAATATGTTTTTTTGTGAAATATTATTCTGACTTTTAGAGTCAGTATTGCGTTTGTGATAGCTTCTTCATAACGGTTGTCAGAATGTCTTTTTAAATTTGCGCTACGTTGACAGGATCACAGACATACATTAAGTGGAACATATGTCAAATTTGTATATTCTAGACATTATGATCATACTCATTTTGAATAATAAATAATATCGAAGTTATTCCATGCAAACAAAGTTTTTAAAACTTATTGTGACATTAAAATCGTGTTAAGTATAAAGCATTCAATCATCAGACATTACATAAATTCAGTGCCAATTTAACTTTCTACTCATGTTGATATAGTATCAGAACCATGTATCATAATAATGAATACTCATGTTTTTCTTAATTAGATGAGATTTCCTGGCATTACTTTTTCGGTCGTTGTACCTTTTACCGCTTTATGTCTTTACGATTTGGACTTACCCACGGAAAATGGGCGATTCTATTATTTAGAAAGACAAAAAGTCTTATGTCTGTTGTGATTTGGATATATTAAGTCATTTTGAAATAATATCATGAACTTCTTACTGTAAATTAATTTTACATTATAAGGTTTTATGATGTGAACTACATTAATCTACCTATTCATAGAAACAGCGTAGGGAGTGAACTATCAGTAGTAAAAGACGAAAACATATTCAGATAAATGTTTATAGTCTAAGACTAAGATAAGACAAATATATAAAATTGAGATTTTAATATCGTGATGATATTAACTTTGATCTTAATAATCATTTTACGATTGACGCAGCTCTATCTTAATTGTGGTGGTTTAATATATTTGCCAGCTCTGATAATATTTTTGAATAATTAAAAGAATCACCAAGATGTAATACGGAGTAAAGATAAAGTTCATATAAATTAAGATAACACACAATTGTTCTAATTAAAGAAGTGATTTTGGGGTATTTCAAGGCCAACATTTCTTGAATTTCTTTATCGGGCAGTTTGAAAACATCTAACAGTCAAGTTGCCCACTCACTTGACAAGCCTAATTCCAATAAGGTGTGGTTTCCCCTCGGGTTGGAAGATGGCAGTTGCTTCCGTTAAAACTAGTGCCTACGCAAAATCTTGGGATTAGGTAGCGGACCACGGGCATTCAGGATGCAACTGGACTGGGATAACGCTAGGAAGATGAAGATTTTTTTTTGGATTTCTATCGTTCGACGTTAACTCCTTGTAAGTCAAACATCGTCAATTAATTGCTTTGAAGATATGTATTTTCTAAGCAAGAGTGAATAGATCACCTACCATACCACTGGGTGATGCTAAAGTAAATAGCAACACAGTCTTTAAAAAGTGTATTGCTGCATGTAAACCGGAATTTTCAGGTATGACCTGAAATATTATGAGTGACAATCGGAACTATAAATACATAAAGACGTAATTAAGATGGACGGACAGCACATTGTATTACACAGAGGCCGGGAAGCGAGCCAAATCAGATATTTGTTCAATCATTCTTTGCGTCCCTGACAGGAGCGATTTGACGACTCCGCTGTTTCGACGGAATACTCTTTTCTTTAAAATTCAGAAAAAACTGATTCACACATAAAATAATCAACATCGTATCTATTTTAAACCCTGCCTTTATTATATATCTGTAAAAAAGAGGGACTTCCTTCCATTTACCGAGGCAATAATATCTCCGCGTCATCTCGGAAAATGGATGGCCATATGTTACGCAAGCCTCCAAAAAACAGCACGTTTCCAATGATTTTATAAAATCCCTGTCAAAAGCAGTGACCCCTCAAGAAGCTCGAACCCACACACACTAATTAATGGAAAAGGATTAATTCCCGTCCAAATAAAATAAATATGACCGAGGGAAAGGGTCGAGATTTGGAAATTTAAAGGAGTTTTTTTGGGGAAAATTTACTGGGGTTTTTACATGTGGCCGTCACGTGGCGAAGGATGAGTAACTTTATTTTAATTCTATCACATGAAGCTGGTAACAAAGGATGGGTCAATAAAAGATCAGCTGTCGTTATTTAAATTTAATCTCAAGGTCACGTATTTGTGAGTGTAAGAACTAAAATTATCTACATATTTTCGAAATGTCTTAATTTTATTAACGGATACGTACTGTTTATCAAGATTATATTTTTTGGTAGTTATGCTATATAGTGAGAAAAATCGACCCGCCAACAATTTTTATTTAACTGTCTACAAGGCAATTGTCTAACTTATCAAAAGGGCATTTTAAGACTCAAACAGTCACAAGCAGTCAGTCGGGCACAAACAGTCTTTTTCAAAAGCTGAAAATGACTATGTACGAACGCTCGTCTGTAAAGTTGCGCAATTACCCCGCAGATCTAAATTGTCACCTCCGTCCTCCGTCCCTTCACACATCTGTATTTTCTAACCTTATTTATCCCTTCCACCCTCGTCTGACCATTGTCTGCCGCCCTCTGAAAAATATAATCAGCTTAAGCCTCCTAAACATAATCAATACCTGTCTTACGATCACGTTTGTCTATTTGTCGTTTCATCACATTGTCTAGTAGGTACTATCTGAATATTGAAATAAAAGAAAAATAAAACAAAAAACGTTCGCGATTTGAAATTTGAAATAGAAAATCATTATACCTACAATATAAACTATCAAAAACAAAACACGGTTGATCTGGATGCGTTCAAGTTCTGGAATTCAAAAGACAGCGTTTTAATTTCTAACGGAGTCGTTCGTGTATTTTTCATTGTCGTCTCAAAATTCAAATATATACGTTAAAAATAATGTTTGCCCATCTCGCTTCAGTCAATACGGACTCAAGGTGCGCTCTTAATCTCTCAATGTCAGTTTTAATTTGCTGTTGGCATCGAATTACCTTCCAAGAGTTTTATTTACGAAGCTTGTTTCGTAGCGGCAAAGGAAACGCGTTTCGACAGCAAGAAAAAAGTTAATCTTGTGCTAAAATATTTGAAAAATCGAACGCGATAGTCTTGACGGATGAACTATGTCAGTAAAATGGCGGGCTATTCAAAAATGGAACGCCATGAAGTTTGAACGTTGCAGATTCAACTGAACGCTATTGATAATCGGGGATACCACACAAAAGAAGTCCCGCGAAGCGTAAATTCGTCAAACCACATGGCAGGTAGATCGCAAACAAAACCCGAACGGAATCCAAACAGAATCCAATCGAAAACTAAATAATTCAATTCAGTATAATTCGGAACGAACTCAAACTCGGATTGACAAATTCAAATAGGACGGCGAATTGTGAAAGTTGTCTATTGCCGATAGACAGGTATCAGGGGTACCTAATCATTATTAGATATTGAATTTTCCTAACTTTGGACTCATCCGGTTTCTAATTTACTAATGAATCCAAGTGCTGTTGCCATTAGCTCCCCCTTTTGGGGGTGGGAAGGGGTAAGAACTCGCGCGAATTTTCGTCTTTTATACATGTAGAACGATAATCCGATTGGTGATTCGGGCGTTCTACATTTGAATATTCGTGTGTTTTCGGTAATTCTCGCGTGCGGTTTGACTGTAGTGACGTTCCATTTTCGAAATTGGTTTCGAACGAATCAAAGAATTAATCCTTTCAAAATTAACCGTTTTCGGTGTGGCCTAGTTCGTTTGCATCTTAAGTGACGCGTAAGTTAAGTACGTTCTAAATTCGAATTAGTTTTCGGAAAGTTGTTAAAGTTGTCACTATAGAGCTGATATACGTGACTTATAGTCCTATAGAGGGGCAGGAAAAGGCAGGGAAAGTTGAGTTAAATCGGGCCCGTCCCATATGTCGTAGTGCATTAATAAGCAAATATTGAGTTAGGAACTGGGAGCCAATAAAAGCGTGTTCGCACCTGCAGTGCTGTATAGCAGACAGTTACAGGCTATTAAGAAAGGATTATGCTTGTGTGAGGGTGCGTTATGATACATACAGTTTATTATTTCATGACAAATTTTTAATGATGTTGGTTATGAACTCAGGCTATTAGGTGCAACACGATTTAGAGATACAAAATACAAATACAAATGCGTTTATTTTTCTCTTTAAATTACAATGGTGTATCGCATAATCCTTAAATGGAGATCCATGTCCTTTAATGGAGATTGTGAATGAACCCAAAACTTTTGACTATAACATTTTGGTAATCATATGTTTATATCTAATTTGGTTTAGTTAAACGTCAATCTAGTATAAAAGTCTCTTCTGTCCTCGGATTATGAAATAGTATCTCTTTAAAGGGGGGTTCAACCAAGTGTGATTAACCAAGCACTTAGTTCAATTGTGATAATTGTCTATGGGTGTGGATCTAGGGGGATAAAAAGGCTTTTATATATGCATATCATATGGTTTGTTTTAATTATTTTCTAGATTTAATTACAAATACAATAATACAAAATTGTTGTTAGTTTTTTTTTGTATTCTTAATATCCACTAGTATGTTATATAGCTGTGATAGCAAAACGATTCTTTGAAGCTTTGTTCTTCATACGTTGAAATATTTTGCTGTTTAGCGTGGACTATCTGCCTTGATACTCTACATATGTTGAAATGGAAGTGAAATAAAATAACTATAACTAAAATGTAGGAGAAATTTGAACTCTATTTTAAGTGTCGTAAGGTTCTATTATAATTACGTGTATATGTTAAATGAGACGTTGTTATTGTAAAGCGAGTCCCAGTCAAAGTTCAGCAATACTAGCGATCGGACTTGAGCTCGTTACGAACTTTCGAAATTCGAATTTCGAATCACAACGCTTTGTTCGATTCGCATTCGACTGTTTGTTGACGTGAGTTTCACGGTTGTGTAAGGTTTGCTTTTGTGACTTGTTACCGATTTGTTTAGGTGTTTTTAAGGTTGTATACTCCGTCTGATTGGCTGCTATAGATTAAAGAATTATTTAAAAAAAAAACAAAAAGCAAGCTGAATAACACTCGAGTATCTTTATAACGTGGCAATTGGTTAAATTCAGCTATCAAATGTATTTTTGATAATTATACACCTATGGCTGTAGTACTATACAAATGTTGTAAAATTCTACTAATAATTTTGATCATGAAACGTTTTATTGCTGTAAACATGTCAAAATTAGTGGCAAGGGAGTTAGTTCTTCCTGCGACACAAATTACTTTACACCTTACTCTAGATCCATCTGACACTTAAACTAACTGTAACTTTAAACAATGGCTGAGAACAGATAGTCATCTAAATGTGCCGGTTAAATATTGTCTAAACGAAGCTTAACTCGTAATCATAGGTTCAGTTAAGTAAAAGTAATGCTAATTTTTCGTTTGAACCGAAACGTCCTAGTTCAGCTTTTATACGACTATTTTAAAACTCAAATCGGTTGACTTAAATCCTTTTGAATGCTGATATAAGATCAAATCGTGATTTTATTTTCACACCTTTATTAAAGTTTCCCATGGTCATAAATTAGAAGAAAGGAATTAGAATATTGTTCATATAAACCAACTGTTGCGGTTCACAATTGACTGTGATACTTATGTTACTCATATAACAGTTGTATAAATATTTGCTTTAATTACTGTTATTATACAAACAATAGCCGTTCTATGAAATTTAAATTATGACAGTTAAAACGATGCTAAAACAGGTGAATGTAAGCATATTTTTGTTTCTAATTACCATAATGGTAATTGAACTCATTTTGAATAATAATTGATTTTCAAAGTTCAACAATTGCATTAAAGGCGTGAAAGTGGATAGAAATTACACCATAGTAATACGCCATTGAGCGTGTCTTGTTTTGTAAGGTAGGTAGTATTATATATTATTATACCTGTCAATCTTTTTGTTTTCAATGGTTAAGTTGACGCTAACAGCATTCGGATCTAAATGCCAAGACAAAGCCTTTTAAAATGTCTTATCTCTGCCATTATTTGCCTTAAATAGTGTCACAAATATAAGTTCGCTTGTTTAATGTGCAACAAATTGAATTAAATTTTAGCGCTTCAAGAACAATAATTATGATTCACAAAATCTCTTTTAAATTATTGCAAACTATTGTCAAAAAACAGATCATAACTGATTAGTTAATATATTGCAACACCAGCTGTATAAAGCTGCTGTAAAAGTCGTATAACATAGCTATGTAGGTACGTCAGAGATAAAAGCATCGGTAGTTGCCAATATTGTCCCCCGCTAAGTGCTATAGAGTAATCTCATTTCTCGGCGACTCTTCACTTAAACATTAATAAATGTGTGAAGACTGTAAAGCTATTACAAAGTAGCTGCTGTTAACAAAACTTTAACTTCTGACCTAGTTTCAGTTAAGTTTAAATTCTGCTAAGCGTAATGCAAAAATAGCTAGAAACGGCTTTTTTTTAGTGCTAAGTAAAAAGTAAGTAGTTTCGTTTATTAAAATAGAACTGCAACTTTATTATTCGGTGTCAGTTTGTGGTAAGGAGCAGCCCTAGTGTTGTTTTTCTAATTGCAATCTTATAATTAGAACACAACACTGATATATGACTCCTATCCGATAGCCATCCAGGCAGATGCGTCAAATGATGCGAGCCACGACTGATTGAACGTATGCCTCTCCCGTTCATTCGTGAGTGAGTGAATGGACGTTTCATTCATTCGCTGACAGCTCCGCGACGGTTTGGAACGGTGCCATCTTTGTTCTGTATTCGAATTTTGAGCGTTGAGAAGTGATCGGGTTTCGATGAGTGGTTATTTAGTTTCGTTGTTCGTTTGACGCGTTTTGTTATTCCACGTGGAAGTTTTTCAACAACCGAAATGTTGTGTTAACGCTATTTTATGGCTCCAAATTTGTAAAATATAAAATTACCTACTACAATTCAAGCTGTCGAAAATTCCTTTTAAACGACTTGTACCAAACTCATTAAGATGTAGAAACATAGCTGCTGATGATGATGACATCATGATTACAATTGTTACAATTATTGGTTTCTATTATTGTTACTTCCGATATTTACTATTCTCATTTAAATTTTATAAGCTAACGCCTGAACCTGACCTCTTTTTAATATACGTCGTCTTTAAAAATGCGTACGTCTGAAAAGCAATACCGTTCCCATTTACCAAACGCCTCTATTACGCATTTAAGAGGAATCCGAGACAAACGTAATTACGTACCTACTTTACGAAATTCGAATTTCGAAAATCAAAAGTGCGCAAGGGCGATACCTGTCGAAATAATTAAAAGGCGAACTGTAAACCGAACTTCATTCCGATGCCTATTTGTAGCTCATCGAGTTTTGCCGAAGTTGTCCGAAGTTTTACGAAGTTGGCAACTTGTCCCCCGCTTCGGAAATATTTGCCCCGACTTTTAGTTCGCCCCGTTAATTTATAATTACAGTTAATTGGTTATTATCTATACTTGTCTTTAGAGTCTCGAGGCGGCTACATATTTATCAGCTTAGTTAAGCCTTGAGTAAATATTTTCGATTCGGTATCATGTGATTTTAAAGATATTATATTTAGAGTATCATATTCTTATAATTACTTTTAAGCATGATAATAAAATAATTTTAGTTTCATTTATGTTCACTGAAGCTGAATACAAGTGAATAAATTGTACCTACAGATTGATAAAATTATGCTTTTGAAATTGATTTCCGTCTAGACAATAAGTGTAAAACACACGCATCAAACCGAATAATCCTTTGTTCTTAAAAAAAAATCAACAATTAGCTATCTCACTAGTGCCAATAGAACATCAAAGGCGACATCCAGCGACAAAAGTCTTATGTGTGTCGTGGCAAAGGTCCTCTTACGACCATTCTTATACTAACAACACTAACATGTCATCGGTTCGCACCTCATTTAGCGAACTGTAATTGGTATCGAATGCGAAAACACCAGCTTAAAAGGAACTTGTGTTTCAAGCCCTGGTCATACGACATTGAGGTCGATATCTTCTGGTTAGTTCTAAAACGAGTGCTTATACGACCAATTTATGAAGGTCTTGATCATGTAAGAGCTGAATAAGCAGCTAAGGGCCGTTGTAAGCTGGTGGTTCTAATAGAAGACTGGATCTGATTGGGATTAGTCTTATTAGTTTTCTATTATGGTTTGATTGAGTGCTGTTCTAGCCACTCAGGAATGTTACGGCTATTCTAATAATGTAATAATAATTTCAGATTTAGATTTACTCCTGTAATGACTTCGTTTGTTTAATGTCAATATTTAAGAAGTTTGTACATATTGCTAGCTGCTGGGTCTCAAAAATACTTATAATTGTTAATGTTACCATAAACCGAACTAAATTAGATTTATAATGGGATATAAATGAATCACGGGTATGATCAGTGAAGGAAAATATCGAGAGGCAAACTGCGTACCTACACCTGTGAAGAAGTTCAAAGGCAGTATGTTAAGTACCCTTGTTGTTTTTGTTGTTTGTTTGTAATAATTCCACTTTGTAATGCGCAATAAAGAGTATATTATTATTATTACCCTAACCCTGCCCGTTCTCTCTCAACTATGAGAAGCCTGAGTACAGAGCAGTGGTACCTAAATGGGCTGATAATGATGATACAATACTCTTTATGTCACACCTGGCCATAAAGCGGAAATTACCGCACGCTCCGCGCGCGGGAAATCCCACTTGCTGGCCAAGGGGTGACATAAAATTTTGTACTTAACACGGGCGGTAATAAAGAAAGCCTCAGATCGCATATTTATCACCCTTGCCTTCTGCTCGGGCGTCAAATAGCTGCGATCTGAGACATTCTTTGTTTTACCGCCCTTGTTAAGTAATGTACTATTATGATAAATTTGTTTACATTTTTTGTAGTAAAATCACACTTTGTGGTCTCGCTGCTGCTATTACGATATCGTGAATATTATACAGCTGTAATACAGTCGATCGGGAGTTGAAAAGTTACGGATCGAAGTATTTATCGGAACTTGGTAATCCACTTGAACCTTAGTTAACTTTGAACCTTTTAATCGCGTCGAACCCCGTTTGAGCTTTTGATGTCATTATATTGATCTAGTTAATGTTTCAATTGTTTTAGCTTCAATTTGTATCGGGAAAATTTTGTTTAACAAGATAAATTTAAGGTACCTAAATATCGATTTTGTTTATATTTTGAGTCGAATTTTCTCCCAGTGTAGTTATGTTTTTAATAAGGATTAGAGCAAATTAGAGTACTTAGGCCAAAAATGTGTACCTATGTAAGTATAAATTGTAATGTAATGGTTCGAAAAGCAATAAAACTCATATAAACTTTTCATGACAATTTCTTACCCAGCTGGACGATCTTACCTCAATAGGTCAATAACGAACAATTTTTTTTAGGAATATATGTATATCCAATTTCTCACATTTAATTTAAGTTATGTCAAGCAAAGATTAAAATAAATATGCCCGTAATTAATGAATACGTGCCTTTTTAGTACAATTAAGACTGTTGACAATACTTAGAACGTAAAGGTAGGTACGTCCCTCCTAAACCAATTTGGGATCGAAGGGAAAAACTTTACCCTTTTTAATCACGTGGCCAAACGCCCTAATTCCCTGTCTTTGTTAATTACGTCTTAACACAGCAGGGGGACATGTAGACACATACGACGTCCTATAGACACACGATGAAGTACCTATAGTTAAAAAAGGTAATGCTAAAAGTGAATTCTTGAATTCTCTCTCTTCTCAATGACAATTTTTAACTGAATCAAAGAGTATATGGGGTTAAAGAGTATATATGGACCTGGACCTTAAGTTACTGACGTGTAAATAATTATTACAAAATTTGAATTAAATTGATTTATATTTTGTAATGGAATTGCACTTGTATTTTGACTTGATTAGTATATTGGAATTTGTATTTTGAAATGGACTTAGACGATCCCGAAAGGGAGATGCAATTATTTTATTTTTATTATTTATCATTATCATGTGTGTTTAATTTTGGTTGACATTATGTTATTACCCTTTTTTATTTTTCCTGATATGACGATCATGATAACTATTCTTGTAATTTTGACATGTGTACAAATTTATAATGTAATTCTTATCATGAAATAAATGAATCTAATCTAATCTAAAGCATAGCAATTCGTTTTATGGTTAAGAATATCATGGAAATTATGATTTTTTTCATAACAATTTTTCCCCACTAACCTCGAAATTAAGCAAAGTGTCTGTCGAAGTAGACAAGGAAAAAATGGAAAATCCACTTCAATCGCCATCGCCGATCTATCCTTTGACTTAAGTCCAGTACTTAAAGTAGCCCCAATAAAAGCGAAAAAGCCCTCAAAGGCTGGCTTTCACCAGTTTCCACCGGATCCAATACCTTATAACCTAAAGCTTTTAAAGCAAACGCGATCAAAGTTAATTAATATCACATTCTAATATCTCCTTTGGCCTTTGTGCACATTTTTACCCTGACCCTTACGAAAAACGACATATCATTCTTTAAAAATATACTCACATATGACTTTTTCGAATGTGAAGGGCAAGTCCGAACGCTTTTCGAATTGAGAAGGGCGTAAGTTGCTTCGATTTTCATAGGTGCTTGGTATATTCCGGATCGCAATGTTTTGCAAGTCCGTACGTAAAAACCCCTTTAACTTATGATGAATTAGCGATCTACGTTTTATGTCTCCCGTTATCTCACCCCTTAGCCCCCCTAACCCTTTAACGCCCTGTGGGAGGGTGCGTCAATATGATGGAATTAATATGAGCGAAAAAAGTTTCGAGTTCTGAATTAAATAGGATTGTTTTTGTGTTTTAATTAGGTCTTTAAAGGAATGTTTTGGTGATATTTAAGCGTTCTGGTCGGTAATGTTGGTATTGTAGAGTTGTTATGTACTTTAAAATACACACATTTTACTTAGGTGTACACACTATGAAAGGAATTTAGAAATTGTTGTATTTCCTTTTTGTGTTTTCCTTCACATTTGGTTACAGTCTTAGGCGACTTCCTGATTTGTCGGTGCGGAGGCAGTACGATATGAGAAAAGTGTCAAATGTCAGTGTCAGCTGTCAGTCGACGCGGTACCATTTTTTACTACGCCCCTACATTTAAATGAGTGCTTCCTGACTGGCGCGGGATGCGCGGTAGCGGGACGATGCGAAGGCGGTACTGCTCCGCTTCTGCGCATGATATTACTACTGCGCAAACGTAATACTGACAGTATTATGTCATGTGAGAATCTTTGCGACGTCAGTAAATTTACGTCAAAGAAGAAAATGACACATATCGATCCCGCCCCGCCAAGTCAGGAAGTCAAATTATATTTTCAAGTTTTTTATGACACTACATAATTCGTGATATTTCAATATGATTATAAACTGGGTCGTAATATGAGAAGCTAATCTTCTATTAATAAGAATATGAGAAGACTAGTTAGACAAAAATATCGAACTTGAATTTTTAAGAATTGTACGTCATTAGCCGATGTAATATTTCTAACGCTTATATTTTATTAATTACCTACATCGTCAAAACCTTTTTCAAAAGTCTCCAATAAATGAATATTAATATCCTTAAAAAGTAAACAAAAAACCGAAAACAATGCAGCACCCTAAGCCCGTCACGCAAAAGACCTCAGTCATGTATCGGCTAAACCTTCGCTAAAAACTTGGGCTGATAAGGGGATGTTTTGATATCCCCCATCATTCACTTATCCGTATACTTATGTGGGGCTCTATAGAAAAACATTGATGTAAAAAGCGGGGGTTTCGGGAGGCCGAATGACCGCTGAGAAGGGTACGGTAACGACGTTATGTTGATCAATTTTAATGTGTAGCGTCACTGGCCGGTTTTAATTGTGTACTTATAACTTTTTTGGAACGCATCTTTGTTTTTTCGCTTTAAAGCGGCCAGTTTTAGTTTTGAATATCGAATTTCGAATTAATTTGGTATGTCGATTTTTGTCGGCGTAGAAGCGTAGAACTGGACAGGGTACGTTTTATTTTCGAACATTAAATTTTCGTGATATCATTCTGTGTAATAGCGATATGCGTATTTTTTATATAATTGAATTTAAAAAATAAGTGAAAATTTACATGCTTTACGTGTTGAACCATAACTTTTATTCCCAATATCGTTACTTTAGAAATTTCGGAGTAAAAATATAATACACATAATATCAAAAGGCTTTTCGTTAATTTGTTAATGTCTTTACCAATTCTAATGAATACGTATTCGGAGCAAACATGTATCGTTAAAAGTAAGTTGAAGAATCGAGCCCGCATCGGGTCAAAGAAGTTGTTAATTCGGCCCGGTAATTAGTGGGATGTGGGGAGCGACAGCTTTTAGGGTTTTCCTTTTACGTTTGAATGTAAGTATCAACTGAAAAGTCTTATTTTGTGAGTTTCAGTCGATCGATGATTACAATTGCAAAAATGCGTTATATTTTCCAATATTTAAAAACAATAAAAAAGAAAACAATTCAGAAAATTTAAAAACACAGGTCTTATTATGAGTATTACTTTCACAATGTTTAGTTGTTTAGGTGTACTCAGTCCGATCTAGGTCGGTCCTAGCTGAATTTCTTGCTGGACTGTTCTCAGCTAGGCTAGGTTTGGTGAACCAGCGACAAAACTGCCAGTAGCTCGATTCCACTGACACCTCAGATTCGGTTGTAGCCGCTCAACCAATCCCACTGGAGCGCAAGCTCTTAGTATTCCAGTGTTTAAACCGCCCGCGCGGTCGTGTCGGAGATTTTACCCAGGCCGCTCTCCAACCACGCACTCCTATCGCTTTACCGGGACCGGCCTATAAAGCCAAAGTCAGGTTTAAAAAAAAATGTAGATGTACAGATTCTATTCCTAGAAACTTGGTGACCAGTTTTGAGAAATGTAGAGCACATAATTAATCAAGTCAATGTTCTCATAAAATATCATATAAAAGCACGGCGTATAATTTTAAACTTGCCTAAATATAAAAGGATACATGAGTCACATCGGGTCACAGGAGTTGTTAATTTGGTATCGTAATTAGGATGTGATGTGGGGAACGACTGGCGCAGAGATGATCTTTCTATAAACTACATAGAATTTTCTTTAAATTAAAAAAAATATAATTACTAAATACGAATTGAATAACAAATTAATTTATATAAAATACAAAAAGGATATATCTAAATAATAGTACATATGAACAATTGGACACGAGAAACAAAATAAGATGAAAAAAAAAAACAAACACGTAGCGCCGTAGCACTCGTAGATCGCTACATACGAGTTTACTCACCTCTATGTAATAATTCCTGATTTTCATAATCTCAGCGTAACACACTAATTTCTTTGCAAAAACGTCCATCAAATCGAAATGTCACTTAAAACCGAGTCTAAACACTACGAAATATAAATTAAAAAGTTTGAAATACGGCGTTCGAAATTCGAACGTATGTTTTTTAATTCGCGCGCGTGACGCTGTCTCGTCAAAAGCGCGCGCCCAACTAACCGGCACAGATAACTTACATCTCGCCTCCTTATCTCTTCATTACCATACTGTGTACTTACGCACAATTCCCATACTATCCTCTATCCCACTCATTTGCATTCCAAGAAAGCGTATGCAAATATGCATCTGAGAATAGTCGATATTTAAAATCGGCTATCAATTCGTGAAACAGGTTACGTAAATGCGATGCGCCATTGTGTTCCGAATTTAAAGGATTCGATTGAAGGGCGTCGGTTTAAAAACGCGGGAAGATAGATTCGCGGTCAAGTTAATATATACCTTAGATATATAAAGTTAAGGTTTACAATAAATATTCAAATTAGGGTGAGTTGGGGCGTTTTACGGTTTTAACTTTTGGTTTTCTTTAAGATAGGATTAGGGTTGTGGGGCAGATGTCAACGGCGTATTGATTTGAGTTCAGAAATAGATTTTTTAAAATCTGTTTAGAAACATGTGCGTGCATTAATGTCGCAGTTTGTTATTGTTGCGTTTGTGCTGCAAAGTATGTATGATAAATTATGCTCTGATATTCAAAAGATAGAGTTCTTAAAGGATCCTAAAGAGTATTATTAAAAATGAAGGTATTAATGTATTATACGACATCCATGCTTAATAATAGCATGAAATGCAAATGGTATAGGTTGGTAGAATTTTCAACGGAAAATTCCTCAAATATTCGAAAATGGAATACTTAATTACTACACGGTCCGATCAATCAACCCTTGCCGTGAGAATGCCCTCAAGAAATAAGGAAACTAATTATTATTCGCATATTAAGTACCAAACTGGTACGAAATAATGTTAATAATTATTAAAAAAACATATTTATAATGTCACCTATTACCATATGCAGATCTGAGAATAAATCATAGAACAATTGAAGGGTGAATTCGAAGTTCGAATATCGGATTCGATCTCGTAAACTGGTTTATTTTAAATGCGTTCCATTTTTTCTTTTTAATTTATTGGGCTATTTAGGGGTGCGTTCCGATGGATTGATGGTAATTATTTGCATGATAATTAGGATGACTGGTCGGTGAGAACGGGGGTTAAGGGTCGGATGTCAGATTTATGTTTCATGGGTGATTGGGTCTTAATGTTCTTTCTATTGCTTCTTCATCTTGCTTGTGGCAGCTGTACTTACAAGTATGGAAATTATAAAGTACAGTAGCTCTACCCAATAGTGGGAAAGGCGACATCCAAATCATTTTACAGAATACATTCATTTGTTATTTTTACCCGATTTCAGAACAAAGTTGGGTAATATTTACAGAGTGTAATGGATGCTTCATGCAGAAAAGCACACTCAAGAGTAACAAAATCGTAAACTTTTTGTACAACTTCTTTATCCATAAATTTTTTTTTCCTTTTATTTAAAAATTTAATAAATGAAAAATAAAATATAAATAACATTATAAAAACAGACTAAACTAACTATAAACTAAAATAAAACTAAATATTTACAAATAAAAAACTGGCCCCAGGTCAGTGCCGTGTGGCAAGGTGCCCAGAAGGCTGGCGGCATTGCCTCGCTGGATTGCAATTGCAATCCGTTGGGCAAGATAGGCGCCAGCCCTCTGGTCACCAGTTGCCTCTACTAGACGCTGGGCCAGCTCCTTATATAATCCATAAACTTAAATATAATATTTTGATGGCATAACGAATTTGATCAATAAGGCATCGCCTAATTATAGGCTTTTACTAGTTTTTATTAATAACATTTCTAAATTATGTACAAATAAGTTTCTACATACATACACATAATTTATGCCCAGAGAAACCGGACGCAGCCTAATTGATTACACATCTACAATTACCAAGTCCCTATCACCGAAAACGTGATACGCGGACCGTGGAAAATATCGCTCGAAAATAATGGACACGGTAGATAAAACTTTGAAATTCACCAACCAACTTAATATACGCACACATGGTCACCCTGAACTAAAAACTCCAAAGAAATATCAACTTTCAGCGATTGGGAATAGAGTTCAAATTTTAACGGCTTTAAACGTTAGTCCAGGCGATATATACAAAACGACCGCTAGATTTCAAATCTGATAATGAGTGCTTATAAAAATGCTTCATTCGTAATTTATTTATATTAATTAAATACGCGGCTAAGTGTACCGTGACGGGTTCAACGGACGGTCCCGTTTTGATAGAATGCAACTAAAGATAATTAAAATTTGGGATTATTGTTAACAAACATGAGTATCGGTAGCCGAGCGAGACGAGATCACGACTGCAGTTTTGGGAGAGGTAAACAGACATTATTGTAAATTGGACAATCGGTTTTGTATGAAACGTATAAATTTAGGTAAATGAATAATTATAAAGCCGATCATTTCAAAACATAAATAATTAATGATTTTTATATTTTTTTTATTATTTTGTAAAGAAACTAAATTAAGTTCCTGTTACATTAGATTAAAAATAACAGTATAGTAGAATTATTCCGGGATTATCAAACATTCATCCTAGGTAGGTAGTACTCATATTTTTTATACCAAAAAAATAAACTAATCGAATTGTGGGTCAAATATGGAAAACATCCAATTTCAAAATTTTCCGAATCGTTACAATCTGAGACAATTTAAACTTCGACGTTGACTTTACAATAAAGTCTAATTTCGCTTGCGGAATTGCGTAAGCAATAACAATTCATTATAAAGATACGTATACATATTCCAAAATTTTAAAAGTCAACGTTTCGGTTATCGTGGGACTGTGTTGCTATATCATTATAATGACGTAAGTACCTCTTCTTTACTATGGACTCTATGTTGGTTTTAGTAGTATACTTTTTACCGCTTTAAAATAATTGCTCTTTTGATTACCGAATTATAATAAAAGAACGTAAGTATGAGTTTTTATTTATTACTCATTGCGTTATTTTTGACTCGTTGTACATAAGTCATTTTTATTAAAGTAGCTGTAAAAATGTGGTATTTTAAAGCAATTTTCAAATGTCATTGACTTATTAAAAGTTTAATGAGAGCAACTACTTCATACAAGAAGTAAAAAAAAATCTAAGATGTTTGACACACGTTTTAATCCACATTGTCAGTTGTTTATATAATTATGAACACAACTTTACGTCTTCGTCTGCATTATAAATCATTTTTATCTTAATCGCCCACTGCTGGGCACAGGCTGTTGCAGTTGCAACCTTTTTATATATTTATCCTTTTTACACCTCACTCCTGTCATCTCTTTTTTATTGTCTATTTTGAGTTCTATGTCAGGTTTGTAATTTGTTTTAGCTTGGAGTTGTCATTATATTGTTCACACGAAAACAGCTGCTTTGATTTTGCTTTTCTCCTTTTAGCTCAGCTATCGAAGTCTTTTACACAGGCCTCTCTTTTAGTTTAATAATAATAATAATATTTAGTATGGTGGATGCCCGACGCCATTTTTAAGGCGCAGGGGTGGGCATTGGGCAAGCTCTCTCTATACAAACTTTTGGCAAGTTTTTCTACGCTTGTGTTTGCATAACACTGGTCAGTGTGCTTATTTTTATGTTAGCCAGAATCTGGAGAATTTGTTTTTATTCTTTTTTATTTTTAGTGTTTTTTTTTAATTTTCTTTTTTTAAATGAAAATTGAGAAAAACTCTAAAAATAAATTAGTACTTTTTTATAAGGTAGTATTTTTTCTTGAAGTTCTTCGTACATACCTATATTATATCCAATATTTACTAAGCAAAAAAAAATCTATTCGTGTGTGCCGAAATCGACGAATTAAACGTGCCCAAAGTTTGTATGGAGAAGGCCTTGCCCTACCCTGCGCCTTAACTAGGAGTGACAGATTGGTGAACCTGCCATCACTGCCTGCCAAGGTCTTATTTAATAATTGGCAAACGAGTGTTCTACATACGTTTTTCATTGGCGCAATGGTGTTTAGGGACTAAAATATCCATACTTTTAATAATCCATTTAATTACAACATCCTGCTGAGGTGTTAATTCGATAGGTCGCTTGGTTGTTTATTTTTGCGGCGGAAATCGCTAACTATACGCTTCCTGCGATATAATAGCCAATATCTGGGCGACCGAGCCTTGCTCGGCGTTTTCCCGGGCATGAGACCTAGCTAGATCGATTGCTCGTCCCCGAAAACCCCCACATACCAAATTTCATCAAAATCGTTAGAGCCGTTTCCGAGATCCCCGAAATAAATATATATATAAATAAATAAATATACAAGAATTGCTCGTTTAAAGATATAAGATTGATATGACTGTTATTCGACTAAGCGCTATCTCGATTGGGCCTATGAGTTGTAATTTTTAGTAGAATAGGTATTATTTTGATGATGTTTGGAGCATATACTTATTGCGGAAACAACGCTAAGGCTAAATTCTGTCAAACGAACGCAAGCAAAACTAGACTTAGAGCTCTGATTGTACGGTAGAATTTTGCTTGCGTTAATTTGACAGCATTTGGCCTTGTAGTTTTGTAAGAACTATACCTCTAATATTTTTACTTAATAGGCATTTAACAACGATTTCAAATAACACTTCGATTCGTTGATTAGGAGATGAAAACAGTTTTGCTTCTTGTTTGTCGCGTTGTATAATTTTGTAAATATAAGTAGTGAAGTGATATGTCATCACTCATCAAACTATATAAATATTTTGTTTTATATTACGTTCAAGAATATTTTGGTAAATTGCGTTAGAAGTGGGCACATTAACCGATACATATATTTTTGAAACGTGAACAAAGACGTTTAAAATTATTTCTACCTCATTTACAATCAGAAAGTGCCTCTAATCGCCTTTGAAAGCTTAGATGCACCCCCAATCTACGCACATTCAAATTGCGAACGAAACCTCATTACTGCGAAATATAACCTCTATACAGCCAGATATATAACCTCTATAGCACCCATAAATAACCTAACGGCGCACATATTTCAAAACAAGAAAAAAAATAACACATAAAATTTCTTGCGCGGGGTCTCTAATATTAGTGCGCGTTTCCATTAACGGTTAGATGTGGGACGTTTGGGTGTGATTATGACGGTGACGGATGCGACATTTGGACGTTTTAGGACTTTTCATACTGATTTGTTCCATCCGTCATCTACCAAGCCGTCCACATGTTATTGTTATGTTATATATATATACACGATGATTTTAAATCCGTGAACAGGAGTGGAAAAATATTAAAATTTAGCCCAAATTAAACTTGTTCGGCGAGGTCTCGCGTTATTTCTTCACTGTTTAATTAATTAAAAGTGAAAACTTAGTTAAAACAAGTAACCATTGAATACTATTTTTTTTTTGTAATAGATAAAGCGTCACAAGCCTCCGTACGTTACACTCGCCGTACCGTCCGACAACGCGAACGTGCACAAATGCGTCGCATAGATTTTTGCATTACTTTAGTATGCAAATGTCCCGGTATCGCGACTGTAAGAGCGATTCGAATTATTTTTTACGACGCCTTCGAGTATTGAGCCCGCGCCAGAATAACCCCCCGGATATATTGACTTCGTAAATTTTGAATGAAGTTCCAAATTTGAAAATCCGAAATTGGAATGTCTTGCGGGTTGATGGATTTTTCTTTTTATTTATTATTAAGCTCTGATCTTTAGACCAAGGGGTTAAATAGTACATTACTTACCAAGGGCGATAAAACAAAGAATGTCTCAGATCGCAGGTATTTTACGCCCGAGCCGAAGGCAAGGGCGATAAATATGCGATCTGAGGCTTTCTTTATTATCGCCCGTGGTAAGTACAAAATTTTATGTCACCCTCTGGCAAGGAAGTGGGTTTTTTCGCGCGCGGAGCGTGCGATAATGGCCACTTTATGGCCAGGTGTGACATAAAAGTATTTTATTACCTGGTTCGTTGTTTTAAATTTAATCTTATTTTGTGTGGACAAGGTCGTTTTTGTTGTAACATAATAAAGATAAATGCGGCATTGTCAAAATTATTTGTTTTGTGTGTTATACACTTAGTACTAGTTAACATTTAATTATAACTTACGTTCACATTTTGAGCACTACAAGTTTTTAACGACTGAGACGACAATTTTAAATAGTGTACCTAAACGTTTTCCCTTAAGTACCTACGTTTAGTAGTACGAAAAAGGCAACAAGATAGAAATATCCACTAAATTATCCCCCCTAACGTATTTAATCCCCAAAACATTTAGGAAATGTCCGTTCCGTTCCGTTCCGGTGACTCATCCAGCCAGCAGTTCTGCTGCAAGGACGCGGAGGCGTTGGCCACACCCGGGAGGGAGGGTCGAAGAGGCTTGACGACCTTGCTCAAATGATCGCACTGGCACCGCACAGACAGTCGGCCGGAGGTGCATAGGAACTTTAGCAGCCTCTATCCGTAGCTGCAAGTGCTGTGACAGAGCGAGCGTTCGGACCCTTTCGCTAGGTCCTCTACGTCTTCTGCCGCCCTGGTGTCTCCAACTGACCCTCCTGTCCGAGACACCGGAGAGCCAATAAGTACAGGAGGGGAGTGTAGGGCTATTGCAGTCGGGAGGTGGATTGAAGGGATAGATACAACCAGACCGAATACTAGCATCGTGCCCAGTAAAAGGAAGAATAAATAAATACGTGTGTCAATATGTATGAAGGGAGAATGACTGCTGTTACTCAGATTTGTGAGTTGGAGGGTGGCCATCGTGGCTTTCATCCTGTTGTTGTTCGATCTCGTCTAGTTCAGATTCAGTGTCCGTTTCAAGTAATATTGGTCGGCCAACCTTCCGCTTGCTCTGTTTGTTTACGATATAGTTAAACTTTATTGTCACTAGCAGCTGCGACGGCAACCTGCTGTCGATTGGTATCCGAAGACGACATTAATATTTACATTATTATCTTCGGTTGCTTTTGGGTGTTGTTTTCTAAAGCGGCACTGCGGCATTGTTAGATTTGTAGTTACTTGAGTACTCCAGGTTGGGTGAGAGGGTTTTATGACGCCCTGCTCTGCTCTTACGGTTAGCACAAAGCGGATTAATATTTGGTACTTACACTATAATTAGGTACACCTTATTATCTAGTTACACATAAAAATTAAAAAGTTAAATACACATTTGCCACTCTTAGAAATGCACACAAAATATCAACAATTCAACATAACACCATCACACTAGATAAGTAGGTAACACAGTTTTATCACAAAATTAATGATTTATGTGTTAATTGCATCATAACTTCAATGTTGAATCTTCAGAATAGTTTTCGGCAGGGTGGGTGAGTTTTAACCAATTCTGGTTAGTGCTTGATTGAGCCCTCACGTGGCCCTCACTAAGTGTTGTCTTCGTGTGAGAAAGTGAGTGCTTCAATGCTTTACGCTCCATCTTGGAGAATTCGTCTTGTTGAGGTTCTTATTTTTCATAGTTAATTTCTTACTTCGAATCTGATAGCTGCGTCTTCATAGCTTTGATTTGAATGTTATGATATATACCTTCGGGTAGCCCTAGTGTTCTTTTTGTTTTTCTTACTAAAAGATTTGAGTTGGTAGTAGGTAACTTTCCCGATTTTAATGTTAAGGGATGATATTACATGTAAGTACTCTCACGGACCTTATGGTTGTAAGACGTTCCATGTCAGGTAGCATGCCTATCGTTGTGACTCGAGGCAATATTTTTTTTGTGCCTTACCTACGCACTATTCTTTTGGTTCTAAAGTTTTTATTTTCTCCATTAAGTCATTGTTGGCGACTTCTTTCGCTGCAGTTGTGTAACAGATGTCAGGGACCCGAGTTTCTTTGAAAATATCCCGGGTGCGTTTTTTTTTTTGGCTCGGCATTATGTTCAGTTATTACGCAATGTTTTATGGTAGAATTTTAAAATAATGATTTTATAACCGGTATCGACTATGAATGTGTAGTTATACCTAATGTTTTTGTCATCACGTAACAGCGCCGTTTAATTGAGACAGGTCTTTGATTACCTCTTGTTAGAGCCGAGAGCCCTAGGTACTAAATTTTAGCAATACAGATTAAAAGAAATGACGATAGTAGAAACCCAGGTATTTATTATCTGTTCTGTGTGTAGGCACACTTCAACCATTTTTCTTGTGTACAATAAGGCATTCACATACATACATACAAAAGAAGGTACCGCCGCGTTATTCAGTTGTCAGGCGTTTACTTTTAGTTAATGCTTTTACATATTTATCTTTATGTTATTTCCGGGGTTGTGAGTATCAACTTACTCGCCTAGATTATATAATAAAAAAAAAAAAAAAAAAAAAAAAAAAAAAAAAAAAAAAAAAAAAAAATTACGATTATGCTTAAGGGACCACTACACGACCGTGGTGCCTGAGTAGACCTGGCTGTTACCTACATTGTGGACCCTATGCGAATGTGTTTCAAACGAATCATTAATTTTAAAAGAAATGTGAAGAGTTTAAACTGGAAAGAGCTCACCAATTCGCAGGGTTTGCATTGCGTATTATCCCAGCTGTCGTGCATGGGACGGACGGGACGAGGTTGTCACTCACATTAAATACACATACACTCACTATTTATCTAAATACTATATAAGACACTGCACTGCATATTTTGAACTGGCGGTCGGCATTTTAAGTATGAGGTAGAGAATCGCGCGAAGTTTGGTTGACCGGTTGGACGAAGAGTACCGCGGCGGTCCTTGCAGAACACGTGTTTCTATTGTTTCGCGAAGGCCTATTGTTAATTGCCGAGTTTTTATGGATGTTTTGGGCTGCGGATGGACGCGTCCGTACCCTATCGTGTCTCAAACAAGACCCCCCAAAACATTTAGGAAATGTACGGAAAAATCTGATTAGCTCAGATGATATATCGCCTCGAATTCCGCCTTAATTTGAATATCAGACGCGTTATTGAAAAGAAAACTTTCTGAACGCGCCTTAATGGTTATTGCCTCCCTGTGTTTAAAAAAATTGCTCAGGTGTCTGTGGAACGATATTTTGAAATTAAATTCTAATTTCGAATATCGTTACAACGTTTTAAAATCGAATTACACTATAACACTGGTGAGTTTGTTGTGACAGTCTTTCCAGATTTTGAAATAAGAATGCCGTCTTTGACGCGTTGGTATATAATATATATAAGGCCGTTGATTTTATTCCAATAGAACACTCGTCATTTGTTTGCAACATGTTCTTAATTCAAACATTGAATATCGAACGGAAGCGGATACGGTGCTGATTCTAATTTCATACGAAATATCGCAACGTTTCTATTGATAAAATTCGTGTTGACATTGTATTGAACGGAAATTAACGATAGTGCATAATAGGACACTGTAATCATACAGAAAGCGTTCGAATAACAGGAGATAATGACATGTTTAGGTTAACAGACTGTCACTGGCCTAGCTAGTGAATGGAGTTGTTAACATTTTTGTCATAATTTGTGAGACAATGATGACAGCCAATTCATGATTTTAACTTATATGAGTACCAATGTCTATATACTATATGTCCCAGTATGTCCACAGACGTTTCTTGAGTGAAATAGAAAAGACAAAATGGGCAGTATATATTGAACTATACAATCTCTCAAGAACCCCACAAATAGTCTGCTAGCAAAAGCCAGAAGTTTTGTTGTTAAACATGCAATACCTTCACATGTAGGTAAATTAAGTATGACACTGGCATGACTGTGCTCATGCAATGGAATAAGAGCATATTATTTTCAAATTCAAAGTAACCGTACTGTACACAGCCTTAGGCGACTACCTGATTTGGCGGGGCGGGATCGATATGTGACATTTTCTTCTTTGACGTAAACTTACTGACGTTGCAAAGGTGAGAAGAAAGAGAAGAAGAAACTTGCTGTCAGTATTACATTTGCGCAGTAGTAATATCATGCGCAGAAGCGGACCAGTACTGCCTTCGTATCGTCCCGCGCCAGTCAGGAAGCACTCATTTAAATGTAGGGGCGCAGTAAAGAGTAGTACTGAGTTGACTGACAGTTGACACTGACATTTGACAGTTTTCTCATATCGTACCGCTTCCGCATCGATAAATGAGGAAGTCGCCTAAAATGAAAATTTCCCATCCTCCCCATACGTTCCGACTCTCATTTTCTAATATCGCCGCGATCGCAAAAAACCTAACAAACACAGCGAAAGCAATCGCAATTTGATCTCTGACTTTTATTAGCACCCCAATACGAGTCAAAGCGACATTACCAGTAATCATGCTTTATGAGTTTCGAGAATACGCCCCCATCGACGACACGTTAAAAAGTTAAATTGTGCGTACTTATTGGCCCCGGTGTGTTACCGGCTTTTTATTATTATTAGGTTATTATGTTATAGGTTTTTTCTGGAGTGCTTGCGGTTTTAATAAATGTCGTGTGATATAGCGACTGGTTTTAATTATTGAGCAAATATACATTTTTTGTGCTCAGTGCTGTGAATGCAGTTTTTACCTACTTATATCAATGGAATACGATTGGAATTGTAAACATTACATAGATACATGCAGATAGATCTACTTATTTTCACGTCACTAGGTTCGTCAGTAGTAGGTGCCTAATATTTTAAGCATTCATTTGATACATTCACGCGGTTGCTATTTCAGTAAATCAGGTATTGTATCAAAATCAAGCATTACCTATATTTGCCGATGACTGTATTAAAGACAACAAGACATAAAAATCGAAATACATTGTTTTTTTTTAGTAACGATAAGCCTACGATAAACTTATCACACAATTCGATACTACAGCTGATAAAAAAATATCACCAGTCATTATGCATAACAGAATAGACCCTCAAGACGCATTCAAATTAAGGACGCCTATAAAAAGTAAAACTAGTGCTGTGACATCGTTCGAACGCATTCATAATCGATCGATTATACCGCAAGACACAGGGAGGTCCGACGGAAGGATTACACGACTTATTACCATACGTAATTTGTGAGCACATCTGTCTCTACACGTGGGCGAGACTCTTATTCTCTTATTGTTCAAATATTTATTGTCAGTTTATGAGTAATACGGAAGTTGGAGATCGTGTTTATAGATATTATTGTCGTTCAGATTGGGGGACCCGGCGCTCGGTTCCAAACTTCGTCTGTTAAAAAGACACCCCGTTTCGATGTCGATTTGAATCGAGTTTATGACTATGATGAAATTTTGCTATATTCGCGGTGTTTCGCATGCAACATTTTTTTATTTTTTTATAGAATCGGGTCTATGGAAGTCCTGTGCTAGCAACAAATCAATATGTTCGATTCGAAAATCAAAAATTCAAATCGTCCTGAGACAAAGCGTCGGCTAATGAGCCAATAACTCGCGACACAATGGCGCGTGGGCGTTCCGAATTCGAAATTATCTCGAAAGAATATTAATGCAACACTTATTCAAATACGGACCATATTCGTGTCGGTTAATTTGAATGGTGACAGTTCGAAAATCGAATGCGTTGATTTTTAACGAACTTTTAAGTAGAGTTTCTATGTCTTCAATAGCATGGATACTGGATATCCTTTCGTCCGGTCCCTATTTCAAACTGTTTCGTTTGCTAAAAGAATGAAACTGTCAAACCCAAGTGTTCGACTTAAATATTATATTATAATCCTTACAATTAAAGCTCTTGCCTAAATATTTAACATTTAAGGAGATAGGTTAGTTCTTTTCTTGTATACCTACTATGGTAAGATTTTTTGAAATCGAAGTGATATACCTTAGTCATTTTCCTATAAATACTTCTAGTACAATATAAGTCTTTTAGTTACTCAGTATCAGAATAAACATGAGAAATGTAAATGAATACGTTTATTAGTAGGTTAGAAAAAAAATGAATTATTAAAATAATCCACGCATCGTATTCAGATTAGCTTTTTTTTAATGATTCGTTTATTAATTCAACTCTATATTGTCCTTACTTCCTGTGCTGTCAACGTTAATGAATGACATGTGTTTGAGTTATAATGTTATTATACCTACGTATGTATTTGTGGTGATTGTTTTAAGGGGAGTTGGATGTAGGTTCGATTTGGAGTAAGAACATTAATTAAAAAGGGAAAGTCGAAATATTTTAGCCAATTAATCCCTAATTATTTTAGTATTTTGGCCCAGTTTGCGCATTACTTAAGCAGTACTAGACCTTATTGGGATCTGAACGGTTTCCTCTCGATTTTTTCATCAAATTGTGTTCCGTTCACAAGTTTTTTTTATAAAACCCAGTCATTCTACCAGGGTCCGACCACACGAGCTACGATCTTCAAACGGTAATTCGCGTAAATTTACCGCTCGGCTTAACGTATATGGTTGAAATTCTTTTTGTTGAACGTATTTGTATTAAAATGTTATTGGATTTTGAACTTACTACTACATATATTTGTCGCGCAAGTCGATATTGAATGCCTTTCTATGTCCTATATTACTCGTACTCATTGCTGATTGCTTTTTCGTATAATTCCATTTTTAAATCTTAAACGGACACGCGTAATTTGGACCACGACTTCCGTTCATAACTAATAAGATTCGATCCTACTCGAATGGAATTCGAGTTTCGAACGCCGAAGATGGCCGCCGTCCATGATTGATCCCACCGATACATCACGAAATGCGCTTTTCTATGAAAAATGGTAATCGACTTAAAAACTCATTAGGTGAGACAAAGGCACCGGCGGGATTCGGTCATGGTTTTTGTTGATTTGCCCTGATATTTGGGGTAATTTCGAAAAAAGTCGTATTTATTATGATTTGCTTTGGCTGGATTGTATTACGGATGTGAAGGGTGATGATATTCTGTCATTGGGGCTAGAATCTATGTAATCTTCCTGGGGCAATTGAAATAACATGCAAATTACCTTTCTTAGTTGATCTAATCAAGAACCTTTTTAAGTAACGCTGACGCCTAGCCAAGTAGGTATAATATGTATGAGCGCGACGCACACTGTCATTTATAGGATTATTATCAATTTTAAATCGAATTTAAATCGAAAAACGTGGGTCTATGGTACCGTACCGGTTGCTACCTTATGTCCAGTTAATTGTACCTAAGACTTTGACGTTTTGCTTGTAGCTTGAGAGTCATTATTTTGACTTTGACTTTTTTAATATGACTAGGTTAGTAATATTCTGGATGCTGGACTCTTGTTTGTTTAAGTATCTACCTGCCCATGTAACATAAAAAAAAACCCGTTCAAAACCAGTGTACCGCCATCACAGTATCATTCAACATGCCAGATGTGTCTCGCATCGGGTACCTGGACTGTAACGCATTCTACCTCGCCTCACAACCAACTGTCAAACATGACACTTGTTCCGATTCGAACCCCTTCTCGAAAAGGTCGAAAACCAAAATAAACTGTTAAAAGCCCCCGGTTGTCCGTCACATTCCATATTCAAATGAATGAATGAAGTATTGTTTTAACGTATAATGAACGTTCCTTTTTCAAAAATCGTTAATCGAGCTCTTTCACTTCATTCGCTCTGGTTTTTTATTTTTAATTCGATTGTAGTTCCAACTGGAATTGAATGCAATTCGATTTTTGAATCCCAATTGTTTTTATGACGGCGTAACTCAATACGAATTAACGGATTTCGTAAACGTGTCGTACGTCAACCGGCTTTGTGCATATTTTAAAATTAGAACGCTTTGTATTCGTATTGTGGTCGGATTCAGTATTATGCAAGACCTAATAGTGATGTGGCATAGATGATGGAGTGCATGATTAATTATTGAATAAATAAAATAAAATAGGAATTACCTCGAAAAGACACAGCATCTTCAATTCTCGTTAACGTACCTGAAAGCAAAACGAACAGGATTAAAACGAGACGAAACGTACATCATACGAGTCTCTAACAGATTCGTTCGATATTCGAACCTTTCTAGAGTCTCAAAGAAAATGGCAATGAAAAGCTTATTTTTCCACATAAGACGGGGCGTGTCCCGCCCGGGCACGCCTCGTGACGAGGAGCCTTCCCTCCAAAGAATAGAGACCTTTTTCCAATACCATTTATCGGTTTTCGATCGGTTCCAAACGCCTCACTATCTTGCAAGTCGCTGAACGCCTTCTTAATACTAGAGTAATCACTAAAATCATCCTTAAAATCTACCACCCACAGTCTAAATTCGTTCGGAATACCACGCCGTAAAACATATTGATGTGGTATCGGTTTTCCATTAGAGCACCCAAGCGAGTATCGACCATATTTTTAAAACGTTAAGGTTGAGTTTCATATGTGTTTGCCGTAAGGAATGTATTGACGTGTTATCGGAGATGGTTTTGTCCCGTTCTTTCGCTGGTTTTTCCCGTATGCGCGTCCCGCTCACCGGCGCAGCTCGCTCTGAGATGTACAAGGCGATTCTTTGTTCGAAATGTCTGCGCATTTCTTATCAAGTTGATGATATCTTATAAAATGTCTTTCGTGTCGTGTAACATGTGTAATAAATTGCAGATTTTCTTTGTTTTACAATTTTGATTGTATTGTTACGCGAAGAAAATTGCAAAATAAAGACAAAGAAATGAGTCTTTTTCGTTACTAGCAAAGCGTTTCTTCAATTTCGTCGTTTCTTGTGACAGGTTAGAAGCATGCTGGAATATTTGAAATTCGAACGAATAAGAAGTGTCAATGCTTCGGATCGAACTGGCAGATCAAATGTAAACAACTTTTTCTAAAATGTATGACGTGAAGGCGAGATAGTGACGTCACGACCTAGTATCGATTGACCAACGTTCTTTATTAGGTGCGACGTGCGAATTTGATTGATCGATTACAAAATCTTTAGGATATTATTTAACTTGCCTATGAATGATGTTTGAATTCCGAACGTCAAAACTGATTATATATACAGGTGCATAGACGAAGCGACGTAAGTCTAAAAATACAATTTTGGTGTCGGTAAGTTATGATTTTTATTATGTTTTCTTATTCACTGGAATATTTGTGTAGCGTTAGCGTGTTATTCCTGTACAGTTAGAAATAACTTCTCAAAACATAAATATGATACATGTGGCGTCTCAATCGTGAGTTTTGTTTGATTTTTGTATGGAGATTTATTTATGTTATGATTATATGGATATATCTTGACGGTAATTAGTTATTCGGTATTAACGGCCGCAGTTTGTTTGTGAATAAAATCTGGTGCCGTATTATATTTACATTAGGGCACGCCCTGGACTGTAACTCCAAAAAGGGTCAGACAACTTTTAACTTTTGTAAAGTCGTATAAACAACAAAGAAAATTGTTTTATAGTAAGTAAGACGAGTTGTGAGTTGATGTTAATGCTACTAAATATGAAATGCCAATAAACAGATTATCACACGCCTGCACAAAACTGATTCTGACACGACAGCATCAAAAATGTCAGTGTAATTTTATTATTAATCTTGATACACTGTTCTTTTTTTTAAAATAATTACAAGTCAATAATATTTATTCATTTATTTCTTTAAACTTTATTGCACAAAAACATAGAATTGTACTGTACAAATGGCAGGATTATTGCCAAATGGGATTCTCTACCAGTCAACCATTGGGCTATACAGAGATACAAGCCAGCTACTAATCGATTTTTATCAAAACGTCTGTTAGTTTCCGTGTTGTTTACATTTTTGCCCGGTTTTTTTTTGTGGAAAACATCACACAACCGACTGATGGTAAGCAGGTACTGTAACCTATGGAGACATGCAATGAATGTCCTATTCTAGGTCATTATCAGGTCCAGGTTAGGTACATTAATAATTCATACTTAGTCTCTCACTGACCCACTGCTGGGCAGAGGCCAACCCGATTATATCACACAACGGCACAGCTTCAATCATCTTTATTGCCAATAGTCTGTTCAGCCATAACATTAATAAGCCATATCCGTTAACCTTTCATACAGACTGCACGTGTTAACTCCAGCACACGTAAATACCAACCATAACACTTGACAATAAGGTGTAAAATTGGTACGCTGTAAGTTGTGATGTTTTGGTACAACGCAGTTCTATCTGGATCGATGAATGAAATCAATAGCTGCTATGGAATTTATCTGAAGGATTATTAGGAGTTTTTATTGGCGTTTGAATTAGGTTAATAAAGTTAGGGTATTTTGGTATGAGTGTAAATAAAGAGGCATATTATTATACGGTGATCCGTGAAGAGTGAGCTCTTACAAGAACAAAACCCCAAAATAAGGTAAATGTCCCAGTGCCCAAACTGACCCTTGCCTTGTCAATTTCAATCTTATGTCATAATAATAGGGCAATATAACCAACACCGTATGTTCTGTAGGTATCTCCTTTTGTCCTTAGCAATTCCCCCACCCTGTAACCCTTCAAAGAAAAGGCCTCTAAACCAATAGCCCTCAAGTGGTCAAACTAACCAACAGTTAACGTAAACTGCGAACTATTGACCCTCGTTAGCGCGATAGAGCGTGGTACAACCGTAATCCGGGATTATCCCGATAAAACACCTCTTGACCGGCACTTGCGATGCCTCGATTAAGGAGTTTGAGTCGAGCTTAAACTGTATTACCATTTTTGACTAAAGGGTGCTGCTGACTATCAGCCAAAAATAGTTTTTGCATATAATTTACCTATAACTAGTGCCAAGCAAGGAAATTCAAGAAGTTAAAAAGTTATACAGTCAAGGGCACCAATACAAATACATTTTTTCACCTTACTCCATTGAAATAAGGTCCAAAAATGTATTCATATTTATGCCCTTGACTGTACAACAAGTGTCAAATATTAATGAAAAATAATTTTTTTTTGTCACTACAAATAATAACTAAGCGCCAGAATATCGATAATTTCACAAATAATGGATAATAAACGCAGTCATTCTCATTACGAAGCTCATTGATATTAAAACAATAAAACAACAAACAACATCGGATGAATTTATCAATGGCCGCCCAAAACCAGCGCTTTCAATGAACCCTTGTCTATCCGTCTATTAGACAAGATTTAATAAAGTAGGTATTTCAGAACTTGGCTTTTGTTTATTTTCCGTTATGTTGCCTGTCTGTGAAGTTTCGCTTCCTTGTCTTTGCTTGAGTTGTTTAAAAAGTTGTGTCCAGACGCAAAAATAACAATCGGGAAGTAAAAACTTTTTATATCGGGTGTTTTATCGTTAAAAAGTTTATTTGCAAGTTTTATAGAATCACAAAACTAATAACAGTTTTTTTGAACGTTTACATACGAACATAAAATAAAACAAATTTTATTAACAAAAAATATATGAACATAAAGAGTAATAAAATTGTACTTAACCTAACGTTACCCAAATAGGAAAAAACAAAAAAATATTAACAAAAAAAATTTATGAAAATAAAGAGGAATAAAATTGTACATAATCTAACGTTACCCAAATAGAAAAAAAAAACAAAAAAATATTAACAAAAAATTTATTAAAGTAAAGAGTAATAAAATTTTACATAATCTAACGTTACCCAAATAGGAAAAAAAAAACAAAATATATTTAAAAAAAATAGGTATAAAAGTAAAGAGCGATAAAATTGTACATAATCTAACATTACCCAAATAGGAACACAAATGGGGTAAAATATATTCAAACCCTCGAGGGTCAGGCCGGGGTGCCCGTGGCCGGTCAACTCCCTCAACCGATACTATGAAGTATTTATTGAGCTGCGGCTGACCGAAAGTATTTTATTGTTTAGTTACACCCTTTTGCTATGCGCCCTTTGTCTTAAGTTTATTGTTTTATTGGCCATACTTGTCGTTTTGTTAATTTCTGTTTGTTAGTATTAATTAGAAGTTATAGAATAGTGTAATTATTATTTTTTTCGCTACCTTAAGGTTGTATGGAAGCGAATAAGACCGCCTGTTGTTTGCCTCTATACTCATTGTCATTATGCACTGTACTCTGTGTTATTTTTGTTGAGGTTTTGCAATTAAGAGTATGCATTTGTATTTTAAGCAGTTTTATAAACCAGTTTACTGTTATACCTAATATGATTCATATGAATGCAATAACTGATCATGTAGTTTTATACTACATGATCAGTTATTGCATTCACACGCAATCGGTTTGGAATTTGATTCCTGGTTAAGGCAATTAAAAAATAGTATCCAGGTATTATTATACATGTAGGTTTCTATTCTACATATTATATGCCTTATCGTTATGCAAAATAAAAACCGAACTGCTTGTACAATAATAAATTCGTATTTTATCCCTGATCTCTTTTTTACTGAGAAACAACTCCTTGGCACACATCACACAGCATATTGAAGGGTATGAGTCCACACTTAAAAGACGTAAGCGCCCTATATTTCCAAGTGTAAGCCGCCATTTTGTTTCAGCAGTTATAGTATTTTCATAATACTTCGATATCGAATAACCCGCTAATGGGCCAAACGACAGGTGCCGGGAATCAAACCCACGACAGTTACACACCGCATCTGCTGCTATTCCTGTCACACATAAAGACAGTAAATAATACTGTTACCATAGACACATAGTGCATTTTTCTTTTAAACAAACGGATTATTGGGATTGCCAGTAATTGCTTTCAAATTAATCTGTTTTTTCAGTGTTCGTGTTCGTGGATTAGATCGTCGTGTTTATACTTGGCAGAAAACCGCGTTTTAATAGCAAAACAACTTACGAGGACTGTCAATGTAACCACTTACATAAAGTTAAAAAAAAACATGTTCAATCTGAGTTTAAATATTTAACTAAAAACGTAGACGGAGGGGTTATAATTTTTGCTGTGATATTTTGAGTGTCTCAATGAATAGGAGAATGCCAAGCACACCAACTTTGCACCAACCAACAACATATCGCTGAATGTCCCAAAGAAGGAGACAGGTTGTATTAAAATTTTAAATAAAAAAAAAAATATAGGGCTGTGACAGGGAGACGCATCGTACGGGTACCATTTCGTACGGCACCATAAAATAACTGGAGGATTTTGCTCGTCGCCGCGTTGGTGAGCGCACGCGCCCGGAGCGACGACGAGCGGAATCCACTACCGTACACTGTCTTTTTTGCCTACTGTCATGGCGTCGTTACCGAACAACGTCTTTGAACACGTGGTTGGCGAAATCATCATTAATTTGATGGAAAGCCATTTTTTTTTAAAGAAGTGAAATAACTGGAATAATTTTTCAATATGATAAAATGCACTTACTGTGCTCTACCCTGTTTCGCATAACAGTAGATTAGCAGACGTTTAACCGTAGATTAAGCTAACGCTAACCATCGATGGCATCTGACAATAGGTTTGCGGTCGCGTCCGTCGTTACCCGGGTTCGAATCCCGGTGCGGTTAGGTTTAACGGGTCGATCGTTTGGTTTTAGATGTGTTTGCTGTGTAAAGACATTTGGCTTGGAAATGTATTGTCATAGTACCTAAGTAGGTAGCTTCACAGTTCTGAAATCCCCATAGTTTTGAGATGCTTGATATTTATTTATTTATTTTTACTTTTAACTAAGCTGAAATAGGGTAAAAGGTATATGAAGTAGGTATCTCTAAATATGGATTTACTTGAAGCTTTGAAAATTACGACAACTTACTTTTTGTTGACAAAATTTTTAGAACAAAAACACGTTTATTAAAATAATCAACTTGTGTCGGTGTAATATATGTAGATTTTATTGTTTAGTAGCAACAATACAATCAATAAACAAAACACATTCGACAATCTCGCAATAAAATAATAAACGAAAATAAAACTCCAATTCAAAGAATCAATGGCGCGGGGTTTCCAAATAGATGTATCACCCGATTTCCGAACGATACCGACCCCGGAAGCGCTGAGCGGGAAAACAGGCGGAAGCTTCACACCGGGAAAAAAGAAATTCGAATTTCGAACGGCCCATAGACAAATTTGCATTGTGAAGGGCACTTTTGTTGCATTCAGTGTTGCCAGTATTGTTATGGTAATCCTTGTTTAAGAAAACGTTTGATATGGTTTATCCGATTTGGGTGAAGATTTGCTATTGTCGATTTTTTGACGTTTTGAAGAGGGTAAATTTATTGGAGGATTATTTTTGAATATAATAAAATTACCATAAATTCCTTATGTTAGTAAATATTATTAGTCTAATTTGATTTATACTGTAAATGTTTATATAAACAGTGTTTACATTTAGATAATAAACAATAAAAAAAAATTGTATCAATAAAAGCAAACAGTTTGATTAAAACGACGTCTCTAAGAATTCAAAAGAATTCAAATGCATTCGAATCTCGAATCGGATTCCAAATTCGAAAAATCGCAGCCGTTAATTAGACAGGTGATTCGCTAATTCGAACTCGGAATCCGTCCGGCCAGTGTGGGAACGTCACGTACGATTATCGGTATTCGGACAAAAACCGGCGGTAAATGCCTTGTGAACTACCACAGATTATAAAAAGACTACTAAGTAGAACTAGGGTTGTAGCAACAAGGATATATAAATGGAAAAGAAATATTTTGTGGTTAAGTGGAACGTAAAGCGATTAATTTGATAACACAATTTCTTTCGATACATGAAAATAGAATAAGATGTATAATACTTATACAACTTAGCGGCTTGACTGTGGCAGCACCAATAAAATGACTTGCTATATTTATTTATTTATCGTATGGCATTAATATAACTAGTAATTAATTGAAGCAGTGTGTGACAACCCTATCATAAATTGACCGCGTCGGATCTGATTGACAGTTGATTTTAAGCCTTCGGTGCGCAATTTTGAGCGAATTAAAAAGGTCCCATTAACTTCACTGGTTCTATGCACATACGTCATTATAGATCTAGTGATGACCGAGTTGCTTCTGCGCAAAGTTGTTACATTACCGGCTAAAATGAAGAAGTCGTATGTATATATACAATTTATACACGCTTGATGCCCTTTTGAAGGAATTATGGTTGATTCACAGGCCAATCGAATTTAGCTCTTTCTAGATTTACTTAAGATTCTTATAATATTATTGCATGTTTGTCAGTATTGAACTTTAATTAGTGGATAATAAAAGCCGTCGTAGTTATTAAACATGCGGATGTTCAGATTAATATGGAATGTTTTATGTAATTATGCAGCTGTGTGTTGTACGGTCAGTCTCAGAGAAAAATGACCCCTCCTACATAGAAATTTGTATGCAGGAGGGGTCAGGTTTCTCTGCAGCTGACAGTAGGTGCCTACAATAAAATTTTATTTTCAGTGTACTATTTATAATTTTTTTTTAATTTATTCCAAAAAAGTTGTGATACATTTGTTTGTTTTTATAATCAGTTTCGCCAAACAAAATGTTATCCATACTTAACTGCAATTATTAGCATTAATATTGGCATAAAGCGCTATTTCACGTGTAAAATATATGTATAATAATATTTTAAATGCGAAACTCTATCTCTGTCTGTCTGTTACCTCTTCACTCTTAATCCCCTGAAGTGATTAAGATGAAATTTGGTATGGAGATAGTTAGAGACCTTGGGAAGGTCAATAAGATTATAAGATAAGAAATAAAAATATTCCGAAAATCCCCCTCCCATGCGTTTGAAGGTACGAAATAACGGCGTTTTATTAAATAACCAAAAAGTGGTTATTTAAAAAGGTTCTCTTTTATTATAAGAAATTTCTATATCGGCCACCGCCTACAATATTCCTCAAATAATTTTGTGTTTACCATCCACATACGCGTTTTACGGATGAGAATTAATCAAACTTTGTATTGCACTTTCACTTAACATACCTTTACACACACACATACACACATTATAATATATAATGATTTTATTTATTCCGCGTAAAGCCAAGGTCCTGAAACCAGTTTCAACGCCCTTAAGTTTTTGCCCGCCGTAGTAAGCGTAGTACATTGTCGACAACTGGTTTCGGTATCGTTTTGTACATCACTAATTGTCTTATTTAAGGGCAAGCGATTAAATGTATTAATAAGCTATTTGTGTTTTTATTAAGCTTAATAGGTACAGAAATAGTGTTTATTTGATAAATTGCGATAATGATAAGTTTAGATCGTTATAAGCCACATTAATAAACCTAGATTTACTGTATAATTATCAATACCTTGAGTCTTTTCCAATATGTTCAGTAAAATTAAATAGGGACTCCATATTTAACCCAAAATATCGACACGTAAATCGAAACGTAACCTGAATTCGAACCAATATGGGCTAAAATCACTGCAAAAAAATCGAGCGGATTCGAATCATAAGTCGTTATGTGGGGATTGTCCGCGATCGATTCACTTCCGGCGGGTCAGGGCCGAGCGCGCGCGCACGATCATTGCGACGTTTAAGGTGCACTCTATATTGCAAATATTATTTATGGATGACAACAGTAACATATGTAAAAGTATTAAGCTTAATCATTTTTGGTGATCTTTTATGGTCTACGTGTTTATAAAAATTGATTCTCGCCAAGAATTGATTACCTATCGAAGCGATGCATTTGTATGATCAGTGATCACTTGTTGACTTTTTAACCAGATTTTGTCGATGTACACATTTATTTTTATTTATTTCTAAACCAGCATATGTATGTCATAACATAACATAACAAAACAAGGCTAGGTAATAAAAATACCTATGATAAATCATAATGATGTTTAATCCAATTTTCCGCTCTGTGTTAATGCTGAGGTATTTAGATAATTATAATGTCGTGATTTCTGGAATAGCAAATGTTAGTGCAAATTGTAAAATTGCATAAATTGCAGCTGTATTACTAATTACGACGCAAGAATGGCTGTCGAGTGTTGTGTTTATTTTAAATCACTAAAAAAGAGCTAATTTAATAAAAAACCGCAACATCGTTCGTAACCCGAACGTCACTATAAACAGTCGGCGAAACTGATTAATCGTAATTGTACCGATTGATCGAATCGAAAATCGAAACTGGAATTCGCGCGGCGCGATCAAAGGCGCAGCCGTAATTTTGACAATTAAAAAGCTGCGCATCGCGCGCATTGTCCCCGCCGTGTCCTTGGGTGGAATTTCAAATACAGAACGCTCTTTTCAAACCGGTTTGATTTTCGAACGTTTAACTTTTTTATTTTCTTGTTTATGTAGCGTTTAATTTTTAATTTCTCTTTCCAGCCAGCTCGGTATTTAGATTAAAGTTGTCGTTGGATCGTAAAATTGGATCTATAAGTCGTAATATCGAAATTTTAATGTTTGGATTTTAGTGTATGTGCCAAGTGGCTTCTACCGCTTTAAAGTAAAACGGCGTAAGTTCTTAATACTAACAATGGTATATACGTCTTTTTGAATACCAAGCTAGCATAAGTCACTGGTTTATAGGTCGTTAAATTTTAGGAGCACATCGGCGACTCTATTTTGTTAAATCGATCTTAAAGAACTCGATATGTTTTTATGGTTCCTAATTAAACCTTACGGAAACCAATAATAAATCTCGTAAAACAGACAAAAATAGACTTTGTATCTAACAACATAAATAACATAATGTGTGCAACGATTCAACTACCTTGTTATTCGATACATATAAGATTAGTATTAGTCCTGGCCCCTATACCACAAAACTTTACAAGTCTACAATTTGACAATATTGTACAATTTTCGATAGAAAAAGTGCACAAATTTGTCGAATTGTACGCTTGTAAAGTTTTGTGGTACAGGCCCCTGGTCGTTGTCATCTTAGTGCAAGAAATGATCGTATGAGAGAATTCAATAATTGTCGACAAGCAAACTATAATCTGTAAAGACATTTTTAACTAACGAAACTTACATTGTAATTTGTGACATAAATGACCCGTTTGTTTCAAAGTAAATTATCACTAAGTTGAACGGGAAACTCAACGCTTCGGAATTTACAACGGAAATAAACTAAAAAATGGGTTACGTAAGATTTCGCCAGGCGTCAAAAGGACATAAAATGTCGTAACTAACATTATACCGAGCGTCGCTTACATCATTCTCATGTTGTTCTTGGAGTATAATATAAATCTTACAAAGAAGTCATAATTGTTGATATTTTGTTGGCGCTTCAATACTTGATATTTTGTATTTTATAGGGATGTTTAGACTTCTTGCAACATGCACCTCTTGCTAAATATATTATGACGGGGACCAAAACAGACTAATGCTTAGTGAAAGTGCCTTGAAAATCTTGAAATACATGTTCTAACATAAATCTCGTGTCTACTACACTAGGTAAATAGACGTTAAAAAGTTAACCAAATACTTTTTAGCATCTGAATAATCACTACAATGTAACTAAATAATTAAAATTGAATAACATTATTCATCATTGGATTTTAAGCTGGATTTCTATGTAATATTTGGTGAACAATAAATAATATTTAATATATTAGTGGACCAAGCATCTAAAATTTATCTGAGAGTAAGTCATTAACATCATTAAGCAATGAGAGATACAATTAATGGGCACATCTGCATACGTCCCATACTGCCCAAAGCTGCTTAAACACAAAACGTAATATCTTAGTCTAAACTAAATTTCACTTACAACCTTTTGGCATCAACCGGTGATAACCCAAAAAGGTCTTTTTAACTTAGAAATATTCGTGATTTAAGACCTCATGATCCTGAAAAGCAAACAACCTCAGCTCCAGTTGATCCAATTGTTCGCCTATTACCAGATAATGCCGATCAATCTGTTTCGATTGGATAATCGATCGTTAGTCAATTGAACTCGATTTAGTTACGATTACGACTCGGCTGCGCTTAATGTGAAGCAAACGATGCACGAACAATATCAACACAAAAGTATATTGTTGACTATTTTAAGCGGACGAAAATACATTGATTTCGTAATATTTCGTGAACACACTAAAAGACGCATGTTCACATCACTACCATCCTCACGTGACTTAATTGATAAAGACGTGATGAAAATTACCTAACTCAAATCTCAAAAAATCCAAATTCAAATTTCGAACACGTTAATTTTCCAATCGAGTGACCCAGTTTTCCTAGTCAAATTTATCCTTTTTAAACGCGGTAAGAATCAATAAGACACGTCCAATAAAAATAGCAAACCGTTGGGGGAGTACGATGTCTCACTTAAGACGGGACACGGACGTGATCGGTTTGCAAAAAAATACTTTAAGTACCTCTTTACAGGTGGGGTGGCTTGTAAACACGCTCGAACTTCTGTCTTTTTGTTCTCTGTGATTTCTTTTATCCGTGGCTTCGGTTTGAATTTCGAACGTTTGATTTTATGCCATTCGAATTTAATTTCGCCTTTTTAGAAATGAAACGTTCTTTCCATTTTTGAAAATGGAATGCGGCGTTTATCCGCTGCATTTGTTTCGTTTTAATTGAAATACAAATCGATTTTCGATTGTATTCAATAGAAAAGTCACATTTATAATAATTGGGGTTGGCAATTATGCATTATCAATGAAAAAACCTGTGTTAAATATTTCTTGTCACCGTCCGTTTTGGCTTGCGTATAATTTGAATGATATTTATCAAGACGCACGTTATAATGCGCAAGTCATTAATTTCAAAACGGGAGTCCGAGCTCAAAACGCCGACTTTAATGGTAGTATTAAAATACCTTAATTTTTTCCGTTTTTTCGGGCAAATTCAACAAAACTGCTCGTTTTTGGAACTTTGGCATTAAGAAAACGCATGTTTTTTTAAAGAATTAACGTTATGGAGTGAAACTTTTGAAAGTGATAAGCGCACACTCGAAATGTCAAATTCTTGGAGGAGATTAAGCGTTTTACCTAAAATGGCGGTGAAAATATTGGTTACAAACACAAAAACGGAAAGATACTGATTAGTTAAACACATTTATGATTAAATTCAATGAAAAATAGAGGAAAAACTTCGGTTCTCGAAATGTCACCTGTTTTTATTACAACAAGCTAATGTTCGAGGCCTGTTAAAAGATAATTTTAATTAAATTGATTGCTGTAGGTATCACATCGGGATCTTTATTATGTAATTTCTTTTGAAGTAAACGTTAAGAGGAGGGGTAGGGCAAGCTCTCTCCATACAAACTTTGTGCAGGATTTACTTCGTTTGTGTTTGCATTAAAGTTATGATTTTTGGTCAGTATGCTTATTTTTCTGATAGCTATTTCGTGATGTAATTTTTTTTTTATTAAATATTTTTTTAATTTTGAATTTTTTTGAAATATTTGAAAATTTTCACATCACGATCTTCGCATATCTAATATTTACAACCAAAAAAAATATTATATTTGTTAGTGCCAAAACCGACGAATAAAACGTGCACAAAGTTTGTATGGGGAAGGCCTTGCCCTACCCTGCGCCTTAAGTAATAATATTTTTTTTAATTTGGGTATTTATTGTGTTGACAGCATGCAGAAGGGACACAATTTAGGTTCCTCGCTCTCAACACAGTGCATCCTCGGGAGCTGGCAACCTTGCTCAGACCTCACCCCCAGGATCACAACACTGCATAGGTACCTGTATAGGGACTTGACTTGACCTACATATTAGCACTAATAAAATAAATAAATAAATATTTGTGGACAATTTTACACAAATCAACCTAGTCCCAAACTAAGCAAAGCTTGTACTATGGGTACTAAGCGACGATATACATACTTATATAGATAAATAAATACTTAAATACATACAAAACATCCAAGACCCAAGAACAAATATTCGTGCTCATCACACAAATAAATGCCCCGGCCGGGATTCGAACCCGGGACCTCCAGCTTCGTAGGCAGGGTCACTACCAACTAAGCTAAAGCGGTCGTCAAGTTAATTTAATAAGTTGATTTTAGTTGTTTTTACGTAAGTTTCCTACTGCGACTTTTGACATAATATCATATCATTTAATGGGTTAAGTCAGCTTTAGATGGTAAAGTGTTAAGTGCCTTTCACATTGATAATACAGACAAGCTATCACAGGTTATGCCACAATGTTAATCTTGTTACGCAAGTAATTGCAGCCATTTTATTGTCTATGCCTAATTTGAATGTCAAATTAAAAGTTAATTAAGAATTGTATAATTGTTCTAAGCTTTATTACTCACTAACTCCTTAGTGCTCTATGCTTTCTAATTTATTTAAGTTTAGAATTATCTGGTAAACTGCCCAAAATAATATCAAAGTTAGTAATTAGGAAAATTAAAAAGAAATTAAGCAAGAAACATTAAATTTACTTTGTATTTAGTAGTAACGTCACCTAACGACAATCATAAATTTGAAATTAATGGGAAAAAAATAGTATGGGCATTTTAAGAGGCAACTGGTTGAAGTATTTGGGGGGCCGAGCATGGTTGCTCCGATAGCTCAGTTGGCTAGAGCGATTGGCCGCGTATGCCAGGCCAGGAGGATGTTGCAGGTTCAAATCCTGCTCTTAGCCCAGATTTTTCATTTCCGCTTTGATTTGAAATTAAAAAAAAAATAAAGGATAAAAGTACGAGTACCTAAATAATGGAACTGTTTTTAAAACGGTTTTAATTACCTACGCAAGAAATATCAAAATAGATTTTGATATTTGAATGGGATAAAATGGAAACGAAAAACAAATGATTCCAAATTCAAAATTGAATCCCGGCAGTTTTTGTCAGTTATCGGAAGATCAAAGTAAGACACGTTACTTTATTGCAGGGGAGGTTGGGGAGCTCGATATATTGACAAGTTTTGACACCCGTCCGTGGTAATAAATTTTACAATGCTCCCCGCGCTCCCCCGATACAGGATGTGCCAAGTTGGCGAGTAAAAGCATTTTGTAAAGGGTTGATTCAATTAGGTTTGATTTTGAAATTTAGGAGTTCGTTGGAGTTATTAATAAGTAAGTAATGTCTGCGTTTGGTTGTTTCTTCAATCAATACAATAAAATGAAGTCACTTTTATGTCCATGCTGTCCATAATACGACATTGGTTTAACACATTACCTACATGTGAAAACAAATAACGAGTGGTATAGTTCGTACAAAACTCTAAGTCCAAATTCTGTCAAACGAACGCAAGCAAAATTCAACTTAAAGCTCTGACTGCGTTAGGTAGATTTTTGCTTGCGTCAATTTGACAGCACTTTGCCTAAAGTTGTGTACGAACTATACACATAAGTAACCGATATTGTAGGTATATTTTACTGTCTCAACCTATTTAGTTTAGTCCTATACTCTGTCCAAAAAACCCAAGAGACAGAAACAAACTAATAGAGTCAACGACATATCAATTTTATTTCGTATCCGTGTTTACACATACGGTGTTTTTATGCCACAATTAAAAATCGCCTAAAACGCCTCATAGGTATCAGTTACAGCGGATTACGAACACCCTCTAGCGCCACACGCAGAGTCAATAAAAACCGTTGGTTTCCCTTTCACACTATTATCCCATTCTTTTGAAGTTGGAACACCGATGGGCTAAATTGAGTGTATTTCGCTTCCTCTTGTCAGTGACGTCACGTTCGCCCTTATCTAATCTATGGTAAAAACTAATGGAGTGTTTTGTTTATTTTATGACACAACAAGACGGTTTGTTCAGTCAACCAATTTGATATCTGGGCCACTTCGTATATTGCCACAGTGAAAATCAATATGGAAGCCGCTAGAGATTTCATATTAATGTCACTGTGACAAGTGCGACAAGGTACGAAAACTACGAAATGGCGCAGAAATAAAATTGCTTGACCAATACATTGTCGGGGTTTTTCTAGACACTGAATACTGACAGTGGCATTATTTATGTTAATCTGTTAATATCAACTAAACCAATTTCAATAAAGTTTAGTAAATCTCAGACAAATTAGCGCTATTGACGTTGCAAATTGTTGTAAAAGTAAAACAATATGTATCGCAGTTATAGTGAAAAGCCCTTTCATATAATAGGGTTAATGTCAAATGCAGAATAATAAATAGTAAGTAGTAGTAGTCGTTTTCACTAAAATACAAGCTAAAAATACCTCTTAAGATGCAAATAAAACATGACGTCATTCACCCTGTTCGCAGCAGACGGTAAAATTATAAATGAGAAAAATGTGCAATTGATACAAATTGCCTTTGCCATCATCGGACTGGAAACAAAAAGCACACGTTTGAAGGGAGGCGATGGAAACAAGCCGACTAACAATTCTCAAAAACTCCTATCTCACATGTTCCTCTATTCAATACTAAACCTTACAACATTGACCTAAAGTACAATCATAGAACAAAAAGAAACTCATGGAACGTACTTTTAAACGTTATTCATTGAAATTAATAATTAATTTCTACGCCGAGTTCGTTCGATGTTTTGTTCTGAATTCGAAATTTAAAAAGTTGTCTCCGTGTTGTCGAGCTTTTAGTATTTTTTAGCCCTGTCGATGCCGATTGTCATTTTGATACTGAAAAAAGAAAACAAATGATTTTTAACCCTAGATGCCTCCATGTCTAGATTGTAGGCCAGTATTATAGAGGTATCTGCTACGGTACAATTGGTTTGTGTTTTTAATTGTTAATTTGTATTTTTTCTTATCGGTAACCTTTTCTAAATAAAATTCATCCTCTCCTAATAAGTAAAAGTCATCTTTTTGTCTCCATTTTTTTTACCTACAATTACGAACACCAGTAGCCCTTTAAACTAATTCTATATCAAAAGTAGGTTATAAAAATCCAGATTGGTCGATTGAATCGATACCTAAATAAGCGATATCCGTTCCAAACAATCACTTATCGAATGAATCTATCGACGATTCGGTTTCGAATTACTCTTTCGCTATTCAAACTTATGAAAAACGAAAAAAGGACATTTTGAATTAAAAACGGAAATCAACCGTCGCCGGCGTTTGTTCGAAGTGTGAATTGATTTTGAATGAAAGGACGAACAAACTTATCTGTACGGGTGGCGAAAAATGGAACTAAAGTTTTCTGCATACGATTTACATTGATTTATTTTGACAGCAGCGTCATTTTTAGCAGCTTTATTCAAGTTGTATGTGATAGTTTTTTTATCGAATGGATAATAAAAATAAAAACAGAGATCTTTTAATGTAGAGACAGGAATAAACCCTTGATTTTTGTCCTGATCTTGATTTAGTATTAAAGTTATCTCACGGCCAAAGCCGATTTTAAACGAAAACCGATAAAATATAATTTTATTGTTTTTCGGGCACTTAATGAAGTCAAATTAAGCTTTTCGGCTTCCCATTAAGCAATCGTAAAATGGCTGTAAAATGGTTGATACCACTATTGATCACTGGAACTATTTTATGTAGTTTTTATTGTTATTTATTGAGGAATAAAACTCTTTTATTAATGTCATCGGTTCGTGAGGATCGTGGTCAGTTTCGGTAATATTTCAATGTTTTTCTTACGATCACCGGAGAGGTTATAAAGTATTTATATTACTTGTTAGGTAAATCGATACCTATGATTAAGTTTTATTATTCTACTAAATGCCTGATTTACCAAACCCGTTGTTTTAATACGAAAGTTGTTAACACGTTTTAATGATATATTTAGGTATACAAACAATCAGAAAGTATTAAATATCCATAAAAAAACTTCCTTTCACAAAAAATACCTAGCCCGAATATAAACAAACGTGTAAAACTATAAACGGAAAATAACCAAGATCGCCGTTTAGTCTAAAATACTTAAATACTGATATTCTGTCAAACGAACGCAAGCAAAACTCGACTTAGAGCTCTGACTGTTAGGTAGATTTTTGCTTGCGTTAATTTGACAGCACTTGGCCTTACAGTTGTATACGAAATACGAACTATATCTACTACTATAAATTATAAAATGAACTACATCTAATGAAGTAACCTTTACTCAATTTAACTATGATATATAAAATAATTGAAATACCATAAAATAATATTAATGGCAGCATTAAGTTTAATGAAACCCGCATTGTCGAGTTCAGATGGAAAATTATTTCGAGAACCGTAAATCCATGCTAGACTTGTATTAGTCACATATGTCATGTTAGCCATGACATATATAAGACCTTATTTTACTGGTGAAATACATATATCCTGTATTTTAGTGCTCTATAGCGATTTTTATCGTTTTCTGTGATCTGTGATATATGTATTGACATAAAAACTATCGGTGAAGCATGACAGTGATATTAAATATGCCGAAAGACGTGCAAAGCTCTAAGCAATATTTTGAGTAGGTGTAGTAAAAATTAAACCTTGTCTACAGTTAAATATTACACAATTTATACGTCAAGTTTATTACAGTTGTTTACCAAAATATGGGCAAGAACTGAACTGCAATTTTTTTTTTGCTTTATCTTACGTTAATGACAGTTTTATTACTTAATACATGAGAAAACCCACGGGAAAATATAGCAATAAAAAAGTGACACGAGCAATAAAGCTGAAAAATTCTAATAGGAATGTAGAAAATCCACGATATCGCAATCGTGAAACTCTCCGTCGTTAAATCAAACGAAATGTGCGGATGCGTATAAATAGGAAAGTGATCAGAACGAGTGACATTCGTTAGAACGAGAAAAAAATCTATTAAAACTCATAAAGTGGTCATAAACACGAAGGAGGTAATAAAAGACAGTCCGATGTCGCTCAGCTGTCGCGGTTATTTTCGAACTTCGAACGAAAATCGAACACCATCGAACGAGGGGGATATCGCTGAGATTTTAAATTTGGAACGGTCGTTTTTGTTTTCTGTTGGCCGCGATATTGTTTTTAATTTATGCATTTGTCTTTTTATAACCTGTCACCTGCCAGTGTTTCTATGCCTAGCAAGGGAGGGGTGATCAAGATCTTTGAATATCGAATGCCACTGAATGAGGGAATTACCTACTTTGAGATTTAGTACTTTTTTCAGTTCTTTTTACCCGGATTAAGTATGCTAATTACTAGATAGAACTTATTTTATTATCAACCTTGCATGCAACAGTTTCAAGTTTCAATGCATTGATTATTAAAACAACAATCTTTTGATGGCAATTCATTTGATTCTTTCGAGTATTGCTAGGTAAGTACTGTTTAGACAATTTTGCCGGTTTTCATCACTTGTTTACTACAATTTCCGCTTCAAAACCCGTGCCAAGTGGGTGAGTGTCAATGGAACACGTATTTTCGTTCTCAAATTAATAATGTGACTTGTAGAATTGTAAAAAAATACCGCCATTTCGTTGTGATACCGATATTTCGAAAGCATCCCAATTTTTATACTATATTTCGGTAGAGACTTTTATAATGGAATTTTATTGGTTTACTGACTTTTGCCCGTGACAGTACGGTACCCGCATGTCTCGCTTTTATTATGTTCCTTTATTGATTGTAATATGTATCGCGTTAGATGCTATGTCTTTGCTTATAATTAATGTCTGAATGATAGAAAAAATATAGGCTTAAGAGTTTAATACCTATAATTATTAGTACCTGATATTTATTCCTTGAACAAATATCGGTCAAGAAATATTTTTATAATTTATTTTTCTTTTGTATGCGATCAGATTTACCGTGCATGGTTACAACATGCAACCAATCCGAGTGGATTCTGAATATTCTATTTTCGAATTAGAATGTTTTCAAACAGCGAATTTCACTATCCGTTTTACTGATGATCACATGGCGGCTATTTATTGAATTGTTCCGATTTCCCTGTAGCGTGTTTTGTTTGTTCGTATTCAGTTTACTCATTTAATCCAATTTCCCAACGGGTTTGACACATTTTTTAAAGAATGATGACATACGGATGTGTTTACGAATTGAGAACTGAGAAACTCAAGCTGTTGCAGAACACCATTGAAAAAAGTATTAAGTATCTTTTCTTGTTGTTAATTTATTTCAGAAGACAGGAGAAAACAAAAATAAATAGTTTTTCTGAAATAATAGATATAAATGGTTCTCGTATGGATAACATCAGACAGTTTTTAAATATGATTCTAATTGTCTTTAAAATTATGACTGGCGAGTGATTATCCTATAATATAGAGAGATAATTTAATAGAGTTACTTACCAAAAAGATTAGATTAGGTAGGTATTCGCAGAAAAGAACTTTGCTTTAAACATCGAGTCTCATAACCCAGGGTTGAACTGACTGAAATAACTGACCAAAACAAAGATATCGGATATTTTGAAGACTAGGTATGTCAAAGTGTCAAATGTAATACTTGCCATCCTCAATCCTTTCGACAACTTGGGCATAAATAGCTGGCAGCTAAAGCCAGGAGACTAACATTACAATAAGTGTCCTTTGATTATCAAGTAAATGTCCGTGATGAGTTAATGCAAGCTCGATGGGTGACATCAGGATTTGTACCGGTCCGTCCGGGTGCTTTGATAAACTATTCCATCTTAAATATGGCTATTTATACCTTTGATCGATTTACTTAGGCTATTAGGGTGAGGTGATTAACTTTAGATTGCTGCAGTCATTTTCATACTGTTCATGAGTGTACTTCCTTATAAATGCATGCTCTATGGCAACAGTTACTTTCTACATGGAAGTCAACAATAGTAGGTACGAAAACGAGGCATGAAAACGTTTCGCCAACTTTCGGCTTTATTTTAATGACACGAGCTTATATGCTGCTACTCTACAAATATAAGTACCTAAATGATACCGCTAAATAAATAAACAAAAGCATGTGAAATTGTAAATTTGTAAGGCAGATTGCAAATTACGCAATAGTCTGCTTTGGGATGTAAAAGAAAGTGTCTGACAGTTGAAAAGTCCCGAATTATCGCGCATTTCCCGATTCAGTTTCTCAACCGAAATCATTAACTGACAAACATCGTAAAGCGAACGGAATGGGACGCATTCTTCTAAATTTAAAACTGAACGGGCGACATATTTTTAAAAGTTCGAACGGTGACACTTAAACTAATCGCTGTTTTCGATTCTAGTTGTGTAGTTTTGAAAGAGGTACGTTCTAAATTTGAAATGTTTTCGATTTTCGAACGGCTGCCGTTGCGCGTCAATGCTGTGATGAAATCGGTAAATCGGTTTATTAAACGGTTTTAAAAATGGAATGTCGATTTTAAACAAAATATGTGGAAGTGGACATTTTTACCAGCCGTGAACATATAATCTGTATGTCTACCTCGCCCTTACCTCATACAAAATTAAGGACATAATTATTTATTTCCTCTACGCAACCTGCAATCGTATCTAAAACTTCAATAAATGAGTGTATAAACTTCGCCAATTGGTCGTTAAAATTCACCTGTTGAACTCAAATTGACCCAAAGGTCCCTATTCTCAAAACCGCTCGAGATTACCTTACCTACTGTGTAACGTGCGAGCAGTGTCGATGCGTATCTCCGAACAATGGCTCCCGCTCCCACAGTAACGGCAGCAAAAAATGCGTTGAAAGCGTTCAGTGTTGCCACTTTGTTAATTATTTGGTTTGACAGTTACTTATATTTTTTTCTAGCGTATCATTTTGCTATAAAATATGTGATCAAGTTACGATCTTGAGAATAAATATGAGAATAACTATGTGAATATTGTGTGAACTTAAATAGTGACACTTAAATTCTATCATGCAGGTGTTTTTTTTAATTAAAAATGGGTTTGCTTTTGGCCAGTATCTAGCCGGGGGGCAAATATGAGGCCGACGGTGAAGCTCACCCAGTGCTACGTAGGTTGAAAATGCATGCCATGCTATGTATATCGTATTAATAGACGAAGCGAAATTACATGTAATACAGTGTTTGACGGCATCATAAAACGACCCAGACTATAAATAAACGCATTCTTTTCGAAATAACTCGCTATTTTCGAATCGTGCAATACTTTGGTTTGATGTTGTGTGTGACGCGTTTTCCTGTATTTTATTTCATTACGTCTTGCGTTCATATTTTCATAAAAAATTGAAAGAGTAGGTAAGTATAATGATCTACATATTACGTCATTAGGTCATTACGTGTTTTGGGATAAGTCCTTTGTTCACTAATTACGTGTAATATTGCTACATTTTATTACAAACTTAAGCGAAATTAATTTTGCATTGAATTGTTAATTTAATGTAGTTATTTTCATCAAATGTAATGGACATGTTCTGGATTAAATTATTTCATTCATTCATTCATTGATGTAGTTTACTGTTTCACATTGATCTTTATTTAAAAATGAAGAATGATGATGACGTTTTGCCACAAAAGCATATTGTACAAAAAATTAATAAGACGAGTGATAATGTTATTTCATTAAATTTATTTCAGCATTTATAAAATTAGATGCGAATCAAAAATTATAAATACCTTGAGTCACGATTTTGCCAACCCTATGCATCGATAGCGATCAGTCAAACAACATGTTGAATGACATTTTCCTTGTAGAATTGCCACCGACATTCACCAACATAACTTTGCAATAGTTACCAAACCTTTCTCTCTTCCTGCATTGGTATAAGGCTGAATTGAGAATAACATTTACTTTTCAACGGCAGTTTAATGCTGGTTGTTTGGGTTAATGTTTAGATCGCTCTCACCAGTTCGGAAACATGCATGTTCTTTGCTTGAACTTTGTGTATGGATTTGAGAATACGCCCCACGCTACTTTTGCAATAGTATGGAAAGGATATTTCATTATTTGAATTCGTGACGGAGATATTAGTGCTGCAATTATTCTCTAAGAAATGTCTAGGAAATTACGAATTGTTTTAGCTTTAGACTTTTGAACAATAAATTGGTAATAAGCAGCCAATGATGTCGTTGATTTAGGAACTTATCTAAGTATAGATATATATAGATAATAAGTGTGAATAAAGGTCTATATTTTCATGCCCTTAAAAAAAAGTATAGCTATACATAGCCATTGAGGCCTATGAAAAATGTTTAGAAGACTTAAAGTAATGTCATATTATAAACCAAACGGACGCTACAACACGCCTGTCATAAATTTAAACAAGTTATTTTAAACTTAACACCATCCATTCTAAACACACATTAGCGTAATGCAATCGTCAATCTCGACCACCATTAGCGACGCATCGGTATCAATCGATAATTAATCGTCACCAATCGATTATTAATCGGTAAGTTCCGTGATTAAACGGTGTGTTCAAGAATTCCTATTTCGAATTTGAAAAATTGTGCTGTTTTTATCAGCGTTCGATTTCTGACTTTTTGAGTGGGAGGCAGTTGAGTATTTTAATTGTGATTTATTTTTCTAACGTAAGTACGTTTTAAGATGATAGTTATGGATTTTTTTACTTTTTTTAGGTACCTAGTAAAACGCACCTAGTAAAAAATCTTGATTCTGAAAATCATTATGTAATCTCGATAAAATAATTTTGTAGTTTTTATCGCCATCGCCAGTTCCATATTTTCGAAAAGATAAAAAGTCATTGTCATTACCTACAGTTGTATTGAACAGTTGTAAAGTCTAGTCATTACTGAAACTATATAATGTTGGAAGTTTTTGTTTACATAAACATTTATTTTATCATTGAAAGTTGTGCAATTTCTAGTTTTATAGATAATCTATAACTTATATAAGTGACCTTTGTGTCGTTTTGAATTCTTTTAAAGGAATTAAACTACTTATTCGATAGTGCAGTCATCATCGATCACCATTATAGCCTGGGTATCGATATATCGCGTGACGCACGTGAAAGGAATCCAGTGGTGTTTTATTTTATTTTAATATATATTAACTTAGGTCTCGCAGCTAAACATTTCATTATTTTTATCTATTTAGAGAGGACTGTAGTATAATAATAGTTCAACAATGACAATAATAGTTTTACTTCATTATTGAACGGTCCCTTGCATACAAGTATTCTTTAATCTGGTGCTTGCATGGTCGACGTTTAACATCACACAATTTAGCATCTTACGCCCTTCAATTAAGGCTAATATTTGTATATATTTTTTGACTTCGCGCTTCATAAGCGTACGTACATAATATATAGGTACGTATTATGCCCTTTTAAAGTGAGTGCGGAATCTCGGCGAGTTAGTTAGACATTCTAGACAAGCACTAATTGAGCATTATTAGAATCACTGAGAACTGTGAGCTCGATATACGTAGATAAAGACAGTCTAGTATATTTAATCACAAGTGCGTTATGCTATGCTAGTAATTTTAAAGATTTGTAGACCAATATACCTATATAGTTTTTTAATTGACATTTATCTACAGATAATAAATAAATAAATAATATTTTTTTTGTTTTGTGTAATGAATTATGTGTAGCAAATAACGATAAAATAGGCAATAAAAACAAATACACTTTTTTATGACTCTTTAAGAAATACGTGACTAGTATTTAATGAGGGTCAATACACCAAAAATAAAACAAGTTGTTTATTACATTAATATAATTATATAAGAACTTAAAAATCGATTTAACATATCGACTTAAAAAACCACAACTCGTAAAGACGGTAATCGATTGTTTCGTCGATTATCGTTAAGCGTCGATTACGCTAAGCCGTAACGACACGCTCGAGTTGAGTTGGATATAAAAAGATGTAAAAGGCAAACGCCTCGTGGCGCTTACGGCGTTTTTTCTAACTGATACACTTGAACTTTAATGCCGAACCTTGCAGGCCACATTAGTTGCTCACGAACACAATTCTAGATGGAGTAGACATATTGATTTAATTTTGAGGAAAAAAATAATCGTTCCTTTTCGGGTTTGCCTTATTGCGCCATTCAATCTAAAAAAAAACTCCAACAGTGTTGAACGTCGCAATTGACGATTGAAAAATTCGAAGTTCGAACGCGATTAACCTCCGATTGGCATATTTGGAAGCGCACTTTTATCTTAACTTTATTCAATTTTAATCGTAATGAATTTATAATAAGGTTGGGTTCAGAATGAAGATTTTTAGAGAGATCTGAGTTTGCGAAAGTCGCTTAATTTCCCTACGTCCCGGAATGCGATCGGTTCCCACAGCCTTGATATACCAAAGAATGTGTCCCGTTTTAGAGCAAAAAGCCGCGCGCTTTCCCAGGCCGATGTCAATTCGGGTCGCGGGATAGTCGCAAGGCCGAACGCCATCCTTTTATCCTTGTTTATCCTTTAGTTTTAACATTGATTGGTAGATGGCGCTGTTCTGAGCGCTGCATCGCGCTATTGACTTGAACCAGTGGATAGTACATAACAAGAAAAAAATCCTAGTATGGGTCATGATCCCACTCTGAGATTGAGGCCTCTACTTATTAATTTGAAATAGAGATATTTCTGCAAAGGTACGAGTAACTACAAACTTTAATAATCCAGATTGTTTTGACATACACTCCAGGTTATTTAAACTTGTCTTCTCTTTCTTTTAAAATCGGTGAGCAAAGTAAGCAAAAACCAATCCGACTTCACCTCAAATGTGGAATTTACAGGAACGTTAAGCAAAAACTTAGCCTGTATTTAAAAATCGATTGCAACCAAAAAATTGTCACTGACAAATGATTCGAACGCCTTGCGGTCGAAATTACGAATTCAAATCTTCGAATTCGGAACAAAAACCGCCATTAGGTTTTTTCGGCTGTCGATTTTCGGGGCTAATCGTGTTTTTTGTCGATCACGGTCTAATCGATGTTCACTAATTCGATTTGCGCCCCTCCTACCGACGGAGTAGGCGTTACCTATCGATCGTCTAGCCAGATCGTTACACAAATTGTTTCGAATTTCGAATCGCGTATCGCGAGTAGCTTAGGTACTAAACCGTGTTGATAATTTGTTTAATAAAAATAAAATGAATCGATTGTGGTCTTGGACTCGCCATTCAAATGCCGCTAATGTTTTTTTAATGATATTTTTCACAATCGGACGATCATTGACGGTTATTATTATTAGGCGTCGGTCGGTGGGAATCGACTCAATCTAGCGTGTTGATTATATATCGGTTATTTTTTATCATAGCGACTTCTGCAATCACTGTATGAATCATCGGTAGATAGAAGGCCGTAAGATGTTAGGCTCGGTTCTTTACTTTGTATGAAAATGGTTAGTGACTCATTTGGGATAGAATTAGATAAACAAAACATGTCGTATGGTTTCGATTATGTTTTCTATTGGTAGATATTTTTTTTGAAATGGTGTGACACTGGCAGTCTTCCAAACGTGATATAGATGGAATATAATTTCTCATTATTAAACAAACCTTAATTGAACGGTATTTTTATATAAATTTCGAAACACATAGGTATCCAACGGACTGGCCGTTTACATTTTGTGCAAATAATTTGCTTTAAAAATTCGAACACCGGACGTTTTTTAAATTGCGTTCTAAATCCAAAATCACCTGCCGATTGCATCGATTATATGAAATAAACGTTCGCGGATTTCAATCGACTCGTTTTATAGACGCTAATTGTTAGTTTTATAAGGGCATGCTTCATCTTTTCTCAAATAGGCTTAAGCGACATGCATTATCGTATAAAAATAAGTCTTTGTATACAAGTTTTAGTTCTTCGAAGACTAAGATTGTTAAATAGGGTTTTAAAACATTCGAGATGGGTGGCTTGTGGTCCATTTACGACTATTGGTTTTGATAGAAACCTATATAAAGTTTTATGGTCAGGGAAACGGCGGAATTACAAGTAAGTATTTGTTTGAAAGAACATAAAATATTCATAAAGTATATGTTTATGCGACCTTTTGTTATTGAGGTATTTGCGAGATGGAAAATTGTAATTGGGAACATAATCGAGTCGTTTTTAAATAATATCAAATGTTAATAATAAAAAAAACATGCGATAATAATCCTTGACGCCTAGGAATAAAGCTGCCGATACTTACAGTATGAAATTGTCTGTACCTGCAAGGTGTAATTTGCCGGTACTAAAAGTATTGTGACTAGAACGAATAACCATTCAATCATTTCAATTAATTTCAGCCTTGCCTGCCTAGTTCATGTAATTTGAAGATAATTAATGTAATTTGTTTTTTATTAAAAGTAGTCACTTTCTTCTTTATGTCTGTGTCTGTTAATTGATACGAGTATGATGGCAATTTTAGATGGTTGCAATGATATTATAATAAAAGAAAAGAAACACAGGAAACAAAAGTTTTATTCCGGCGATTTCTTTTATATTAATAATTATTAATTTATTAATAAAGGAAAGCATACATTTGGCATCGATAACTGCAAATTCGTGGCACGGTATATGTAAATTCGAAAACAGAATAACGTTTTTAATCAAATCGAATCGAGTCATTACCTTGAAAAGTTCGTATCGAAAAGTTTATCCGTATTTCGAAATAAACTTTATGGAATAACAATAAAATTCAAATTTGGAAAACAGCGAGAGCTGGAAGGGAGTTTTTGAAAATTGTTTCTCTATTTTCTTAGTGCCCAGTACAATACTATCTTCGGCCATTCAAATGTTGTATCTGCGCGCGCATCGCGCAGAATGAATATTTATTCCGCTTTTAATCCCTATTGTTCATATTTTACTCGGGCAATATCGGAATCGTTTTGAATTTGGAATTTGACGTTGGCGGTTTTGAATTTCGAATGCGCTGGTGTTTTGTTTAGAGTCGCATAATGAAGTAAGGACAAGGACCATGCCGCATTGAGGGTGTAAATTGTCATCAATTAAATTATGCAGTGGCAACTCATTATTTATTATGACAAGGTCCTGTAAGTTGGTAATAGGGATGTGCTAGCAGGCAGGTTAATGTATATAAAGTTTCGATGTAATCCTCAATGCTAATCGATACGAAGATTGAATCCCGTCAACTCTATTATGACTGTCAAGTATAATTAACATGGCTGACACCGTGACAGCAATCAGCAAGCCACAGATCACGAGCCATTATCTATGCCCGATAGTGCCACCTATTATACTGGGACCTATACGTAACACAAGACCGTCTATATATATATGTACTTAGATAATACTTAATGAATATGACTTTTTCAAGCGGAATAAAATTGCTAATTGTGACAAAAACTTGTTTACAACCGTTTTTGTCTTAGGTTCCGTGGCGTTTCAAAATAAAACTGTGAAATTTGGTAGATTGTAATCGATAACATTAAATCGAATTGCGGTATTATGTTTTAATATTGAAAAAATCGTCACTTTTTGTGGCGCTACAAAAAAAGATTGGTAACGTCTTATGACGAGTATGGTATTTAATTGTTCTATTGAAATCGATGTGTAAATACGTACTTCCTTTGTATTTTGTAATTTCCTGCTGCATCTGTAGATAATTCAGCATTAAATAGATACAGATCTGAATTGAATAATGTCGTAACACAACGATTAGTGATCTGATATTAACATACTGAACAATAGTCAGGTAGAGTCGCATGATAATCGTAGTGGAGAACAAACAGACGCAGATAGACACACCTACACACTTCTATAAGACATGATATGGCATAATGCTCATTGTACGGTGAACATTTTATTAAGCAAATGACATACATAAATATATTTTTTTCTTTTTATTTTCAGCCACGCACTACATCTTATTTTGACCAAAAAGTAACCAGGAAAAGATTCTATAGCTCTACAAAAAAAAGTCGACCCAATTTAAACTAATGAAAAATTTTTAATAATCGGAAAAAATCGATATAAATTCACAATATCCCAACCCTATCTGTCAAATGCTGCAAATTCCGAAATTAAACTCAAAGGTAAAGGCGATTCCATTGTAACCTAACAGATACGAATGATAATATGTGACGTTGATCAGATATTAGCATACGAAACAATAGTTAGTTAAACAATAGATATAATTGAGGTGGTATCGGTTGGAATCGTTCGGTAATTTCCAGGGGTTCCACAGGTTAATTACGGTACTGGAACTAGTAAATTGATTTTGTATACGTATAGTGTTGGGACACTTTGTAAGTGGTTAGTGTGGTTAGATTTTGGTTACGATTTCGGGCTAGTGTTGTCGTGTTGCTTGTAATTAATGACAGCTATAGCGCTTTTTATAGATTTTTTTTATTTTGAGTTTAAATTAATATCGAATATGTATACGTATAGTGTTGGGACACTTTGTAAGTGGTTAGTGTGGTTAGATTTTGGTTACGATTTCGGGCTAGTGATGTCGTGTTGCCGGTAATTAATGACAGCTATAGCGCTTTTTATAGATTTTGTTTATTTTGAGTTTAAATTAATATCGAACCTTTAATGAGAAGTATTACTTAATTGTTTTGAAGAATATAAATATAATTACTTGCCTAGCACCTGCCTCAGTATACCTAAAAATTAAATGACTTATATTTAATTCGTAAGATTATTCAGCAAGGCAATATAACATTTCCAGTTACCTAGTATTTTTTTAACGATCATATAGACAGTTTTGATATTTTATTTGGGTCGCAGTTGCACCACGTCCGTAGAGAAAGTACCCACCGCTACCCCACACGTGACCCCTGGGTGGTGCTAAAAGTGCAACAAAACTGGCAACCGTACTGTCTTCTCGAAGATCTCACGGTTCGAAATAATTGTCATACGTATCCGGACCGCGGAAGGTCGATCCGCGGACCTCCAAATAATTTTAAATGTGCTGCATGCATACTGATTTCGTTAATTTTTTTCTGGACCTCAAAAAAATTTTTCTAACATAATCCGGACCCCACTTAAAACTAATTGCCGCCACTGCGATAAATATTTAATGTGTAAAAATGGTCGTCAAGTAGATTATGCAGTGGTAACTAAGCACAGTAGTGCTTATTATTAAAATTTACCTGTTGCCAAAACTGCGCCAGTAGATATATCCGTTCCTTCTTGAACAACCAGTCCATCGAGTGCATAGCTTGCACCTCTGCCTCCGGTGCAGGCAGGCTCGCCCCGGTGGGGTGCATCCGGGCTAGAAGGCGGGCATGTCACCACCCGAACATGCGGAACACGGCAATCGATTGCCTTCTCGCGTGTCTTTTGTTCGCCGTCTTATTGTGCCCTGCAAAAGAAAGGTCGGACTAATTTGGTGGTATCGATTGATCGTGGCGGGTGAAATGCTAGTTTTAGGTTACCGTTGGAGTTGTGGATATTTGTTATCATTGTCTACAGCAGCGCTTATTAAATGTGAATCTCCTATATTAAAATTGATAGTTCTTACCCTAAAAATGGGTGTAATGCTAGTATTAGGTTACCGTTGGAGTTGTGGATATTTGTTATCATTGTCTGCAGCAGCGCTTATTAAATGCGAATCTCCTATATTAAAATTGATAGTTCTTACCCTAAAAATGGGTGTAATGCTAGTTTTAGGTTACCATTGGAGGTTGAGGACATTTGAAATGTGATATTTGTTATCATTGTCAACAGCAGCGCTTATTAAATGTGAATCTCCTTTATTAAAATTGATAGTTCTTACCCTAAAAATGGGTGTAATGGTAGTTTTAGGTTACCGTTGGAGGTTGAACACATTTGAAATGTGATGTGTGTTATCATTGTCTACAACAGCGCTTATTAAATGTGAATCTCCTATATTAAAATTGATAGTTCTTACCCTAAAAATGGGTGAAATGCTAGTTTCAGGTTACCGTTGGAGGTTGAGGACATTTGAAATGTGATATTGTTATCATTGTCTATAGCAGCGCTTATTGAATGTGAATCTACTATATATATAAATTGACAGTGCCATTCAAAAAAAGTTGTGCAGGCCTATGTGCTTAAATTGAATGCAACTCCATGATTATGTTTTAGACAGATAATAACTACTTTTATTGTTTTTGTATATCCAAGGACCAAAAAGTGAGTAATTCTTTTTAAATTCAAGGTGACTGAAGAGTCACACAATAATAAAAAGTTTCGTTATTTGACGACCACATTATTTTTCTAACAACTAATTTATCAATTAAATTGACGATTATTGTAGCTCGCATGTCGTCTGAAGGACACACCTCAATACATATAATATATTGCTAAAGTCACCACTTGCACCTATAACGAAACCCCGCCACAGCACCGCCACTCGCAAGCATATTAAATCGATCACTGATAAACGAACTATTCCTAACTAGGGTCAAGACGCGATACGATCAGGGCTGGTACAAATGATAATTCGCAGTCGCATGTAGCCGAAACACCTAAAAACTAAGTTATCGCCACCTGAACAAAGAGCCGTAAACCGCGACTTGTGAATTTGGGGCGGTTTGAGAAGTGAGCGGAAGCGGGAGCGTGTAGTGCTGCAAGTAGTGGTTAATAGTGTAGTTGCCGGCAAACATATTGAACCTATGTGCGCAGTAGCCGATTTACGTACGAATCACGCTACTGCGCAGGTCAATCAGGTTCAAGATGATTGCCGGCAACAGTAACAGTATCTTATCGTTGGAGATGGTAAACAGTATGATTTTAATGAAGATTAGGAATAAAGAATGCATATGTCTGGAAAATAGAAAAAAGAATACTGTAATTTCAAATCCGAATACTTCTTAATCCACAAATGTAGAAATAAAGGAAAGATTTAATTATTTTTGCTCCGGGGAGCAGGATTCGAACCTGCGACCTTCTGGCATTCGCGGCTAGTTGCTCTAGCCAACTGAGTTTAATTCCTCGCTTTTCGAAGACCCTGTGAATTAACAATTATATCTAAGACTATGTTCTAAGATGTAATGTCAAATAGATTTTGAATAAAGATTTAGTGCACAGCATTAGAAAAAACCTAATAAACTTAAAGCAAGAGTTATTTACCAGTGCCACTATCCGCGTGAGTTGAATATAATAGAATATAATAATTATTTATTGTCAAAACTGTGTACATTATTATAACATGTCATAAAAATAAGTTGAAGTTGACTATTAAAGAATTTATCTAAGATACCTTCTGCTTACTTATTTGGATAATAAGTACTGGTACTGATAATTGATGGCTAATTGTAGTATTATTTGATCGATGAAGAAATGTGTATAAAACCGCTCTTTTCCTAAAACTTGCACCCATAAGGCGGCCGCTAGGGTTGAACCAGTGAATTACTGGCGTGTCAATCAATAAACATGATAAGTGCGGGACTTTCGTGCGGCGATATGCAAACAGGATTACACGCCGCACGGAACGCAATCGATCCATCGATTCATTCAGCCAGTTCTATTCTTTTAATTAACAGTTTTGAATTTCGAACGTTTGTACTGGCAATTAATAAATTATCGATGCCATAAAGAAGTTCGGTGAAAAAAATGTACTTATTTTGAAATCTGAAATACTTTGCTTTTTAAATTGAATTTTATTTAATATACGTTTTTAGGAGGGAGTTTTTAAGTGTTATCGATAATTTACCAACTTATTATCATTATTATCAGATATTATAAAATAATATTTACATTCTAAAAATTAATTGTAATTTAAAAAACTCATAGTCATTGTTCATTCATTTAGTCTCTTTATTCTTATCGTCTGAATTATAAGTAAGAAAAAGTCACAAACTATTTTTATTATCTTTATCTACCAATCCCCCCACATACTATAGTCTCCCCCAAACACCTCCAAAGCTTCGTGAGTCACACGGACAGAAACACCCACTTCGGCTAACAGCAGTTTGTTATTAGTTAATATTCATTAGCTCTGATAAGGGGTGCATTGACACTGACCGTTTTATTCTATTAAGAAATGTAAAATGTATTCAATTATTTCGGTTGCCTTATGAAGAGGCACTTTGTCAAATGTTTTATATCTATCATGCATTAACGTTTCTGATAGTGATACTACAACTTGATATTAAATTAAAAAAAAATGTTTGATTAAAAAAAAACATCAAATAAAGATCACAAACGTCTTCGTAAATAGCGAAAAAAAAATCTAGTCCATAAAATTCAACCAGCAACATTCGAAATTCAAGAAATTTTAAGGATGTCATTGTCAATACGTATTTTTTATCGATAGATCTACGACCAACTTATTTGTGAACCGCCAAGAACTTTAATACATTACAATATGGCTTGTTTTTACTTGCATTATGTGTTTGTGTTAAGTTGGCAGTTCGGTCGCGTGTAACCCCTATTACCCGACAGGGGGCTTAACAACTTTATTTTTCGGTGAAACGAAATTCGGTCAAAAATAAATCGTTTGAAATTACAAGTGTATTAGAATTGTAAATTTGTCGTGCGGAGTGGTTCACTTAGGATCGTTTCTATTAATTTTAAGTATTCATAACTGTTATTGTTTTGCAACTAGCTAATGATGGTAGATTTAGCTAACGACCGCTATGGCTGTACAATTGAGAATTGCTTTGACTTGTCGAAAACATATACAGCATTTAATATTATGAGTGTTTCAAATTAAAAGTAGTCAAGTTGCCCACTCACTTTGACTTGACAATCCTAATCCCAATAAGGTCTAGTTCCCTTCGGGTTGGAAGGTCACATGGCAGTCGCTTCCGTAAAACCTAGTGCCTATGTCAAATTAGGTAGCGGACTCCGGGCATCCTCTAGGATGCAACTGTACTGGGATAACGCTAGGAGGATGTTAATAATAAGTAAAAATAGGTACCGATAGTATTAAAAAATGCGCTCTTTTTCTCTGATACCCTATTGTGAATTTCGTATCATGAATATGACGAAAAACCAGAGTTAAATTCTAAGTTAGTTAGTTAGTGATAATTTGTGACGATTCCCTACGATAAAATATATGCATTTCGTGTCTAATCGCTGTTATAAATTAGTTCCCTTGGATCGATTTTCGTCTTTACTGATTAGTTGATCTATATTTATGTAATCGTTTTATCGATAAACATTTCTGTACAATAAAATTTAAAGACAGGTGCTCGACAATAACCGAAAGGAACATGCCGCAAACAATTTTATAACCATCATAAATATAACCGACCGAAACCCTCACACGGGCGAAACTTTTTAAACACACCGAAGAAACGTAAAAACAAACATAACTTTACATTCATACCGACCGTTTTACAACCCTAACGTAAACGGCATAACGGTTATAATCAAATACGATTCGATTTCCGAATTAAATTTTTAAATTTGGCGATACAGTCAATACCGAACGTAGTAAAATCTATCGTGCATCGAAGGAACGTTCGTGACAGAAACTTCGCTAGTTTCCTCCCAATCGATGCCTTTTAGTTCTTTTTATGGCTTCAGAACTAATTATTTATACACAATCAAGATCGCTAAAATGTTGCACGATATCCAGTTGGAAATTCAAAATTCGAACGCAGTGTTCCTTTTTCAAAACTCCCTCCTTTTGTTGCCATAGACGCGTTATCGACGACTTTGCACTTTGTGCTCGATATTAGTCATATTCGGTTTCGTTTTTTGGTATTCGTGATTTTCGTTGTGGTTCTTCGTTTGTGCCCTTTGAGCGTAGCAGTTCTTTAATTGATGGATTTTCGCTGTTCTCGCTTTGTTTTGGTGCGAGTGGTTTTTCGACGTGTGCTAAGTGCTTTGTCGAACAAGCTATTGATTTGAAAACGAGTCACACGTCATTCGTGTTTTTGTGCATTTTTTTTGGTTCATTGTGCGGAGTAGAGGACATCTACGTGTATCCTGGAGTAAAGTTTAGTATACACAATTATGAAGTATGATATACGACATGTCGATGCCAAGTAGGAATCCCATTTATAACGAAATGAGTGATAGTGACGCATTTTGGTCATATTGAATTTGGCTGCTAATAAGTTAAATATGCCTAACTAATTACGATATGTCAAAGCCGTATGCGTCCAGACAGAACCGCGTGGGATGCTCTTATTCACATAACTCAAACACAACCGTTGACCTTTCAACTTACGCAACCCTAAGCCCGATACCGCGCTATAAACGTCAGCTTAACTGAATTGACGATTTCAATTTTCGAATAGCAATCGAATGACACTTTTAACGTGCGCGCATCACGACACTAACCGATTACGAGCGATTATCGATACAATTCGATACGTCGCGTGTTTGTTTTTACTTTATTAAAAGGCAGGTGGCCAGTATTAAGCTGTAGTTTTTATATGCGTAAAAGCACTTTTATTCTACTGAAAATTTAGTACGCCCTTAAGGGCATGGGAGCAAGGTTGCATTTTGTCTGATTATTACTTTCTCAACTGTTTACAGAATGACTTAGTTGGTTGCATGCAAGAAAAAGTTTGCTCTTTGTCAGTTGCTAGCGCCACCTAGTGCGAACCGAGTGTCAACTGTTATTGTTTGCATTTGAAACTCATTTTGTTCTTTTTTTAATGAATTGAATACATTATAATGAATGCTTTCCCAGTATTTGTGATCAACATCAGAGTGACGTAATGAAATAAACAGAAGCTTGACACATGCTTAATATGAACATAAATACATCAGGATACACTCTTGGGGATAATAATTAGACGATTTATAATCATCCTCGGCTTAAAACAGTGAGATGACATAATTATGTCTTTAGAAGGGAGAGAAAAAAGTTAGTTTATGATCGGTAGCTGTTAAAGAATGTGGGGTGAGGTCGTATATATGGTTTTAAATGTTTCTAATAGATGAAGTAAGTCCCTTAAGAGAATGTGGCTTTATAGACTGGAGCTTTTTGGTGTTTGGCCGGTAGCAATAATTTTTGTTCCTGCAAACACTACTCTTAAGTGGATCTCAACCGATTCTTCCAGAAACATTATAGGTTGGTAAGATCTGACAATAAGTAACGATATTAAAGAACATTCCAGACGTTACAATTGGGCAATTTGAGTGACCTTCAATGATTATGGGCAATCGATCCACATGAATCAATTTGAATACCTACCAATTTGCTCAGATAGAACTAGTATCTAGAGAATGCCTCTTGACCTGTAAATAAAGTCTATATAAGTACTACAAGAAAGATTATGTAGGTAAGTCTTTATAAAAGAAAATATTAGCAAGACAGCTATTGAAGAGTTTCAAGTTTTAAACCACGGGGTTGTATATATGAAGTCAATATAGGCTGATATTAATATAAAAACAAAATATGATTTAATATAATACCATTAACCCTACATTTGATCTATAAACAGAAAGACGTCTCCCCTTATGAGACAAGACGTGTGTGACACTTAAGGCATTTCCGATGCAATAGAAGGGAAATATGACGTCCGATGGGGTGGAACGACTTTTTGCGGCGCTGTGATTTGGGGCTGTGGGAGTGCTCTAATGAAACCATATTTATTGTAATACAATACATGTCAATCTTAATTTATAACAAAAGATATATTCTAAAATTTCGATTATTTTAATGGAAATTAAGAACCTTTTTTTAAATGTTGTATTTCTATTTATAGCTAGAAACTCAATTTTAAATTAATGTACATATTCATAATATATATAATGTATCTTAATGTAATAATAAAAAAAAATCAACAACCAACATACAGGCGAATGAGAACCTCCTCATTTTTTGAAGTCGGTTAAAAATGTATAAAAAATATAATTTTTAATTTTTTTCTTGTCGATCGATATATCTATACTAATTGTGCTTCCCATCACTAGTAATTACGCTACAATCCTTCGTTCCATTTTTAAATAAAAAGACGTTCTTTTTTCGAATACGGTCGAGATAAAATCGAATATTACTCCCCTCGACTTTCGGCGCACATGTCGATTCTAAATGACTAACGGATTTTTAAATTAAGACACATGTAATTCTAAATTAGAATAGGTGACTTTATAAGAAAGAACATCGCTTCAAGTTTCAGTTATTTTATCATTATGAATCGGTTTAAAATATTTTGCATCAATTTTAAAATGAACGCTGCTCTCCTAGTAGCCAGGTAGACATTGTCTCAATGACAGTTTCTGTGTATTCCGCTTTAATAGGTAAAATAGCTGTCAACAGTCAAAACAGCGAATCTTCAAGTCAATAAAGGGTCGGCAACGCGCTTGTGATTCTTCTTACCCAATATTATTCACTATTTCATGGTGTAGCATGTCGATAGGTGCATATATAGTCACATCACAGATATAGTTTGTAGTCGTACAAAACTCTAAGGCCAAATCCTGTCAAACGAACGCAAGCAAAACTCGACTTAGAGCTCTGAGTGTTAGGTAGATTTTTGCTTGCGTTAATTTGACAGCACTTGGCCTTACAGTTGTGTACGAACTATAAGATAACTGACAAGCCTTGGTTTTTTTTTCTGTGGCTCAATCTATCGATTAAGAGCATGTTTTTTCTTCTTGTACAGACCTACTACCTAGACACTGTTTCAAAGTGTGAGTTTCTGTGTACTTATTGAATAAAACGTATTAGACGGGCGTTCCATTTCTTCGGTTCTGATCAAATCAAAGACTTTGGATAGTAAATTCTAGAAATTATATAGAGGCATGACGGCAAAAAGACTGCCTGACCAAGGCTGAATATGAATGATAATAACTATTAGATAATATCAATAATGTCACAGAGTATAAAAATAGAACATTATAGATCAAAACCCAGCGTGACTGAGCTCCCGGCAGGTGACGCTCGTAACGAACCGAACGTTATATTTAGTCTGTGACACGTACAGACAGCAACATGCTCACTAACCTATAACAGTCTTTATGCTGTTGCAATAAGGTGCACGAGTGGTCATGTGTCGCCGATGGTACAGCGGTCCAGTAATACATTATGAGAATGACAGTTAATTGCGAGGGCCGTGTTAATCGCTGGACGTAAGTTTCATATTATGTGATACACAAGCAGACGGCCCACAAGTCGCCATTCGGTATAAATAAACGATTGCAAGTCGAGGGTTTGACTGTACTTTGTCTATTTTTTCAACCTGACTGTGGCTTTATAGGCCGGACCCAATAAATCGATAGGAGTGCGTGGTTGGAAAGTGGCCTGGGGAAAAATCCAGGGGAAACCTCCGACACAACCACGCGGGCGGTTTCAACACTGGAATACTGAGTTTGCGCTCCAGTAAGATTAGTTGAGCAGCTTCAACTGAATCTGAGGTGTGAGTGGAATCGAGCTACTGGGAGTTTTGTCGCTGGTTCACTAAACCTAGCCTAGCTGGTAGGAGTCCAGCAAGAAACTCAGCTAGGCCCGACCTGGGTCCGATTGACTCTTCCCGGTATGCGGCGTTACTGGGACGAACAGGGACTAATGGAAGTCTTTGAATACACTTTGTTCCTTATTAAAAATAAAACAATGTTTAAGTAAAATGAGCTATCTTAAGGATTTAATGCAGTTTCCCTTAAGGCGCGTGTAAAGGCAAGGCCTTCTCCATACAAACTCTGTGCAAGTTGTATTCGTCGGTTTTGCCCCCGCATACAATTTTTTTTTGCTCGTTAATATTGGATACACGAAGAATGTCAAGAAAAAAAATTCAAAAATTTCAAAAAAATAAAAATAAATTTCTTGAGATTCTGGCTAACAGAAAAATAAGCATACTGATCAAAAATCATAAGTGTAATGCAAACACAAGCAAAGAAAAACTTGCACAAAGTTTGTATGGAGAGTGTTTGCCTCTACAGGCGCCTTAAGAGGCTATAAATTTTTCCATCCTGTATAGGCCGTTAGTTCTCATAAGGATATAGTCTGATGATGATATCTATCAACTTCTCTATCTAGTCTATATCATATTAAACAAGATAATTGATAACAATACAATACATCATCTAGCGTTATCCCAGTACATTTGCATCCTGAAGGATGCCTGGGGTCCGCTACCTAATCCCAAGATTTGGCGTAGGCACTAGTTTTTACCAAAGCGACTGCCATCTGACCTTCCAACCCCGAGGGGAAACTAGACCTTATTGGGATTAGGCTTTGTCAAGTGAGTGGGCAACTTGACTGTTAGAAGTTCTCAAGCCGCCCGAAGGCTTCCAACTTGGCTTAACGACTGCTGCCATAGACAGCAACTGGGATCAACGGCTTAGCGTGCCTTCCAAAGCACGGAGCGCTCAGTTAGTAACCACTCAAAGCGGTCACCCATCCAAGTGCTGACCGCTGCCCACGTTGCTTAACCTTAGATACCGCAAGCGGTACGCAGGCGCCGCTGGGCCACGTGCGCTCCAACAACAACACGAACAATACAATACATACGGCAATTAATTAGAACCCCCAGATTGGAACCCTGGGGGAGGCTAAGGCTGGCTGCGTTCTCCACTGGATGGCTATGCTAACTCTCTGGGCAAGGAACGAGCCAGCCCAGTTTTGTATAGCTTAGTCGAATAAATGACATGACCATACTTAGGCCAGAGACATCTGACTGACAACTGACATACCGTCCAACCTCTTAGACACCAACACATAATCCCTGCACGTGTTTGCAACGTAATAATAAACAATAATTCTTACAAACATACAAAATCCTATATCAACCCGTGATACATTTTAAAATCAAACTTATTTTGAAGGACATAAAGTCTTTATTCTAAAGAAGGGAGTGTGTGAGGTGCGAGCTTGCTAGGATTATAGTTGCATATGCCAATGGCTCATACATTTTGATACACTGCCAAGCTCGATAGTGTATGTGTAGTTACTATAAATGTCGACATTTATTGGAATCGCTTGTGTATCAGTCCTCCAGTTGGGATAGGAACGATGTCCAATTGATTTTGTAGTGGACAAATCATCGTTTTTGTACAACGACGCTTTATAAGACTGGCTCGAGGGCGCTTCTTTTAGGGATATTTTTTATGGATAAAAAAGTACGAATCAAACCATACTTGAATTTAAACTTTCGTGAGACATGTTATAACTTTATTTTACTAAACGGTTAAAACTCACAGCGCGCGCGCGCACGTCGCACTCATCCTGAGGAAGAACTCCCGAAGAGTTCAAAACATGTCGCCCGAAGTGACAATTAATACGTGAGTTTTAACCGTTTAAAATAAAGTTAAGGATCAAACCATGTCCAGACGTTTGTGTAGCGGTGAAACGGTCACAGATAGGCAGACAGACGACAGATAAAGTTACTCAGGGATTTGTAATATTTGTAATATTACATACACAAATATCACATTGTAATTTGTATTATTACAATGATGTATCTATATGTAATCTCCGTTTAAACCCTCAAGAGACTCATGATAACGCATCTCATCAATTTGTTTGTATTCCCTTCTAATATTTATTTATTTAAAATACTCTGTGTGAATCCATTTCCATGGACACAGACAAACGCCCAGTGAAAACAAACAAAACATAGTAACGAGTCATAACCCTTTACCTTAAAAAAAGAAATAAAATCCTTCGATCATCCGAACTTCCATAGCCGACATGTGGCAAAATCGGAGTCGATGACTAAAAAACAACAGACTGTCCCGCTTTGTTGTATAGCGCCGTCACCGTCTAGCCGCACATGTGTGCCCCGAATGTGAATGGACATTGTTTTTTAAAGATCAGTAGCGGGAATCGATTATGTTGTTCGATTAACGTCATCATGTGGGAATGATTTTGCCAGATGATTAAACATGGCCATATCAAGTAATAAAATTATAAATTAAATACATATTTATTAATGAACTGAAGTAAAGTTTATGAGTGGAATTAGACTTTTATACATATTAACTTCATTAGGTATAGTTCGTACAAAATTCTAAGGCCAAATTCTGTCAAACGAACGCAAGCAAAACTCGACTTAGAGCTCTCACTGTAAGGTAGATTTTTGCTTGACTTAATTTGACAGCACTTGGCCTTACAGTTGTGTACGAAGTATACCTGATCCCTGATCCTGATTTTTATTTTTAATAAATGATTTTTATTTTTTTTATTTTTTATACCTACTTACTTACCTATATATAAGACTTATAAAGTATACACTTTACAGTTTTTTTTTGATATCTTCATCATCATCCTCGTAGCGTTATCCCAGTACAGTTGCATCCTGAAGGATGCCTGGGGTCCGCTACCTAATCCCAAGATTTGGCGTAGGCACTAGTTTTTACGGAAGCGACTGCCATCTGACCTTCCAACCCCGAGGGGAAACTAGACCTTATTGGGATTAGGCTTTGTCAAGTGAGTGGGCAACTTGACTGTTAGAAGTTCTCAAACCGCCCGAAGGCCTCCAACTTGGCTTAACGACTGCTGCCATAGACAGCAACCGGGATCAACGGCTTAAAGTGCCTTCCAAAGCACGGGAGCGCTCAGTTAGTATCCACTCAAAGCGGTCACCCATCCAAGTCCTGACCGCTGCCCACGTTGCTTAACCTTAGATACCGCAAGCGTACCCGGCGCCGCTGGGCCACGAGCGCTCCTTTTTTGATATCGTCATAATATATTGATTTAAACTTACACGACTTTCACACATTATTATTGCTCGCGACCACGGATGTTGTGATACATTCGAAACGTCGGGCAAAACCTTAAAAAAGGTAAATTGGTTATAATTGTACAATGTACGCGATTAACTCCCGTTCCCCAATTAGTAGATTAATCAGTAATCACAATCAGTGAAAATATAAATGACCTCTCCTCTAAATAAAAGTATATGTATTGGTAATAATTTATTAGGTAACTAATAATCGAGTGAAAACTATAATTGCAAATAGTTAAGCTTGCATATTTTTTTTAAATATAATACACAACTTTTTTCAGCTTGTTTCGTTTGATATTAAAGCGTAGGTACGGGTACGCGTAAGCGGTGTCATCTGACCGACAGTAAAGTCCTCATTTGGGTCAGTGGGGTCATCTTGACTGCGGAGTCACGTGAGCCCATTCAGTAAGTGACACCATCAATTGATTGTACGTCACGTATTGTTTACGTTGGCAATACCATGATATGCTACACCGAGTGGTGTAAACTATAAGCTGGGGCGGGAGAGAGACTGGTGTTCGGCCTCTGTTGACTTTCCTTAGGCCTTTAAGTATTGAGTTTCCGTTAAAATTAATGAAATCACATTTCTTTGGTACAAATCGGGTATATTTCAAGACATATATATTTAAATAATTTCAATTGATGTTGACGTTACAATTTTCTGTTCTATTACATTTGACAATAGCTATTCAAGTCTTGACTGTAGAAAAGTTTAAATGATATAAAAAGGTTAGACGAAAGCACGTCGTACACTGGTTTTTCGATTACAACAGCCGTCATCGGAAGCAGTATTTCTGATAGTTTTACGGGCTCGAGAATCATAAACTGATACACATACCAGCGCAATCTAATTGTACAAAACCGCACACTTAGGTATAAATGCCTTTTGTTGGGGAAAACAAAACTGTGACTTGTACTCTCGATTATTATTTAAGCAGATTACGTACATGCACCTTTATACGTCAATAAGCTATTAATAAAAATAAAATAGCTCTGCCATTAGAACAAGCGTAAGAAACTCGGAGAAATAAGGACTTTTTGGTTATACGCTAAATTATATTGAACACAACCAAATCTGAAAATTTAAATTAAATACTTCACATCAAAAATATTTAATTTCTTCTTATTGCTTTTTTTAATGTTTTTGTCCTGTACATCATATTATCTTACTTTGAAACAACATATTTTAAGTTTACTGACAATTGACAATACTCTCAGAAGTGATCTATTACCTTTCCGCTTATTCTCATGACTTATACCACAAAACGAACTACTATTTCCGAAGCTGCGCCATTTGAAACCTTATATCAAAGCAACACCGTTGGTTATAACTCGTATCCACCGTGAGAAAATATGCCGAAGACTCAATTTAGCCGATAAGGATAGTAATATGACACTATTTTTTCGCTTGATAGTGATTTTAATATTTTCTTAGAAATTCGTAGCGATAAACAAGGTGTTAGTAATTGAATTAATTATAGTTCAACTTCCGTTACAACGAGAAATACGAATTGATTATCGGAATTCGGAAATATCGTCTTGCAGGTTAATTGTGTACCTATTGAAACAGAGCTGAGGCCGTCGCGGCATTACTTGTATCAATTGAAACAAACTCCTATTCTAACATTTATTTTCGACCGACATGTATTTTAGACAATTTGCTTTTCAGGCGACTTGTATTTAGCTGCGTTTTGATGCAGTGACCAGCTGCGTTTTAGACGAGTTGCTATTTCTACCAGTAGCTCTAGAATAAGTTTTTTCGAAATATTAACTAATTCGAACGCGTTTGCGTTTTGTCTCAAAATGTACGAAAGTGGTATGAAAACGTGAACAACGCCTCTGGTGGTCACTAGTGGAAACTAAAACAGCGAGTATAACATTTGTTGCTAACCGATGAACGTGCGCATTTCAAACTCCGTGAGAGCGTTTTCATACATTTTGAGATTAAACGCAAACGCGTTCGAATTAGTTAATGTTTCGATAAAACTCATACTAGAGCTACAGTTGCGTTTTAGACGCAGTGATACTAACCCACTTAAACTACCTACTTATATTAATTTACTAACATAACTTTTATTACTAGGTGTCAATCGTGTGATGTAACAATTTAATAGGTATTTCCTACATAAATTATATGACTTGGACGGCTCATCGGATCGGTCATCAACTGGCAGGTGGAGGCACTGATGCGGAAGTCGTGGCATGCATGGGGAGAGGCCTTTGCCCAGCAGTGGGACACCCAAATAGGCTAAGAAAAAATAATATTTATGTCACACCTGTCCATAAAGTGGCCATTATCGCACGTTCCGCGCGCGAAAAAACCCACTTCCTGGCCAGGGGGTGACATAAAATTTTGTACTTACCACTGGCGATAATAAAGAAAGCCTCAGATCGCATATTTATCGCCCTTGCCTTCGGCTCGGGCGTAAAATACCTGCGATCTGAGACATTCTTTGTTTTATCGCCCTTGGTAAGTAATGTACTATTATATAACATATTTGTAAATACAACTTGAAATTTTATTTTAACTTTAGTTACCCGATTGGCTTTGCATGGCGTCAATATCTCCAAAAACAATTATTATTGCGACGACCGCTTTAGCTTAGTTGGTAATGACCCTGCCTACGAAGCTGGAGGTCCCGGGTTCGAATCCCGGCCGGGGCATTTATTTGTGTGATGAGCACGTATATTTGTTCTTGGGTCTTGGATGTTTTCTATGTATTTAAGTATTTATTTATATATATAAGTATGTATATCGTCCCTTAGTACCCATAGTACAAGCTTTGCTTAGTTTGATTAGATAGTTTGATTGAGAGGTTGATTTGTGTAAGATTGTGCCCAAATTTTTTTTAATTTTTATTTATTTATTGTACACTTGGCAACCTGTTCAGATTATGTACCTAATCGCTATGAGGTCACTGAGTATGGGTGGGTTATTGTACTTATTGTCATGTGAGCTTTTTATCTCTTTATGTACGTTCTTACTTTTGATTCTGACTGTACTATCAGCATCACAGTTAAGCGCGGTTTAGCGTAGCAAGAACTTCAGTCAAATTTCATTACATTTCAGGTCGGTGAATTAAGGTTTCGGTACATATTTGTGAGAGGATCATTCGATACATGTTTTTGCACTTTACTGTACTAGGTACAGTCAGCATCAAAAGTAGCTTAAGCGTCAAAGTCTTTATTACAAGGGAATAGGAACTTTTATTTTATTTATTTATTTAATAATCGGGGTATAAAAACATAAAATTAACAGGGTCTCACAAAACCGTCGGAACAGTTTGTCTGTGTGATCAAGCTACTTTTTATGCTGACTGTACTTTGCTTTAGGTACCAATTTTAGAAATGCCGGTTTAAGTTAGTTAGGTTAGCGTCTCAATGGCTTAACTTATTGCGTTTTATTATGATATGGGCTCTATGATATGTGCTTTATTGTTATGATATGTTGGAACCCATTGATCGCGATAAGAATATTTCGTCAACATCCTGTGAATCAGATTTAAGCTGCGCGTGAGACGATTTCTTACATGCCTAAACATTTTAAGACCGCGATTCCATTGCTCTTATTTGACAAATAGACATCACTGTGATATCGCTTTTGTTTCACTTTTATGTCGTTTTGATTTTGAAAATATATCATGTTAGAGATGAAAATTGTTGGCATCGGGCCCCTGATATCGATATTTAGCTCTGTGTTGTGTGTCCGTCTGTTTCTGATTTTCCCGTGTCATAAAATATGGTTCTATGAATATCTATGTCTGTATTTTATATTTGCATTGCCACAGTCGTCAAAATAGATTACAACTGTAAAAACAATTAACGGCGGATCTTATAATCATGAAGTCTGTTCAATAGACAGGGTAAACGTCCCTATGTTACACACCTTAATTCGTAACAGTTGACACCTATTTTTCATCTCTTTTGTTATGAATTATTATGATTAAACATATCAATTATCTGGGCAATTTATATACCTAATAATAATAGTACATTACTTACCAAGGGCGATAAAACAAAGAATGTCTCAGATCGCAGGTATTTTACGCCCGAGTCGAAGGCAAGGGCGATAAATATGCGATCTGAGGCTTTCTTTATTATCGCCCGTGGTAAGTACAAAATTTTATGTCACCCCCTGGCCAGGAAGTGGGTTTTTTCACGCGCGGAGCGTGCGATAATGGCCACTTTATGGCCAGGTGTGACATAAATGAATATTAACATCTCCATTACTTATAACAAACAGACCTGGAGTATTGAATGTAGCATGTAGCGGAACCCGGGCATCCTTCAGGGTTCAACTGTACCGGGATAACGCTAGGACGATAAATAATATTCCCGGAGGTCCGTTTTTTTTGTAACTCAGTATGAGTAATTCCGGAATTTATCACTAACATTATACCTATAAACATACAAACTATTTCTTGCACTCGATACTTAACTGAGTTCTAAATTTGACAAGCATCATGGCAACTGTCAGATAGTAATTTCTATGATATTTCGCAACGGTTTGAAATTACTGGTTTGTCGGTATGTCTCTCCGATGCGATATCAACCGACATAAATCATGTTACAAAATCAACTTTCAGTTTAGAGATAAAATTACTTTTAGGTACCTACTACAATTACTCCCATAAAAACTTCTACCATTCAGTTCTGCCTTGCAATACAATACAATTATTTATTGGTAAAAAAATCATTTTACATGTTAATGTTATGTATGGGTATGGGTCACATAAATGGATCCCTAAGGGATATCCTGGATAAGTACCTTATAAGAGTTTAAGGTAGGTATGTTCTTTTATAGGATTCAGACTATTTTTATGTACTAAACTTCAACAAAATTGGTTGTTCGGTATCTTTTTAAAATGTAATAAACCTACCTAGTAGGCATGGATTCTTATAAAAAAACTTATTACGTAAGTGCACCCGGCATTTTTTTCATAACTGGACCTTCCTCCTTTATGATCTTAAGACTAAGTACCAGTTGGTTTGTATCCTCATTTACCTACTCTATACCAGAAAATGATCAGTCAGAATACCCTATATCATATGTTAGGTGCCGTGTCGGCATTGTGTGAACGTTTTTGCTACAAATACCTAAATAAGTACCTATTGTCTGATTATACTAATCACATAATTCTGAAAACTATCGGTTTGTGCGTATCATACATTCTCTCTCACAGTGATTGAGTGTAAGCATTTAACAATAGAACATAAATATCGAGCAAACGTTTTTAATTATGTTAGCTTTTGCGTACGGTTTTACTCACTGTAAGTAAGTATACAAGTATGTAGCACTGTCGTGTTCCTGGAGGTGAGCAAGGTTGCCAGAGCTCCCGAGGATTCACTGTGTTGAGAGCGAGGAACCTTTTATCCCTTCTGCTGTCAACACAGTGAATCCTAAAATCTTATAAAGGGTCGGCAACACGGACGTGACTCCTTTGGAGTTGCGAGCGTCTATAGGCTGCGGTGTCCGCTTACCATCAGGTGGACCGCACGTTTGTTTACCACCGTTGTTGTGTACAAAAAACTATAGTTCTTTTTATCTCACGAGCGCGGGTGAGCCATGGTTGTGTGTTGAGCTATAAATGCACATTTTCTATGTGTTCGTATGTGTCACAACTACAACTAATGGCTAAACCGCGCTCGTGAGATAAAAACACTATAATAAGTATTTGACAGTTATTGTTCGCCTTTATAGTTTTGAATTAATTTTGAAAGTGGTATTTTAAGCATACCTATAGAATTCTTAAATTAATATGGGCAATCAGAAAATACCTTTTCAGAAATGAAACGTGCACTGCAATATTAATTTTTACTATGAAATTATTGTAAAATAAAATAAAATGAATAAAATGAACTTTATTCTGTAAGTAGGCCGCAATGGCACTTTTACAAGTGAAACCCTATACTAGCGTTTCACAGAGGCCACTGCCGAGAAGAAACGCCGAAAGAAACTCGACAGAAACGCCAAAAGAAACTCGACTGTAGGTTGTTGAATAGCATTCTTATAAGAATTTATAATGAAACGATTTTCTCATAATTTATTTCGTTTTATGACAAATGAAATTAAATGTACGGAAACCAACTACAATCGCCAAAAAATGTATTGCAACCATCTCTCATTTCCTCTTCCGTCAAGAAATTGAACTTGGATACCTAATACAAAAAAAAAACAGTACCTAATACAAGAACATCTATGTAGTTATAAATATTCACTTATCTTATATCTTTTAACGAGCAATTCTTGTATATTTATTTATTTATATATTTATTTCGGGGATCTCGGAAACGGCTCTAACGATTTTGATGAAATTTGGTATGTGGGGGTTTTCGGGGACTAGCAATCGATCTAGCTAGGTCTCATGTCCGGGAAAACGCCGAGCATAGCTCGGTCGCCCAGATATTTTCTACTTTCGATTTATTTAGTTCACAATATACAATGTCGCTTAAAATGATTCGTTTGAAACTCATTCGCGTAGGGTCCACAATGTAACAGCCAGGTCTACTCAGGTACTACGCTCGTGTAGTGGTCCCTTAGGCATAATCGGAATATTATAATAATCTGGCCGAGTAAGTTGATACGTACTCACTCACAACCCCGGAGATAGCAAAATATAAATGTGTAAAAGCATTAACTAGAAGTAAACGTCTGAAAACTGAATAAAGCGGCGGGACCTTGTTTTGTATGTATGTATGTATGTATGTATGTTGTTTTGTATGTATGTATAGAAGCATATACGCGGAACAGATTATAAATACCTAGGTGCCTACAAACCATCTTCATTTCTTTTAATCTGTGTTGATAAAATTTTGTACCTAGGGCTCTCGGCTATAACAAGAGGTCAATTATATTTGCCCGGTCTCAATTAAACGGCGCCGTTACATGATGACAAAAACATTAGGTATACCTACACATTCATAGCCGGCACATAATTATACCACAAAACATTGCGTAATATCTGAACATAATGCCGAGCCAAACAAAGCACCCAAAATCCTTTCAAAGAAAGTCGGGTCCTAGGTTCACATCTGGCATACCTACACGCCGTGCAAAGTGCAGCGAAAGATGTCGCCAACAATTACTTAATGGAGGGGAAAAAAAAACACTTTAGAACTTGCTTACAAACGCGCAAAAAATATCGCATCGAGTCACAGGGATAGGCATGCTACCTGACATGTAAGGTCTTACAACCATAAAGAAGGTACATGAGAGTACCTACATGTAATATCATCGCTTAACATTAAAATCTGGAAAGTATTAACATACCAACTCAAATCTTTTAGTAAGGAAAACAAAAAGGAACACTAAGGCTACCCGAAGGTATATATATCATAACATTCAAATCAAGGCTATGAAGACACATCTATCGGATTCCAAGGAAGGAATTAACTATGAAGAAAAAGAACCTCAACAAGGCGAATAACTAAATAGTTCACCTAGTTTGTGCATTTTTAAACCATACCAGAATCAGTTAAAACTCACCCACCCTACCGAAAACTATTCTGAAGATTCAACATTTAAATTATGACACGATTAACACATAAAACATTAATTTCGTGATAAAACTGTGATATTTATCTAGTGTGATGGTGATGTGTTTATATTCGTCTATCTGTATTTCTAAGAGTGGCAAATGTGTATTTAGGGTAACGAGCTAAGGAGGTGTAATTATAATATCACCCAACCTGGAGTACTCAAGCAATTCCAAATATAACAATGCCGTAAAAAAAAGGCAACCGAAGATAATAATGCAGTAGATTGCCGTCGCAGCCGCTAGTGATAATAAAGTGGTAACTATGTCGTATACGAACAGAGCCAGCGAAAATTTGGCCGACCAGTACTTGGAACGATTCCCTTCATCACGACATAACTCACTACTCAAACAAAACCTAAGCCTACTGAAATTAAAATGCATCGAACTGGAGGCTTATAAAGAAATAGCTAACCAAATATACAGCAAAGCTAGCCCTGAAAACGGACACTGAATCCGAACTAGACGAGGTCGAACAACAATAGGATGAAAGCCACGATGGCCACTCTCCAACTCACAAATCTGAGTAACAGCAGTCATTCTCCCTTCATATAAATTGACACACGTATTTACTTATTCTTCCTTTATGATAATAAGATATAAACAAAAAATAAAGTGCTATAATAACCCCGTCAGCAAGTAACGGAAAATATGAAATACCACATTTCTTCGGAGAATACCGCAAAAAGCGTTTGTGTGTAAAAAGTTGTGTCTTTGTCTGATTATAATACTACTTATCATAGGAACAGTGTTGTACCTACGCGTCGCATCGCTTGTTTTCACCGGGTGCAGAAAAGCTGACTGAATGTTGGTACACCACAGCCTATCACCAAAGTATGACTGATAACTTAGACACCTACAAGCATATACACCACAAAAACCCCCTCAAATCGGAACATCTGCTAATGACTCAAACTGTCCACTTTAACACGGAAACTATCGGATAAACAAAAAACTATTTAATAGTTCACTACCTGAAAAATTACGAAATGAAGATATCTAGCGACGATTACTGCGAATCAATGGAACACGCAGAGATCCCGAGAAGACTCACTCTAAAAAGAAGACTTCATACGAAGCAACGTGCAGCATCTCACCAACGCTCATCCACCGACGTAATATCCTCCCCCTCCTCTATTCCAATATTGGCTAAAGGCTGCACAGCCGGTCGATTGTGGCCGATTGGTTGCGACTCGTCGGTCGTCCCTTCCCATCCCAGAGCGTGTCACTCCTAACAATCTTGTGCCCCCTGGTATATGGGAGAGGACCAGGTTTTTGGCGCATCGTTGGGGTGTTTAGCATACCCGCGTAATACCCTGGCGATGTGCCGGGGGTTTGATCCTCACTCACATCCGGCTTGTCCGGGTCAGGCTTGCTCCTGGCTGGGTGCGGTACCTATGTTCATGTTCATGTTCATGTTCTTATTAAAGGAACGACATACAAATGTACCTACAACACTACATTCTTATTAGTGATCGTAGAATTGAACAAACATCCAACAATACAAGTCTCACGTGTATTCGCTATTAGTACCATCGATTACGGTAACACTAAATATAGGGTAAAGGTGCGTTGTATGGGACCAATGGATACAACCATGTAAATATTGCCGCACATTTTTTTACTGGTAAGAGTTTTTGTCTTTGTAAGTCTGCTACATTGATATATCGAAATCAATAAGTATCTTAAATTCGTGGATGAAAGTCAAAAAATACTTCAGGCTGAAGCTCAGCAAATTAGAAAATTCGGTCTAAGTAGGCCAAGCCTTGAAAGACCTCAATAAATAAATAATTTCATAATTAAAGAATTGACAACAATTTCAAAATTTATCATGATGCAGCATTTCGGTAAATTATAATGCCTGAACGTAATAAAACAGTTTTTAGATTTTTTTATTCGCTAGATTTGAAGAGCCCGCCAAAATGTACCTATAAAACGAAAGTGTGACGTCATTCCTATGACTGTTAAGGGTCAAATGCTGTCAAAAATTAGTAATTCATAAAGATGACGTTATAATTCACTTACGATTCGCTACTTTTAGATTAGATATTGTTGAATGAAAATTAGGATTTCGGGAGAAATAAAAAAACACGTGGACCGTAAAATTTCATTTTCTATCGATCTAGGACATAAAATAGCCAAATTGAATTGACACGCAATTTTATGTTCCGTTTAAACTTTTATGATAGTGTTTTATAATAGCGAAACGCAAAGGGTGAAAAATTTGTAAGTAGTTAATTATCTTTTTTGTCGTAATACACATAAGTACATGGTAATTGACCTAGTGGTTTTTTATGTCGGTACATTTACCGATAAACTTCTACTATCTATAGTTGTGAGACTCGTGTATAATGGGAGTCCAATCCTCTCAACAATAATCATATACCTGCATCACGATTATGATAATTCAAAGTAAAAGTAAGTGTAATTAAAAAAATATTTTTAACTACAAATATCACAACATATATTACAAGTCGAATCAAATACCTATACTATAGTGAATTACTACACTCACGAGCAAAAATAACGGGTACACTTTCTATGGAAGTTCAATACAAAATGTGTGCATTATTTTTGCCCGTGAGTGTAGTTAAGTGATACAAAATACCTTAAACTACCTACATTAAATAAAATCTTATATCTTTAAACGAGCAATTCTTGTATAGGTACTTATATAGGTATTTACTTATTTATTTATTTCGGGGATCTCGGAAACGGCTCTAACGATTTTGATGAAATTTGGTATGTGGGCGTTTTCGTGGACGAGCAATGGATCTAGCTAGGTCTCAAACCCGGGAAAACGCCGAGCAAAGCTCGGTCGCCCAGATATTCTGTGTTAACACAGACAACTCCAAACGTGCAATAAAAAGATACTTAAATAGTTTATAATGAACATATCTACACATGCAACCATTAGACTATTTTTTAATACTAATACTTAGTCTCTATCAATATATAAATTGACGGCATTTTCCTACTGTTTATCAAATTACAAGGCAAAAACAAAACTCCAGATTATCAGTTGTTCTAATTTGTCCAAAGCACTTGAGAAGTTTGTTAGTTCCCGAAGTTGAGGTCAAGTCCCCAACGCCATCTGTGCGAACCCCATTACACTAATAAGGTACAGACTACAAGGGAACTAAATTGCGTGTTTTGTTATCACTAAAATAATGTAATTGATCCGTGATATTTTTCTTTAATTAGTACAATAAAATTAAAAAAATATGTTGAATAAAAGTAAACATTTAGATATTACTTTTGAATAAAATGCTTGCCTAATATGATCTTCAGAAAATGTTACAATGTTTTAAGAAACGTAGGTTTCTAGTCAGGTTTAGGTATTCGATAAAGGAGTTAGTTTTAACGTATATTAATTTTATAAAAACACTATTTAAATTTATACATTCTTTATACATTCTAATGTCAGAAACTTTACATACATTGTAAGAATAATAATTATTTGAATTTAGGGTAAAAAATTTGATTGTGCACTTTTATAAAACCGTTACTTTATAGTTTTACGTAAAACGCACAAAAATCTAAGAGAAAACCTTTTATTCAGTAGTGAATAACTGTACTTCTTTTTTGACATACGAATTAAAATTTTGACAGTTCACATTTGAATGCTTTTTTTTTAAACAGTACGTAGGTAATTATTTTGATTAACGATGCGGATTTTTTACTAATGGTGTCAAATTTATATTATTATTATTATATTTCTTTTTTTTCCTATTTCGGTAAGATACTGTCATTAAGCATCATAAGATCTATATGAGATGTTGTGTACTAATTATTAATTACATAATAAATGAAAAATAATTTTATCGAATGTTTTTTTTCTGTCTTATTTCTGTCATCAAACTATTTCATGTTTAGAAATCATAAAATTAAACCACACTCCAAACACAATCACATCTCAAGTGCAATACCGGATTGTGAAATACCGTCACGACATGCTTCAATTGGGTGTGAAGCTGCACAAATATCTGCGGAATACCAAAAATGCCGGTGAGTTAGGGTAAATGCACCGGTTCGACACCGATCAATCACGGGATTAGTCTAGTGTGCAGCCGTGCGCCCGCCGACGCGCGGCGAGACCAAAAATGCGATAATTGAGCGAAATTATTTCAAATGATTTCAACGATTGATTTAGTCACGATTGAGTTTTTGTTCATTAGTTGTCTTAGAAATTGCTGTTAAAAAAAGGAAAAACTGACAATTTATACTTGTTTGCAATATTTTTGTTGAACTCTTTATTGGAGTCTGTTTAATTTGTTTAGCCAGGTTAGCTGACAACGATCCTAAGGTACACCGCTCATTTAGTAAATTATAACAATAATCATCTGTCAGTTTAAATAATCTTAAATTATTTTGTTTCATTTTTTTTGTTATTTTATGCTATTTTGTAACCGGATCTAATAAAGTTTTTATCGCAATATGTCACCAAAATAATTTCTTTAAAAATATCTAAAAAAATACAAATCGGAATATATTTAAGTAATATGTAAATTTCCAATAAAAATTGGTTTCCAGATTATGCAAGATTAGTTCTTATTAGATTGTACCTATTTTCCGATAAGAACATAGATAGATTTGATAGTGATCAAAGATTGCCTAAACCTACATTTAGGGTAATATGACTACTAAACTTTTTTCCGGTTTCATAATTGTTAGTTTTTTAGGACAATATTGAAAAATATCACAGATTTATTACACTGCACTATACATCCCTAACAATCTACAAACTAACACTTACATGAGTGTCACGTCAGGTGTTGTTATTACATATAAAATATCACCATGTGTCCACATATCACCATGTTTTATGTCAGTAAAATCACAGGACAGTATCAAGTCCAAAAAACAGTTGTTCCCACACTTTGTCCGCCAGAATCAAATTCAAAACACTGTTCTGATACGCCCAAAAATAAAGCGTGAAAACAAAAACAACACAAAGTACACAATCGAGTTCACTTGTTTCGGCGCGGAAAAAATAATTAAAAAAATTATCGGCGCACAATTATTGACAGTTGACGATCACAATTGATTTATCGGAAGGTTCGATCCGATTAGTTGTTACGTAAGTCGCGAGCGCGTCGGTGAACGTGCGCTCATGGTCGGCGCGGGGCACGACTGCAGTGCGATCCTTCGGCTGAGCGAAGCCCCTCCAACTGTGCGCATCTGAGGCTCACTCCTTGACGCGGCCCCGCCCAGTGGGACGCCACTCGGCAGCTAAGATGACTATCAACCTCCTTCTCGCCCTTCTCCGAAAACGGTATAACCATCCCGTTCCCGCGCGGCGACAGTGGGGCGCGCCAATGGCATCGGTTCGCCGATTCGAGTCGAGACGATGAATCGAGATGTGTACTTAGGTATCGCTGCAAGTCCTTTTGTTGTAGTCGATAATAGGATGCGCTTTTTTTGCGGCGCGATCGACTCCTTGGACGGCCACTATTTACATTGTATCGGGATGTTTACATCCACTTAGCTCGTAAATGGGACGTTGGGAACGCAAACCACTTACTTTTTATGGTACAAAAACCTTAAATGCATGAATAAATTTTCCTAACCTAAAAATGTGTCCTTAAAAATTTTACATTGAAAATGTGGACTTGTGTTTTTAGTTCCTTGGAATGCATCAATGCATTGTCAGTTGCATCGATTGAATACCAAAAATGCATCAATATTCACCTTGAAAGGAAGGAAAATGCAGGGGTAAGACGGGAGCGTAGTAGGGTGGCTGAACGGAAGGAGCGATGTAGGTCAGTTTTTGTTTCGCTCGCGCCGATGCCGAAATTCGGTTACTAGGGTTCGCGAGTGATCTCCGGCTAGGGTCTGTTATCGGGTGTCTTACCTTAATGATAAGGAACTTTAAAAGTTTTTCGTGACGCGATGGAAATTGATATTTTGATGCGCTCTCCTTGAATTATTTTAAATATTTGAGTTTGAATGGAATATTGTTCATACATAGTTATTACAAAATACTTAAATAGAAAAAATACCTATATATTTTCGTCTACCGTATACCGTATATATAATCCGTTGTTTCGTGTTGATCTTTTGGGTTGATTACGATTAGTATCTAAATGCCTGATTCTTAGTCTGCGTTCACATGCTAATGATAACGATAACGTTTTCAGATTCATATAGGTAGGTACTCTACCTCTGAGAGGCGATTCCATTTTGCTTAAATTGAAACTGGGGACATCTCTAGAATTCTGTCTGTCATTCTGAGCGGCGGGGGAAATATCCTTATGATTTATTAGGACGTTAAATGTTGACTTTCAATCGGGAATTACACACTTCATTAGGTACCTACCTACGCACTTTTGTACCTAAAACCTACATTCATCTCTCTGATTAGGCATTACTGGGGTAATGGAATCATACTCAAAACTCATTTCAATGGAAATTCCTGAAATTTTAGTGCTTTTTCCCTCAAACTCCATTTCTTTAGACAAAGTACCTAACACCGTCTCAAAAACTTGGCAAATAAAAAAAAAACATGCGTTTAAGCCACTTAGGCTGAGGCGCTGTAAATAGCACAAAAAAATCATCAATTGAAAAAAAAATACAATACAATACCTGGAACAAATCAAATTATTCTATTAAATATCTTTCCATTCTTAAGGTAAGGTTTTTTTTACGTGGAAGTTACCAGAATCACATTTTATTTCTCCAATACGAAGAAATACACACATTCAGCACTACCAAGGGAAAACTTTCCCAAGGAAATGCTCAGTTGCGCGCCACTCCGCGAGAGATGGCGCTGGGAGTCGCTTTTCACGGTTTTCCACCGTTTTCCGGCGGCCGAACGCTACTCGGGTTTGAGTAGATGTGTAGGGTTCGTTTCTAAGCGCTGAGTAGCGAGTTCGGTTATAGGTAATACTTATAATAAGGCTACTAATACCTAAGTCTTGGGAAGGTAACATAGCCTCATAAGTCTGGGATTGTTTTTTTTTGTGATTTGGGACCATAGGTGTAATTTTTTTTTCATTTATTAAACCATAATTTTTTATTTAGGTACTTACTAGGTAGGCTTTTACTATTCTTATATCTTATAGGTAGTAGACCGTGGGCCAACAATAGGTCACAATGACCAATTTCCTCTCGCATGAAATCTTGTACAGTGGTTAAGAAAGATGAATAAAAATTACTGTGGACGTCAGCCACGATTCTGTTGGTGGGTTGAGGAGCAGCAGCCTCGAAAAGACGTAATCAGTCATTTCCTCTCGACTGAAACTATTGTTAGTAATTGATAAGCGTTATAGTTACACAAATACCATAAGGAATAAAATTCGTCTTCCACTTGTATCGCGGTGGAATATACGTCTGTCAAGCACATGAACATTTAAAAAAATCTTTTCAGTCATTAAATCTTGCATGAAATTTTGTCAGATGTTAGTTTATAGACTATTATGATTAAATAAATTCGTCTTCCACTGTATCTGCAACGTAATAAAAATTCATTGAAAATTGCTCGCAAGTCTAAACCGCAAAGAAAAGGTCTATGTTGATGTGGTGATCAAACTATGTCACTACTCATGTTTTACGAGTAACGGAACACTTACAGTAGCTTAGACAGTGACTTTAATCGGAATAATTTGGGCCCAAAACAAACGGCGAAAGTCGCTATTAAGTGCGCGGGAGCCGATCGTGCGAGAGCGCAGCAATTATTGCGCACGCAACACTGTGACGTCACTGTAGTGGAGGCTCGAGTCATAAGCGGCAGCGTATTAACACCCGCTCAACCGTCTTTTGTTTATGATAGGTTTTATCGGGGATTTGGCTCGTCGCCGCGTTGGTGAGCGCACGCGCCCGGAGCGACGACGAGCGGAATCCACTACCGTGCACTGTCTTGCCTACTGTCATGGCATTGTTACCGAAGAACGTCTAATGCACACATGGTTGGCGAAATCATCATAAATTTGATGGAAAGCCATTTTTTTAAAAAGTGAGTGAAGTGATAGGTTTTATCGTATATATTATTCACATATTCGATGGACTGACCAAATCAGGGCCGCGGTAAACGCACCCTTGCATTTGTGCACTAGGAAAGCGGCCTTGAGAAACGACTGGCGACCGATTGTCAAGCTTGCCACTAAACTGACATGACGACCACGACCACTCTGTCAAGAGTGAAGCGACTAAGAAGAATATTAATAGATCCGGGGTCCGCTTTGCATGCACGTGCAGTGGCGGACTAACGGGAAGGCGGAAAGAGCGGCCCGCCCCGGACTTCTGGTCTTGTGGGGGCTTTTAAACACCTTCATGTTCATTGTTCCCTTAATAAAATCTTTTTCTATGAGGCACGTGCCAGATGGTCGAAAACGAGCCCCAAAACCGTGACCGTGACCGTGTAGACAGTTGCTTTCAGCAAGATTTTCTTTAATACCCGGTCTTTGCGGACCAAGGTCGTTCCGTTCTAGAGACCTGTCGGTGACCGTCTGGATCACCCTTATTATTATTATTGGTCTTTGTGGGCCTTCTATGCCGCCTCGACCAGTAATTGATCTATTGTGCCAGCCCTAAAAGTTCTTTGCTTAAACCCGTTGCTTCCAGGAATTTCCACTCTTTGGATAGCAACCTGTTGTATCTCCTCTGGATGCATGATGTGCTTCCCTAGGTACATACTTCTTTTGCGCATAAGTGGTCCACAGGAGCAGAGGATATGGATGGCAGTTTCCTCCGACTTCTGGCAGAACCTGCTTGCTGCAATTTTTTTTATACCCATTTGTGTAAGATGATTGTTAAGTTTGCAGTGACCAGTGAGTATTCTCGTGACTGCGCAGATTTTGTGTCTTTTGAGTTGTAATAACTCTTTAGACAGCTTGGTATTGTAGCGTTTTAGAGACCTGTCGGTGACCGTCTGGATCACCCTTAACAGATCTCCTGATGGTAAGCGATTAGGTACCGTTGCCCACAGACACCTGCAATAGGTACCAGAGGAGCTACAAGTGCGTTGCTGATCTTTCAGAGAGGCTCTTTTCTTGAAGGTTAGGTGGAAGGTCATCGGTCCGAAAATACCGCAGAAAAAAGTAGACTGGCTTGACGTATTGTCATTCAAACCATCTACTTATTCAACATTCTTTTAACTTAAACCGCTTCGTAATTGCCCTATAGTCTGTTGGCAAATTTTAATATTTGAATAGCAATCGTGCGCTTGGGCAAGGCGAGATAATCGCAGTTTTCTTTAGTTTCACAACGAATCGGTAATTATATAACAGAGACAGTTATTTGCCATGATCTGTAGTTAAAGAAGAAGAAACGCATCTGATGGAAACAGGTGAACTGGGTTAATTAAGTACCTGTCGATTACCTACAATTGATGTAGAATAATCAAGATATGGTAAAATAGAGAAAGCGTTCCTTTTAAGGCCGTGTATTTCCACTTTTGAGTTTTTAAAAACAATCTGAGACATAGAATATAGTGTCTTAAAATCTAAAAAAAATATATGTGTGACGACCGCTTTAGCTTAGTTGGTAGTGACCCTGCCTACGAAGCTGGAGGTCCCGGGTTCGAATCCCGGCCGGGGTATTTATTTGTGTGATGAGCACGAATATTTGTTCTCGGGTCTTGGATGTTTTCTATGTATTTAAGTATCTATTTATCTATATAAGTATGTATATCGTCGCTTAGTACCCATAGTACAAGCTTTGCTTAGTTTGGGACTAGGTTGATTTGTGTAACATTGTCCACAAATATTTATTTATTTATTATTATTATTTATTTTACATAAGGATCTTATCTAGTCAAAATCGCAGTCAGTTACATGACCTGATGAATTTCACTCGATAGAAAAAAATCGCGAAGTTACCCCTTTTTGGAATGTTTTTTCAATACTACGGCTATATTACTGATATTTAACATTTAATTTTTGTACTCAATTAAAGATCGTAAATAGTTATAGACAAATTCGCAGGGTTTGCTTTGATAAAATGATTGGCTTAATGACTATAGCTAAATATTTACAAAACTGCGCGGAGAGCATGCGTAGAGAGCGGGATGGTTAATTGTATGGGATGGGACATTTGCGTTGGGGATACCTCCCCTTAAGCTTGGGTAGACTTTTCTCTACTCGCGTCGCGTCGCAGCGGCAGTTGTGCACAGCCCCGCTGTACAAAAGTACTAAGTAGGTATTATTTATTCTGCGCCTCCGTGTCTATAACAAAGCACATTTTTGTAATATCTATTGTATTTAACTCTGTATTTAAAAATCACAGCCATAAAGCCTGACGATCTCAAGGGCTGAAGGGAAACAACGGTCGAATGTAAACATTAGCAGGGGCGTCTTTTCTTGAATATTAAAAACATCTGTTCCGATCCCTCCGATGTCTCCCACGCAATTGAAGGGTTAACGTACGGTTAGTGAGGATACACCTTTATTTTTGGCACTAATAGGTAACTATGATAGTTTCTTTTTAGTGTAGAATAAAATGTTGTATGCTTTGAGCTTTGTGGTATCTAAACTTTATGATTCAGAAATGGGTACTATTGTCAAAAAGCTATTTTTATTTTCAAGTAAGTACTTGAAAATAAAAATAGCTTTTTATTTACTTACACGTTATACTCGTATTGTTGATGATGAACTGTAAGGCAGTATATCATGTAACTCCTATTAGGCCGGCATCATCGCTCAGCGACGAAGGCCTTTTTTCCTAAATAAATAAAGATTTAAAAACAATATTGTATTACTTACCTACCCAAAACTATGGCAGAAGCAGCAAATATGTGTTTTTGTGATAGTTTATTGCAACCCGAACTGAGCAAACTTGAGAGAAAAGGACAAACAAAGATTTGCTTAACTTTTATGTACCTATAAGGGGGTAAGTCGTGTCCATATAATGCTATCTTTAAAAATCGGAAAGTGAGCGCGACTTAAAAAAACTCAAAAAAATGGCTCCTTATGCAAATCCATCTCGAATATTTATATTCGATCCGACACGCCGAGTGTTGCCGATTCATTATTAATTGTTTGATTAATCCTTTCGCGATTTATGAAAAATTTCAAAAGTTAATTAAACGTATTCATTGTAAGGGTTTTTTTTCAATGGCATTAATTTAGGACTAGGAAATATTGTAACTTTTTTGAGTTGGGTTTAAATTTTAATTGAGTAGCTAATCAATCTTTGTAGTCAGTTTAGAGTGAAAGTTTCTTAGGATTTTTTTTGCAAAGATTGTATTAATTAATACTTATAGGGTTTACAATCCCGGGATCGGCATGTATCTAAAGTCCCGGAAATCCCGATCCCAACGCTCCTTTTACCCAGTCAAGGATAACCTCAGGTTAAATCCTTGTTCCAATGTTAAATCGGGTTTTAGACTTCTTAAGTCAAAGGTCCCATTCACCCTCACCCCTCGTGACTGTTTGTCTGTTCGCACGTGTCTCGGTAACTATTGTCGTCTTTATACTTTCGTGTCTCAAAGGGCAGTGAATAAAAGTTATTAGTACTTATGTGGATAAAAGTTAGCATTTGAGATTACAGCTAGTTGAGTAACGCGTAATAATTCTAGGTAGATCGAAATGTAATACTTATATTGAATTAATACATATCAATCCTTAATAATTAATCCATATTATTCAATTAAAAATAAAATTGTACAATAAACTGCCATCAGAAGTAACGTTTTTAACAATTATTAGTAAGAAAAAAAATATCTTTTTATTTCAGGAACCATGTCTTTACCCCAGTGCCAGAATATTTGTCTATTAATATTAGTGCACAATATTTTGAATAATGTTATAAGTACCTACAATAATGAAATTGTATTCTATTTTATTTTAATTTATAATATTTTACTTATAACAAGTTGTATTGACATACCATTTAATGCTCATATTACTTTATGGTGAATAAAATAAAATAAAATAAAAATAATGTTAATAAATGATGTCCCAAAAAGGATGCAACTTTTTGGGACATCCTTTATTAAAATTTGACGCCATTTTTGCATTTTAGTTCCGGTAACCCTAAAAAAAAGCTGTTTGATAGCAGATAGTTTAGGGTTTTTAAAAATGTAGCACACTAAACGAGAGAACAACTCACTTTTATTTTTGAACAAAATATAATGAAAATTTGGCTACGACTTCTCGCAAATTTCGTACAAATTTCGTGTACTGATTCGTTTCGGTTGCAGAATTGGCGCCCTATGTCATGTGATTTATCACCATTAGATTTCTTTCTATGGGATTATTCGAAGTCAGAGGTCTATGCCAAAAGTTCTAACGCATGAAAGGTGGAGGTTCAATGTTGCATTCCCGAAATTCAGCCACATTTGTGCAAAATGGTCAAGGAAAATGTCATCAAAAGAATTCGTATGTGCCAGCAAAGTCGTGGTGGGTATTTGCCCGATGTGCTATTTCATACATAATCCTATCCTATGTAGTTGATGTTTAAATAAAAAAAAACAGTAAAACCAAAAAAAAAGTGTTTTTCATTATTTTCAAATATTGCGTACTTTTTGGGACATAATGTATTTTGTTAATTTTTGAAGATCAGGCGTCAGGAGACATTGTGTTGGGTGTCGGCGAACATCCCGTCAGATAAATATGAGTCCAGCTTTATACCATTGGCATTCTAGTACTTTGTTGTAAGGGCATTGTGAGGCGGTTATTACGGAACCCTAAAAATACGAAAGAGCGCGGTTCAATAATCCATGGCGGGAAACATCTTGAATCTTTGATATTCGTGATATTGCGGAGAGTAGCGAGGGTTACAGAGGGAGCAGTTATGATCATTTCCTAAATACCTATACAATATACATATATATATATAATTACGTCTGTTTCTAGGAAGGGTAGGCTGAGATCTAGGAATTACATTTTTTTATGTTATGGCACTGTCAAACAAGCATACCTACGACTTGCCTGAGTCATTACGATTTGAGGATTTGTTTTTGTCGCATGACACAAATACTGGTTCCTCACTCTCAACTCTCAACACATCCTCAATTCCTCAGTAACATCATCACCACATACTGAGTTACGATTCAATACAATATTAACGACAAACTCACTTGCTTAGGATTATTTAAGTTTATTACAGTGCATTATTAAGAGCCCACATTAGTACATTACTTACCAAGGGCGATAAAACAAAGAATGTCTCAGATCGCAGGTATTTTACGCCCGAGCCGAAGGCAAGGGCGATAAATATGCGATCTGAGGCTTTCTTTATTATCGCCCGTGGTAAGTACAAAATTTTATGTCACCCCCTGGCCAGGAAGTGGGTTTTTTCGCGCGCGGAGCGTGCGATAATGGCCACTTTATGGTTAGGTGTGACATAAATTATATTATATGCACTTTTGCCAATGTTTATCGACATAGATCCAACATCTATAGTGATCAAATATCGGTCCTTTCAGTAAGTATCTTGAACTATTTTCCTCCAGTCTGCTAAAAGTAAAACACGATTTGCTAAAAATTTCTCAATACTTGTTTTTTTCGATTTTTTTGGTTGGATCTTTAAAACCCTCCCATCTTTAACAATGATTTTTGGTTTAATAGTTGTAAAATGATATGTTCTCAAACCTGAGAAAAAAGATTATCCTTATAAAAGTACACGTTTCTTTAGAATAAACATCAATATTTACGAAAAATACGCGCTGAGCTTCCGTAGAGAGCGGGATGGTTAATTGAAAACTCACGCGTGTTAGAGCGGGACTTTTGCAATGGCATCTACGCCCTCTTAAAGAATTAGAAGTATACTAAGCAACGCGGTGTTTAAAAACTGGCATGGTCACATATTGTAAAAACAAAAGATGTTTTTCGTGTGCATGTAAGTTGATTTTATTGCATATATAGAAACCCATGTTAAAGCGGACTCCTAAGGGCACAACCGGGATCAGCGCCGGGTATTGCTGTTGAATGGAGATTATTATAGTATAGTGACACCTGGCACACTCGCACTATGCAAATTAGAAAGAGAAGGACAGATATTCTCGTCTCTCATCGCGTCGTGTCTTCAGTTGTGATATCTGTAATATTGATTACTGTAACACTCCCCTGCCTCTGCACCTCTCTACTCTGTCACCTATTATCGAAATGCACATCGTGGTTTCGTAAGGGTTGAACATTCTAAGCTGCCCACGCTATCTTTACCACCTAGTAACGCTCCTATCACCCGGGCTTTAGGTACAAATTGGAAAAAACGAACCGCACAGTTAACGTTGCCTTTCGATATTTATGATGCCGTAGCTATTTGCATTACCGAAATTGTACTTTTGTACATTTGTACTATTGTATGGATTAAAGGGAGGATTACGGAGTAACTCTTGGTTATTGGAGCGATATCAATTTTTGTAAGAACTTTCGATACTTGAAATCACCATAAAAACAAATTAGTTATTTGTGTTGTTAGAATGACAATAACTGTGTATGATGGATTTTTTGCATAGTTTTCTCATTTTGTTTCCCAGAAATAATAACTTCCCTCGCAACAGAAGTAGGTACCTAACGCAACGGAGGGAAATATAGATTATTCATTTTTCAATTATTAGCTTTATTTCTCCGAATCTTTAATATGGCGTGGCAAAGTTTGTAAGAACTAATTAAATGAAATGTGTCTGAACTGAATTCACCTAAAGTGTTTACATACTTTTTGAGCACTGCTCTAAAATTACACGAATAGAAAATACTAAGCATTTCTATAAGTACCGTTAGGCCATTCCTTATATTCACTCGAAGGTTTGTTAAGGTATTGCCTGCTGGCTAAGCACAAACTGAAGTGGTCTAATAACGGCTTTTCTCGCGTCGCGCGAGACTATTGCCACGTCGAGTTGACAATTCGTAGTAGGGAAATACTTCCTTGCACTAAATAAGTAATCTAGAACATTCCCAGAAAAACAATTGGATAAGACATGGCTTTGTCTCGGGATCTCTTCCAGCTAACCCCAGCTAGCTAAATAGGGTCGGTATAGGTGGGTTTACGGCCTCTTAATTTGATGCGCCAGTTTTGCGGCCACTTGGATGAGTTGATAAACTGAAAGGATATTTTCTTGCTTTTTCAATATATTCCCATCCAATAGCTACTAATAAAAACGCATACGACTCGACGTTTCTTTAGGGCATGTAAAAATGTAAATATCTTGAATTGAAAAAACTCCGTTCTTCAGGAGGCCGCAAACTGGCGCAGGCCGCGTAACTGGCCTAGCGGCCCTAGATAACTTTTTCTGTCGCCGGAATGGCAAAGCTAAAGAACTTACGAAAGAATGAATAAATTAAAAATGCGGTCAATAAAAATGATCAAACTCAGCCCTCATAGCTGAGTCATTGTTTTAGTCATTAGTTAATCAACGTCGTTAAGTTCTTCAAAAAATGCCCTCAACTTAGTTTTAATGTGAAATTATAGTTTAGAGCTGAGAAAGGACAGATATGACGAAGTACAATAATTGTTTTTTACGGATAATGATAATGACCGTATCCGAGAAGAACAAAGTCAGCAAGTAGGTACCTACCTAGACTTGGTATACAAGGTAACCACCATGTGGGATCTTTATTCAACGATCATTGTCCCGATAGTCGTTTCTGGGAACGGTTCAATAGCGAAGAGTCTTTGACCAACACCTCAGGAGACTCTCGCTGGATGGCTGGGTCAAGGGTCAGATACAGAAGGCGGTACTCCTGGACACGGCGCGGATAGTCAGGAGGTTCCTCTCTCTGTCGCCCTGACCACCGGTAGCTTAGACCCTGCCTCGCTGCCGCCGGTACTCTAGGTTAGGTTTTTATAATGTTTTGATGTTTTACTTTTTATATTTTACTTTTTATAGAAATATAAAAAAAAAAAAACCCAAAAAAGTAAACCTAGTAAGCCTATTATTCCGCTTCAAAATTACCGCCGATGACCAGTGCCCGTGTGATGGAAGCACCTCGCAATCCATTGACCACCTCATAAAACATTGCCCAAAATTCACGAAGTCGAGATTCGATCATGAAATCATTTGTCATAATCTCAGTATAGAACCATACAACCTCCTAGACCTCACTCAAAAAGAAACTACCAACCTCATTTTGCAAACTCATCACCACAATAGTCAATAACCTAAAAAAGTTTAACGGTACATAGTCCACGCCACAAATCAGTTTTTCCTCATCTATCATCATTTTCATCTCTCATCTTTTATTAACGCCCAGAATCACCAAATTCAGTCAGAAATCATTTCATCAAGTTCTTAAGAATTTAGCCGCCCGTACCCTTCGCGGGGACTAAATTCAGGTAGGCACAGCTTTAAAAAAAAAAAAAAAAGTAAGCCTAGCAGAAAAAGTGTATTATAATAATATTTATAAGACAGTTCTAACCATTCACTATGTCCACTTTCGTGAAAGCAACAATTAACGCACGATGATGCGGGCCCAGTGTCGATGCACTCTGCACTTGCAAGAAACAATGCCCATCTGTATGTGATTTAAACAATGTCGTTTGATTTCGGTTTGGTCCCATTGTCGCCGTGGATAGCACCTATTAAATCAAGAATATGGGTGCAATTAGGTGAAAGTTTTTAGAACATCGAGTACTTGATGGTTCTTATTATTATAGCCTTTTTCGACAGGTGCTTCTTTGTGTCAGTGTTGTAGTATGTCTTTTTTCCTGATTTTTTGTGCATCTGTTTGCCAGTCGGCAAAGGCCTCCTACAGCCTTCTCCATTCGTGCCGGTCGCGTGCAACCCTGCTCCATGATGGTCCGGCGACTTGGCGGATGTCGTCATCCCATCTTTTCAGGGGCCTTCCTCTACTTCTCTTGCCTTCCCCCGGATACCATTGGGTTACACGCTTACTCCATTCATCATCTCCCCTGATCGTGTGGCCAGACCACTTCCACTTTTGTCGTTTTATTTGGGTTGTAACATCCTCTGTTTTTGTTTTTGACTTAATAGTACTTGGAGACTTGATGGTTCTACCGACCAAAAAAACGAACGTACCGAACAATAACATGTGAACGGTGATAATCGGGCTCGGTAGGTGACGATGACGTAAGTAGAGTTTTCGAGATCTCAATTTTTATACAACGACAATGGCACATAAGCTTACGACCTACATGATGGTAAATAGACACCGAAGCCTATAGATGCTTGCGACTAAAGAAGAATCACACATTTCCGACAAATAATCAAACAAATGCAGAGAGTGAGAAACCTTTGAAATTTTCAATGATTCATCATCAGATAGCGTCACTAACTTGCGAACACTTTAGCATAAGTTGGTAGTGACCCTGCTAAAGCTTGTGGTTCCGATTTTTTTTATTTTTTTTTTATTATTGACAATCTTACACAAATCAACCTAGTCCCAAACTAAGCAAAGCTTGTACTATGGGTACTAAGCGACGATATACAAACTTATATAGATAAATAGATACTTAAATACATAGAAAACATCCAAGACCCAAGAACAAATATTCGTGCTCATAACAAATAAATGCCCCGGCCGGGATTCGAACCCGAGACCTCCAGCTTCATAGGCAGGGTCACTACCAACTAAGCTAAAGCGGTCGTCAAAATTTGAATTACGGTAAGGGCATTCATTTGTATGATATTCTTATATTTGTTCCTGAGTCACACTTAAATGTTTTGATATACGAGTATGTATTACTTAGTATTGGTTTTGGACGAGGTTGATTTGTGTAAGATTGTCCCCAAACATTTTATTAAAAAAACAATCATCAAATTGACCGGAGCTACCATTGCATAACCGTTTCACTTCTTCACAGCTACCGCCTCACAACCATATTTCAAAATGATCATCTCATTGTCTCACTTCCTCGGCAGATGTCTTTCACATTCAAATATCACGTTATTATATTTAGATCAAGTTTTTTGTCACACTTCATTGTTACTCGGGAGCTCTGATCTCTAAGTGAGATGACAGATTTTTTGTAACGTCACTTGGGCTATTCTTTGAAGCAAAATCGAATTGGGATCGCTCTAAAAATACATTGGCAGCAACGTGCTCTTTTCCGCGCTCTAGTAACATAATGTGTAGGAGCGGGACGCACTCATAATGCTTTTGAATTTATTGAGTTTGAAATGGAATGGCTTGTAGCGGAATGGATCCCATAGTGGAGGAATCGTTGAAATATCTATTGTCGGTTAACAAAGTCTTGGATTGAAATTATTATGGACGTAGCTTCGTGGTTGTATTAATAAACAAGAGAGCGATATGTTCTATTTTTGAATTATTAAACTTTTGTTACAATAATTCCAATACCTAATATAATAATAACTACAAGCATCCATAATCTATGATGACCGTTTCCCATCAGGTGGGTCGTATGGTTGTTAGCCAATACGCAACGTAGAATAAAGAAACCTCAATAATGTATAATACATATCTCCATCGTATTTTTACCCAAGATACAAAAATAAATAATGAAACCTATTTATTTTTGTTTTGACCATCAATATTGTACGTATAGTAGGTAAAAAATTCAATATATTTATGTATATAAATTAAATGTGTGTAATCACGTAGGTTTATGTATATAAATTAAATGTCTGTAAGCACTCGAGTAGACCAACAAAAGTGGAGATGGACAGAACACATGATCCGAGATCCACAAGACAAATGGAGCAAAGTAGTCTCGGACTGGTACCCCAACCCCATGGATGGCAAGCGAAATAGAGGAGGCCAACGAATGAGATGGGAAGACGATCTAAAACTCACAGCTGGTATAGTTCGTACACAACTGTAAGGCCAAGTGCTGTCAAATTAACGCAAGCAAAAATCCGTCACCGTCAGAGCTCTTAAGTCGAGTTTTGCTTGCTTTCGTTTGACAGAATTTAGCCTTAGAGTTGTGTCCGCAGCCGCACTATAACAATCTGGAGACGAGTGGCGCGCGACAGAGCGCAGTGGAAGATATTGGAGGAGGCCTATGCCAAGAGGCACTCTGAACTACGGGACATCCTATAGACCTTGTAGTCCAGAATAAAATGGCTTATTGTTATTATTATAATCATGTAGTTATTTAAGTTACGACAAAATAAAAAAACTGCATTTTTAAAACCACAAGTTTAAAACAGACTGTTTTTTACCACTGCTTTGAAACATAGGTCTTTACCGGCTCAGCTGTAATCTTCAGCAAGAACTCGTCACAGAATTCCAAAAGGATTACACAATACACTTATCTACAGTTTCGGGGAAATTACAGGGATAAATGAAAGAGGTTAGTTCCTACGACTTGTTATTTATTCCCTCCTTATACAAAGCGAGTATTAAAACCTAAATTACCTATTTACCGAAGGTCAGATCACACAGGTTTTTTAAGAAGATTGTTCAGTCGATTGAGCTGGTCGCTTTAGTGGTTCATGAATGATCTGATCTTCTGGACAACTAAATTAAATGTTAGTCCCTAAATATTCTGTGCTATCATCTAAGACTTTAATTTAAATCCTAATTCCCTACATGTAGTAAACTTTCCACACCGACCTTTTCCAGATGAACGCTGGTGGGTTGCTGGCCCATCGGATTTCCTTACTGTGAGGACATATGGCGGAACTTAGTCTCGGTGTAGAACTGGATGATCAAATTACTTCATTCAGGCGAAATATTCTTTAAAAGGACCTTCAAAAATGCTCAGCCACAAAACCACAGCTTCAAAATACTTCTTCAAAATTACACCCATTCGACTGTAAGAAATCAATTGTTTTCATTAATACCAGAACCATGTGGTTGGAACCGAACAAAAGGAAAGTGGAGAGAGTCTCTCTTACCAGGGAAAACGCTCCAAATTCTTGGCTATGGATTCTCCTGTCGAGCCCGCCCTTCCACATGAACTGGCCTCTCGTGGCTGCAATTAACCACATGGTCAGAAAGGAACAAAACCAGCAGGAGCAGAAAGACATTTCTAAATTTTGAAGAAAATCTGTACTTACATCTGCCAACTCCGGAAATAAATTTATTATGGCATTTCCATCGAGACAACCACCAGAGGAGGCCTTTGGCCACACCGCTCCTTGGTGCAATCACCAGATGCAAATGGCTAAAATCCCACAAGACTCCCATCATGAGTTCAAAAGGATTTTTCCTCAGCTCTAGTCAAACTTGCCAAGTAACAATGATACCAACACAGAAGAGTCCCAGTAACCATTTACTGCTAATTATTAAGAAATAACTTTATTTTTGAAATGTGGACCTGTGGTCAATATTATTATTTAAATTAGTTTTACGTTTTTACACTAAATTTAGAAATTTAAATATTAAGAATGTATTATTGTTATTTCTTAATTTACCCATAAATTCCAACATTCTTCAACTGGTTGGCAACCCCGAATCTAATTAATTTAATTCTGATTGGTTAATTACATTTGACAATTAGTAAATAATTGCCAGCCTGTTGAGAAAATGTTGCTCCTAGAAATTATGCCTAACTAGTATGTTTGAGACCTTATATTAAATGTTCAAACCAACCTGCAGCTATTTAAGAAAATACTGCAATGTTACAGCTTCTCGCTATGTTCTGGGTTGTTTTTGTACAGTCAAATACCTGCGATCTGACACATTCTTTGTTTAATTGGTAAATAATGTATAATTATTTAGGTGTGCAATAAAGAGGATTTGTATTATGTTTTAGTGGTGGTCATAACTTTATTCCAATATAACAGACTAAAATCTTCATAATCAACATACATACTTTTTTGTAGTTAACCCCTTAAAAAATGATGCAATGCCACATTGACATGCATTAAAAGGGTTAAAAATGAAAGTGCAGGCCCCTCGTCGGATATCGCATTAACATACGCGTTTGCGCACCTTGCTATGACAAACACAAAATGACGTAACTCTCGAGTAATGTTTGATACCACCCGCCATTTTGATCTGACCGGGCGTTGTTCGAATTTTGAATTTCTTATTCACTTTTTTACAGAAATCGAAAGTGTGTGCACGATAATATTTGTTCCTGACCTTTTTTTAGGAGATTGATCATTTTTGATAATGTAAACGTGTGCTATAAATTCTTAAGAATGATCAAGGTGGTGATATTAATGTAACAACAAAATGATGTGTAGTAGAACTTTTTCATACTAAAAAGTAGTTAAAAAAACTGTTTTGTTAAATATTTGTTTTGGACGAATAATAGGCATTCTATAGTAACAGTAGTAACGCATTGGGATCCTTTTCAGGCGACTTCCTGACTTGGCGGGGCGGGATCAATATGTGATATTTTCTTCTTTGACGTAAGCTTACTGACTTCGCAAAGATTCCCACTCTTGACAGAATACTGTCAGTATTACATTTGCGCAGTAGTAATATTATGCGGACCAGTACTGCCTTCGCATCGTCCCGCTACCGCGCATCCCGCGCCAGTCAGGAAGCGCTCATTTAAATGTAGGGGCGTAGTAAAAAATGGCATGGCGTCGACTGACAGCTGACACTGACATTTGACACTTTTCTCATATCGTACTGCCTCCACACCGACAAATCAGGAAGTCGCCTTATGTCCCCAGTGATGTCAGTATTTGGAGCAACGGGCTATTTGCACCAAATAATGAAGATCCGAAACATATTGAAATTATGATATAATCCACCTTATCGGAACGAACGCAACGGTGTCTGGCGCATAAAATTTGCAACAGATTTTATAACAACATGCGCAACTCAAAATACCATTCAAATCGACATAATACCGATTGAACCCAAAGTCCCGTCAAAAATAATTTATTATCTATCAAAAAATAATTGTTATAATTACTTATGCAACAGCGCGCTATCTCCCCTCGAGTTATAGTTTTTTTATTATTCAAATTCGCTAATGACTGATGCTTTTGTCGCTGGGTGTACCCATGTAAGCTATCATTGCATTGTGCAGGATTTTTATTATTAAGTATGGGTTTACGCTTGACCTCGGGCTGTTTTGTGATCATTTTTGCCACAATTTTATGGTGTTTTTCTGGTTTCACATAATTTATTTTGCCATAATTGGCGTGACTATTAAATTTCTTCTAATTTATTTGTTTGTTATCTTGCCTTTACTTCAGTGTGAAGTCTATATTATTATATGACATTCAGCCGTTTCAGGATGTTTTGAGTAGAAAAAAAAGTTGTTTAAAGATAAAACGGTATTTTTATATCAATTATGTATTTCAGTAAAAATGGATAGTATTTTCAAGGCTGGGAGCCGATTTTTGAGTGTCGAACGCTCGACTTTTTACTCGAGATCTGTCAAAATACTATGACGTTTTGACAGATGTCGAGTGAAAATTCGAGCGATTTTTGACAGTACTATTTTAGATTACTTATTTATGTATATTTTTTACAGTTCTGCTGCACATCATGATACTTAAAATTCTATAGAATTAACAAAGATGGATATCCCGTTTTCATTTGCGTCTTTCATAACCGAAATTTATTATGACAAGCTAAGCAAATACCGTTTCTATAAGAACCGAAATTCAAAAATCGAACGCGTGTTCCGATACGAACGCTCATTGTTTAAATATTTGAATGTTCCATTTTTGAATGTGATCCATCTTTTATGGTTATGTCAAAAAATAACTATTTTGCATATGAACGGGACCTTTTCGGTTTATTGTTTGAGTGTTTGGTTTTATGCTCTATGGTTGTTTTTTTATAAATTGAGGCAGTGAGGCAAAGTCAACAGCACTTTTATTCTTGTACCTTTTATACGATGAACTATAAAATGGGATTCTAATTCTTCGGCTACGAAACACACGCGAGTGTTTAAGATAATATATTATTTGTGTCAATTATGTTTTTTCTTATTTCATACCCTATCTTAGACTATGTCCGGAGTCATTTGAAGCTCTATATGGCATGTGTCACGTCTTTACTCATTAACACATGCACACTTCTATGCACGTATTATATACGGTATGCGATTTAATTAATTCTATAACTGATGATGATGATGATGCCAAGTACCTAACCTCAATTTTATGCTAACATCAAATAATAATATATCATCTGGTTTTTCATATAGTTTTATAATTAACTAGCGACCCGCCCCTGCTTCGCACGAGTGCATGTATTATACATATATTTTATACATATAAACCTTCCTCTTGAATCACTCTATCTATTAAAAAAACTGCATCAAAATCCGTTGCGTAGTTTTAAAGATGTGCATACATTGGGACAGACAGACAGACAGCAGGAAAGCGACTTTGTTTTATGTATACTATGTAGTGATTACTGCCTTTAGGTTTAAAAAAGAAATAAAATTAAAATCTATAGGTTTGATTCTGTTTCAACTCAACCTTAATTTACGGTACTAAACTCGACCACCTTTATAATTCACGCATTGCAATACGCAAAAAGACTATTTTTTAAAGCAAGCCCTATTTAAGGGCACCCACCCACACACAAGCACACTCGTTACTAACAATGCACCATATATTATGCGTTTCCGGTGAGAAATCACACTTATTATGTCTCCCTCGCACATGCGCACGCGCATAGTGCTGTCTCGCTCTGCAATCATACCAGACATCAAGATCATTACCAGCTGATACAGATTGGTTTTTTTGGTTCAAGTTTATAGATTTTTAGGTTTTATGAATATAAATATTATGTGGATGTTTTCTAGTTATGCGATCTCTATTGCTTTTCTGGTGTTTGGATTTTGATAGTTAGATACCATAATAATTAAAAAAAAATCTACGGCTGTTCAGTGTTCACTTACGGTACGGTGATATCCTGGACTTGTCATGTGGGGTGAAAGTCATGTGACAAAAAGGGTACTTAAGGTAGAGGTTATATTATTCTATATCTGACAGCTTTAATTCCATAATTGACAGTCTAGTGTTTTTTTAACCTGACTGTGGCTTTCTAAGGTGGGGAAAATCCAGGGGAACCTCCGACGCGACCACGCGGGCGGTTTAATCACTGTGTCTATTACGACTACAAGTGTCAAGTATGAATGTGGAGGTTTGTAAAAGGTAGGCCAAGGAAAAGGTGAATGAAATGCATGAAAGACAATATGAACACAAAGAATACCTTTATATATGAATACTTATGAATATGAACACAAAGAGTATAAAATTTAGATGACAGGCTATAGAGAACTAGGTATCGAAAAAAAAACACCAAGTTTTTTTATACAAACACGGTGGCAAACTAGCGTGTGGTCCACATGATGATAAGCGGTCATCGTTAGCCTATAGACGCTCGCATCTTCGCGTCACGTACGCGTTGCCTACCCTTTATAAAATTTGAGGATTGTTGTTGTCAGCAGAAGGGACAAATTTAACTAAATGTAAATGGACAGAGACCGAGGCGAATGATGCGGGACTACGGTTTTCAAGATAAAACTAAATTTTAAAAGACCGTCTATTAGTAGTGTAGATACTTATCTCACGAGTGCGGGTGAGCCATGGTTGTGTGTTGCATATAGTCTATGTGTGCGTCAGCGTAGGAACTATGAGTTCACATTGTCAATGTGTTCGTTTGTGTCACAACTACAAGAATGGCCAACCCGCGCTCTTGAGATAAAAGTACGATATAGGGAATAGTACTTCTAAGTGTAAGGCCTGAGTGGACGCTCGGTGCGGAGCGTTCGGCGTCGCGTCCAGCGTTGCGGCCGAGCGTCCATACTATTCGTGCGGCGGCGACTCAGGACACCAGTATGAGTTTCAATTGTTTGACATGCACGCCCCGCTGGACGCAACGCTGGACGCAACGCTCGAGCGCCCACTCAGGTTCTACACTAAGGTTTGGAATTCTCTGCCGGCGTTTGTATTTCCGAGTTCATAGAACCTAGCTAGACCTTTTTAAGGCACGAGTTATAGGCATCTTCTGGATGAACTCGCTTCATCGTCGGCCTCATCTTTGTCCCCTGGCTAGATGCTGGCCAAGAACAATCCCATTTTTATTTAAAAAAAAGAGTAGAAAAAATTGACGATAAATATTATGTAATATGTATCTCCGATAACACCCGATTAGCGACGATCATTAGCGACCGGCGTCTGCGCATCATTTGTCACATGTAATGGTAAAGGATTGACTGTGACACCAGGGGCGGTTTGGGTTAGGATTATGGTATAGAGATGGGATAGAGTAAGCCTTGTAACGTATGCGAAAATGGGAGATATAATAACCTTTCTGAAGATATCGTACTAGTCTGGTTTACGATTTGACTTGTCTTGATTGGACTTCCTGACTTGGCGGGGAACATTGAGATTTATAACATGGTATCACTTTTTGGATAGTAAACCATTAAAATATCACAATAAATTGAAAATTATAAAATTTTACCAAAATCATCAAAAATAATATACATAATGTAAAATCAATTCGTACATTTACGTTGTTGATTTAACTTTTATCATTGTTTAACCCGTCCTCTCACTTAGCGAAAAAAAAAACAATACAAATATTATCCAAGATCGAAGGTGACTGAAGTATTGGGTTGGTGTCGAGCACTGGGGAGGTCACATTATGAGTAATCAAGGGATGATTATTATTGGCCTTATTGTGATGTAATCATTAATCCTTTATAGTTTTATTTACGGCTGTTGTTATCCTGAACACCAATAAATAAAAAAAGTAAAAAAAAATTTTGTTATCCGGCCGGGGATCCAGTCACCGGTAGCGGACGGCTTAATAACATTACATGATGACGGTTGAAAACTAACATAGGTACCTACGACCTGCCTGATGGCAAGCACATACCGTGGCCGTTGGATGCTGACCCTAGTGATTTAAGGATCTATTGTGTTGCATGTGAAAGCTATGGAAAATGTAGTTCACTCGCTATCAAAACAACGCATCCTAGAGAGTCCTTGCGACCTTACTCATGTCACCACCGGTCAAGCTAGCCTGGTCGCGTTATGACTGACATGTACTTACCATTCGTCCCTCTTGCACTTATTTATACTTACTAGCAAAGTAAGAGACGGATGACATATAATCCGATATAACCGCAATCATACTAGTTAAGCTGGAACTCGACCCCACATGAAGCCTCTAGGTAATGCTCCATTAATAAAATTACATTCCCGATAACCGTCCATTAAATTATACAACAAAATACGTCCCACCATACATTTATGAACACATGTTTATGCAAATCTCGCTAGAAGAAATCATAACCCTATCGCTGTCCACGCAAAAACTGCGCATTACGTTAATAGGAAGTGGCTAATAACCGGTGATTATTAACAATTAGGGTCCGATGCGAAAACAGGTGTCGGGCCGTCACGCGGACTGATCAAAGTGCAGTGTTGGATCTGAGCGGGAAGTCTAGACTACACTACAAGTTGGTCCAAGTACAGGTACTACAGTCTGGCTAACCTATACAAACAGGAAGTCTTATAAATAGATAAACAAACAATCAAATAAAAACTTAAACTAGGGGTATATAATAAAAATTAAAGATAAAAAATTACAGGAAGTACTACATATACGTAGAGATTCAATTATGGCTGATAATGCGCGCGTGCTAGAAAGAGATTCACTTTAGTTTTTCTTGGATTGCAAATACTCGTAATTAAAACTAGCAACATAATTGGAAACATCACATTTCAGTCATCATCTTCCCAGCGTTATAGGACAAAAAATTAAAAATGGGCGCTATTTAACCATAAAAAAACTTAGTAAGTTACTTTTTTGTACTTTCCTGCAAAAACATAGGAACAGGGTGTTTTTGACGTTTTATTAAATGTGCTGTTTTGTCTATCAGTCATCGTCTGGTTTGTCTATTATTTGTCCTAACTAATTATTATGATAAAAATCTGCAAAGCAAACAAACTGTATGGAACTACCCGATTTTTGTTATGATGTTACTTAAACTGTGTATTTGTAGCTGGCAACATTATTTCAATTTTAAAAATAAAACATTCGAATTTCGAAATTGAAGCCATCCAAACACCGCAATCGGTCCGATGCTTCCGATCCATTCGAATCTATTTGAATTTCAAATTTGGAAGCCATTAGTGCGCTCGTCATTTTAATGTGACACCGTATTGAGTTACTCTAATTGATGGGTGCTCGAATTGATGGATTCGAGAATACGTATTGTATGAAAAGGTTCGGATAATTTTAAATAAATCACGCAGTGTACTGAGTTGTGCTGTTTTGTGTGTCGATTTATTTAATATGGAAATCGTCACACATTCATTAATCGAGGAAGCCAAGCGTCTCCGTTTCAGCTTGGGAAAATGATCCTTTCATGATCCGGACATCCTAATGTTCCAAAATGGTGGAGCTATGGGTTGAAAACTTAAAATAAACTATTTTCCGTTCCATAATAGGTATCGCAATCGCTTGAGCAGAAGAGGAGATATGCTAGGGCACTTGATACGACATGACAATTACATAAAAGCCGTACCTAATCGAAGGGAGACGAGGCAGAGGAAGACCGAGACGTTCGTTTATACGTAGATCAAGCCAAAGAGAAGGTTAATGTAATGTCAATATCGTATCAGGAGCTCAAAGCGTTGGCCGAGAACCGAGCGGAATGGCGTTTACTCCATCGATAAGAATAGAATAATATTTTATTGTTTAAGTGTGTAAAATACAAAGACGGGTCTTTAGCCCATTAGGCCCTTAAAAAAAGGCTATAGGCTCTTAAACGTATAACGACGAATAGTATATAATAGGTATCTGGGCCTTTTCACTTTAAAGTGTACCCCCTACTTTTTTTTCGGATCTCGGTGATTTTGGGTATTCTGACTCAAACTCACCGAGATCCGAAAAGAAGTAGGGGTACACTTTAAAGTGAAAATGCCCATCTATTTTTATTACGGATGTATTTGTAATTAATAGGTAAAGGGGATCTCCAGCCACCATAGCCATTTCACAAAGGAATAAATCTGGTCATTGATTCTCTTTCCTGAAAGGGAACCGTAATCGAATTACCAGTGAAAGGGTTTCATAGTACCATCGAGAACACAATTAATAGCTGGTGGTCCCAGGTTCGAATCCCGGTCAGGGCATTTATATGTGTGATGAACACTAATATTTGTTCCTGAGTCTTGAACGTTTTCCATGTATTTAAGTGTCTATTTATCTATACATAGTATATCGTCGCATATAGTAGCCATAGTACAAGCTTTGCGTAGTTTGGGGCTAGGTCGATTTGTGTAATAGATAACATCTTTTGTCTTCTTTGTCTTGAGTCGGTATCTAATTCCAATAAACGCTCTATATGTATATATACAATGATGACAATATTTTTTAGTAACAGAGGTCTTGTAAAGTACTCTTAACGTGGACAATCGTCCACAAATATTTATTTATTATTTTTACACGACTGCCGAAAAAAGGAGTGTAATGTTTTCAGGTTTCATGTATATTGTATGTATGTATGTGATTTTTTTTGTTCCCCCAGTACTTCTCAACGCCTTAACCGATTGAGATGTGTGAGGTATCGTTGGAATCCTTACATCATCCCGGGTGACATAAGATGACTGTGACGTTGCAATAAAAACAATACGTCGGACTGTAGACTCCATTATGAGTGTTCCGTAAAAAAAAAACTATCATAGCAAGGGAAGAAAATAATATAAACGAAAACTTATACTAAATAAAAACTTATACTAAATAAAAAATTTGCCCCAGGTCCTCGGTGCACGGTAGGGTTCCCAGAAGGCTGCTTTGTACCTATTGAGCTAATTGTATAGGCTAAAAAAATATTATCTTCGTTGAATATACATATCGTTTCTTGGAATTAGACACCGATTCAAGACGAAGAAAACAAAGATGCTATCTATTACCTACGTGTGTATGTTATTAATTAAATAAGTAGCTTCAAAAAATGGACATAGCTTCTATTGCAACGGTAACACCTGGTTAAACCTTCATATTTCACATTTAACGTGCATACCATAACACCAACTGTACCATGAAATTCGTATTGATGATTCGATCGATTTGTTTCGCAATGCTGGCAACATCATTAGCGATCGAAAAAAGAAATAAAAAGCGACTAACTTTCGAACGTACGTATATACTTATGTTATTCAGAACTATACCTTAAATCTAAGCGATAAAGACGAATTCAGACGAGATAATTGATAATATAACTGCAAAAATTATAAAAAAAATCGAAATTGGAAGAGTTAGTTTGACTTGTATTGTGTTGGTGACGGTTAAGAATTCGATTCGATTTTTGTGACGAATTTTGACACGGCACATATTAATCAAACTTAAATCATTGACAACTTAATATTCTGCAGAATTAATTTTAAAATAACTTGCGCTCATCAAGAACGAGTAAATAAAATAAATAAATATTTGTGGACAATCTTACACAAATCAACCTAGTCACAAACTAACCAAAGCTTGTACTATGGGTACTAAGCGACGATATACATACTTATACAGATAAATAGATACTTAAATACATAGAAAACATCCAAGACCCAAGAACAAATATTCGTGCTCATCACACAAATAAATTCCAAACCTCCAGCTTCGTAGGCAGGGTCACTACCAACTAAGCTAAAGCGGTCGTCAACTATAGTAGCGGGCAGTAGACTGATCTAAATATGTCTTAATTTTGGTACAAAGATAAATTAATTATACAACTAGGTACAAAGACGCTCAATTAATTCGCCACACTTAAATTGGAGGTAAAATTAATTTTTTTTTTAAACTTTATTGCACAAAAGAAAACCTTATCGTACAAAAGACGGACTTAATGCTGTATGGCATTTATGTATTTGATTTGCTAATGATTGACACATCGTTGTCCGAACGGCCGTAAAAAAAGTAATATTTTATGTACCTCTAAATATGAAAATGCTAAACTAAATACCAACGTATTGCAAATGACGTGTATTAGTGTAACAGTAGCTTTAGGGCCCGACCACACCGGGGACATGTGGCGGACAATAGGCGCGATGAAGAGGAACGGCACCTGCGCGATCTTCGGCGATAGCCGCGCTGCGCTGGAGTGGAGAGAGCTTTGTTTTGACTTTACTAGGTATAACATGCCTTGTGAATTTGGATGGGGAACCTTCTATGCTAGTAATGTTTAGTCTGGATGTTTGTTACAAAATCACGCAAAAACGGCTGAACGGATTATGATGAAACATGGTATACAAAGAGAAAAAGCTAGTCACCATATTTACATCGCGAGTCCACGCGCGGGTTGTACCAAATACAAAGCAATGCAATGGTATACTTAAAATTATTTGAACTGTCCGAGTTGTATCAAATTAGGCCGTTCAAAAAACGACTTTACTGTCCAAGCGTGAAGATTCAAAGTCCAATGACAAGTTTTATAAAATGTCGGACATTTTAAATAATTTCTACAGGTGTGCATTGAAAGTTTGTTACGTTTCTATGAGAGCTGTATACGCCATATTTAACACTAGTTAGTGCCCGCGACTTCGTCCGCATGGAACTCGTTCATCGCGATAGCATTTAAGTAATTGCTATGAAACCACAAAGTGAAGAGGTAACAGACAGACAGACAGATAGACAGACACACTTTCGCATTTTATAATATTGATCGGTCTGTAATCGTATGTTGGTCCAACCCGCTACAAGTCGCATCTGCATTCGCAATATTCGCATATTCCAATGTTTATAAATAGTTTATAATAGTAGTTTTGTTATAGAAGAAGTTTATTTTATGTACAATAAAGTATCATGCATATACATACATACCTAAATTTTCAGTTCGGAATCTTCAGTATACCCCTATGAATCCTCCAGCTTGAAAGTCACGTGTCTTAGGTACCGCTACAATAGTTTCAGGTCCTGACACTATCAAGGTCAAATTTCCCAAAAGATCAATTTTAGTAGAAAGGAGAAAATCCGTCTCCATACTAGTCGGACGTAGACAAAGAAAGTAGTCCGTTAACAATTACATCACACCCGATCATTAAGTGGTCGATCGATCGATCGCGCCAGCCCGTAGGGCCTGGTGGGGTATTTGCATGTAGGACATGGTATTTTATTATTTTAAGTGTATTAGGTCAGAAGGCAATGTCGAGTTTCTTTTAGCGTTTCTTCCCAGCAGTGGCCTTCTTTAAGTTCTTCTTTAAACTTTAGTACATTGTGACTTGTATAAGTATAAAAAAATTTAGTCTAAGGCGACATACTGACTTGGCGGGGCGGGATCGATATGTGTCACTTTCTTCTTTGACGTAAACTTACTGACGTCGCAAAGAGTCCCCCTTGACAGAATACTGTCAGGATTTTGATCGTCGCCGCGCTGGTGAGCACACGTGCCCGGGGCGACGACGGGCAGAATCCATTTACCGTACAAAACCTCATCTACTGTCATGGCGTCGTTACCGAAACATTGGCGAAATCATCATAAATTTGATGGAAGCCATTTTTTTAAAGAATTGAATTGATAGAATACTGTCAGTATTACATTTGCGCAGTAGTAACATTATGCGCAGAAGCGGACCAGTATTACCTTTGCATCGTCCCGCTTCCGCGCATCCCGCGCCAGTCAGGAAGCACTCATTTAAATGTAAGGGCGCAGTAAAAAGTAGTACGACTTGACTGACAGTTGACACTGACATTTGGCAGTTTTCTCATATCGTACCGCCTACGCACCGATAAATCAGGAAGTCGTCTTAGTGTCTTATTCCAAGAAACGCTCTGTATATACAGTGAACATAATATGTTTTATTAATAGAGGTCTTATTTAGTACTTTTAACGTAACTACGTTTAAATAGCTTTTACAATTAGCTCAATAGCTACAAAGCATTAAAATAATAATTAATTAAATATTTGTGGACAATCGAACATAAATCGACCTACTCCCAAACTAAGCAAAGATTGTACTATGGGTAATAGGCGACGATATACATATTTATCTAGATAGATATATACATAGCAAATATCCAAGATTCGGGAGTAAATAGCTGGCTCATAATACAAATAAATGCCCGGACCGGGTCTCCAGTTTCGTAGGCAGGCTGCACTATCACCTATATAGGCTAAAGCGGTCTTCAAATGTAAACTTAATTCATTTGATGGCAGCTTTTGTTAAACTAATGCTTGTCAAATCTTGGGATTAGGTTAGGGTCCGCCAGCGCTGTTAGCCCACCAACCCAGCCACCAGCGAACTCTGAACGAGGCTTGGTCTGATGAATGGCTTGCTGCAGACATCTCTTCCCATCTTTTCGAGTTTACCCCGGGCAACCATCCGCCTGGTTTTAGCGAACCCCGCCGAGTCTGGTGCATGCTGAATCGCCTGAGAACAGGTGTTGGTCACTGCGCCTATCTCCGAAGGAAATGGGGTTGGAGCGAACAGGAACACTGCGAATGTGGATGCCCTAAACAAACTGTCCAGCATATCGTCCTGGAGTGCCCACTTACAAAATATGACGGACCAGCAGAAGACCTTAAAAACCTAACGAGCGCAGCTGCTAAGTACCTGTAAGAATGTAAATTTAGATTATAACAGTGTTATGTAATTGCCATACGATAAATAAATAAGGGTCCGCCAAAGCGGTCCCCGCGGGTTTCTCTAGGCTACTTGCAACAAAGAAAACGCTAAACCTGTATAGATGGAAGATAAATTGCGTACGTTTGTTCGTACAAGATCTTGAAGAATTTGTTTTGTTCAGTCGTTGCGTCTTACGCCAAATACGTAATAAGAAAACACCAGCATCATAGATTAGCATTGAGAGTCCCGTCTCTTTCAAAGAGATACCAGGCTTTTTGGTCCCGTAAAGGTGGGAAAAATATATTAATAATGGTTTCCGCCTGTCTGATCTAGGTAACCCGACACTATGTTTGGAACTCCGCATCTGTCATCGCATATTCAATCCACCCTTAGGCATCACTAAATCCTTGCACGCGCATTATTGACGGCCGCATTTGCATACGCCATTTAAGGGGTTAAAAAAATTATCATATGATTACTTTCGAATTCAAAATGAAGGATTTTCTACCTTATTGCGGTTATAATAGGGTTTGAATTTGATAAGAAAGGATCGTCGGAGAAAAGATGCTTCCAATTTCGGAATGCTCTTTTGAATTTCGAACGATAATGCGTCTGATTGAAAGTGAGATTAAGTGATTTAATAATAAGGTGTAGTTTCGCGTGTAGTGTGGTTATTGTGACAGATAACCCTAAAATGTGTTATGCAAATTTTCGTATTCCGAATTATTTTTCGTATCATTTTTCAATAGCTCATTATGGCCAAGTCAGTAGAGTGCCATAGGTTTTGTGCTATTGTATCGCGAAATACATTTAAGATATTGTGCGTAGACCGATTTTATGGGTCCCATTTGAATTCCTGTGACATTTGAAGGGTTATTTGCATGATTGTGATTTAGTGGTTATATTTGGATTTGTTTTGGATTTTATGGTTTATGGATAGATCATTGTGCTTGTATTGGACGCATCGAATTTTAAGTGTGGCTTTCACACGGTACAAATGGATTTGGGGTTTTGACTTGGACTATGCAAGCACACTCAAGATTTTTCTTGTTTATACAGAGACAATAGGTATAGTCATACCATATGTATACAGCTTTGGTCTCTTGTCGATGAGAAGTCGACAAAAAAGGTTAACATTTACTTTATTAAAATAAGTTAAACCAATCATCACGATGACGTCACTACACATGCGCCCACGCATTTGACCTCCAAACAGAATTAAACTATCGACCGAGATACAATATCCTTTAAAAACTGCTACATACTCTCGTCTTGATAAAACATTTAAAATCAAAAACAACCGCATGAGGATTACAATAAAGATCAAATTTAAATAAAGCAGCTGAGGATCGTAAGTGGTTTTGGAAGTAATTAACAATTGCCACTGAATTATCCAGAGTTCACACCATACTTTATAAAAAACAATATAATAACAACTGTATGCCTAATAAAATAGGACCCAAATCTCAAGCCCACGGATAAAATAGATAAGAGATAGCGAAAGTAACGAGTCAGACCGCCTGCATTTTTAATTAAAAAAAATATATTCGGCCAGTAGGCAGTGGTGCGTGCCAATCTGCTTCCGATCTCGCTTGTCTTATCTCTATCACTCAAAAGTATTTTATGTATGTTGCGTCCCCCTCGCACGTAGTAATTAGTTACTCATGTATAACTTTTGTTTAGAATGACATGTGGGGTTCTGTTAATTATGAATGTCGGTTTTTTAACGAATCGATTGTTATCGATTGTGGTTTCGATGTATCGATGTAAGGAGGTCGGTTTATAGCTTTTTAATTGTGGTCGTAACGGTTTTTGACGATTTCATTATTAGAAAAAAGTCACGGCGATTAAACTAAGACATTGACATTATTATAGCTGTAATTATCCTAGTTGTTTTCAAGTAACGGTTTAATTATGGAAATACAATTAAATATGTAATTGTTATTATCTCGTCATATCATTGACAATCGTATACGAAAATTGCTTCATTTTGACTACAACATTCAATGTCAAATTTTCTTTGTTTTTTTTTAATTAAACGCTGCAGCGCTGAAAGGTGGGCGGCCCGTCCATTTACTTCGCATTTTTATTAAATCAAATAGACGATATCAAAAAATATATACTTAACTAAACAGCATGAGAATCAATAAAATCTAACTTTGTAGAACCTATACAACAAATACTACTGTTACTGCTAGACATGGTTGATAAAATTAAAAATCTTTCTAAATTTTGTACTATTAAGCTGAGGTTACTTGGATTTAAGGGGTGACTTTGATTGATCAAATCGTTGTTTCTCCTAAATAAACCTGTTAACATACAGTTGACAGTGAACATATTAGTACACCATCTCCAATCCAAGCAAACAGCTTGATTCAATGTACGTAATTGTTCATTGATTTTTGCTACGTTCAGTATGATCGAAGTAGCCTCATTTCTTCCTAAAGTAACCCCCATTTACAGTAGCAAAATAATTCCTCAGTCACGCTCCATAGAAAGAAACTAGAATTTAAATGAAGTAATTAATCAATAGGAAGCAATTAGAAAAACGGCTCCAATCCATCGCCTTCACTTAGCCTCCATTGTCTTCGTCACGTGCCATTTGCGGAGTCTATTATTGTTTAATGCTAAATTGCAACGCTTTGCATTTTACGGTAGCTACCTACCAAGTATTGATGCGGTAGGCGCAATACCGGTCGGTCCTTGTGACACTCTTTGGGGCAGGGTTTTGTCTAGCTTTGGACGTTTTTCTGCTGATATGATAATTATGATGATGATGATGAATAAGTAATAGCGTTCGTACAAAACTAAACCCAAATATTAATAGATTTAAGCATGTAAGTATTAGTATGTAGGTGTTTGTCATTGTATTTCGTATTCTTTTGTTCCACAATAAAAAAAAAAAAAAAAAACCAAATTCTGTCAAACGAACACAAGCAAAAAAGGAGGAGGAGGAGGAGGATTTTCGATCCCGCAACCAGGATCGAAAATCCTCAACCCTCGAGATTGCAGCAATTGCGGGGATCCCAAAACACCCCGTTTTACCCTGTCTTCAGTTTGTCGAATCTCCAATAAATAGAAGATTAAGAAGAGGAAAAAATCAAAACTTTCATTTTATTTATTGCTACTGATCTCTACAGAAAAATATCTATTACGTCCAGTCACTGGATTAATAAAAATAATAATGAAACACTAATCATACAATTACTTTTGACAGGTGCCCAATTCTAACCCAAAACCATTTCAAAGAGGGTCACGTTATCAGTACCCTAATTAACAATATCCTCTATTAAAACTAAACACAAGAACCGCATTAAAAAACCATTCGGTCATCATCGGCCGTCTTCGTAATTAACTAAACCAAATTCGCCCATGCTATTGACCTTTGGAATAGGGAAACAAACCATCATTGTTCTACCAAAATGTCCAAAACCCAAGCCATTACCAACCTTACAACCTGGTCAATAAAACCCATTCATCGATCGAAGATTGTGTCTGGATCCTTGGGATTTTCTCGTTCGATTCCCAATCGTATTGTGATAGCGTCAGAGTATATTTCCTTTTGGAGTTACGCCTCACTGATGTCCGTTATGCTTGGCCGTGCACCTGCGAAGGTGGTCACCCACCAATATGAACGTAATTAGAGGTTACACATGTGTAGACTCTGTAAAAACCAGAGCTCTACCTCCTTTACTGTTTGTAAGAACTGGTGACCCCTGGTTTGTACACTTTTGTGTTGAAGAAAGTTTGCGGTTAGGTACGTTAAGGAAGTCTTTTGAAGTCACGGATCCTGCATTCGAATGAGAATCGAATTGCCTGTTTTGTTTTAGGACTTAGATTAGGTTTCGGAACTGACTCATTAGTAAACCATTTTCCAGTGTGCTAGATCGCTCGTCTGCGTAAATCAACTAAAGCAGAGAAAAATGAAGCGACATAATGTTGAGAATTATCTAGACACTGGACTATTTTTTTAGTTTCCGATTAAGTATAGGGCTTTCATGTAAAACAAATTCGTAAGTTAAATTCATAATTTATGCTGAATTTGTATGTTTGTAATTTTTTGATGTAAAAATAAAGATGAACTGTAGTCACAATATTTGGGTTCGTGTTGTCTCCAGGAAATTCAATCCCATTAATAGTTATTTAATGAATAAATAAAAATTTAATAATGTTCACGCCACTTTGTCTTCTTTTGTGTTAGTCTCATCCGCGTCTACCCCGTCGACTGCCAAATGCCATCGCACCAGCGGCCGGTGGTCTTCATACGAATCTGTGTCCTAAAAAACAGGTTGGTAGTGGTCAATACTTTATGGCTTACAAGCTAACTATTGGTGCACTTTAAGTAGACTATATTATGTAAAGTGCATGAAAGTGCGTGACGTCGGAGATGTCATTACCAAACTCAAGTAGTGTTGGGAAGAATACCTTGCTAGGCAGAGTGATGGCAGGTGGACCAAAAGAATGTCAAACTGTAGCCCATTCGTGGTACCTAAAAGCAGCGTGGAACCACCACCACCATCACCACCACCAACACCCACCGGATCGATGATGATATTAGGAAGAACGCGGGTCATTCTTGGATAAGACTGGCTCAAGACCGGGACGAGTGGCGCACTCGAAGAGAGGCCTATGCTCAGCAGTGGGCGATTATAGGCTGAAAATGATGAAGTCGACCATGGTCAAAGGCGCGACACGGGTCTATCGGTGTGAACCGAGTGTCGGTGACCTTGGAACGGTACGTTTCTATACTTCGCCCGTCCGAGGAGTGATTTCCACACACCGTGCCACCCTCGCGCGCCCCCGCTCGCGTCCGGACACGCACACATAGCCGCGAGACGGGTTTTCAGCACACATGCTTCGGTGTCGCTTCTTCTTACGTTAGTATATATCTTCTTTGCCATGGTAGTAATGTTTGTTGATCCAACATACTCTTTCACCTCGTCTGTACTTAAGTTATGTTATGACTAACACCCACCCTTATCCGCAATATTGACAGTAAGTTTATTCATTATAGGGCACCGTAATCTAAGTGAAATAAATTACGTCTCACTTAATTGATAGAGCCATAAGGGGAGCCACCGGCGCGTCACGAGCTATCGAAGATCTTATCGAATATTAATATAATTCCAAAAAGTCATATGTTTTAAGAAAACAGTTGATTTCGGGGACATTTTGGATTAGGGTAGTCGAGTAATGAGAAGCAGCTTGCTCCAAAATATCCATTGTAAGTCGATTTGGAATGTTGTAACATCTGTCTTTATGTAGTAGAAGTTTTATTTTAAGGAATGTTTTTCATCAGGATTTGATGAAGAAAAACGTCGTGAGGAAATCGGTCTAATCGTGGTCTAATCAGAAAGAAGGTTTGAACTAGTAGCTCTGTTAGCTTTAAACCTCGTGAGTTTTTTTTTATTTCCAATAACTATATTAAATATCGATTTTGCTCACAAAATTTCACGGGAATCGGTTAAGAAATACGTTCAAAAGAGGACAAACGATTGAAAAACAAATTTGAAAATTTACAAAAATTACCTACTCGACAAAAAAACTCTATGTAATCATCTATTTATTAAAAAAAAAAGTGTAATTATAATTATTATTATACGTTAAAAGTTAATAAATAATAAAATAATATAAAATAGGAATTTGGCATCACTATCCTGTTTTTGCTGCAGAAAAAATAAACCGAATTCGTTCAGACTTACCTATATACGGGTATGTTTGACACCAAGCCACTGACACCTTTAATTAGTAAAATGACAAGGCCCTGTGACAAGCATTTGACTCATACACATGCGTCCAAAACTACCGTCAGAATATCAAAATTCACTTTTCCACCCAAAAGTCATATCGTATTTGAAAATCCAAAGCTGTTGAGCCTTTTCATACATGGAGCTAGTAGGTACTCAGGTGAGGGTCAATCGGCAATCGCTATCGCGGCGATCGGGGTTCGATTCCCGGGGGCTGTAATTAGATTGTTAGTCGCATGCGATACCAATGTGTCATGTAGCGCGTTTGAATGTGTTTGATATTTGACGACTGTCTCATTCAATTTTTTTTTTGGTAGGACAGTATCGGTATACATGTGGTTTTTTGTTATTTGACGTGAGCTTACTGATGTCACACTCATCATCAGTACTGTCAGTGGCAGTCTGTATTGTCAACCAGTACATTTGCGCAGTAGCAATATCATGCGCGGAAAAAGGGTAGCAATGAATCCGTATCGCATCGCATTACGCGCCAGTCAGAAAACACTCACAGAGACGCGCAGTAAACTAGTTCCCCTTTCGGAATTTCCACAGTCTTATAAAAAAAGCCTCTTCAAACAAACATGGCACAAAAATTGGTTCATGCGTTCATTAGCTCTACGATGCCACTGAAAGACACACGTTAAACTTATAAGAAACTTAAACTTGTTTCTTTTTCTTCGAAGGTTACTAAAATTAAAGATTAATGTTTAAGTTAATATTAACTTAAACAAATGTACCTATTTAATTGTTTTTGTCTATAGCTACTGACCTAAAACGGCCAGTTAATTGTACACTACCTGTACCAAGTACCAAGACTGCCCCGTCACCGCAGAGCCGATACATTTTGATGGCGATAAGAAAGTCAGTTGGGAATTTAATATACATAATTTCTTTTAACGTGCGCCGATACGACCACTGTATCGATCATGCGCGGTAACTGGCGGTGTTATTTACACTTTGACATGGAAAAAAGAGGGTTAAGTCAAGTTATAGGAAGTTGTTTGAGTCACTATATGTTATTAATTAAACAACATTTTTTTTATGTTACCAATAAACAAGGCTTACTTACTGAAATACTAACAATCCAACTTTTAATTAAACTATTTCAAAGAATTTAGACATAGACATAGAAAAACTTTTATTTTATAGTTAATAGATGTATGTAAGTATTAGTATGTAGGTATTTGTTATTGTATTTTTATTTCTTTATTGTAAAATGACAGCCTAAACCAGAGAGTTTGAGTATTGAAGGAAAAACTTTATTTAACCTGACATTTGTCATTCATACAAGTTAAAAATTAAGAAAGTAAAAATTAAAACTAACATTAGGTAAACAGTAACAATTAGGCGAATCTACACTGCAACGCTGATTTTCAGTCAAACCCTTCAATATCTATGGGTTGTTATATATACGTCGGAAGTGTCGGAACAGTGTACATTGAAATATACGTAATGTTGTTATAAATGAAAGCATGTTATTTTGAATTTTAAACGTATAAATATAAAAAAAGCTGCAGGTTAACCATTGAACATTGTGACGCCACTATAGCCATGTTCATACCAACTGGACGTTTTTGACTTTTGTTGAATGAAAAAACTGGGTGCTGAGTTGACTGTCATTTAAATATCCTATTGTTGATGAACTAGTGGTTCGCTGCGACCTTGTAAACTCGCTGTGTTCATACACCTATCCATCCACCCAGTCCAGCGCTATCCAGTGGTGTTTAGACAAACGAAGTTTTCAAATTATTCACCCTGGTAGCATTTCGTACCATATAGGAGCCCGAAATCCACTGTGGTAAGTACCAAATCCCAAGACTTGTACGCAACGAAAGCCAGCGCCATCTTGCTTTTTGACCCAGATGATAAACTAGACCTTATTTGGATTAACCCGTTTCCTGTCGATGTTTTCTTTAACCAAAAAGTACTATTACTTAAGTTTCAAATCGCTCCCTGAAAAAGAGGCTGGTTCACGTGGCCTTGGCTGGGAAGAGCTGGAAGAAGCTGCGCAAGACCGTGACAAGTGGAGAACTCTTCTGCGAGCCCTATATGTCCCTAATGAGGGATAACAGGAACTCATCATCATCAAGTTTCAAATAATTGGTATTTTATTTATAGGTATTATTTATGATGCCGCGTGTCGGCAAACGTAGTGTAGGACGCCCTGTAACTAGGCGGGGCGATGATATACGCAAGGCAGTGGGCAGGGATTGGAGGAGAAGAGCTGAAGACTGAGCTCAGTTGCGTGCCATGGGAGAGGCCTATGTCCAGCAGTGGACTGATACAGGCTGATGATGATGATGATTATTTATGGAAATTTAATGGTTCGAGACGGGGTACAAACCCACGACTTCCAAGTTCAAGTCGCTTGTCTTACTACTCGGCTACAGTGATATTTTTATCTCACGACAGCGGGTTGGCCATTGTCACAGCCATTGTGGTAGTTGTGATACATAGACAACGTGAACTAGCTCCTACGCTGACACACACAGAGGCAATGTGCATGTATAGCTCAATACACAACCATGGCTCACCCGCGCTCGTGAGGTTAAAAGTATTCTAAATAAATCAATTCAACATCGCGATCTGTTTACAACTTTCCATAACAGTCTGTTACAGCTAGCTGTACTGTACTTATTATGGCTATAATATCTAGGTGCTATAGAAAGCGTACAAAGGACTAGGTACATTAATGTACAATTGTACCGACTGCACTCCAACAATTTACAGCCTTTACGCTATTTTCAATTAAACTCCTAATGGCTGACGGTCCACCGATGCGCCGATCGTCTAATTGTGTACGTGAGAGGAGTTGCGAGGTGTGACAACCGGTCATACTCGTGTGACAGGCTTATTTGATGGCTTTAGAATCGGCTGATACTTAAGCCAATCGTTTGATAGGCTATGTTATGCCATACTGGCAGGACATAAGCTATAGACCATGTACATGTGATGGACACAACAGTTGACGCAAATTTATTCACTGCTCGGTGGTTGTGGGTCTTCTGCGGGTATGAAAACACAAAAAATAAAGACTTAAAACATATGATTGAAAATCAGCCGTATTAACTGCGTTCACAGCTACTGAGCAAATTGTTATTTTTCTTTAGGCATCTCCTACCGAGGTCGCCTATCAAAATTGCTACACAACACAAATTTTTGACATGGTTGCACAAAGATCCTGTGCCTAGGTTAAATCAAGTGAGAATATTTCTTAGCCACGAGTGGCGCTTTCTTCCTGGCGGTCTCTCTCCTTGGACCTTTCCTTGTATAATCCATTATACAAGGGGAGGGTTTAATATGACTTCGTCCAGGAAGTCATATTAAACTACGCGTAAAAAGTTCAACGTTCGCATCAAACCGTTCTAATTTAATAAGGTAAGTAACATCGCCTGAAAATGTGGTAGTATCTACTCTTTAAAATTTCAGGGCAGCGATACAGCCACACCCTTCTGAAAAACTTTCATTTTAATCGTTTTACATTACATGGCGAATGCTCCAAGTTCTCCCCTAACGAATATTGAGGCCGATAATTGTTTAATAGGTTACGATCATTGTTATGTCCAATTTATTGTTTTGAGGTTAGAATATTGTCCGTAGAAATAAGAGTTTGAGGAAAGTCGATGCAGTGAAAACGAGTTTATGAGCAATAGAACAGTCTTTCTATGAGTTCTTTGAACTCACGTATAATGATATAGGTACTAGAAGAAAGATCATAACATTCAATAGATATGAAGATGACTACATTTTTAGTAGTGATTAGGGAATACATACCTATATTTTTTAATCTGAATCAGTCTAAATTCGGCTGAATTCTTCTCCCACAAAATCTATGTTAGTATTTTATTTCCACAAAAGAAAACGTTTCGTTAACTGTCCCTATATTGTGAATCTGTTTAAGAACTATTATCTAGGTATACTAACCGAGGGGGTCAACGACCTTTAACAATAGTATATATATATAGACGACGCACACACTTCCGATTTATTAGTGCATTTTCATTATTTAACAAAAGGGTGTTAAAGAGAATCGGTGAGTCGCGTCTCAGCGTTTGACATATTTTAGAGAAATCCTTCCTTCTCGCGTAATGAGTGTCATGTTTGTCGTGGAGCGTCTGCAAAAAACCAGTAGACATAAAAAAAATTGGTGCTGGTCGTAACTTCCTGAGATACACACACATCACTGTAGATGTGTTCAGATTTTGAAGACCTCTTTGGTGCTTCGACATATTTATGTGATGGCGACTATACCTAACTTAGGTCTATATGATACCTGTAATAATAGCTTCTTGTATATCGACTATGACAGCATGTCATTAACTATAGTGCCGATAGGTGTCATCGGAGCGAAGCTTAGTGGGTCTTGAATATTTTTTGTGTGTTACAAATTTAGAATTTTAATTTTGTAGGTTAAAAATTTAGAATGTGATGGTGGGTATTAAATGACCACAGACAGGTCAGGTATAGACAGGTCTTCAACAAGGTGTACTGACTGACAAGAGAAATAAGATCAGAAAATTGTGTGATGTACTGCGGATGCCATTAGAAGCCGAGCAGCAAATGACAAGCGAGACGATTTAATTTCTGACTGATATGTGAATTTTAGAAGATGGATCAGATCATCGTCGTAAATGATGGATCAATATTAATTCTCAAAAGATGTCAATAATTTGTCCTTACTTGTAGTATATGGATATACTACATAGCTCTTAGGAAAGGGATCAAACACGATATCTGTATAGAATAATACGAATACTAAAGATTAGACAATTGTAATCAGAACACAATATCTAATGCGTTTTCCGCAGTCGCACACGAGTCAAGTATGATAAAATATATCACTTCTTTAAGGATGGTCGGGACGGCTCGATTAATAATGGTATAAGTGAATACTTTAATGTTGTTCGTCAACCCTCGAATATTTATTGTTGTACTTGTTCTATGACTTGTTCAATTAAAATTGTTTTAAATAATTAATGCTTAAAGTGAATTTACTACTAATAAATTCACAATTGTTATTATGTGTTATTTAATCATGCAAGTAAAATATTGCAATAAAATCGATGCCGTAAACTTTTATAGGTGTTTCAATCTGATAAAGTATAAATATAACGGATTGTAAGTAACTGATGTATTTTACAGTTAATTACTTTGTATTTAAATTGTTATTGTGAAATAAAGATCATTTGAAAAGAAAAACTCCTTTAAGGATCAAGGTTGTCAATAATACCTAGTTTCAAGAAAAAAAATGTGACGTAAACGTCAAAGGCGAGTGTAGTGAAATAAGGAATCGAAATGCAAAATACCTTTTTTACGAATGATACGGAACCCCAAATAATAATCGTGAAAGACAAAGGCGTGTTTTTGCTGTCGAGTAGCGACATCGACGTGTAAAATCTGCATTTGTCAATCGACAGCAGAGGGATCAAAGTCATCAAAGAACACAGTGGTCAATATAACCTGTAAGGATCAAAGTTGTCAATGATACCTAGTCTTTATAAGTCGAATAGTGACTTTTAAAATGTGATTGTAGGCTGATGATGAAACAAGGAATCGAAATGAAATATATATTTTTTAGGGTTCCGTACCCAAAGGGTAAAACGGGACCCTATTACTAAGACTCCGCTGTCCGTCTGTCTGTCTGTCTGTCCGTCTGTCACCAGGCTGTATCTCATAAACCGTGATAGTTAGAAATGAAATTTTCATAGATGATGTATTTCTATTGCCGCTGTAACAACAAATACTAAAAACAGAATAAAATAAATATTTAAGGGGGCTCCCATACAACAAACGTGATTTTTTGGCGTTTTTTACAGATAATGGTACGGAACCCTTGGCCTTGGCCGGTTTTTTAATGCATGATATGACGGAACCCCAAATAATAGTCGTCACAAGACAAAGGCGTGTTTCTGCTGTCCCTCCGTCACACGAGTCGAGTAGCGACGTGTAAAATCTGCATTTCTTTGAGATGCACTTGTTCCTCCGAGGCAGGGCTGCAGCTTTGAGCGCCGGTTTTGTTAGAACCTAGGTTTTGTCTAGGTGTGTTGAAAGATTAGTTATTTTATACGAGGTGACGTTTGTATTTGAATGTAACCGTTCTATTGGGGGAATCGAGGGACTATTTTGGTGCTTCTTTTGTACATATATAGGGTGACACCACCAATTATGGACAGTATGGACACTTTAAGAACAAGCACCAATAATGGACACGTCAACCCTTATTCAAAGATAATACGGTTTTAAATTGATTGTTCTATAAAAAATGAATGACTCTTATTTTCTTTTACATAAGAGTTAATGTACATCATTGAGCCTTGTCCATTACTGGTGGTGTCACCCTAGTCTACTAGCTTTGCGCGCGACTTTGTCCGAACTTGTTTTTTCGCGTTAGAATTTAATTGTTACTCTTTTATTTTAGGCGCTTACCTAGTTATCGCTCTTCCGTACAAACTATCACCATATTAAGGGATGATTTCCGGGATATAAAGTATCCTATTTTCTTCCCAAGGACTCAAACTATCTCCATACCATGTGTCATCTAAATCGGTTCATAGGGTTAAGCGTGAAGAGGTAACAGACATACACATTTATAATATAGTATGAATTAGAATGTATTGTTTAGTGGAAAAGGTTCAGGTCGCACGTTTCTGTTCATGTTAGGAAAGAAAAGAAAGAAAAGAAACATTTATTCGTGACAACGCAAAACACTACACATCACTACACATAGCATAACATAGCACATTCATCATTTAGTATTAGCTTTTAACATAGTTTACCTATTAATTAACGTCATGGGTACTGTAGTATGTACCTATAGTGGGTAATACGGTATTAAACCCCTAGTCAAATCAGCAACTTTTTATTAAATGTCAAAAACGATTTGTTAATATGAAGTTTGTAGGGAAATACTGTCTTAGTGACGTCACTAAGGCAGTGTGAGTAGGTTTGTTCAAATCAGCGTCCTTTTTAAATCTTTATGCTTATAAAATCTTTCAATTAGCTAAAATAAATTAATAATTGATGTTTTTCGAGTATTTTTGTTAGATCTTATATTAGTCAAGTAAAAAAATAATTTATTTTTACCTTAGTTTAATACCCTATTGGTAAGTACAGTCAAGGGCATAAATATGTATACATTTTTGGACCTTATTCATTTATTTCATTCATTTATTTCATATTTCAATGGAGTAAGGTGAAAAAATGTATACATATTGGTGCCCTTGACTGTACAATTGTCCTGACTTCCCGCGCCGCGGGGTGGCTAGATCTATTTTGAATTCCAAACAAACGTGCCAGATAATCTTCTTTCATTTAAGGTGACGCCGTGATAAACTATGAAACTCAAACAGTGTGCTGAAATCCCCTCACCTCATCCGCCCCGGTATTTCTTACGCGGCTCGCGATCGAATAGCGCATGACAGAGTTGACAGACAGAGCGCCGCACGGAACATAGACATCAAAGGAGAGGTATTAATTTTTTTAAATACGACGGTGCGAAACAAGCGTCTGGTCCACCAGATGGTTAGTGGATACCGCAGCCTACAGACGCGGGCAACTCCATGCGCGTTGCCGAGTCTTTATCAAATTTGAGGATTAATTTGTGCTTTCCACATTTCTTAAATATTTTCTAATTATAACATTACTTTTTAGAATTTGTAATACCTATAAAGATTAGATTAGATTGTGTTTATTGTGTACCTAATTAGAGATGTATGGGTATTTAATAATAAGAATTTTATCGGGTAAAACTTGATACAAATATGTAAAACTATTCGTGCCGACATTATTACCGATGTCAGATTAGGAGGTAAGAAATCAAATATCTATTGTACATGTTTACAGTTAAACCCTGACAAGATTGTATTTGGCCCTGAAATTAATAATAATGAGTATAAGTCATGTACAGTCGGTACAGTGTAGCTTCATGTTAACAATGTAGAATGTCCAAAAGTTTCCAAATAGCCATCCCACTCTTTACGGAAGCTCTGCGCGTAAAATAGTAAATAAATTATACTACAATAATATTGAAATGAAAAAAAGTGTGGATTATTTGTGAAATATGGCTCGTTGGCGGTTTAGGTATGAATATGTTGACTTTATGTTTTTAATTGCAGACCCATACGTAATAAAAATAAAGACATAGAACCGTTTAATGATGAATTTAAGACCAATCTTTGCAATTATTTTCTATCGAGCCGATTTCATCCAATTATGTATCGAGTCCGTACAAGGTCTTTGAAATATGATGAATATTAACATTTATATTTTGATGTGCTAGGACAAATAGTTTTTTCTTAAAAAACTGCTTAAATAACATCAATTTCAACAAAATTAGGTCTTGACAGCCTCTGCTATGCTTCCTATTCATCTAAATCTGATTCAAAATATTCTTCAGATTCGAACTCCGATGATGCTTCATTTTCGTCAGTTGTTGAAGTGTCACTTTCATTATCACCGACCTCAATTATAAAATGTTCGGCCAGTGATTCGATTATAAGATCTTTTTTCGTAGTTTGGTGGACGTGTCCCTTAATAGGAAAAAAAATACCTATTGAGTTAAACCCCAAACCAACAAACCAGTTAAATACAACGGCACTATAAAATGTCAGTACCGGACATGTCAACAACCAATAAGCAATCCAATATCCGCAACACGGCGAAGGTAAAATAAATTCTTATCCAGGCTTTAAATACATGAATATAATTAAAACTTAACGCCGTGGAATACAAAATTATTTCTAATGAAAATCTGGCAAGCGAAATTATACTTACTGTATAAAATTCTGGCAATCCACAGAGAATCCATGGCATATCGAGTTGCCACTAGCGAGTTAGATAGGTATAAAACCCTACATTGGCAACACATTTTGTAAGTCTTTATACTTCAGTAGCATTTCTCGTGTTGTACAACATATAAAATAATGTAAATTAAAACGATGTATAGAAATTTATAATACAGCCGAAGTAGGAACCTCCTCCTTTATAGGGTTCCGTACCCGAAGGGCCAAGCGGAACTCAATTGTTGTCACTCATGCGTCCGTCCGTCCGTCCGTCCGTCGTCTGCCACAAAATTTTGTTCCGAAGAATTTGTCAACTTCCGTTTGACCTATGAACTTGAAATTTGGTGATCATGTTTATTATTACGTATATTTTACCAATAAATACTTAATAAAACACATTTTTTGAGGTTGGTTCGGAACCCTAGATGTGCGAAGTCCGACTCGCACTTGGCTAGTTTTTTGAAATTGGTTAAAAATACTCTTAAAACAGTTTATCAGTAAGACGGTTTTATATCTCAAATACTAAGTATTCGATTATCAAAACTTATATATAACATGACATATTTTCGTTTTCGTTTAAATCCCGAGACGACTCCATGGCATTGTTTTCTTTTCCAACTAGAACATTGAATGACATTTACGAATGTTGTTGAATAAATCTATTTGCGTTTTTACTTACCTTTTATAACCATATTTTTACATTAATCAATTAAACAAGCTTTCCTTTTTCGTTTTGAGTGCTTCCTCGAGTTTTTACGCGGATAAAATAACATTTTAAACATATATTTACGTAATTTTGCTGGTCTCGACGAGCACGGGTCCAACGCTGACAGCGGCCGTCGGCCGATTGACTTGACATCTTGTCATCATTCTTGTATAGAAAACACGGCACGCGCTGGCTTAAACTATAAGGTCGTATACGACAAAACCGTGTTTTTCGATTTAAATAAGAGTTCTAAGTTATTTTATAAAATCCAATTATAATTTTAAATTGTTTGTTAAGATGAATCTATATTGAAAACTAAGAGGCTTTAACAAGTGCCGTTTGTCTGTAAAATGCGAATCTCTGTTTAAACAGAGGTGTTTTTGACGAAGAAAAGTCTGTTGCAAAAGTTGTTCAATCGTGAAAAGCAATTATAAAATTAAAGCTAAAGGTATGATTGATCATGTGAGTCAATTTCGTTTTCATCAGTTGCTTGGTTGCTGAGAAAAATGGAAATCCATGCAACCAATATTTCCAAAGCGTCGTCTTAAATAGGAACCGTATTTACTCAGTATAGCAACGTAAGCGATAGATATAGGTACATAAAAATGTCTCTCGTCTCTCTGAAGGGCCATTGAGTTGCAGCAGGAGCTGTCATCTGCCACTTGTGTCCTACAGACTACACTGCAACATCTCTATAGTGAGTAAAGAAACATGAGTGTGATTCTGTACGTAGTAAATACTGTACGGACGGTGAATGGTGAATCCTATCCCGCCGTGATACATTTCGAACTAGTAACGGGAGTCAGTTGACACTTACGGTAGTTATGGTTTTCAAAACGGTATTTAAAAAAAGGCGAGTAGATGTTTGGTAAGCGGATGCATCCGCTAGCGAAAATCTATTTTTTTTTTAATGTAAGTGAAAATTGAAAAATTCAACACCAAAGGTGGGATTTGAACCCACGACCTCTACCGACCCTTTAATAGATGAGTGTTAAGATTGAAAAATTCACCATCACAAGGGATACCACGGTGGCTCAATTAGTACAGCAATGGACGGATTCCAGAGGTCGTGGGTTCAAATCCCACCTGTGGTGTCGAAGTTTTCAATTTTCACTTTGATTAAAAAATTAAGGCGAGTACACATTTGTGCATTTCTACTTGCTAAATAATAGTACATTATAACTGTAAAGTGAAGGAGGTAATTGGAGGCCAAGTATCTGTTCAAACGGACGAGCTTGCGAGTCCGTTTAAGGAATTGAATGTGTTACTTATACAAAGCCAATTTGTAAATAAAAAAAAGTTGAAAATTTTTAGTTCCAAGTAGAATTTGAACCTGCAATCTTGTAGCATTCGTGGTGCTAATGATAATAGATTTTTTTTAAATTTATTTATTTAAGGTCGCTGTTTAACGGAAAGGTCATTAGCGACCACAAGATAATTGAGGTACACAATGACTGGCATAAAAACCCCACCACCTAACCACACCCAACTTCAACACATCAATATTAAAGGCAATCTTACCCCCACTAATCAATGGAAACCGAAACGTACCTCACCCCGACTGAATTTAACAGCTTACAAAACTCGAACATAAAACTCCACCGACCAAGTACATCCGAACGACATTTCATTACTTATAGTCCTTATCATACCCCCCCCCCCCCCCCCATTGAGGTGCAAATCCCCTCGATTCGACTGAAACCTAGAGAGGGGGGTGGGGGCGACCCATATTGCTTATGCTGACCTAATACATGCTATTGCTAGGTACGGATGGTTTTTGAGGGTGGATTATCGGAAATTATATATCAGAAAAAAATGGCGCGGCGTCCACGTAACTTAATTTCGGCTTGCTGTTTCAATATTATTGAGCACCTTATTTCACATCTTTTGAACAAAAACAAGGGCGACAAAAAATGTTTAGTCCTTCGGTTGACTGGTAGAGAATGCCTTAAGGCATTAAGTCTGCCATTTTTATTTTTTGTATTGCACAATAAAGTAAATAAATACTGTCATATTGCCAAAATAATAGATGTAATTACAGTATCTACCTAACGTGCGTTTGAAACATTAGGTACATAGGTAATCGACTAGCCGGCTAACGTGAAAGAAATCATTGGCTAAGTATACTTTTATAGTCCTACATAATATTACTGTCTGCATTCCATTTCTGCTTGTTTTCTTTCCACGCATATTTGAATAAAATGTGCAACGAAACTAATACAGCTGCGGCCCAAGACTTTGTTAAATCCTTATTTTGTAAGCAACAAGATACAAAATTGCTATTACTATTATTTTAATGTATTTATGCATAATTAGATATGTTGATTTGAATGTTAATATTTGGGTCATAGCTCGTATTCGAATAATGGAGTAAAATCTGCTTGTTTACTAGTTATTGGCTAAGAAATGATTTTATGGTAATTCAAAGACTGTTTTAGATCACCATATTGGCCTGGTTGGTAGAGAATCTACCTATCAAGGCAGTGGTCCTAAGTTCAAACCCCGGTAAGGTCATTTATGTCATGAGCCTGAATATTAGTACCGGAAACCTTGATGTTTTCTGTGTAAGTACTTCTGTATTCCATTTATTTGTGTATATCGTCATAGTACAAGCATAGATTTGTGTCTGCGCCAAATCTTGGGCTGAGGTATTAATGCCCTTTTAGGACCCTGGGCACCTTAGGGTACAACCGGGAAAACCTTAAGGATGTTGATGATTGGCTGATCTAAAGCGCGGTTTGCAGCAGGGCATAATAAATGCAATTTATGAGTATCTTGTACAAAATTCATATTATTAAGCGCCCCAGTTCTCGACACTGACCCAACACTTGACATTTTCTATCTTACCTATAGGCGAGCAATAGATGCCAATGTCAACAATTCGGACGGTTCTATTAAATAAAAAAAGCAAATGCCGTTGAAAATAACTTTATATTACAGATTCTTTCAGGGTTTAAATCACGGTATAAATTAAAGTCTCCTCCACGTGTGCTTCGAATTATGCTAATCACACGCGGACCGACGAAAAGGCTCCCATTTTAATATATACACGTATACTACACTGACTACCTACTTTTCGCGTACCAGCAGGCCTGTTCCTCTTCCCGCTTTGGCTTAACTCACCACACCTCCGAGGTGAAAGTCACTCGAACTCGGTTGACAGGAACGTAAACGTGCCACTCATCTTACCGGGGCCGGCACTGTACGGGGGCAAGGACTTATTCGTCTTTTGTTCCTGTGTTCAGAGCATAACGAATCCTCGAATCAATGAAGGCCTAGAGTGAAAAATGAATCGTTTTGCGTTGTCAGCTATCATCTTAACCCACTCAATGCTCCAACGACAGTGTATCACTAGTATAAAGACGATTTTAGGGTCTGATGTAAGCGGTCCAGAGTAGTCAACACCACATTGTTAGAGAATAAATTTAATTTTTTCATTCGTTTTAGATATCATCTATTCCTTCATATATGTAATTGAAAAGCCAAAAAGTTACCTGCTAATTTTAGTTAAGATGATTGAAAACTACAGCCCTGGAGAGATATCAAGTCAGGTATGTGATATCAAGACTGGATAATATAATTAAAAATCAGAGACAGAGGTAAACGAATCGAACGAATTTTTGAAATCTCAGATCTCTTACTACCAATACAGTATATAGTTACCTATCTATACTACAATCAAATTTATTATACTACAATCAAATTTATGGATGGACAAGGCTTACGCTGCAATAGCATTGATACAGATAATACAATTGAAGATCCCACTGTATTGGAAAAATCAATTTTATCTTAAATCCTCCAGGGACCATCAGAACAAGACTCCTAAAGCAGAACACCATCTGAAACGAATTAATTACACCGATTCAGTATTCCGACATCGACTCCGCAAATAACACACAAACCCACACCTATACACAAATATAAATCAACCACATAAAATTCATGTAGAAAAATGTCAATAACGCACACAGATGCGCGAAGAAAAATACAAAACAGCGTTCAACGCACACATAGACAATGCACGTTCCACGCACACTTTGAACTGAAATCTTTCGAGAGAAATATGTATTGCGTCTATATAGGAGTAATCTTTCACGGCACGCACACAGTCACAGGCGGTACTTGTGGGGTTTTTTCCCGGGTCTGTGTGGGTGCTCACACGGGGTGGGGCATACATTTTCAGGAAGGCTGTAGCGTCACAGGCGTCTTTCAGCGTTCCGAAGCGCACACATCGCCGGCTATCGGCGAGACGAAGAAGCAAAGAGTGGCCGCAGAGTACCGAAAGAATACGGGTGCTTCAGGTACACTGCAAAATGATTTTCTTTCGGGAAAACTCGGATCTCAATCGGAATACGATGGCACCCGAACTGTCAATCAATGATTGTATTAAATAAGTGACGTTTTCATCATCCATTCTTATGGAACTTTATTGTTTAGTGTCAAATTTACCCCTACGGCTATAAGATGGGTACTGAAGCTAATTGACAGAGTACGATAAATACGAACTTTTCCGATAAAGTACGAAGGAAAATCATTTTGCACTACATCTGTATCACGTATTTGACACATGTTTTTTTAACAATAAAGATGCGTTGTTTACGATGAGATACAAGCACCATCATTGTTATTTAATTTTGATATATTTTAACAGGCGACTGGAATGAGAGCTTGTTGGAGTAGTTTAAATTAATGGTTAATAAATTATTTAGGGCTTCGCACATTACAGGACATTCGCGACATTTACAGACGAGAGACATGCTATCCCTATTTTGAGATCCCTGCTGTTCTGATTTTGTAAGATATAGACATGTCAGTGGCATACCACACCACGCAAGGGTATTTTATAAAATATAATTTATAATTGCGTTTTATGAACATGTAAACGATAATGCTTTCCTCCAACTACCAGAAATTGTAATTAAACTGCATATAATTTGCTGTACTTTAAAATAAAACTTGTTTGATCGTTGAATCTATCTGCAGATTGTCGTTTCCTCGCATTAAAATCATCCATAAAGAGCATCTTTGCTAACGATTTCTCCCCTGATTATTCCCAACTTTCAAGTAAAATTCAATACATTTGCAAGGACGTTCAACAGGGTCCTTTCCCTACTCTACGGCATCGGGCGCCCAGATCGCACGGTAGGAGGGGGTCTCCCGTGTGTGTTCGGAAAAATACCTTACGATCGCGCTGCCTCAACTTCCCCGAACAATGTTTGTCTCTAAATACGAATAGTAATTTTGAATTTTCATCACGTAGCGTTTCGTTCGGTTTTTAAGTTTCGATATTCGTAACATTAGCACCTTGGAGATATGGATTACATGTAGAAGTGGGGGAAGCAGGCCTTAAAAAGCTCTCAATATTTTCAATAAATAAGTTTTTTGAAGTGAAAACTTCTTTAGCGGCGCTGAGCACTTTTGTACTGGGGAAAAATGTATAAACTCGCGATAAATTCTATGACCAGGTTAGTTGACCCCTCCTAGTATCGTGATTGCTATGTTACGAGGGGTCCCCAGCTGGTCTTCTTAGAAAGCCAAGGTTCTAACTGTTCGAAGACAATCCTAAGATTTTCCATAAAGATCATATTTCAAATAAATTCTCATGGAAAGTAGCTCTTATTGTCAATAAAAAAGCGTTTCCAAAGTCCAATATCGGATAGCCAGACTGACCGATTTCCGTAAAGATCATATTTCAAATAAATTCTCATGGAAAGTAGTTCTTATTGTCCCTAAATACGGTGACAGTTCCCTTCAAAATACGAGTGATGGATAAAATACCAAGGGCCTGACACGCTTTGTAAGAGAAAGATAGCCTTATTGCGATTCCTATGAGAGGAAGTAGAAAATAGTGCGATGTTTTGTCCTTATCACCGACCGAAAAATTATTCACGGTCGGGTAAAGGCAATATTTCATGAAGTGTCAAGAAGATTGCAAAACAAGGCAATATTTGGTAGTGCATTTTATAAATGGAGAATTAATGATAAGTTTGGTTTAAATGAATAATAATTTACCAATTATCAGATCCGTAGTGTTTGGGTGTTCAGTGCAAACATGGTGGGGTGTTCAGTGTTGGGCTGTAAAAGCAAACTCGACCGAAAAAAGGCGGATGTTACATTCCATGCGTAATTTGCGTAAGTACATTTTCTTTGCATTTTGGACCCGTGTTTATTTCTAAAATCTCACCGGAACCAAGTTACTGAGCTAAATCATTAGTTATATCATGAGACACTTGATGAAATAGGAAAAATATGTAAATTCATTCAAAAATAACCTCCAAACATTTCACATATAAATCGGTCAAATCGCGTAGTATAAATCTACCATAGAAGCCAGCTTAGAATTGATGTCCCATCATTCAGTCGGTTTATAATTCGATTTCGGGATACCAACAAATAATAAAAAACTGGCCAAGTGCGTGTCGGGCCACGCGCAAGGTAGGGTTCCGTAGTCGTCCACCCGTTACATTATGTGGACTAAAAAGTATGCAAACTTATATTTACTATGTTTTTGACAGAATTAACAACATTATCTAAGGTATCAATGGAAATTGTTCGAAAGTTTGCTTTTGCAAAGTACATTTTTGAAGTTAGGCTATTACTCGTCAACTAGTAATGTCTACTTAGCTGTGATAGTTTTCCTTTTAAATTCATCATATATACTACTACCATGATTTTTTTCACATGCCTAGTAGTCACCGTTTAACTGGCAGGGGGGGGGGGGGGGGGGGGGACACACTTGACCATAACAAAAATTATCACTTCAAAGCTTAATATCACGCTAACCAATTCTTTAATCAAAAAATGCTTTTAGAAACCTTATAATATTTTTAAAAGAGCTATCCAACGAAGCAGAAAAAAACATTGCACTATCACTTTACATGTAGGGAAGGTACCCTAAAAAAAATTTTTTTTATAGATTTTATTTTACCGTTTTGTCGGCGTCATTAATATGTATACTCATGCCAAATTACAGCTTTCTACTACTAACGGTTACTGAGAAAAACGGGGGTCGGACGGACGGACGGACGGACGGACGGACATAGCGAAACTATACTTGTTTACTACGGAACCCTAAAAATCCCCTGAAGATTACCCCACGTTTCGGGAAATTCAAGTAATTTGATTTTTTCAGTTTTTAGGGTTCCGTAGTAAACAAGGAACCCTTATAGTTTCGCCATGTACGTCCGTCCGTCCGTCCGTCCGTCCGACCCCCGTTTTTCTTTGTAATTTGGCATGAGTATACATATCGATGACGCGGAGAAAACGGTAGAATAAAATCTTTAAAAAAAATTTTTTTTAGGGTACCTCCCCATACATGTAAAGTGTTGGTGCAATTTTTTTTTGTGCCAAACCCCATCGTGTGGGATATCGTTGGATAGCTCTTTTAAAAATATTATAAGGTTTCTAATTCATATTCATAATTTTTTGATTAAAGAATAGGTTGGCGTGATATTAAGCTTTGAAGTGATAATTTTTGTTATGGTCAAGTGTCCCCCCCCCCCCCCCCTGCTAGCTAAACAGTGGCTACTAGGCATGTGAAAAAAATCATGGTAGTAGTATATACGATGAATTTAAAAGGAAACCTATCACAGCTATGTAGACATTCCTAGTTAACGAGTAATAGTGGAACTTCAGAAATGTACTTTGCAAAAGCAAACTTTCGTACAATTTCCATTGATACCTTAGATAATGTTGTTAATTCTGTCAAAAACATAGTCAACATAAGTTTGCGAACTTTTTAGTCCACATAATGTAACGGGTGGACGACTACGGAACCCTACCTTGCGCGTGGCCCGACACGCACTTGTTCAACAGAGGATGAATACCGAAAAAAAATGGATTTGATGACTGAGGGAACAGGAAAAGAGAATTGGGAAAAACATATCTATAAGTAGGTATTTGTTTATTTATTGTAAATAAAGTTATAAATATATTAAGTAAATTACTTGTTCTAATTTAAAGTTTATCCTTTTATTTCTACAACGACATACCTAATTTATCTATGAAAGACAAAAAGGAGCATGTAAGTAGTAGGCACTTTAAGGTTACTTATTACTTATAGTAATTAGTAATTACTTACTACTTTCATCGTCTAGAGACTAGAGACTTAACATTTAGCATGGTTCTATGGGTGACGTGATGACCAGCAAGTCAAGTGGCGAGCAGCAAGACAAGACCAGCGACCAGCGACGAGCGACAAGAAGAAAATGTATAGTCTTGAATCAGTGAAACCGCCGTTTTACGCAACGGTAATAACTTTATATACCTAGGTAAGATTATCACAAAAAGAGTGGCAGGTCGGGATCCATTATTTTACGATATCGCCTACGATATTGTGTAAATTTAGTTTGTGAATCAAAATGCCGACTTAGGTACTACGGAATTCGATCACTTGTAACTACGAGTATGTAGGTATTATCCGACAAAATTTTAGGGTATTTTTTATTTAATATTTTTTATATTTATATAATTTTATTATTCAGGTTAGGTTTCGATCGAGTCTACCGTACTGCTTGACGAACTTATTAACCCTTTGACCGCCAAAGCGGTAGTGTGTCGTCGTGCCCACCACGTCAAGCACTGTCTAAACCAATAAAAACAAATTAAAACAGTTCATAAATGATTTTATTCATAATCAAAGTACACCTTCACTCCGACCTTTCAAGTGGTCTTATTTTCTTAAAATCTTATTCTTATCCTTCTTTAAATCGTCTTATTGACAGCTAAGTTAGCATTTAGACATCGGCTTTCAGTACGTCAAAAATTCTTAACGCATTCACTGCCACCCTCTTTTCCCGGACATTCGGCAGGTGCCGCACTTTGCTGTGTGCCCCAAAGGCACATGTGAGTTCAACCGACTATTCTAAGTCTAAGGCACTAAGGCACAGGGTGAAAGTCACTAAATATTATGAACGCGTTTGTGCGTTCAAGGCACTGGGTGAAAGTAACGGAAACGCACAGGGCCGTCTTTAACCAATTTGAGGCCCTGGGCACATTAGGGTAATGGGGCCCCTATGACCTTGATAGAGCACGATTCTTTTAGAATAGACAAAGAAAGTAAACGAGTCACATTAAATGAATAGATATTAATAATATAATACTTCCTAAAAAATAAAATTAATTTTCAAATTACACCAAATTTGGGTTCTTCCTTAGAGCAAACAGCTAAATTAAATTTTCTTAAATAAACGCCTAATTCTAACCAGTCATATATATTTTTTTAAATTGAAAATGAGGCCGACGGTTATGCGAGCTCACCCAGAAGATTCACTCGTACCTTAAAAAGGTCCAGGTTATTTGAACTCTGAAGTACCTACATACGCCATTCGAATACCAAACCAGTAAACATTATAAAGAAAAGATGATTTTGACCAGGTAATGAAAGTAGCCAGTCGTACTTACGTCGTCTGGATATCTGATGGAAGAAGGGGGAAGGCGGTATGAGCTCATGGAGTTCCTGAGCACACTCAACGAATCTAAAGAAATAAAAATGGGAAATAGGTAGTATTGCTTACAATTTTTGAAGTGAAAACTTCTTTAGCGGCGCTGAGCACTTTTGTACTGGGGAAAATTTGTTGAACTCGCGACAGATTCTAAGATTCTAAGACGAGCTAGTTGACCGCTCCTAGTAATCGTGATTGCGATGTTAGGAGGTGTCAACTCAGCTAAACTCAGCTGGCCCCTATACCACAAAACTTTACAAGTCTACAATTTGACAAAATTGTACAATTTTCCATAGAAAAAGTTCACAAATTTGTCGAATTGTACGCTTGTAAAGTATTGTGGTACAGGCCCCTGGTCTTAGATGCATAAGACACAATGATACTCGGCACGTATTATGTATATATGTAAATGAATTAAGCGAATATGAATATGAACATGAGTATGAGTACGGATACGGATACCGATACCGATACCGATATGTCTTTGTTATTTGGGTCATTGTCAGTCGGAAAAACAAAAGTTGTCCATTCGGTGGACAATAGTTAACGGCTTGTGTGCATGTAATTTACGTTTTTATTACATGGATTTATAGACACGGAATTACAGATTATGCGGGTTATCAGATCAATCGAAAATTAAGCTTTGTAGCCCTTAACTTTTGGCATGTCCTGTCCACCGAAAAGACGCGCACCTAAATCTGACAATGACCCATTTACTATCTTTATTGAGTTTTCACTTCTGCCGGCACTCCCGGAGTGCAACCCGTTGTTTTTTTTTTTCAATGCATTTATCGTACTGTCATTTCTTTCCCAATACAATTACTTAAATCTTCTATTGATTGTTGCTTAGTTTATCTTCTAGTATTTTAGGATATAGCCACTTGATATATAGCTTGTTAATATCAACCTGAGGAGTTTAGAAAAAAGTATAAAATACTCATAACTTGTAAAGCAATCTGTGTTTGAAAATTCAGAAATGTCTACCTAAATTCAAAAATATCGATCAGTACAATATGTGAATACCACATTACAAAAAGTCACGACATTCAACAAAATTCCACGCCTTTTTAAACTATCCAAATACATCAAACACCCACCGGCTCCCAAGCAAGATCCAAAATGATAAACGCAGAAACTACCTCTATAGATTCCACATTCAAACACATTACCATACCCCCCAACTACTGAACAAATCCCCTAAAACCGCAGATGTTCAAAATTCAAAATTCACAATACGAAACGTGAAATTTCAACTCAAAAATTTCGAACGAAACGGAACATTTAAGCTCCGTGCGTCCGTTATAAATTTTCTCCAGCATTCTATATTCAAATTGGCTGTCGCTATTGGCTGGCTAGCTACATCGGGATTCCGAGGGAACCCGAAGTAATGTCTATGCATAAAGTATTTTAAACTTGTTAAAATGCAACGTATTCTGGGCAACTCTTTCGCTATCAAAGGAGGTTATTTAGCAGATTTTCCTTACCTTTGTGAGGTGTCGGGTGTTTCGGGTACCGATAACGAGTTTCAAGCTTATTTACATCTACTCCAGGTGTTTTATCGAACAGATAGTATCTAGATGGTTGTGTTTTTGCGGCATTGACTCGTGGAGGAAGGTGTAGACAAAGCACACTGATAATTAACCGCATGGTAAAGTGATTGGAGCATATCATTATCATTTTCAGCCTGTAATCGCCCACTGCTGAGCATAGGCCTCTCATCGAAGTTACTACAAAATGCAAAGCAACAACACTATTAACTATGATGAATTCTTTAATATCTAGGAAACACTTATTGACCTTCGCTTTATATTAAATGTATACAACATTGTGTGTTTCGCAGCAGAGTAGGTTTATAAGAACCTAGGGCCTATTGCATAACAAAGTACAACTAATATTACAAGCGGTAGTCTCCTTTCAATCCCTTTCATTCGAAAGAGACTTCCGCTTGTAATATTAGTTGTAATTTATTATGCAATAGGCCCCTAGTCTGAATCTAAACTTGCATTATACTTATCATAAATATTATAAATCCGGGCTTTAACCCTAATACGCCTTCCCTTTAGTCCCCCTTTAAGTACCTACGTACTTTCAAAGAATCAAAACTCACAAATGTACATAGAGTACGGTCAGTATCGCATTTTTTCACACCTTCATATTCTTATATGGCAATAAACGTAGGCATTAAAGTATGGCAACAAAATCATAAGAAAACAGTCATACACCCAGCTTCCAGTGCTGACGATCTCATATTAACTCAAGAAACTTACTACTTTATGAATCCAATCTCTAATATCAAATTCCAGGAACCGAGTATATAAAAACCTACATTGTATAGAGAAAATTGCACCAATACAGTGCACCTGGGCAGCCTCCCCCCTCCCACCGGGTGGGTATCAAGTACCAACGGTACGTGTTAGTGTTAAGCGATTTCAAGAATATATTTATTAAGCGTTAAATAGAATTCCAGTTTAAAAGAGTATTTAATTTTCTAGAGTTATGTTTTTTAAAGGTTGGTATGTGTTTACAAATAGCTGTAGTATAACATTTTAAATATACTTTATGGTTATAATTACTTGTAGGTTCATATCTGTGGCTGTAGTGGATACCTAACACCTAAGAAAAGAGTATACGTAGGTATGTAATCGGGATTTGATAAAATACCTGCCTTTCTTTGAAAAAGAAACCTTTGGTTGGTTTCTTAATTTTTCGGGATTAGCTATCGTATTGAATAGTCCGCCATATTGTTTTTAATGCATCGTAAACAATAAAAATAAATTTTCTAAAGTTTTGTTGTTTAGTAACGTAAAATTAATATTATTTTTACGATTGTTAATAGGTACCATCCATTGTCTCCCTTTGGAAACAAACTCTGAAACTGCTTTTAAAATCTACAAAATTGAAGTTATTACAAGTGTGGTACTCGTTGGGAATATTAAAATACCCACGGTTCTAGAAAAATATTACTCCAATAGAGTATTCTTCAACTGGTTATATAATCTTTAACTACGACCATCCTTTGCCCCGGCGACGTATAAAAATGGAGGATCTTACGGCGGGGAACCTTCTAGAAAATATCAGAACGGATTCTAGGAGGTAGGTATATTTATCTGAAACTTTTGCTTTAGAGGAAGGTTTATTATTTACTCTTAGGTAAGAGTTTTAGGAAATAAAGTGTGAGTAAAATCTATTTAATGTTCTTTATTTCGATAAGTGAAGGCTTCTCATAAAAATAGATTGTGTAGATATGGTAGTAAGTAGTAGTACCTAGTAATATTCTTTATGTCACACCTGGCCATAAAGCGGCAATTACCGCACGCTCCGCGCGCGGGAAATCCCACTTCCTGGCCAGGGGGTGACATAAAATTTTGTACTTAACACGGGCGGTAATGAAGAATGCCTCAGATCGCATATTTATCGCCCTTGCCTTCGGCTCGGGCGTCAAATACCTGTGATCTGGGACATTCTTTGTTTTACCGCCCTTGTTAAGTAATGTACTATTATTGCACCTATAATAGATACACATATATACTGATATAGTTAGATGTGTGTAGGATATAGTTGACGAAGATACAATTCCGGGATTGGAAAGATGGTATGACACATGACACACACCCAAATTTCTTTACCACCTGGTAATGCTTGACACGGAGCCAATACGTGACATAGAGATGAATGACACGTGTCAAGCGTTAGAAATTAAGACGTCAAGCAAGGGTCTTCCACATTAACACTGTTATATTTGTCAGAAAGTATGACACATTATTTTACTTCACAATATATGACAATCACCCACCACCGTCCCAATACCATAAGGAAGGCCAAATATAGTTATAAAATCACATTGTCATAGCAAGTAAATGTCTACCACTACAGTTCCTACATAACTATAAGTTGATGCGGCTAAGTCTCAAAATCTGTATTTGATTTTGAACCTTAGTTCCAGGCCTTAAGTTCCACGTTTAGATATTTTATAGACTACTATAGGTACATAAAGTACATACGTCTCGGACGGCTTCATGTGAACGTAAAGAACGGGGCTTTGATTTTATTTAAAACAAGGTGGGAATAACTTGCAGTTAGTCGGGAATATTGAAAATTTTCAGAATGGAAAAGTTTACAGTCTGCGTTAGTTGGGTTGTGATTTTAAGGCTTTTAAGGTTGTTATTAACTGGTAGAAAATAGTTTAGAGTTAGATTATAAAGATACAGATTTAGTGTTGGGTCTAAATTAAGGAACTTCACTAGGTATTCTAAGATAAGATTGACATATTCTATATGTATATGATATGTATATATGCTTTCTTTCTTCAATAATTATAGTTGCCATAAATATTTAAAAACACCTTAACTGTGCTCACTGTCCAACACTCTCACGCTCGTTTAACTCCAACAACGTACACGTCAATCGCGACTCAATAAAATACCTATCGATACGGAGGCGTTCTAAATTCGAACGTCGAACTGCCCAATGGCGCAGAACCGATCAACCAATCACAGGGCTCCATTCCTTCTCAATACTAACCGGCCGTTTTAGGTAGACCTCCCGGTAAGCTCACGTCGCCTCTTAGGTGACGCAGTTTCAACCTAATCGGGGGGACGAGGCAGCTCTTCGTAAAGTTGCTATCCAGCCAGATTGTGGTGAGCTGTGCCGACGTTAGGTTTCGTTCTTCTGTGGTGCGTTTTGTACTTGATCGGAGCGGCGAGGGAGACCTGTTAATAGTGGGTGATGAAAAGCAAAGGTTTCGATCCGCCATTGGCTATTGGGTACGTGTACGTGACGTAGTTTGCTGTTTTTTCGCGTATGCGTTTACGTGCTTATTATGTACTTGTCTATGTATGGATTTAGATAGGGTAAGTATTTTTTGTTGCAATAATCTATGCGTTAATGCTTTCCTATCGCAGTTCTGATGCATATTACAAACTTTATAGCGTACGATACTAATAACTTTTTTCTTAGAGTATTTTAAAGTTACTCATTTTATTGTTTCAAGCCTATTTTATTTTGAATGGTTGACTTTAAATTGAATAATAAGATATAGAGTAGGTAGGTAATACAAATTAAATTACCAATGGGTATGTTTCAGAAAAACATCCTTCATTCATAAATTAAATAAACAATACTCTGTATTTAGGTAAGTAATGCACCTATAGGTACATACATATAAAAGAATCGGAATTTTTATTTATAAAACAATAAAGTTCCACTACGTATTCACTTTTTAAAAACTCAGCCATATGATAGATTCCCAACGGCCAGTGCTATCCATTAAAGCCGGCTGAATGAAGCGAACTCATTACCCGTTATTAATAAAAAAGTTCGCAATCCGTACGTATTCAGTACTAATATTTAACGAACTAGATAACGTGAATATATGCGCTTTTCCGTGTACCTACTTATTTAAAATGGAAAAATATTTTTCCTACGTCGCTTTGGGCATGTTGTGAAGAAGGTGGCTGCTAAAATTTCCAACGACATTTATGGGCAGAAGCGAGATGGTAGGTAGGTACCGTTGCGATGAACTATTGAATCACCGCAAGCTGTCAGTTTGCTGCATACCTACCGAAACATAAGGAAATCTAGGCGACACCAGTATGCTGCCAAGAAAGAATACGTCTGTCTTTGAATACATAGCAGAATCATAAAGCAACATATGCCCGTCTATTAAGACGAACCTACCGCACGCTCTGGTGATTTGACTCTGAATGACCAAACATTGAGAAAAAAAATCGTTATACTTATTTGTAGTTAGTTACCTTATTAACAATTTTATTGTTTGAATTATATATTTCGAACAATTATTACTGACTAAAAAACAAATGAGGCTGTTTTCTATTTAAATCAGCTTTTTCGAAATAGACTCTAATGGCATAGGCATAACTTTTTTGAGATAAAGATCCGTTAAGTTACCTTGTGCGGGTGATGAGCACAACATATCGAGATAACATCAGGTTTTAGAAACTTTATTCGCATAAGAAGATATGAGAATTAATAAACGAAACTAAGTACAACTTATCAGTAGACTTAAATTATGCAGGTACTTAACCCGCTAATTCTCGTATCAAGTGCTTTTGAGTATGAAAAGAAAGAAAATACTTATCAAAGCCTTTTTTTGTGATTTTATAAGATGTAGATCAAAGTATTCCTACTAATTTCACGGGTAGGTTGTTCTTACGCGTTATGTGGTGGCGCTCCGCGAGCATTAGGTAGGTATCACCTAGCCGAGCTGAAGTGAAGATGAATAATAGCGAGCGAGTAGACAACATTTTGACAGAATCACGGCTGCGTTCACTGAATATATGTTGATGTTGTAAAATTTCAGTAACGAACACATGCGTTTGAGGCGCGCTGCCTGGATCGAGTATCGCGGCACTAGATATTCACTATTCGCCGGCCGGCGAACGGGCACGGGGCACACCGGGCACAAATAGTGGAGGTTTATGATGGCTATTTTATCACTTACAGTAAAATCCGCTTATAACGACTCCGCGTCTAATATTTTACCACTTTTAACGACTTCGAAATCACCTCACGATAGGTTTTGTGCGACGTTCTGTTAATACGACGTAATATCACTGGTCCCTTGACTATCAGTATATCCGAATTCTACTGTATTTACCTATACGTATATTTATTTCAATTTTATTTCACAATTCAAGGGATATGAATAGTCATCATAAATAACTATATCCAAAAGTCTTTATTGTAATGGAACACCTACGAGGTTTTGACCTCCAAGCCTCTAATGCCATATGACACTTATCAGAAAGTCATCGTCAGAAAGTGTCTGGCCGGTGACATTTCATTTCACCAACTCGACAATGACAATTTAACATACCTAGGTTATTTATTTATCGTATGGCATTTATTTCGAACCGTGAGATACCGTGACCTAGGTAAATTTCTACGAATACTGAAGTTCTTTGGTCCCATCTCCAGAAACGAAGATTCAATGGAGAGACTGGTGGTTCAGAGACGAGTGGAAGGCAAGAGAGCACGTGGCCGATCACCAACTCGCTGGACTGACTTGATCAAAAAGCTACGGAGTCCACCATGGTCCAATGTACTCGCGATGCCTCTAACCGGCAGAAATGGAAGCTTATCGCTAACAGAGCTGTCCTCGAAAACTACAACAACCCACCGAACAACGCTCCGTGTTCCTCGTCTGCGCAACCACGACCACTCTGACAAGAGTGATCGACTAAGAAGAGGTAAATTTCTGGGTCATCCAGATAAAGATGGTTGCTGGACGCCATCGATACTTATCGACCCGGAAATGAACCTACGTCAAATTGTCATTGTGTCCGGTGACAATGATGGAATTGGTGAAATAGTGGCAACTACAATTTGTGCTCGTGCTGTAGTCGAATGTTTCAAGCGTGCGCTTTTCACAGGAGGTCGCGGTCAAATATGTCTGTTTCGCATCAAGGTCAACCTGAACAGCCTCGAGCGTCGGTACAGTCGAGGGCAGAAATATGTATACATTTTTGGACCTTATTTCAATGGAATAAGGTGAAAAAGTGTATACATATTGGTGCCCTTGACTGTAACGTGTAAATCTAACTTACCGATTCAATTACTTCTTCATACTACGACTGTGGTCGAACACCGAATTTAGACTTTGGTTTTGATTTCAGAATAATCACTATGCGTTAAGTTTAACTCTCTTCCGGATTCATAACTTTATAAGCATCAGATGTGCTCTCTGTGTGCCACTACGACCCGATACACGTCGCACTCGATCTCACGCGCAGCACTACTGACGATGAACTTATCGATGTCGAAAAAGGAAATTCAGATTTATCGATATCGACGAAGCACACTTGAGACTTACGGCTTTTACTTAGCTGGGCGTCTTAACTGTCTGTGATCGCCACAATGGGGCCACGCGACAGATCGATGATGATGAAGCTCATTTTCTTCTTAGTTCATAGTATACTAAAAAGGCACATGATGAACGAAACGTGAGTAGATGGGCGAACCACTGAAATTTTTAAACGTGCGGCGCTAAACTTATTGTCGTTTCATGATTATCTACACAAAGGTAATACAAACCGCGAGAACTTTTATCCAATAAAACTCAGAACCGATATTGGTACCTACGGGTCTGTGACTCTAGTTATAAGTACTCAGAGAATAACACAAAATAATAAATTAAAATTAAATTATCGATAGCTCCCTGCCTCCCCATCACTAGCCGCACTTCCGATATAATATTTTACATTTAATAGAGATGCGCCACTAAAAATCCCCTGCAGATGACACTCGCCGGCGAATTCCTTTCCACGCCGTTTTGGCTGCATATTCATATCGGTCGGTATATAGGTAAAGATGGGATTCTCCAAATCAGATTTATCGAGCGAGAAATGTGCAAACAAATATCTGAACACCACTATTGTCATGGTATAAGAGTTATCAGATGTTTTGAGTACACTGAAGATTGTGACTGACTTAGTAAATGTCAAATTCAATATGTGCCTGACCAAGCGGCGCCCTGGCGGATGCTGTGAGCAACATTGCGTCCGTACTTTGGTGAGCATGACCGCTCTTGACATAAAGGGGGTTGATAAGGTGGTTGGCTACGACAGAAAACGGTTGAGTTAGTTTGAGTATAAACAATAACTTCTTAAAACATACCTAACTGCACTGCAGGGCTAGCACAAGATGGCGCGCGAGCTATCTCGCCGCGAGATAAAATACTTATCCGTCTGTTTATGCGTGTACTAATATAAAAAGGTCGGATAGTCTATCTCGCGGCGAGATAGCTCGCGCGCCATCTTGGGCTAGCCGTACTGCTGATATTGACTAATAGAGGTGATTACCTTTTTTTTTCATTTATTAGGCATGTTTTTTTTATGAATCTGGGTCTTGTAAGTAGCTTGTTATATATGCGGCATTTTATATCTGAAAACATTATTTGTATTAGTCTTCTGCAAACAAAAGCTCGCGAAAATCTACCCATGGCCCCGTCTCTTGCCATATTCATTAAGTTTTAATATATTTATATTTTTTGTTGATTTTAGCGAGTGTTACAAATCTAAGTGCCATTCACCATTAGCTGGAAACGACTATTGCATCGTGTAAATATAGAAAACAACTGCCGCGCTCAACTACAAAGCAAACAAGTGCCGGCGCATACGCTTCCTTTCTAGAACGTCGTATGCGCCGTGTGAATTGTATGAAAACACGCCATTTATATATGAGGGCAGCACAGGCCTGATTAAGCACATTCGGTCAGTCGATGCCTTAATTAGAACTCGAGGGACGGGGAACATTGATATCGATGAAATATTTATTAATTTTTTAAACATTAGCACTAACGTGGTAATGGGTATTACAAATTCATAAAGCAGATACAATAAATTAGTTAACATTAAATATTAAATGTATCTGTATTTATATTGAAGAGTTGTTTTTATAATCTTTACCTTCTCATTGCAATAGTTTATGCATGCATCACCTACTACTCAGTTTTAAATTTATTTCTCGACTACCCAAAGGTTGTCTGGAAGAGATCTCTGTCTGTCTGTGTTTTTTTCCCGTTTATTTGTTATTCTTTTGTATGTGCTGCTTTATAATATTATGTAAGGTGTGCGTGCAATGGAGAATATTTGTATTAAAAGATAGCGACTTTAAAAATACAAGCTATTAACTCCGCAAAGTCCTTAATATGCTCGTATCCTATGGCCTATGGGCCTATTAATGGAACTTATTAATTTGCTTATGGGATATTTTAATTGGTTATGATGTTCATCAAATTATAGTTTTCTGAATTTGCACACATGGTTGTACACGATACACGAATGATTTAACTGTTAAGTGTTAGTGCTGTTCACTTGTTACGGTCCTTAGATCTGGGTAACTATCGGTTTACGGTGAACAACCTAACCATTACAGACTGCCAAAATACGATGTGAATATTCTTTAAAAATATTTCATATGAATGTTGTGCGTGTCCATTGGATACCGATACAAATTATCGATTCGAGTACATCACTATAGTGTTAATAGCTGTAACACCAGAGTCATTGAATATGGTCGTAATCATAATTATTTTTAATTAATATCAATGCGACATTAGCCGTATGAGTCGATGTCCCTTCGACAATTTAAATTGATGCTCTTCTTTATGGTTACTTGCTTGTTTTAATTGAACTTTATTATGCTTATGGCTAATTGCTTTTGTTTACACCCGTAAGAGACTGTTATGACCTAAAAAACTGTAATACGACTGGAATCTTCATCATCATCATCATTTTCAGCCTGTAATCGCCCACTGCTGAGCATAGGCCTCTCTTCGAGTACGCCACTTGTCCCGGTCTTGAGCCAGTCTTATCCAAGAGTGACCCGCGATCTTCCTAATATCATCGACCCATCGAGCCGGTGGACGGCCGACGCTCCTTTTACCAGCACGAAGTGGCCACCAGTCTGACACTCTTTTGGTCCACCTGCCATCACTCTGCCTAGCATTTAGGATCTTGTTTTACCGTTAACATTGAGCACAACACTCACAGATCATATCGTCCTATTACTGCAAATACCGGTTAAGTCTAAAAAACGCGTTTTGAGATAAAGCCATTTGAATGTTTGGATGTTCTTTTCTATATAAAATAATAAACAATATTACACTGCATTGGTATATTCCTAAGTGTAATTTTATCTAGTTTACTACATTGTCATGCAAAGGATCCAGGCTGTATGTTATTGACGTTAAAAATACAATTCAAACGAAAGAGCCGCGTACTTAATCGGTTTTTCCTGTACAAACACACTTTTGTATAAATCCTTCAGAAAAGCATTTGATGGCTATACATCTATCTATTTAGCTTTAACTTACATATAATTTACTTAAAAACCACAAACTAACAGTAAATACCTCTTAGATTTCGAGTTTTTTCGACTTTACTAAAATTTGATCCAAGTATAAGCGGTTTTACATGTAGAAAATATTGGAAATTCTCACTTAAGTCTAAATATTTTCACTAAATATTACTGATTACCGTGTGATGACTAAAAAAGTAGTTTTTAGAAGTAAAGGATTCATGTAATAGCCTGCAATTAATAATTTGTTCGTGTTTGAAATTAATAAACTAAAATTTAATCACTTTATTAATAGTTATTCATTCATTAAAAAGGTTACAAAAGAGGTGAAAAATCAAAGACAAACTTACGAATACTCTTTGACAGCAAATCAGTGCTTCAGGCTCTGAGCAGCGACAACTTCACGTCAGGCCTAACCTAATATACGAATGTCACCAAACACTCGCAGAGGTATGCGGAGACAAGAACAAGGTAAAAAGTTACCTCAGGTTAGGTTAGGTTAGGTTATTGTAAAGACAATGGGTAAAGGGACACAGCGGCTCGAGAGGAAACGATGCAGCGGATGAACTAGCCAGGAAAGGCTCAGAAACACCGGCATACGGGCCAGAGCCAATTGTGCCCCTGCCACAAAAATACATACAGAATGAACTAAATCGATACATAAAACACCTGCATCAAAGGCATTGGGAAGACCTAGACACATGCAGGCAGACAAAAGAAATAATATTAAAACAAAATCCCAAACTCACAACCAGACTACTGAGAACACACAGAAACCAACCCAACTACGTAAAGTAGTAGGCATCATAACAGGACACAACACACTAAACAAACATCTCTACAACTTGGGAATCACCGACAGTCCCTTGTGCAGAGCAGGCATGGGGGCAGAAGAGACTGCTAGACACATTCTACTAGACTGTAAGCAGGTAGAAGTATACAGGAAGAAACACATAGGAAATCCGAACACACTGCAGGAAACAGTAAACAATATAAAGACACTAATAGGTTTCATACAGGAACTAGGGTGGTTAGTGTAGTGCTACCCCTTTTTCACGCAAAATAGGCACGTTGGATGTCGACTTGCCGTAGAACCAATGAAGAAAAACCGATGCCCGTTGGGGCCGAAAGGTTCTCGAGTGGCGACCACGGACCGGAAGGCGCAGCGTGGGTAGACCGTAGACCCCCCACAAGGTGGACTGATGACCTCCTCTAAACCTACCTAAAGGTCGCGGGAGTCCGCTGGATACGGGTGGCGCAAGACCGGTCATTGTGGCACTCTTTGGGGGAGGCCTGTGTCCGGCAGTGGACGTCTTTCGGCTGATATGATGATGATGATGATGACTCAGACACTGTAAACTAACTTACACTTTCAACCGGCCGGCATGGAGCTAGAGCTTGTTTACTACGGCACGGGGCGTTCGCGTTATTACCTTTTGACCTTGTATTAATCTATCTACTCAAATACCCGAAATAAAAGTATCTACTCTCTATGCAGAACTGTTCTAGCATATTTTTTATTAAAACCTCTAGTTAGGTAAGTACTTACATTTTCAACCGGCCGGCACGGAGCGATCGCGTTATGACCTTTTGATCTTATATTAATCTACCTACTCAAATACCCGAAATAAATGTATCTACTCCCTTTGCAGAACTATTCAAGTACATTCTTTATTAAAATCTGTAGTACTTACTGCATCCTTCCCCGTGGCCATTCTAACCAGTCTTCTGCTCCTAGCACTCATTTTAGAACACACATTAGCATTAATTTGAGCTGGTAAACAATTAATCAAAGACCAAATTGCAAAACTCAACCGTTGTATTGGCGCGTCAGTCGCAACTGAGTGAATTTAGCTACAGTGTGAAGCAGATAAGCGCACTTAGCTGGTTTTGCCTGTACAGATACACGGTAAGACTGGAATAAAGTTTCATGCAAAAACCTCTGGTAAACGCACTTTGATGGTTCTACCTGTACAGTTACTCGTTAAAACTGGAATATAGTTTCATACAAAACCTAGTAAGTCTATATATAGGTTTTTGGCTGTACAATATTGCAGTTTGACGAATAAGACGATTTTCAGGAAAAACACTATAAACATGTTTAATATATTTAGCTTGACTTAAAGTAAATAATTTTACTAGATAATCTTCTACGCAAATACCAAATAAGTATACTTTAGTACTTACTTTCAGAACAAAAAAATACTATAATTTCATTAAATAAGTATGCAAAAATACGTTAAAACGCGATAGCAGTTTTTACTTGGAGGAGAAATTATAAATATTTGTGTTATCATAGACATATGTCATTCTTCCAGTACATAATGCTCATAAATCATCATTAAGCCGGTTTATGCTATAAGCTATCTTCGGAACGAAGGGTCGTATCAAAAAATGGGTTTTACCAGTTTGTAGAGCTTGAAAAATTAATTCTAATGGTCTAAAAAACTAATTTTCGACTTAAACTCACTTAACCGGTATTTGCAGTAATAGGACGATATTTAGGGTTCCGTACCTCAACTTCTAACTAACACTAGATTAGGAGAAATTGACTATGTACCAAAAAAGACAGGAGTCGGCAGCTCAGCGAGCGAGCGACCGCTCCACGTCCCCATAGAGAAATAAAGACCTTTCTATATTCTACCTCAAAAGGAAAAACGGAACCCTTATAGGATCACTCGTGTGTCTGTCTGTCCGTCCGTCTGTCACAGCCAATTTGTTCCAAAACTATAGAACCGTTCCAGTTGCAATTTGGTACTCATTAGGTATGTAAGTCGGTGACAATACAATATTAGGTACGATGCCGATGCCACCGAGCATGTCGGCATTAAAAACTTATACCAAAAATAAAATAAAAATAACAGAAATGTTTCACAATTTACTATTAAACTTGACCGGTATATACAAAAACTCAGGCATTGAAACAATGCTTATTAATACAGGAGCGTCCATTTAAAAACGGTTTTACTCTATTCATTTGTCTCCAGTAAGCACCAGTAAAGCTAATTACCCTCTTTCGTTTGTAAAAATAAACTTTACACACAATACCGAATAACCTCTTAAAGACACTCGAATTCCATAACTCCTTGTTAGTTGTTACCTTACAAAACGTTTTTTCGTTCCACTAATTCACTGCTAACATGGCGTGACGGACGTTCCATACACCTCCACCATCGATACTGCTATCAAAAATCAGGAAACCATCCTCATTGATTTATATGAGAAACTTACATAACAAAACAAATTAATATACACTTTAAGACTAAGCGAATAGAGTTTAAATTTTATTGCGGTGCTTGGGAAGGTTTTGTAAAATGACGTGTTTTCCATTTTGGGATTTAAGTTTTCAGCTTAAGGTTCGTCTTTGAATGGATTGTGTAAAGAATAACATACCACCAAAGAAGAATATGCCACTTGCGGGTGATTTATTCCCGATACGGCGTATTAAATGTTTTTGTTTTTTGTTCGGAATTTAAAAATCTGTTATTTATGGGGTTAAAATCGAGAGGAGCGATTAAAATATGTCTGATACTAGTAGATTTATAGTGCTTTGGTCTTTTACTTCCTCCATTGGTCGCTGTTTGGTCGTTTTTATGGATTGATGCCTGTTCAATCCTATATTCTGTATAAAAAATCGTATTAATTTGTATTTTTAATAAGGGAGTTTCAATGAGTTACTACAACTAACTTGGGCATGTATAATATAGATAGTACTTACTCACACCTTTTTATATTATGATACTTGCATAAGATAATTATAAGGAGACATGATTATTTGCATGGCTAAAAATATCAGTATTTAAAAATAACACTTTTAGTCATACAATGTATAAGTACGACGTACACGACATACGACATACGACGACCGCTTTAGCTTAGTTGGTAGTGACCCTGCCTACGAAGCTGGAGGTCCCGGGTTCGAATCCCGGCCGGGGCATTTATTTGTGTGATGAGCGCGAATATTTGTTCTTGGGTCTTGGATGTTTTCTATGTATTTAAGTATTTATTTATCTATATAAGTATATCGTCGCTTAGTACCCATAGTACAAGCTTTGCTTAGTTTGGGACTAGGTTGATTTGTGTAAGATTGTCCACAAATATTTATTTATTATTATTTATTATAAGTATTATATTAGTATTTATATTTATAAGCTTATTTGCTTATCATAAAAATAGGTATTTCTTAAAATCTAAATAGTAAGTTCTACTACTAGTTCAAAGGGCAATAAATATTCAACCACAGCTAGTTCTTGATGTATATTAACAGCATACTTAGACACATTACTTTTAATCGATATTTTCTTCTTCTAGGTACCTAGCTCTATCCCGGCTCTTACTAGGGTAGGGGGTCGCTTTTTGAGTGTCGTAAGCTCGACTTTTCACTCGACATCTGTCAAAACATCATAGTTTTTTGACAGATCTCGAGTAAAAAGTCGAGCATTCGACACTTAAAAATCGGCCCCCAGGGTCCGCTTTCCTGCTCGCTTTAATCCATACTTTGTGTCCGATAACGTAACTACCTACTTGCTATGTTCTCCACAACGCATTATCATCCTCCTAGCGTTATCCCAGTAGAGTTGCATCCTGAACGATGGCTGGGGTCCGCTACCTAATCCCAAGATTTTGGCATAGGCATTAGTTTTTACGGCCATCTGACCTTCCAACCCGAGGGGAAACTAGACCTTTTTGGGATTAGACTTTGTCAAGTGAATGGGTAACTTAAGTCGCCCGAAGGCATCTAACTTGTCTTAACGACTCGACTGCTAGCCGGCACCAACATATACATGAGGTTTATTAATAAGACAAGTGATAATATTTTTATAATATGTTGACGGATTAAAATACTTGCCTTTCGTTGCGTCTCATACTGTATATGCCGACCTAAGCAATGTCTCTGACCGATAGCAACTTCCTATAATCTCCATAACGTATTTGTACACCGACATAGTTGAAGATTAATTGCCAATACACGCGACAGACGGACAAACAAACGAACGAAGCGTGCGACACGATGCACCAATATGCGGGCAATAATTTTACCATTTCTGCACACCTACGTAGAAATGGGGCTGTATTCTGGAGAGTTCCAGCGATATTATAGCGGCGGCGTGGAGTTTGGTCAGTTTTTGAGTGAAGACCGACAACTTGTCATCCCATAGAAACTTCTCAAACTTTCCACACACTTAGATTTGGAAGAATCTCTCTTACAATCACAGGCTCATCCAGTCCAAGTCCCATGTTCCAATATCAAAGATCTATTTTATGTTAGGTATAGGGGGCAAACGAGGAGACGAGTCGTCTGATGTTAAGTGATTGCCGTCGCCCATAGACACCTGAAACTCCAGAGTGGTCACAACTGCGTTGCTGGCCTTTCCGATGGGAGTACGCTCTTTTCTTGAAGGTTTGCAGGCCATATCGGTCCGGAAACACCACAGTGCTCGGTGGTCTTTTTAATGTCGTCAACCGATCGAGCTGGTGGACAACCGATGATTCTTTTATGTAAGCGTTAAAAAATCTCATTATTTCGCAATGCATCCGCTTGTGAACATTCTGAAATCATCCAAACATGGTCACAAGGTCCCAGAATCGTCTCGCGATCACGCGCATATCGTGTTGAGGGATTGGCCGGCGCGCGCGCCGTATATCAACCAGTCGATAAAGAGCTAAATGTTGTCCGATTGCGAGGCGCGAATGCAGCGCATAAATTTATCCTTTTCTGATATATTAAGTGACGAGGCGCGAGAGTTATGGTCGAGGGTTGAGTTTCAATGTTGAAATTTTACCTCATTTCTATAGTTTACCTATTATCGTATTTCGGTGCTGGAAACTATCGCTGGGACCTTCACATCTGGGGGCACGGCAGTGCCCCCGCCAAGTCGAGCGCGAAGCAAACACTGCCGTACCATCCTTTACTGGAACCATTTCGCCGCATTTTCAAGCCCCTATTTGAGAACCTCTGGATAAGACCAGAACGCAGAAATTTTCGACATCCAGTAAGCTATAATCACATACCTAAAATCCAAAATTTCAAGTCTGTAGGTCATTTAGTTCCGAAGTTAAGCGAAAGCAAAGTTTCGCATTTTCGAAACTCACACACTCATAATCATAAGAATATAACTAGTACTTCCCATAAACTCAGAGAGCTGAAATTTGGACCAGAGTTAGGGTTTAATGGCCACATAAATGGAAAACTATAAAATCTGGAGTACCTGGTGACCCTGACAAGAAACACAAACTGCATAAGTAAGTTTGTAATTCTATACAAAATACATGCGATTACAAAGTTACTTTTGCAGTTTGAATGACAAAAAGAGATGAGATCCCATCAAAAACATTACATGTAAAAAGATGCCAGTCTCGCAACACAGTTCTTCTACAACAAAAAAAGTAATGATATGTAATGTTAAACCAAGTCGGTTATATTTTAGTCAATAGCACCGGAGGGGTGTCCACAGAACAAGATTTCCACCGACTTGCATCGTCGGCATTACTTTATTTTTTTAAATATATAAAATGGCTTGGCCATCGCACGGCTACATAATGGCAAAAGAACAATCGTCAGCTGATTATTAAAATATTCCTAATTAAACATAGCGCCCTAATGACATGCAGCTTGAGCGAGTTTGAGCGATACACATGTACGTATAAGTAAAGCGTTGTGTGCGATGGCCAAGTCATTCTATATATTTAAAAAAATAAAGTAATGCCGACGATGCAAGTCGGTGGAAATCTTGTTCTGTGGACACCCCTCCGGTGCTATTGACTAAAATATAACCGACTTGGTTTAACATTACATATCATTACTTTTTTGTTGTAGAAGAACTGTGTTGCGAGACTGGCATCTTTTTACATGTAATGTTTTTGATGGGATTATTATTTATACGAAGAAATCGAACGGTCTATTCAATGAATTCTCCAAGAAAAACTGCCGTGCTGAGTTTTGCAGGTCGATAGTCGACAAAATAGAATGTTTAATTTTAACTTTAACAGCCTCGCTCCTTGGTCCTCACATAACCTGTACCAAATTAAGAGATCATTCGGCATCAAGTGCATGTATAGTCTTTACAACTATTGAGAATAATGGATCTATATTAATAAAATTATAGATCATTCCATTTCTTTTCATGTCCAATCAACTCTTTACCATTGGGGCTTTACGTACAATTTTACATATATTAAATAGGTACGGCTTCTTTTTAGACATTATGTCAAATTAGTTTCACGTGAAAAGGTGGGAGTTGCAAATCGGAGAAATAACTGCTGTGGATTTTTTCACGCACGATTTTATCACACGGAATACCGATTCGCACCGATTTTTAGGCATTTCATCAAGATAAACTTTAATTTAAGGTATCATTTTGTTAAAATGTCAAAACACTAAATGAAATGGCTATCTATTTTAGAAACATAATTGACAAAATTAAGACAAACCTACCAAATGGTAATGAAGGTGCTCTTGACAATTATTTAAGCTTAACCATATAATAAGCATTACAGTCTATTTATCCTTACGTATACAGAATAATCACATTTTTATATAAAATTAGAATAGTGTGCGAGCTTCTTTAACTATAGAACAATATTTTAGGTGATGATTATTGTGTAATCTTAGAGAAAAGGATGATAATGATTAAACTCTTCAAGAAGAGTTTGTGTAACTACATGACTGGCACGTAAGGGCTGTAAAATACTATGACAGAACCTCGATGTAGCTCAGAGTTTCCTAATCACTTTCGCTATGAAGATATCTAGATGTAATTCCCAGGAAATACTGACAACGGGAACGAATTCTTTCCACATAAAACTGACCTTTGCTGACAAATAAATAAGACCCTTTAGGAAAGATCCAGGGTTTTTTAGTACTTTGGCGTATACCCATTTTAAATCCTGATAAACGAAAACGGTAGCCATCCATGTTCTTCTGACGGTTTGCTTTGATCGCAGATACGATTCCCCGAATAACTTCACACTCGTTTTTGACGATATTAATGGGTCATGTCCGTTGCCTTGATAACTTAAAGTTTTCGGTTTTGGGGGAATTTAAGGTATTGGAAGGCATTTAAAGTAACGGTGGGGAGGTGTGGAAATGCGATGTCACTAAGATAACACATATACCTATAACCATGTCTGTCATACTCGAAAAACTTCTTCAACTTTCTTAAATACGTTGAACAAAAACTTAATACGATGCTCTTTTTACCGATGTCCCCTTTCCTTGTAGAAAAATATTTTATAATATAATGTATTTACGCAGAATTTTCGTTTAACAGAAACTTTGTTTTTCACAAACCGTTAACTTCTTAGGTACAGGTAAAATGCTATTTTGTAGAACCCAGTTAGATCTACGTACGGTCACGTCACGTGCATTAATTTCGCAAACTTTTTCTTTGAATTTCTATACTGTTTGACAGTACTGTCAACCTTAAGGGGGTCCCAAATTAAAACTCGTGACTGTACCAGAAAAGTAGGTTAGGTTAGAACTGCGACCCTTCTGAAAAAAATATATCTAAGAAATGAAAATTCTGCATCATTAGTCCTTGATTTGAGCATATTTGTATCATCATCATCAGAAACAGCCTAGATGCGTCATTCTGTTAAGCAGGCCTATTCTATGGAACTGTTCAGACAGCGTTGAAATCTTCGCTGTTTATCCGGGTTGGGTTTGGTTTCGTGTATTCAGCGAAAAATTATAGTCCATATTATTTCTAGAAACTCTGTTCTGATTGGAAGTTCAACATAAGTCAACTTCAATTTATTGGAAGAATATTAAAGTCGCAATACATAGTTTTTGTACAGATCAGCACGACGCCATTTTTCAAAGCCTCAACCCTAAACACAATCTACATTCTACGTATGTAACCTCTATTCAATAGAGTCTATTGCATTGCCAAAAATAACTTTTTCACGTCTCTTGCTCGTAAAGTTTAATTTTATGCTTCGTAGACAGTGCCTAAAATACAGTTTTATGCTATAGAGCATAAAGTAAAATTTTCGTCGAAGAACTCGAAGACCAAGGCAATCGGTCCAACAGCCACACGATCAACCCCTTGCGCTGCGCCCGCAGCCTGCCAGCGCGCGCGCGGCAGCCCGCGTTCCATTGAACGAGGTTAACGACCTCACGAGTGTAAATGTGATGACATAACTTTAATTAAATTATTTGTTAATTTCCTCGCAACTGACGTGAAAAGTAGAGTGTATAACTCGTCCATAAAACCCATTTTACACTCGATTTTATATCCACCAAACGTCTCGTGTAAAATGGTGCATTTTATGCACTTGTTGTACAATCTACTAAACCGGAGAAACAGTGTTGCCATTCGTAAGTAGATAGTGTCGATACAACATTAAGTAAGTAAGGCGGCACTATGTACGCCGATTTGCCACCTACTGTCAATTTCTTTATACTTTAGAGTCTTTAGCTAGTTCTTCATTGTTTATTTTACTAAATAAAAGGGGTTAATACAAAACAAAAATATCAATGTCTTATGATGGCAAGATTAATGCCAGTGTTCAACATAAATTATCGCTTACCAGAGCAATTAACCATGTCGATACTACACAGCCACAATACGAGTATACGTACCAACTCGGAATGCGAACCGCGTATGTTACACCGCACCCAAGCGCCGTAATGACTTCCCGCATTTTTTAACCTGACTGCGGCTTTACAAAAACAGGGTCAAATAAAGCGATAGGAGTGCGCGGTTGGGCAGTAACAGGGAAAAAATCCAGGGGAACCTCTGAAACGACCACGCGGGCAGTTAACAATGGAATAGGTACTCTAATAGTTTGCGCTCCAGTGAGATTGGTTGAGCAGTCTCAACCGAATGTGAGGTGTGAGTGACGTCACGCAGTGAAGTGCACATATTGTTACCGGGTAGTACTAGTCGCGCCTTCGGTTTTACTTACTTGTAGCGATTAATTATTAACTATACGCTTTTATGCAGTGATTAATGACATAAAAGGACTTTGTTATAATTTTAAGCGTATTCACGATAGACTCTCGAATGTATATTTTCTACGGCCTTTGTTATGAGTGTTACAACTTGCAAAATTTATGATCGTTGATCGTTTGTACAATCGCCCTCGAGTAGGGAAATTGCTTTTTTGCGAAACGAAAGCTATTAGTTCTACAAACGATACCAGTGAAAGTAAATCAAAATGAAGGCCGACTCACCCCAATTCTGCCCAGCGCACTGATGAGTCGGTACCGACATTCCATGACGACGAGCTGATGCTGTACTGGTCGAGGCGAGGGTTTCGAAAGTTTATTTTCTATATTTTTTAGCGCGACGAACGGGCTTGTGCGTGCAGTCGCGAGCAGCCATCAAAAGCGATATACCTTCAACTGGCTTTTATAAAATGTCAAAAAAGCGAGAAATCTACCCTACAAAACTGTCGCTAATGAACGCGTTCCTTTTTACGATATATGAAAATTACATGCATAAAAATTAATAAAAATAATCTAAGCTATGATGTCCGGAACCAACAGTGGTTTACACTTTGAGATATTTAACAGTCATAACATAATATTGTCCTAATGACCGCCGCTTCGATTGGTATCAGCCAAAATGTATGTATGGAAGCACTTAATTGTACACAAAAACAGGTTAAAACAATTTACATTAATGCCAGTTAATGTATTTAAGGATGATTCACGCTAGACCGATCCCTTGTACTAGAAAACGGGCCGGCTTGGACACGGAATGGTCTAGCGTGAATCATCCTTTAATCGATATGGCAAGGCCTTATGACAAGATTGAGTCATTGCATGGTCTAAAGATGACAAGGTCTGCCAATCCTGATTGTGACACAAGTGTCGGCACTATCGACGCCACACTCATGCGGGATTTACCTTACGAAACTAGTTTCATGCATGTTTGATTACATTGCGGGCTTTGATCGCCCTCGTCTTACCTCGGCAGTCCGCCGCCCGCAATGTAATCGAAAATGCATGAAATTAGTTTCGTAATGTAAATCCCGCATACCACATTACGACAGCATACCATCGATTGGCTCTATAGCAGCTTGTGTCACTCATACTGCTAACCGATGTACCGGATTGCCATACCTGGCGCAGTATATTATTGTATCATGTGTCATTGTTAATCTCGCAAAGTACCCAAACCCGCTACCATACTAAGGTTTATACTCATGTAGCCAAGAAAGTGCGCCCCCCACCCCTTTCCGTACCCTGACCCTTTTGAATCTTAATGTACAAACAGTAGAGTCGAAAATAGGCTGACCACTTTTCTATGCTTGGTAAAGTCAGCATCAAAAGAGCTAAAGGAAAAAGTCAAAAGCTCTTATTCCATTACAATAAAGACTTTCGAACTCTTCATATGTGTAGTTACTTTGATGCTGGCTGTACCTACTTTGTATGTATATGTAGTATTACGGAAACAATATATGAATCTAATTTCCTAATCTTGTAAAACAAACACAAATAAAACCTTATGAAAAAGCCATAAATCGACTCAACATCCCACACGCGTGTATTAAGCAATAAAACTTGTAACGATAATCGAGTGGTTGTCGACTCGTCGCGGAATCGATTGAATCGATCGTATTAACATAATCGCGCGATAGGAATGCACCTGCCTCTGACCTGCCTATACATGTGTGCAGAGAGTATCCGGACAGAAGTGACAGTTAAGTTATGGATGGTCACAACTCTGTAAAAGGGAATTTTTACACTCAATTATGTACAGCCAAGGGCATAAAGATGTATACATTTTTGGATTTTATTTCAATGGAGTAAGGTGAACAAGTGTATACCTACATATTGGTGCCCTTGACTGCACCTTTTACATCTTTCTCAGAATTTGGAAACTTTGGCACAGAAGAATTTATTACTGCTCACTTACGTACTGGTCACATGCCTAACGGAATCGATGCTTGACAGCTAGCCAGTCAAGGTCATAAATCATAATATAACACATGGTTTTTTTATTAATTATTATTATTATTAATGTAATGTTATTTTGATCAAATGTAATATGGACATGTTCTGGATTAAATTATTTCATTCATTCATTCCGCTCGCACACCGCTTGCCGGATATTAGGTGTTCTTTCATACCCAGCGCGATCAGATTCGACACCTTAGAGGTTCGCTTGAGTTATGGTTTAGCGCAAGCGACAAGAAAAGCAGACCATTTTAGTTTTTTTAAGTGCTGGGATTGCTCTTGGCCAGCATCTAGCCAGGGGGCAAAGATGAGGCCGACGATGAAGAGAGCTCACCCAGAAAATGCCTATTAACGCCTTAAATAGTTCCAGGTTATATGAACTCGGAAATACAGATGCCACAGGGAGTTCCAAACCTTAGCAGGTTAGTTTGGGTTTCGCTTATTCTGAATACTTTGAAAATAATTGTCCCCATTTTATTATTCCACTATCTGACGTTTTTCCATAGAGGAAACCTTAAACATGGATAGAAAATTAGGGACAACTTTTTCTATATCTGTCTCGGTATGTGTAGGAAAAAGCAAAAATTTCCAGTTACTGAGAGAAGATAAAAAGTAGGAGCTACGCTTTGATATGCAATTGCAAACGCCCAAGAATATTACTACTAATCGACGTACCTAGAGTAGGTACCCTAATAGTGTAGCACTACGTAACCTAGTGTTAAATCTACATACACGTTCGCAATCGCGGACATTTGTGTCATATTCTATTTTGTCACTTACATAGAGTGTCAATTTTACCCAACTAGATTGGATAGGATAACCTCAGGCCTCGTTTTATGGTCGCAGTTATCGCGTGATAAACTACAATACACAGCATAGAATCTATGCTGTATTTTGTGCATCTGGTGCATAGCATTGCTCTGGGGGAAAGGCAGCCTTAAGCGAATAAGTAGGTAGACTACGAGTATTCTCTCAACTACAAATATCTGCTTCTTCTTCTTCTTTTATGTAAGAGTTAACTACTCTTGTCGTTGGAGCAATCTCCAGCCGTTTCTGTCCTCTGCTATCTCCTTCACTCTCTGATATGACATGACCTTAACCTTCTCTTTTATTTGCTCAAAATAGTTTCTTCTTGGCCTTCCTCTTCCTCTCTTTCCTTCAATCTTCTCTTCTATTGGTCTTAAGGAAAAGATCATGACTGTCTTAGCAGATGACCCATCATTATTCCTCTCCTATTCTCTATGACTGTCAGTATTTGCCTCTTTTCTTTTATTTATATCTAATTGTATTAAGCAAATTCTAATCATATTTTTTTCTTAGGGTAATTAATTGATAAAAGACAGTTGACAACATTTACTTAGGTACCCTTATTTAGAATAAGACTGTCTCTTCTGCGCTCCTAATCTTTGCCAGGGCTTATCTCCAATCGTAAGCCATTAAAGGTAACGAAATAAATCTAACTGGTGTTTACGATCAATCACATTGACAACGCGGCCGCTAATTTATTGCGGGTGTTTTTAATTAGTACCACACCGGTTTCCGATCCCTGATCGGTCATATTTGGTCAATATTGGTGGATTGGATTTATGGATTGTATGTAGCTCTCTCTTTGTGTTTATTTATGGTTTATCGATTATATTTATGGATTATATCACAAATGAATTAGGATTTACTTAAACTGAGTTTTAAGGCGATATATCGATTGAAAGAGACACCCTTTGTTTTTCGCTCACGACAAAACGGGATGCAACCCTCTCCGAGAATGGCTTTTAAGGCAAATCACGTTAAATATCTGACTGTGTGCAGGTTTATTAAATTTCCTCTTGTCAGTTCCTAGATTAGGTAAAATACCATCATATTAACCTAATCGTGTCTTTTAATAATGCGTTGTTTTAGTAGGCTGAGGAAAAAAAGGAAAATATAGACTCGACTTTGGATTTAATTTCTATCGAGAAAATTTTAAGCAATCATGTTTCGCTATTGTCAGTTCCACAATCATATAGTCAAGAATCATATATCTGAAAATCAGCCCCTACTGTTTGCTAGTCTGGGCAGGACAGCGTTTCAAAGATTCCAAATTTCTCAGTGTAGCGCCTTAAAAACAAATTTGTAATCTCGGTATATACACTATATTTGTTAGAATCCAATTTAATTCATAGATATAGTGATATTGATAATATTGATCATGTTTTGTTTGTGTTGTGGAGCGACATTTAAGAATCCACTGGGAAATACAGTTACGATTAATAACAAAAATGTGCATAATTTTTTACATGATACCCCATCGAACATCTTTGCTTACATATAGCGGTCGATCGGCACTGGTCAACCACCAGTTATTTTCGAACGCCACATAAATTCGCCCATAAGGTAAGTGGCAACACTAACACATATATCCGTCCTGTAATAGGCTAAGCGTCCTCGATCGGCTGATTTCGATGTGGCCAGTGCCCACGCGCACGCCGGGCGCAATCAATTTTATTGCCGACTGGTATTCGCTGCTTGTACACTGCTGGCCGAGATACTTGTACACAATTATGCTTTGTACGTACAACAACTTATCAGCCATAACATGGATATCTCAGACGTTATCATGTGAATGGAAAATATGGGTTTATATTATGGGTTTTTAGAATGCCTTTTGGTCTGATGGATTCTTGCTTGAACAGTTTGTTGTTGAAGTGATTGAGACTTTTCAGCAATCTTCATTCTCATGGTTTGATTTATGAATTGAACTGATGGTATTTATTTAATCACCATATTAGCGAAAATACTATCACTGCTCTAGCTAGCTATAATAGCTATAGCTATATTAGCTATAACAGTATTATAGTAACTCAACGAGTGGATCATAGTGCTGGTAGCTTCCTCGCTCAACGCATCATCATCATAGCGAATCAGCGAGCAAATGTTTCCCAGTATCTTCGGAACTATGCCAAGGGAACCCAAGATTTTAAATGTATTTTAATTTAGTTTAAATCTTTAGTCCAATACTTTAATAATCTATAAATATATGCTATATTCGTCTCACGCAATAATTCGTATGCCTATTCAGTGTACTAATAGAATTGTCACAGATTGTACTAGTTAGGTAACCTCCAAAACAGCTCGTAAATGAGTGATGATATGAATTGATAGAGGAAACAATGTCTGGTGTCACATTGTGATGTGAGTCACCGACGAAGCGTTAACAGAGGGATCACTCGTGGGTCACTAGAAGAACAGATTAATTACGTAACTTTTTTTAAATTTACATTCAAAACAAACATAAGCGCGGCTTGAAAGCGGACGTCCATCTTTTTAGATGAAGCTAGGTTAAACGCCTATCGTAATTGATATTCACCATCGTAATTACATACATAGGTACTTCTGTTTATCGATGATCCACAGCCTAATCCGTACAAGTGCGCATAAATTAGTATGAGATTCGCTGTGGAGGGGCGCGTCGTCGTGGATGACACGCACTATACCAACTACAGACTACGTTAAGGCGATATATCGATTGAAAGAGACACCCTTTGTTTTTCGCTCACGACAAAACGGGATGCAACCCTCTCCGAGAATGGCTTTTTAAACAAATCTCGTTAAATATCTGACTGTGTGCAGGTTTATTAAATTGCCTCTTGTCAGTACCTAGATGAGGTAAAATACCATCATGTTAACTTAATCGTATCTTTTAATAATGCGTTGTTTTAGTAGGCTGAGGAAAAAAAGAAAAATATAGACTCGACTTGGGATTTATTTTCTATCGAGAAAATTTTAAGCAATCATGCTTCGCTATTGTCAGTACCAGCGTTTCAAACAAAACCAGACAGGACAGCGTTTCAAAGTCTCCAAATTTCTCAGCGTAGCGCCTTAACTGGCTATAGCTAGTCTCTAGACTAGAATGTAAATTACAGTAGTTCGTTTATCGGCTACTTTTAGGTTTTTTAAGGCGATATTGGCTGTAAGACGTGACTATAAAACCTATCAAGCTAGCTAAAAATCAGCAGAGTGAAACATCTTCCACGCGTGTTCTGCGCAACGGCCAGACGCAATAATTTAGACTAATCCAGCGTAATTCGTTGTCAGTAGCGGATTATCCGAATACCTAGACATCCTACATTGTCGTTAGTGAATCAACCGCTTTTGATAAGCGGTTAACATCATGTCGTAACTTTTTTCGTGTTTTTGCATAATAAGATAAATGGCGCGATTTTTTAATGTATTTTTGATTTTGTATTTCTTAACATGACGCGTTGCTAATTTGATTTCAGGAAAGCCACCGCATATTGAACAAGTGAAACGACTGACATTGCATAATAATATAATCATTTAGACATACACCCATTTATAAGTTTTACCAATAATTCAGGTCAGCGCTCGTGGCCCAGCGGTGCCTGCGTACCGCTTGCGGTATCTAAGATTAAGCAACGTGGGCAGCGGTCAGGACTTGGATGGGTGACCGCTTTGAGTGGTTACTAACTGAGCGCTCCCGTGCTTTGGAAGGCACGCTAAGCCGTTGATCCCTGTTGCTGTCTTTGGCAGCAGTCGTTAAGCAAAGTTGGAGGCCTTCGGGCGGTTTGAGAACTTCTAACAGTCAAGTTGCCCACTCACTTGACAAAGCCTAATCCCAATAAGGTCTAGTTTCCCCTCGGTTGCCAAACTAAACTTCGTGGTTTCCTGACTACGTCACAAGTTGTATTGAGCCGTCAAAGGCCGCCGCATTATTTTTGATCCTTGTAAGGTAGGCACGTTAACCTTTTCAGCGCTCTCTCAAATACAAACGCTGTCACTCACACGCCATGATACACGCCATGACACACGCCATGACAGTAATGTCAAACGCGAAGTTGAACCCATAGAAATGCATGTACCAAGGTTGATACGAGTATTACATTGGACTCCGAGACTGCTAGATGCGTCGTTGGCGTAGAAGAAGTATACCTAAGTACAAAAGGTTGTGCAAAAATTGGTTCCTTCCACAAAAGGGGATTTAAATGTATTTATGAAAAATTCCGCGCTAACGAAGGCAATTCACAATGTTGGTACAACAAACAGTTGACTATCGATGCGTCCTTTCCCTACATAGAATCGGGATAATAATCGATCGTGTCGTAATGGCATTCATTACGCGCGTCCGCGCATGATTTAAGCCGCTGTAAAGGCTCGCCCACAGTAGCGATCGGCCGCTAGATCGGCCCGCCCGGTTGGTCTGCCAGCTGCGCAAGTGTGGAGACGGCTTCATCTTCAGTTCAGCTCCTGAAAAATTAAAGGACATTAAGGCCGTGGTCGAAGACTGACGCCGTGTACAGCGTTTCGTTCTAGGAAAATGTATGATTCATGTGCTAGGTGCACTTCTGCATGCAACTTGACTAAAGGATGTTGTAAAAATTTTCTTTCTATGAGCTCTCTATAGCTTTCCGTATTTGTGAATGTTTAACAATTGTCAAAACTTATCTACTATGTTACATAATTAGTAAAAGCGTTCAGCATTCTTCCAATGTTTAAGAATTTAGTAAGCACTCCAAACTCATCAATGTGTGTCTTAAATAAAAATTATTTCGTGTGACAGATGATAAAAAATAAGCACTGTTATTTCATGAGGAGGTAAATCTTATCGTTATACGTGAATTTTGTATGAATTTTTATATTAAAGACTAGGGTCAACTTACGACCCTAGACTAGGGTCTCACCCACGTCTCACCTGATGGTAAGTGACGACAAGATCTAAGATGTACAGCTCAATGGTTCAGTAATTGCTTGTTTGTGCTTGCTTTGAAGACCTAGATTATAATCGTCAGAATACGGGAGCGAATTCAATTTCTTAGCAGTTCGAAAGACGAGGCAAATTTCTAATATTGTACAAGTTATAGAAGAAAAAGCTGCTTCCACATTCATCAACCTCGCGACATCGGGGAATAAGTAAAAGCACAGTAACAAATAACACGACATCCATTCATGCATTGTACAGTTCGCTTTAAATAATAATAATTGAATCAATTTTATACGAACCAACAGGGCAAGCTAGATAGAACCGTAATTTTTAAAGTTAATGTTGAATTTAGTTTGTAAGTGCGACTAGTATATCTTAGAGATGTAGTTTTTTGATTAATTAGAACAAGTATTGTTATTCTGAATTGTGTTGTTTGATTTATTTATTTGGAATATATAAGGTTAGACGTTCATTCTAATATCTGATCTATTTTATATTTATTACTGATATAAAAGGGAAGGTGACACGAATGCCTATAATGTAAATAATTGTTATTATATTTAGGACAGTAAAATTGCGTAACTGATATGGGAGTTGGAATAGGTTTGAAATAAACGTGTGCTTTCTGATAGTAATCTCATATCAACACCCAGGGGACAGTACATCGGCTGGTTTTTTTTTCTGGTTTGCATACAATATGTAAAGTATTCACTCTCGCGCAATAATGTCTGTTTTTTAGTTTATTAAAATAAATTTTCGTTAAAATTGACATTGTTTCAAGTTATCACTTCACTTGTTTTCGTATAAAAAACAATTATAGTTGAAAACTAACTAAGTATTCATGTGTTCAACCATAAATAGAAGTAATTCAAGGTCCTGAACAATCTCACAGTCTAAGAGTAACTTAGACGTTATAGGCAATCTACATTAGATTCTAAACATATTCAGAACCTTAAGATATTTCCTCAAATCAAAAGCAATTCCTAAAACTAATATATTACTCGTAAAAATCGGAGAATCTAATAAAATCGGACAAAGCGCGAATCATAATAGGTAATAGTTTTCTCAGCTTCCATACAAAGATGATTTAATGCTCGGTAGTAAATCAAGGCTATCCAGGCTCAATCGATGCAATTATGTGCAAGCGCAATATCATTATTGTGCGCTTTCAGTGACAAACGTCGTGGGAGACTAAGGTTGTGACTATGGGCGTCGTTTTGAATTAAATGTTCATTGCGCTATTTCTATTTGGGTGGTAAAGGCCGCGGGAGTCCACTGGATACGGAAGGCGCAAGATCGGTCATTGTGGCACACTTTGAGGAGCTTTGTCCACTTGTCCATGTCCAGCAGTAGACGTCTTTCGGCTGATATGGTGATGATGTTAGGCTACGTGCACAAAGTAGGGTAGCAGCGTCGAATCTGTGTGTATTAAGATTTGTTGTAGGCACTTTTTTTACGAAAGCGACTGCCATCTGAACTTCCAATCCAGAGGGAAAGACCTTGTTGGGATTAGACAGGTTTCCTCACATGTTTTCCAACATAGAGTTTTTAGTGGGTAAACCCACACCATGTACTGTGGGATACCACATAACCCAGTCATCCGACGACTACTGTAGTTGCAAATAATCTATCAAATTATCCTGCCATCAAGGCACGCTCATTCTATTCCATATTTTCGTAAGCCACTAAAGCGTGTTTTCCACGGAACCCTGATATAGGTTAAGCCCATACATTAACGCGATCGGCGAAAACGGCGGTATTTGGACCACGCCGACATCCGGGAAATGGGACATTGACGATATTTTTTGTGACTAGTTAATTGGGGCGTCAATTAGGAATGGCGATCGCGCAGAGTTAAGAATTAATAGGCATGGCACGGTGAAGCTTCAAGTAATCCAGTGGTTCATCATCCTTATCATCAGGCTTCAATCTGGCTTTTCTAGCCGGTAATTTATTTTTGCTCCCATACAAGGTATGGGTCGATTGGCATAAAAAAGTTTGTCAAAAATGACCTTTTTCTCGCACCCTGTATGTTTTTTCCAAAAATCTGTAAACGCCAATCTTCATTAAATCTAAATCCAAGGAAGGTTTTCTAAGACCATTGTCGCGTAGCAGCACGGGATCAGGGGACCGATTTTTACAAGTCGATCGCTCGACTTTTCACTAGACATCTGTCAAAACACCATAGTTTTTTGACAGATCTCGAGTGAAAAGTCGAGCGTTCGACACTCAAAAATTGGCCCCCTGGTAGCTGCCCTCACTGACACAAAAAGAAAATCCACCTTGTATAAAAGGGTGCTGTATTATAATTGTCATAAAGTTCTTTCTAAAATATTACATGGGCTTTGTTTCGGATCTTATCTAATTATTGTAAAGGCTATGTCACAATTAGCGATTGGTAAGTCGCGTGCTTGGGCGGCCACCGCCGAATGTTTCCGATCACCTGTCTTTTAGTGCAGCTAAGCGTATGCTCTGGTGTCGCAGCGAGTACGCAGGGCAGTGAGGATACGCCTTTACAGAGGATACGCCTTTACTTATTGTAGCGTAGCTTGGTCAGCAATGGGACATAAGCCAAGTTACTTTAACACTTTTACTATCCTAGATCCCAGACCCATCGTTAAGGATGATTCACGCTAGACCGTTCCGTGTCCGAGCCGCCCCGTTTTCTAGAACAAGAAATGACGACCGTCGCGTGTCCGTCGATTTCTTGTACTACAAAACGGGCCGGCCCGGACACGGAACGGTCTAGCGTGAATCATTTTCATCGATCAGAGTATTGCGACGAAAAATACCAAAGCTTTGAGACGTATCATACCTTAGTTTATTCAGCAAAAATGAGTTTTGACGTAGGAAATATTACATTTTCTACTTATATGTCGAATTGCGCGCCCGACATGCTTAAAATACATTTTCCTAGTCCAACAAAAATGCATCAAAAAAGACGTGTCCACAATTCCTTTCCCGGCATGCTTTAGGATATCCTCAAGAGTCGAAAGCTCATACCAATCACGGTAATTACAATCCAGTAATTACGGATTTGGCTCAACGGAGCTTAAAGCTCGAAATGCGGAAAAGGATTCTGGTTAATTATTGTATCAGGACACAAGACTCGATCAGTGATCACTGTTATCCTTTAAAAATCTTGGGTACCTACGCAACAAGGGTTACCCTTTACCAAGCGGGGTGACATTTTAGTCAAAACGGCATAAGGTGATTCAAAAGCCTTTTTTTCATTTTATATGTCCTAAGTTTAGTACGTCTATTATTTTTTGTATCTGTGTGTCTTTTGTGCAGTAAATAAATGTTTTCTTTCTTTATCTGGCACAAAGGTTGAGCATTGCCATCCAACGTGGCAATGCGGCCAGCATTTTGGGAACGTTACCCACTGGCAGCGGTTTTTTAGATTAGGGTTTTTGTTAGGTATATTTAGGTTAGTTCTTTCTTTCTTTCTTTGATTGCTGGGCGTTTTGACTGGCCCATTTTGTGGCATAGGATACGTCAGACATATGTCAAGTAGATCTTAGTGTTAATGTAATTAGTGCTTAGTATAAATATAACATTAGGTACTACTTAACACAGCTTTTAAGTCACTCCTAACTATGGATATGGACCTTTTATAGTCTGAAATTAAACATTTGAATTTAATTATTTGAGGTTTCTGTTGTTAAACTCCGGTTTTGTTACACAGAGTAAGTAATCTGTAGGTTAGGTAAGTACTAATAATCTATTCTATCGTGTTGCTTTTGGACCGAGTTGTCATTGAATAGATAAAAACAATGTAGTGCGTAATGTATGCTGATACTGTTAATAATGTCTCTAGAAAATACTTGGTTTTATTCTTGAAATTAATACAGTTTTTTAGGTAAAATATAAAACTTATTAACTCAACGTAGATTGATTACAGAACCCTTGATGCGCAAGAGCATTTCGCTGGGCGTTTTTGTACCGAATGGAATGTCAGCAGCTGACGAAACATATACTAGTAATGACAACTGTAAAAACGATATTTACTGCTAATATTTATACTTTAATTGATGTTCATTTAAGAAGTTTGGCAATGAAGACTGACATATTCTTAACGCTTTTGAATTAAAGGATAATTGGAATTATTGTGTATTTGCATTCTTAATAGCGGTGTCTGTTTGTTAAGGCCGTGTATTACCACTTTTGAGTTTTTAAAAACCATCTGAGACATAGAATATAGTTTCTTAAAATCTAAAAAAAATATATGCGTGACATAAGGATCTTGTCTAGTCAAAATCGCAGTCAGTTATATGACCTGATGAATTTCACTTGATAGAAAAAAATCGCGAAGTTACCTCTTTTTGGAATGTTTTTTCAATACTACGGCTACATTACTGATATTTAACATTTAATTTTTGTACTCAATTAAAGATCGTAAATAGTTATAGACAAATTCGCAGGGTTTGCTTTGATAAAATGACTGGCTTAATCACTATAGCTAAATATTTACAAAACTGGGCGCAGAGCTTGCGTAGAGAGCGGGATGGTTAATTGTAAACTCACGCGTGTTAGAGCGGGACATTTGCGTTGGGGATACCTCCCCTTAAACGTGACATTCCCAAGCTTCTGAACACTTGGCTGATGTCAATAAGGTATTTATCTACACACATATCATAAATCCTCTTTTTAAATGTGTTCAGAAATTATAGGCCGGCGCGGTAATCACGTAACGTTTTCGACCGTTAGTACGATAGATTTAAATGTCAAATCCCATACTAAAACTGAAATTACCAACGGTAGTACATATCGTTACGTAATTACCCCGCTGGCCTAATAAAAATAAATAAATAAAATGAACTTAATTCTGTAAGTAGGCCGCAATGGCACTTTTACAAATCAAACCCTACGGAACCTACCAAATGATAGGAGTGCGCGGTTGGAGAGTGGGCTGGGGAAAACCCAGGGGAAACCTCCGGCACGACCGCGCGGGCTCTTCTCAGCTTGGCTAGGTTTAGTGAACCAGCGACAAAACTCCCAGTAGCTCGATTCTACTCACACCTCAGATTTGGTTGAAGCCGCTCAACCAATTTCACTGGAGAGCAAACTATTTGAATATTCCAGTGTTTAAACCGCCCGCGTGGTCGTGTCGGAGGTTTCTCCTGGATTTTCCCCAGGCTAGATAGTGCGCGGTTGGAGACGTATCTCCAACCGCGCACTACGCTGTTATCTCCTTAGCTATCTCATAAAGCTTGAACCTTCTCTCTTATTTGTGATATTTCATATAGAAAGAAAAAAGAAGAAGGTAGGCTAGGTTAAGAAATTAACTAACAATATATGGATGTGAGTCCGAAATAAAGATTAAATAAATAAATAAATACATAATGATATTCCAAATTGAAAAATCTATTGGTTTCGGGGTTGACCCTAAGACCTATAGATTAAAAGACGTGCCTTACCGTTCTCCTCCGTCCTCCAGTGGCTTCATAAGCTTTTATTGTATTTAAAAACTGAACCGACAAGGAAAACTATTGGAAGACAACAGCACTCAAAACAGGTAGAATGGTCAATGTACAAGTTATTGACAATTTTTTGGGCAAAGACACCGAATAATATCTACTATACATAATACCGTTACTGATGTAAAAACTAAAATGACAATTTGATTGTTGATTGATTCCATTTGGATCAAAATCGATTTTAATTTGTCAGAACCGGTTTGACTGTCCGCTGGCTCTACATAACGAAATCGAATATAACTTATGATATAAATTTCCCGCGACTTCGTCTGCGTTAAAAAAATGTGAAAAAGTTTTTCATGATAAAGTACGTCAAATTTCATCAGAATCCGTTTTTGCGTGATTGGGTAACAAACATCGAAAATAATAAACAATAATCAAATTAAAATCTATTTTAGTTTGTAAAAACTTTGTAGTTTTACTGAAAACCCCATTATCGTGTAAAATTAAGAAAACCAGCCCGTACAACTTTGCGTCTAGGTATTTTATAAAGAAAATCATGCCTAAGGCTTGATAGTTTTGATTAAAAATTATGACCGAAACTCCGAGGAATCGTAGCCAAGCTGAGAGAGAACTATATGAAGTAGAGTTACTTATAATACGACTATTTCGATATCGTAATTCGGTGGCCACCTACTGTCCATCTGATTGAAATCAATCTCAAAGATGCTCATCGATGCTTTATCATCATTGTTGTCAATATCATTTCTATGTCCAAAACACAGAGTTCATCCTGGCAAGGCATTTCCAACCTTTTACAGTAGCTATTAGAATTGGTTTTCAAATGACGTATTCCTGACAAACAGTGACTGACAAAAACAAATCTGCATTATTGAAAAAGAGAACGTAGTGCTTATTTCTAAAGGAATAAAGTCTAGATCAGAACGCGTTTTAGTTTGGAGTGCGTAAAGTTAAATTTGTATCAAACATTGCATTGAACATGAGTTTTTACTGCAATTCGATAGTAAAAAGTCCGAATGAAGTTTTTGTATCGAATGGTTCCCATCGAAGCTCGTCGTTGTGTTGGGTTGGATTAACTTTTTGTGGAGTGCGATGATCCCTATTCGATTTGTCGAAATTAAATGAGTTCGAGTACTATTGAATTATGAAGGTTATATTGTGATTCACACGATGAGGTAGTAGGGCCGCCTTGACTGCCTTTGAGTCACACTGCTTGAGTACAAAATTAGGTAACAAAGACAGTTTAGATTTTCATGTAATATTCACTTAATGAATATGTATATCATTAATATTGTATTGAATTGTATTGAAGGAAGAAGCGGAAGAGATAGACCCAGATTGACGTACTTCAACCAAGTGAAGGAGAAATAATTGGTGCCGTGTCGTATCAGGACGCTAAAAGACTGGCAGAGAACTGGGAAGACTGGCGATCTCTCCACCGACAAGAGCGTAGCTCTTAAGTTTGATGATGATGATGATAATTAATAGATGATTATTTAATTTTTATTGCACACCTCACACATCAACCATTTACATAGGTACAGAATCAAAACAACAACATACGTAGAGGTAGACAGAAGGTGGTCATAACAGGCTTAATTTATATAATCACCGGCAGAAAATTTGACCCTATATATATTAAACATAATATAATTTATTCTATTTATAGTTTGAAATCACGAAAAGGTTATGAGCCACATTTTCTGCCGGTGAGTGTATAATTCGAAAAGTCGTAGATTACTTTCTTTGCCGACTATAGTTATATCTATGATAGCAATAAATAAACTGACAGCACTACATCAGACAAGTATGAATCTAGCTTATAATGAAGTATGTCAAGATACCTAAGAAAAGTCCTTTTGGTCACAGTCCCCTCCCCCAAGCGACAAAAAACCTCCGGGCAAATGGCGTAAACTGCACAGGTGAACGGAAAGATAAAGGCGAGCGGGTTAGAGCTCTCCCCCTAACGAAGGAATTAATTAGGGCCGAAGATCGTGATTTACGCTTTCATTTTTAAACCCAATGTCGTGCGGTGGTACTAATGGTAACATTCGTGAGACCAAAGTCGAAAGTGAATTCTGTTATGTTAACAATATATCTAGTGTTTAGCTCCGAACTCTAGATGTACTCATGTATCCGTCCAATGCCATCTAGAGGTTAGGGGGGGAGGTAGAGGGGGGGAGAGAGAAAAAAACGTGTATTCAAAATATTTCATTCACCTATATCTTGGTAACTATGGTCCCGGAGAGGTCCCGGTAGAAACGCGTCCGCTTTGACAATTTCTGGATGTCATGCGAGTAACATAGTAACCTTACCGTACACACATACATACAATTACATACAAAAAGCACACAGCAGCAGCAGCAGCAGCTTTTTGGTACATATACGTATAATTATGTAACCATTGACATGTAAAATATTTTTAACAATAAATAATTGTATTGTATTGTAGTATTTTTTCCAGTACCTATTGATAAAATACAAATCACAGTTAACTAATTAACTCATTAATTTGCTAATTGTATACTCATAATAATAAGTTTAGATCAACCAAGCGTGCTTCGAAAACCTGTAGTACCGCGTAGATGGCCCCTGATTAAAAGTTTGCCTGTAAAACCTTTTTATACTCAAAGGGCTAAGGCTTTCCCCTTACTTTGTCATTGATGCTTTGTTCGTTTCATTTGTAGAACACTTGTAAGTCCTGGTTTACTGTAACTTATTACGCTTGATTCAAGTATTAATCTTGAAATTTCACAGTTTTTTGCTACATTCACGACCGCTGAGTCTAATCTTGTTCAGTTTGAGGTCCTCTCACCATGTTTGAATCTTGATAATTGGATATTAAACATTATACAATACAAAAATATCGGTTGCACAAATATATCGGTGTTTTTGATATTAGTTCTTAAGCTTTGGCAGTTTCTAATATATCATGTACCTACTGTGCGTCGCCGCCTAGCACCTATATTTCAAACCTTGCTTAGTTTTGAACTATTTTATGACCTATGATGTGCCACCTATATATCATCTATGAGAGGAGCCCTGTGCCCATTGATAGGATGTATAAAGGCCGATGATGATGATGATGATGATTTCATCACCACTCAGAAACATAACAGCATAAACACCAATATAGGAGAATTAGTGTGTTAGGCGACTTCCTGATTTGTCGGTGCGAAGGCGGTACGATATGAGAAAACTGTCAAATGTCAGTCAACTCAGTAGGTACTACTTTTTACTGCGCCCCTACATTTAAATGAGTGCTTCCTGACTGGCGCGGGATGCGCGGAAGCGAGACGATGCGAAGACAGTACTGCCCCGCTTCTGCGCAAATGTAATACTGTCAGTATTCTGTCAAGTGGGAATCTTTGCGACGTCAGTAAGTTTACGTCAAAGAAGAAAATGTCACATATCGATCCCGCCCCGCCAAGTCAGGAAGTCGCCTTAATTGTACATCGAAATGGCACGAAACGCGTCCAAGCTCGTTTGAAATCAAAGTTATATTTGTTTAACATAACCTTTCTTACCCACATCGTTGACATGACACTTAAGTGTTTGATATACTTGAAACCTGTACAACCTCCGACGCAATAAAGACTCCTCTTTTTGCGGCAATCTCCCATCTCCCTCCCTCGCAAGGAATTCCTCAAAGATGTGTGAGATAAGAGATCTCGCGAATCCCTTTTGAACTGACCGCCGCTTCGCATAAAATATTTAACATCTTTTTTTATATCGAAAACTAAGAAAAACCGCTGTCACTTGGTATTTCTTCGCGGTGCAATTTTGGGTAATCCCAAAAGTTTTTCAATTGCATCCTACGATTACTAAAACACATTGCATTTTGCATTTACTTTGACAGGAGTAGACTCTTGAGGACCTTATCTTAAGGAAGAAATTTGTGAATTTTCGATTTGATTAAATTTTGTTGCATGTTTGTCTGTCTGATTACAAGACTTAATTGATTTTGGCAGCGGCCGATCGAAACGACGCGAAATTGGCCCTGATTTTGTCTTTTATACGTTTGTTTATTTGTTAGTAGGCGTCTTTAATACTAAATTAACTGCAATTTCAAAACGTCATATGAAGTTAAGTACTCTTATGGTATTTACAACTTCTTGGAATACTGAAGTATCATGCTGTTATGAAACTTTGGCAAAAACAAAGGTTTTGATGGACCAAGGATATTTGCGATGAGTTGAGTCATAGTAAAGTTATTTAGTTAACACTATTGTGAGATATTCAAAGTATCAGTTGTCCTTTTGATTTAAAATATTTTAAAACTTAGGTATGTACTTATTAATACAGGGTTAGATATATTACTTGAATCTCATTGTAGTTTTAAGGGATTTACTTTAAAATTCAAAATCATATTATACTTATTAGCTCTTTTTGGACGGGGATGGATACAAGATTTCATACGAATCTCTTGAGAGACACAATAAATCAGAGTAAAAATAGAATTAATATCATGTATTACTTATCCTCTTTATTTATTTCTCTTCTTAGGCTAGGTTTGTGTAATATTTATATAAAATGTTAAATATAAATATACACTTAAAAAACATAAAAACACTATAAAAACCTAACCTAGAGTGCCGCCGGCAGCGAGACAGGGCCTAAGCTACCGTTGGTTAGGGCGACAGAGAGAGGAACCTCCTGACTATCCGCGCCGTGTCCAGGAGTGCCGCCTTCTGTATCTGACCCTTGACCCAGCCATCTGGCGAGAGTCTCTTGAGGCGTTGGTCGAGATTCTTCGCTATTAAACCGTTCTCAGAAACAACTATCGGGACAATGATCGTGGAATCAACATCCCACATGGCGGTTACGAGGTTTCTCGGCCTTCACGAGGCTCTCGTCATGGGGGATGGTGATGTCAACGAGTACTGCCTGGCGTTTCGATCGATCTGTCCGTGATGACAGATCGATCCCAAATAGAGCGTGGCACGACCATTTTCGAGAATGGGCGCAGGTGTGTACTTATAATACGGCACTTCCAAGCCCACAAGACCGTATAGAAGAGCAAGTTGCTGGTGAATGATCCAGGCTACCAGGTTGTGTGTACAAGTACTCGCCGTTAGTAAGATTATTATTGATTATTATTAGTATTCACTTTATTTATTTTTATACTTAGTCTAAGTTTGTATAATATTTCTATAAAAAGTAAAATATAAAAATATTATAAAAACCTAACCTAGAGTGCCGCCGGCATTATTATTATTATGAGCCTATAGCGTCCCACTGCTGGGAAAAGGCTTCCTCTTACCTTTTCCATTTCTGACGATCTTGAGCATTCAAACGTATAAAATTAAAAACATAATTACAGTAGATATTGTGTACGTCTGTAATCGATTTGATTTATACAGACGGTTAAGTTTCGGTCCTTTTACATGTTACGTGTAATTATAGATTCTCAGATTCTAAACACAGGGTCTGTTTCGTATCTGGCCACTCGAGATGTCACTCTAATGAAGACTGCACCAAAGCAAAGTTTGAGAACCTCTCGACTCCATCGAGTTCAAGGGGCCCTTCGGCAAAATTTGTCGGAAAATGACAAGTGAAAAACAAACGACAGTATTGGACGGGCGAATACGTGTCATAGAGATTGAACAATACGATAGAAATATTCACAACTAATACCTAATGGAGCCAGTCTTCTTTATTTAACTGATTAATTTGTGTGTCCATGGCGAGAACTAGTGCGCAATACTTGCATTTTATTTTAACAACTCACTCTGGGTAAGAAATTTTTGTTGACCTGAAAAAGCAAAATTATTTATAAATAACTAAAATTAAGGAAAAAAATATAATTGTAATGTAATAGATTTTGGATGAATTATTCCACATCTTATGCTGACATCTCATCATTTCTACATACATGTAAACCAAGTTAGTTGAAGACTTTACATAGGTACACCTTTAAGACATCTGAATTTTGTGACATGACTCTAAGACGCGGGTAGCAATTCCTCACTGGATTACGATATTTACGATACTAAAGCGTTGAGCGAGAAAGCTGCCAGCTCTACGATGTGATTAATAAGTACATTAGTAGGTACAGAGACCAGTAAGTAATAGTCATTTTGAAAACATTCTGAATTCAAATCACATGATATAATTTTTATACTCACTTCCTGGACAGTAGTTGCGATTTACTGGACACTTCTAATAATTTTCCAGGATAATTTACTTTAACATACCACGTTTGTCGATATTATGATACATTCTATTTAATAAAAAAATAAATATATGACATGGAATAATGACACCTCGAGTGCCAATAGGAAAATCCAACAAATCATCTGTTTGTAAAATTTTCGAGATCCGCAGACAGTAACAACCCTTTACGGAGGGCTCTTGACTGAACCCTTGTTCGAGGGCCGATTGTTCTGCGCCGATTGATGTTAGTTTGTGTTGTTGGATTTAATGGAATTGCAAATTTAGATGAAAGAACAAAATGTCAGGTCAATCTGTATCATAGTCAAATGCAAAACTTAAATGTCTTTCCGCAAAAAAAATAGGTGAATAGTGAAAATTATTTTTGGGTACAGTTGCTCGTAAAGGGCTTCTTAGGCGTAATGTGTTTATCGTACCTTATATTTTTCACTCTTACGTCAGTTACCCAAATAAAACAAAGAGGTACTTACTCAACTCACACATTGAAATAATGTCTACTATAAGAGAGGCGTTAATTTTATTAATATTAATGGTTGGTAGCGTAGATATACGAGTAGAAGCTGTTTATAAATTATAAATTTATAACCCTTTGAGGGTAGTTTGCGAATATTGAACAGACAATCCCAAGTGATCTAAAGGGGTTCCATTTAAAAAAAAAACCGCCTGACTTTCAAAAAGCAATGCTATAAATCTCTTAGCGAAGTCACCTTTAGAAAAATGTTTTAATAGTAAAATCGAGGGGAAGCGATTACACGGCATTACCTTTATTGTACGACACGTTGAGCCCCCGTGGGACTATTCGGCATTTGGAAAAATTGCAAAAACAAAATGGAAGGAGGGCTAATCTAAATTAGTACAGTTAGCAAATTATGTGAGCTTCTGCAAAAAATTTTCGGGCTACTTCCAAAGGCTAATGTCTCCGTCCGTCCATCTGTCAGCGGGGTGCATGTCATAAACCGTAATAGTAAGGCAGTTTTTTTTAGAACATTTATGACTGTTGCCACTATTACAACAAATCAATAATAATTAATAAAACAACAATATTTTTGCACTATATAAATTAAATAAATATTTTTTGCCAGTTTAAAAGTAATTCCCTACCTATTCACTGACAGTAATCGAACTTATGTAACGTTTAACGTTTTTATTATTAAATAAGTGTGTGTTTTTATTAATTAATGTTGGCCTTAATTTTAAAGAAATTTCTTACTGAAACTTAGCTATGAAATAACATTAAAATTAAAAAGAAAGTCATTGCCTTGCCGATGCTATAAAATCTACCCAAAAACAACGGTTACCTACCTATTCTATTTTTTTTTCTTTTAGAACAAGGAATTTTTTGTTCAAATTAGAGAAAAATAACTTCGAAATAACCAAGTTGTTGCCGACGCTCCCGCAATCAGGACCAATACCTACTTGTCGTACATTTTTAGTAATTAGTATTAGCACGAGAAAACCATTAAGATTTACGTTTTTACCGCCGCCCACCAGAATAATCGTTTGAGTGGAATTTTGAATGAGGACATTGTCTTTTATTTTATTTGTGATTTTTGTTTGTACTTTGACCGACGAAAATATCATCATCATCACGCTTTCCCGATTGTATTTTAAACGAGCCAGGTGTCCGGTTTGTTACTTAATCCGAAGAGTTGGCGTAAGTAAGTACTGCGTTTACAAAAGCAACTGAGAGAGTCTTCTTCCAACCCAGAGAAAAAGTAAACCTTATTGGGAGTAATACCACATAATAATTCAATCAACCGGTCTAATCCTAATTAAATCAGTTTCTTTCACCAGAAGTCACATTTCGTACAATAAGTTGTACCGAAAAAAATAAGCAAAAGGTAAGTTATAATGTTTCTCGGGGGAGCCTAGGAAACAGAGGGACATGCAGGAGCTAGGTCTGTCAGTTGATGATGCTTGCCAGCGAAGTAAATGGCGCCTCGAGATTAGGAAAGCCGACCCAGAATAGCGGGTACTGGAGTGGAAGAAGAAACAGGTAATTAGGTACCACATGACAAGGTAACCTTTTAATACAGTAGTTTTTAAGTAATAGGTAATTTAAAGTTCTTCTTCGTCCTATTATTTGGCGGTGCGGGGTCAGTAAGCTGTTATCTGTCAAGTGGTAACTATCAGCCAAGTTAGTACGGACTGATTGATTGTTTCCTGCGCGGGATGCGCGGATACGTGGCGGTACCCGGTACCCAACGTACTGCATCGGTACAATCGATGCAGCAAGGTAAAGCAGAAAACCATAAGGGCGCTTGTCAGAATCCACTTAGTGACCTGCGGCCTTTCTGATGCATCCCGACCTCTGCCAATCGTACCGGTTACCCGGTCCATTGGGCCACAGAGGCAGGGACGAGTGAAGTGGACTTGCACCCGCGCAACCGCTTGACCACTATAAATAAATTCACGCGCAGATGACCCTGGCTTATAATTTTGGATTTCGAGCTATTAAAAAGTCCTGTGGCGATGGGGGGTCGGTGGTGGGGCTGAGGTATCGATGTGCCAAAGCTTTAGCTGACTCCCTGCACGTAGGCGGTCAGGAGAGAGTGGTCGCTCTCGGAGTCGATCGAGGCGGGACTCTGAGTTCGGCAGCACGACTGGCGACAAAGCAGCCCTATTTAGGATCGCTCTGCTTTCCTCTGCATAGAGGAGGGGCCTACAAAAGGTGGCCCAAACATAGTCCGTCTCATATAACACCTAAGTGCCTAACCGCGGGCGCTTAGGCATCGACAAATGCGGTCGAAAGATACACAATAATAAGCAAAAGATAGGAATCAAACAACGACTTTGCATTGCTACCTGGAACGTTCGAACTCTATTGGACAATGATCGTAATTTATGCCCCGAGAGAAAGACTGCACTCATTGCAAGAGAATTGGGTAGATACAAGATAGATATTGCCGCAATAAGCGAGACCCACTTGAGCGACTGTGGAGAGTTATGTGAACAACTTGGCGGCTACACATACTACTGGAGCGGACGTCCCGCTGGCGAAAGGGCGGGTAATGGCGTAGGCTTTGCTATTCGTAACGGCTTGGTGAGAGATCTGAGTGATCTACCGAAAGGTATCAATGACCGCCTCATGACTCTGCGCCTGCCAATCACACACAACAAATACGTCCATCTGATAAGTGCCTATGCACCTACTCTGCCATCGCCGGATGAGGATAAGGAGACTTTCTACCAACAACTTCGCGCTATACTTGAAGGTGTTCCAACACATGATAAGGTCATTTTGATGGGGGATTTTAACGCTCGTGTTGGCTCTGATTATGACCTCTGGAACGGTGCTCTTGGCAAGCATGGTGTAGGAAAGTGTAACGATAATGGATCGCGACTCTTGTCGCTGTGTGCTGAATTCGATCTTGGCATCACTAACACATTCTTTCGCCTTGCCGACAAACATAAAACCTCGTGGATGCACCCTAGATCTAAGCATTGGCATCTTCTCGACTACGTTATCGTTCGCCGTAGGGACCTACGTGATGTTCTCATAACGAGAGCAATGCGTGGGGCCCTGGGCTGGACTGACCACCGTCTCATCCGATCGAAGATCCAATTAAAGCTTAAAGCTCCGCGACGTGCACATCACATAGTCCCATCAAACATTGCATTTTCTACACTTATCACCTCTCCAGAGTTAGGTAAGACTCTGGATTCAGCCTTTGCTAAGCAAGTTCCGCAAACGGAGTTATCTTCAACAGATGAAGAGTGGCGGTCTTTTGCAAAGACTCTTCATGTCTGTGCTCTGGATACAATTGGCAAACCGCAGAAAAGAAACCAGGACTGGTTTGACGCATCAGATCACAGCGTAAGGATTCTAGTTGAAAGGCACAGACGTGAACTTAACTCTAAGACGACAGATGCCCGTGGCAAAAGGGAAGCTCATCACGATCTCAGAGCCAAGGTCCGCGAACTGAAGGATAAGTGGTGGAAGGAGAAAGCTGCTGAACTACAGCATTGTGCAGATACTCATCAGACTGGTAGGTTTTTCGAGGGCATCCAAGCCATTTTTGGTCCACGAGTGAGGAAAACAGCTCCACTGTACTCGAAAGATAGGCAAAACCGAGTTACGGATAAGAATGCCGTATTAAAGCGATGGGCGGAACATTTTAATGATGTTTTGAATCCCAACGCGCTCAGTGCTAATCTGTCTTACATTGAATCACTCGAACAACTGCCAGTCTGTCAACACCTGGATGAGCCGCCAACTTTTGAAGAGTTCGTGGGGGCGATTAAGCGTCTTAAAAACTCAAAGACACCGGGAATGGACCAACTTCCGGCTGAATTATATAAATACAGTGGGCAAAACATTACTAACATGCTATATCATCTTGTTTTAAGAGTGTGGAATACTGAAGAAGTGCCTCAGGGCTGGAGGGATGCGGTCATTTGTAAGCTGTACAAAGGGAAGGGAGATGTCTCCGATTGCAGCTCTTACCGAGGCATATCGCTTCTCTCCAGTGCCGGCAAAATCCTCGCGCACATCATTAATACCCGCCTAAGTAAACTAGCTGAACAACACCTCCCAGAGAGTCAATGTGGATTCCGCCCTAACAGAGGAACCATTGACGCTATCGCAGTTGTAAGGCAATTACAGGAAAAAAGCCTCGAACACCAACGGCCTCTCTTCATGTGCTTTGTGGACTTGGAAAAAGCATTTGATAGGGTCCCGCGTGAGGCACTCTGGCTAGTTCTTGAAAAATCAGGTTATCCAAAGAAATTCGTAAACCTGATCCGCCAATTTCATGTTGGTATGAAAGCACAGGTTCGGCATGAAAACGAACTTTCTGAGGAGATCCAGATCACAAGCGGAGTCAAACAAGGATGTGTTATGGCACCCACACTCTTTGCCATATATTTTTCAGTTGTCATGAGAGACGCTCTAAAGTGTTGTAGCAGTCCAATTCAGCTAAATGTCAGAACTGACAGAGGTGTGTTCGACATTTCAAGGTTTAGAGCGAAGTCTAAAGTTCAGAGGATATCCATCATGGAAATACTCTATGCTGACGACGTGTGCCTTATGTCCGATAGTATGACTCAACTCCAAAGCTACGTTGACGCCTTAAATCGCTCTTGTCAACAGTTCGGGCTGGTTATAAGTGCTTCCAAAACTCAAATCCTCAAGCAACCGCCAAGGGGACAAGAAACTGACTCGACAGCACTAAGTCTGGGTGGAAAACCTCTAGAAGAAGTCTGTCATTTTAAGTACCTTGGGAGTGCTATCCGGCATGATAACACCCTGGCTTCGGAAATACCATTGCGTATCGCCAACGCCGCTACCAATTTCGGACGGCTCAATGATCGTGTCTGGAAGTCCCATGATCTCAAGCTAGAGACGAAGATTAGCGTTTACAAGGCGCTAATCATCCCGGTCCTTTTATATGGCGCAGAGACATGGTGCCTCTATAAATCAGACATAAAAAGACTGGACACTTACCACCTAAGATGCCTGCGACGTATACTAAAGATCAAGTGGCAAGACCGCGTTCCAAATTCCGAAGTTCTGCGTCGCTCCGGGATGTTCGGCATGGAGGCCCTCTTAATGCAGCGTCAGCTCAGGTGGAGTGGGCATGTCCTCCGTATGGATGACCGCCGCTTGCCTAAGGCTGTCTTCTACTCAGAGTTAGCTGAGGGTAAGCGGAAGCACGGCGGTCAGCATCTGCGCTACAAGGACGTACTCAAACGACACCTGAGCGTTTGCGCTATTAATCCTGAGCGCTGGGAGGCCTTAGCCGCAAACAGACCATCTTGGCGGTCTACCATCTTTCGCGCTATCAAGTCGTATGAGGAGAATCGCCTAGTAACCTTGGATCGAAAGCGCCAATTAAGAAAAGAGATGCCTAAACCCATCTACGTGTACACGTATAACACGTCTGGCCAACTCTACTGTCACGCATGCAATAGAGTATTCAAGAGCAAGTTTGGCCTAGCCAGCCATATCAGAGCTCACGATAGGGCAAATACATAGTTTGTCAGGGTCGCCGTCATCGAAATCGATGAGGAGGACTATATAACATATAGTAAACCGATAAGTAAGAAAATCAACGTGGAGTTAGCAAGCTGTCGGTAAAGTATAGCATTCAGGCTGCTCCCGGCAACTCCGGAAGTAGCCTAAAGTAGCCGCGGGCTTTGTTACTTGTAAAACAGCAAACAAAAAAGTCATAAACATTTTCTTTGTTTTAATCGTTACGTCTCATATTGTTCGTAAATTTCCTGCATTTTTTTGATTTCCTTCGTGAAAAATGCTTCCAATTGTAACCCTTCTGCCCGTATCCGCACCAAATTCGCGCCAACAAAGACCCGAAAATCGAGAAATAAAAGAGCAAGTTAATGACGATACATAAAATATGAAGCCCCAGAAGGTGTCATCACTTGACCAACTAATATATTGATCGCAATGATTTGGGCATGGGTTTGTATATTCAAAATGTGATGTGATGATGTCCCAGCTTTCATACGGATATGCCCATTTCGTGTATCTGTTGTTCTAAATCATAAAGACACGAAAGAAAAGTGCACATCATAGGAACGTCTCCTTCTCTTGTATGTATTTGTAAGAAAATGTGTTTTATAAATAAATGAACTGAATTGAATTGATTTATAATATTCTCTAATGAGATGATATCTTCCACAACCTATAATATAATTATTTTCCAGTTATGTTTCATGCACATATTATTGATTTTTTTTTAGTAGTCAAAGCAGTGGGCAAAGGCCTCCCCTCTTTTCCTCCATTCGGCCCTGTCTTCGGTTTGTGCCCGCCAAGTCAGGCAGAATGCGTCCAAGTCGTCCCAAAATCTCCAATTTGGTCTACCTCTGCTCCGGTCCCCCGGTCCAGTCCGGTACTTATTTTCGCCCATCTTTCCGGATGCATACGGCAGACGTATCCGGCCCAGTCCCACTTTAGTCTAGCGGGCTTGTCACCTACGTAGATTTAAAAATATTACGTATTAAATATCATTTGATAGCCAATACACAAACATAACAAGGCCTAGTTTTCATTCTAGACTCAAACTTTAGATGGTAGAAAACAAGTGCCTCCGCCGAATAGATAAGCATTAGGTGCCTCTAAACACAAATTAGGCTGATGATGGTATCTTTTTAACTTACCTACTTAACTATTTTTTGCCTTCTGTATGCCTTCATACTGTGAGAAGGAAACTCGCCATTCACGGCAGCGGAATCGGTTTGCGGACTCAAAATAATGCGAAACGAAAGAATAGAGACAAAGAGGCAATTGAAGGCGAAAATAATGAAGAACAAACAATTAACACACGACGGAGGCAGGCGGGAGGCGGAGAGGGGGGAGTTTTTGACACTATTTTCAGAATGATTAGTGTGGGAGCGAACGATTATTTTGTATACGAATACGAATAATTATTTGTTTAACTGTGTCGGTACAAAGATGATCATGATAAACAATAGTTCCAACAGTTACCCTTTGCGGGCGTACAATATATTGATTACTTTGTGGTAGGTTGTGTTTAACTATTTAAATAACAAATGTTCTTAGATGCTAGCATGCAAAGTATTCATTTAGATTGTAAAAAACTTTATTGATTTTTTTTTTTTTTTTGTTCTTCTTAATTATCTGCGATCAGTCTCCAGACTATAATCAGATTGGTTGTACGGGAAATGGCGATTGTAGATTTAGAGGCCTGTGCCTCGTTCACTACTTAAAGGATGTGGTTGCGTTTTAGTCTCTTAACCACGCTGGCGTTATCTAATAATCCAGAAGCTAATGGATTGGAGTGGTGAGAAAGGCGAACTATGTGTTGTTCCTTATAGCGCCCCACTTCTGATGCTACTGTTGGCATTTTTACATATTCGTGGATTTCATTATTTGTCGCGAACCATGGAGCATTTGTGATGTTTCGCAGAATGTTATTTTGAACCCTCTGTAGGCATGCTATGTTGGTCTTACTGGCTACCCCCCATATTGCGATGCCGTATGACCATATGGGTTTCAGAATAGTCTTATATATTAAAAGCTTATTGTCTAGTGAAAGCACTGAGTTCCTTCCCATTAGCCAATATAGTTTGCGAAATTTATAGTTCACTTGGTCTCTTTTAGCTTTTATGTGGTTTTTCCAGGTCATTCGTCTGTCAAAGTGGAATCCTAGGTATTTAACACAATCCGTTTGGGGCAGCATGTTATTAGCCAAGTGGACCGATGGACAGTTTTCTTTCCTTAGGGTAAAGGTGGTGTGGTTTGACTTCTGAGCACTTGCTTGAATCCTCCACTTTTGAAGCCAGGCTGAGGTTGAGTTCAGCACTTGTTGCAGTTTTACACTTGCCGCAGTTGGATCGCTATCCGTAGCTAGGAATGCTATGTCGTCAGCATAAGTAGCGACTGTGACGTCGTCTTTGGTGGGTAAATCTGCTGTATAAATGTTGTATAAAACAGGTCCGAGGACGGAGCCCTGGGGTACTCCAGCCTTGATAGGATACAGTGATGATCGTGCTTCTCCTTGCTTGACTTGAAACAACCTATTAGAGAGGTAAGACTCCAGGATGTGGTACACGGAGTGGGGGAGATTTTCCTTTATTTTGCAGAGCAGGCCTTTATGCCATACTCTGTCAAACGCCTGTTGTACGTCGAGGAATGCAGCAGAGCAGTATTTTTTTTGTTCCAGGCATTGTCTGACACAGTGGTACACGCGGTGTACTTGTTCTACAGTAGAGTGCGCTTTACGGAATCCGAACTGGTGATTGGGAATAATCTCTTTCTGCGTCATAGCTTCTGATAGTCTTTTGAGAAATATTCTTTCCCACAGCTTCGAAAGCACAGGTGTTAAACTTATAGGTCGATATGAAGAGCAAGCGTGTGGCGGTTTACCGTCTTTGTGAATCATTACAATTTGTGAGACCTTCCACATGTCCGGGAAGTAGCAGACTCGAAAGATAGCGTTAAAGAGGCAAGTTAGGAATGTTATGCACTTTTTTGGGAGTTCTTTTAGGATACGCGGCGTTATAAGATCGAATCCTGGTGCCTTTTTGGTATCGAGCAATTTAATCTCTCTTGTTATTTCCCTGGGTGACGTTGGCCTGAGGGGCAGGCACAGTTGCAAGTCTTGGTCGAGTATGGCGTCTAGGTCGGTCTCCTCGCAACGGCCTTCGTTCGGCTGGAATACCTGGCACAGGTGGGCTGCGAATGCTTCAGCTTTCTCATCGTCGGTCTTTGCCCATAAGTTTGACTGATTTCTGATGGGAGGGAAGGATTGTTGGGGTTTATTTAGGTTTTTAGTGGCCTTCCAGAGGGAGCGCTCGCCACGGCCTGTTGGTGTCATACTTTCGAGAGTTTTCTTAAAACTATGATTACGTTGCTCCTCCAGTGCCGCTTTTAATTCCTTTATGGCTGTGTTAAGTTTGGATTTATCAGCGTGATAGCGTGACTGCTGCCAGTTTCTTCTGAGTCGACGTTTTTCGGCTATTTTCTTTTTAATTTTAATAGGTTGTATTATGCGAGTGCCCGAGTTTGTGCACGTCGGGGTATTAATCCACGCAGCTACTTGGATTATGTTGGTGATGTATCTACAGGCTTCTTCAACATCTTCTTTTGATTTGAGTGGAATCCTCAGGTTGATTTTACTATCTATATATGAGCGGAAGCACTCCCAATCAGTTTTACTATTATGTAGCGATTCCGAGGTCTCCCGAAGTATTATAGTGGAGCTTACTGTTAAGATAACCGGGCTGTGATCTGATGAGCCATCAAGATTTGATTCGATACTCGTGAAAAGGTCACTTATGCCTTTTGTTATGAAAAAGTCCAGCAAATCTGGCAGCTTCTTTGGATCTGTGGGCCAGTAAGTCGGATCTCCAGTCGACAGTGGATGATAGGAATATCGGTCAACACACTTTTTCAGCTGACTTCCCCTTGTTACAGTTAATCTGGAGCCCCAAAATGTGTGCTTGGCGTTCCAGTCACCGCCAGAAATAAATCTGTTGCCTAGCGTCTTGAAGTAGTCGGCAAACATTTCATCGTTTATCTTGTGTTTTGGCGGGCAGTAGACTGCCGATAGAGTGATAGGTCCTGCGCGGTCCACTACTCTCACAGTCGTGGCCTGCAAGTGATTTGTTGAGTACGGTTCGAGATGACAGTGTTTCAGACTTGACTTGATCACCAGCGCGGTTCCTGCGTGGGCACGGCCATCGGGATGGGGGGTACAGTTTATTGATGAGTCAGCTTTTTAGCCTCCTCTTAAAAATTGTGCCTTCAAGACACTTTAAATCTGGCGGAAGATGGTTGTATACACGAATTGCCATTATAAAGGTGTTTTTTTTGTATATAGCATTCTTTGCCCTCGGTAGATACATATTATATTTGTACTGTTCCCGTACATTTAATTTAAGGGAGGCTATTGTTGTGAAGTATTGTGGCTGGTTTCTTAAAAATAAGCACAATTCTAAAATGTAAATACTCGTTAATGTAAGGAAACGTTTTACATTTTATTCTAGGTTCTGTACATATGCTACCATGATCGAACAGGCATGTTCATGGTTAAGCTTGGCTCCCGCACTCTTCTAAGGTACAACCCACGCAACGTGGTTATACAACACAATACAAACAACTTAACACTGACAATGAAAACCGAAGTTTTGCAGATCTCTGGTCAAAGAATAAGTAATAGTACTATGTACAGAATTGCACTGTTAACAGATCGCCAACTTACAAACCCAAATTATAATAAGTAGATAACAAATATTGACCACAACAAGCGAATGACGAGACGACGCGACCGTGGTAGCAATTCGCCACTGAATGTACTTGCAGCGGCCCGGGGCCGGGGATGTAGTACTTGCAGCGGCGCGGCGAACTGACGGAGTGAAAGCCGCCTGCTCTGGTGGATATTCTCACTGAATGTAGCTGTTTCCACTGTCTCTTCTCACCTTTGCGTCTCTTTCAAAATTGATTGCCATTTTCCACCATCACTCCCGGCCTAAAGAGGGGCATCAAAAAAATTCTATGTATTGTTTCAGCTATTCTTTCCCCTTAAACAAAAAGGGTTGCCCTGTTCCAGAGAATTCTGCCCGAATGGAAGAAGTATGCGCGAGTTTTTTTTTATTTGTTTGTTTTTTAAATATTTTATAATTTTGCCTTTGATCGAGGGAAAGGATATATTTATAAATCGTACTTCTCGCTTTAGAAATTTCATTGAAGCGTTTTTTAGTTTAGAAATTTGCTTATTTTTGTAGCATTTGTTTGAATAATTGGAATGACTATATATTTTATTATAAGACGTTTTTTCCATGGTAGCTGTGATTTACAAGCAGTGGGCAGGTACAAAATAAATATACAAAATAATAAGGTGCAGCGGGACAATCTAGGCTGCGGGAAATTAAAAATATTAAATGAATACTTACAGATAACTCATTTCCACACTTCACACAAAGAAAAAAAACAGGGTGTTTGCCTTTTAGATTTTAATTTTAAGGCTTTTTTAAGCCTTTAAATTAAAAACGATCTATAGAAGGACACTCCGGCATTGTGCCGAAAATGCTGCCATCATTAAGTTAATTAAGTACTGGCAAATTTAAGGAAATGGTATCAAAATATGTTATTTAAATTAAATTAGTCATGCGTTATACTTCTGCTACTACGGACCAGTAACTCTAATAAAAACATATATTCTCGCTGTGCCATAATATGAATGTAATTATCTTTATCCGAAAAATATGACTCCAACAAACCATCAAAATCAAAATGGCGTGGCGACTTTAAAGTCACTACAAAGTTATCCGTGCTACGAAGGATGCCATTTTCGTCTTAGTAGAAACTGAGCTTTGGTTAGAAATAGGGTTTGGTTGCTCTTGTGACCATCAGCAAAGTTAACTTTGTAACGCTATAAAATCATCTTGTAAACAGCCAACGGCTGGCCATTTCATTCGTGACCAACTATCTTATAAAAAACCACATTAAAACAAATGCTATCAAAAAACAAATATCCCAAACTCGACTTTGATACAAGGGCGTAAGGTCACTAGCGTCTTTGTTCACCGTTAAATCTTACTTTGTAGATCACATTGATACCACAAAACACGTCAAATAAAGCACTTTGATGACAGATAAAAGTTTACATGTGAAATTTTTGGAAACGGGAGTCCATAATTGAAAGGTTATCTTTTCATAGAAGTTCTGGTCATTTGGGTAATATTATTAGGTAGCGTTAGTTTTCTTTGAATAACGAGATCGTGACGGACTTTTGTAACATTATATGGTTCGGTATAAAATGTTTTCGAGATGAAATGAATGATATAATGTCCGTTTTATTGTTAGGATTATTTATGGTGTAATTTCAGTGACGTATACATTCAGCTGTTTAATATTCATAACGATCACAGACAGCATGTCTGCATGTATGTTTGTCCGCTGATCGTCTACTATGAAATAAATAAATTCCGAATTTCCGACATAAACTTGCTTCATCTCACTCGTGTAAAAGAACTTGCTAAATGCTTGATGGGTTGATTTCGGTTGAAAACACTTTAGGAAACTTAGGGTGGGTTGCACAAAATCGTCTATAATCGTTATCGGTGATCCTTAAAATTTGATTGTATACATGAAACCTAACCTGACCTACTTAAGGCAAGAGTGAATTGAATAGGCATTTTCTGGGTGAGCTCGTTTCACCGTTGGCTCATCTTTGCACCCTGGCTAGATGCTGGCCAAGAGCAATCCCATTATTAATAAAAAAATAAAATTTGACAAGTTTCTATGGGATGACAGCTGCCTGGCGCGATATTAACGTTGACCTGTCTGTTATCGTAGGTGACTTCCTGATTTGTCGGTGCGGACGCGGTACGATATGAAAAAACTGTCAAATGTCAGTGTCAACTGAAATCAACTCAGTACTACTTTTTACTGTGCCCTTACATTTAAATGAGTGCTTCCTGACTAGTGATGGGCCGTTCTCGAGAAGTTTCCGAAACGAGAGAATGTCGCGAGAAACTTCTCGGCAAAGTTCTCTTCAAAGGAAATTTCCGAGAAAGTAGTTAAAATATGAACATTTTTGAAATTTTTATTTTTTATATTTCATGATATTAGTTAAATATGTGCATTCGTGAGACATTTAAGGCTAAGTGAGTATTTTAAGGGAAAAATTCTCATCACTCTCGAGAAATTTCCGGGAAAGTTCTCGAGAATGTTCTTCAGAGAACTTTCCATACACGTTTTAGGTAGAAATATTTTTTTTTTATCTGTGTAATCTAAACATTGTTTGGCCTAATTTTTCAGATAAGTACTCTGCCGTGTGCCTATTATTTTGGGTATCAATCGATGAATAGAAATATGGCTCGGGCGTGTGGACAACTATGTTGACAATAGAGTCTTTTGTAATATTTTTCCAGGCATCGGCAGCTAAATGTAAAATTTTAGCCTCATCAATTTTTTCAGTGACCTTTCGTTTCACGTCATCATATTCTTCATCAAGCAGTACTGTTGGTATTTTTTTGCGTGATGGTGGGCTGTAATCAGGTCTTAAAAGTTGAATAGCTCGTTTCCACAAGGGATGCTCAAATATTGAAAGTGGCAGACCAGTGACGCATACAGCTCTAGCTAATGCCTTGACAACTTAGAACAACGAATTTGACATTTTTCCATTTACGATGCTGTTTCGAAACTATGGTATGTTTTTGTATTTTGTTAATTATAATTGAACTATGCTTTTAAATCCAAATATATTTCTACATGTTACCTTCCAAAATAATTGCATCAAAAGTTACCTCGTTAAGTATGTCTTCCGTTACACTATCCACAGTTACGGGCTCATTAGAAACACTAGATTGATTGATCAATTCAGGTTCTTTCTGTTCTTTTCTAATTCACGTTTCATCTCAACTGTTAGCCCAGTTTACAGTTAGAAATCATGTGCCGTACAAATCGTGTGACATTTTTGCACGTATACACTGCATCACAAAATAAGCCACGACTGCTTCGTCAATTAGCAGTGATAATACTGAGAATAAATTGAATGCCTATGTTGCAGATATCTGGAGCACGTGTATTTGTACCAACTTACTATTCAATAAATTACTTAAAAGACGGCCAAACAATGGTGTAGTATAAGATAAGCGTTATTGTAAAGGGTGCGAGTACAGGAAAGATGACCCTGTCCTTTTCTTTTAAAAACTACCTGAGGTGGCTCATGATCCCCTTTTGATTTTTCGAAACATATTAGCAATTCTTAATATCTTACCTATATCTCACCTACAAGGAAATTATTGACTTGAAAGAAATGAGTTACTTAGCATTTGCTTAATAGTCCAATACTAAATTATTAATAAATCTAACAAGCTAAGATTTATGGACCTTGTTGCACTGCTAATTGTAGTATAACATAAACATGAAATGAAGTCGAGAACAATTTCGAGAAGCTTCTCGGAAGTAAACCGAAATTCTCGCTTTATGCGTTCATACAATAAGTCGAAAGCAACGTAGGCAAGCCAACAGATATCTATATATCCTATAAAAAGATTATTTGGGCTTTCAAATAAAAATATCCAAATTAAGTAGTCTTTTTCCTCGAAATTTCTATCCGAATTTTTCTCCGAGAAAGTTCTCAGTGAGAACGATCCCGAGAACTTTCTCGGTAACTTCTCGAGAACGAAGAGAATTTAGCATTTAGAATCTTCTATTTAAAAATATTGCCTTCAGAATATTTATCAATCTGTTAAAGCAAGAAATTAATAAAAGATAAAATTCTATATTGTTTTGATTAAATGTATTTTCTCGGAAATTTCCGTTCAAGAGAACTTTCTCGAGAATCATTGAGAATTCTCACGGAAAGGAATTCTCGAGAGCGAGAATGTTCTCCTCGGCCCATCACTATTCCTGACTGGCGCGGGATGCGCGGAAGCGGGACGATACGAAGGCAGTACTGGTCCGCTTCTGCGCATAATATTACTACTGCGCAAATGTAATACTGACAGTATTCCGTCAAGTGGGAATCTTTGCGACGTCAGTAAGTCTACGTCAAAGAAGAAAATATCACATATCGATCCCGCCCCGCCAAGTGAGGAAGTCGCCTAAGTTGACGTTAGTCGTGTCGTGACTTGGTGGCTGTCATACCTACTGGAGATTTAACCAGCTAATGTGCTAAGCAGTTTAAGCAGTTCAAAATACTAAAAAATCGGCAGTTACTTATTATAAAACATTTAAGGTTACTATGACACCTAGCAATTTAAGCTTTTGACAAGACTTCATATAATATTTTTACAAGTTTTTTTTCTTATCAAAATACACACTCGTTAAACTACCTGTAACACCTTCTTACGATGGTTAAAACAGAAACCGATCGAACATACACATAAACAATCACTTTATGTAACTTAATCCCTGCCCAGGAGCTTTATTCTACTTCATTCTGCCGTTTCACACTAAAAAGTCATATATGCACTTACGTTCCTAACCTACTTAAACTGTTTCTCCAATCCGTTAAAGATTGCGTACTCAAAAATATCGAGAGAAAAAAGTAGTATATCATAAAGGCCTAAGTTGTTCTTACGTCCTTTTTCGCCGCTTAGTATTAAAGTAAGACATAAATATAGGAGTTACGAGCTTCGTTGGAGACACAGACGCGTTGAAATATTGCTCGGTAACACTTACTTGTATTTTTGTTTTATTGGAATTAAGTAAAATTGAATTGTGTGAGGTCGGCTAGGGTGTTCACTTACAAATGAGTTATGCTTGGCGTTTTTAGTCGCGTTGTATGAATGCTAATGTCAGAAAATATTATGGATCCCAGGTGTTTGCAAGTCATTATTAAATATTAGTGTATTTACTAAAGTTTTTATAACGGAACTCGGCAATAACAGATCCGATAGCTTGTCAACGTTTTCAATGAAGCCTTCAAGTACCTACTTCCACACAAAATGATAAAACGCCAGTTTACAACTATTTTCAAATTACATAAATTTCACTGAAAGAATTGAAAAGTACACTAAAACAGTATTATAATACAAAAATAAAGCAGTTAAATATAGAATAATATAAATATATAAAAATAAAAGCCACTCCCCATCGGCACTGATTTAGAAGATATTTTTTATTTATAAGTAGCTTTTAGTTTTTAGTAGCGTTTAGTTTTTTTTTTTCTTGCAATGTCCTTTTTTATGTTATTGCGAAAGTCATTAAATATAAAACAATCAAGAAAATAAAATAAAATAATTATTTGCAAACACAAATACAAATGCGTTTATTTTTCACTTGAAATTACAATGGACAACAATGGACAATTATACACAAATCGACATAGTCCCAAACTAAGCAAAACTTGCAAGTACTAAACAAAGCGGCATTGTTTCGCGCTGTCGAGAGATGGCGCCCTTGACTTGATTACATTTTGGCTTATTAAGGCTTTATGTTTTGTAAAATAAAGTTGAGCGAATTAAATTGTATCTCATGTATTTAGAAATTACGCGGGGGGGGGCGCGCCCCCCTTTATTTTATTTTTTTAATTGTAAATTTTTTTAGGTGTTATAGACTGACGAAGCATGTTGCGGATTATGTACAATTGGAAATTTTGACGACGTTTATTTGCGGATTCTTACTATTAGGGTAGCATTTAACGAACCACCAAATTAGTTGCCGAATGATGCTCTAAAAAATTACATTGATTACCAAAAATACTAGATTCGCACCAAATTTTCAACTCCTTTTAAATATAAAGTGCAACTCAAAGAAGTAACATGTCGATAACCTATTAAATTAAATTGTTACCAAATAAATTAGTCACTACCCAAAAATACTTAATGATCACCTAATTTCAATCACCAAATTTCATATAATTTACATCCAAATATTACAGGGCTCGTAATCCTATTAAAATTATTTACACCCAAGTAATTCTTTCGATACCCAGAAATACTACATGATCACCAAATTTCAGGCGGCAATTGTTTTTTAATGTCCGACGCGCAAAGCAGTTCCAAACTAGTCTAACCTCATTGCTAGCACACTGATGCGGTTTTCCATACGGTCCGTCTCGCTCGCACCTCGCACCGCGTGCGAGCAAGACAGCGCTAAATGATTTTAAGAAGTTGAAGTTTGAAATAAAAATAGCTATTTTAGTTTCAAACTAGTGGAGATTGGAACAGTATTGACGGATCTCCGCTGGCGCGGAGCTCCTATTTTGAGTTGTTTTGGCCCTTCGGGCCGATGCAAAACTAACATAACCTAAACCTACCTATACCTATTTCTACCTATTAACTTCCTTTAATTTTTCCATGAAAGTCTATCTATATTAATAAAGTAAACTCATTTGAGGACCTTTATCCATTTTCATAACAAACTAACAATTTAATAAATCAACAAAACTCATTTTCAAATAAAAGGTTTCAATCAAACGCGCTCACGTCAACGCATTAAAAAAAAAAAAAACTTCTTGCAGTTTGTAAACCATCAGCAATAGGTAGTTAGAATGAAACAGCAATAGGTACCTTTCACTCTAACGACATATCAATAGGTTTTATGCTTCAGACAATTCTTTGTATTTGATTGAGTGAGATAGCAGTATACGTGTTATTATTTCACACAGCCACATTGCGCGTTGCTTTTTAAATTAATTTTAAATTTTACTTTCTAATTTATAACATAAATTTGGAAATAACTGAAATATTTATAGTGCTAAAAACGATTAATTTGTAACTGTTTACTAAAATGTAGCATGCGATGTATATAATATTTGGATGTAATTCTAATGAAAAAAGGTGCATGAGATTAGGTGGTAGTTTAGTGTTTTTGGTGGTACTTGACAATTTTTTTGATGCGATTATAAATTTATAGGAACGCAATAAGTAAAATAGGTGCAAGTGCTGCAAAAATAGGTAGAATTTTTTTGGTGACTCGGAATTGCTGATCGATAAATTTTTTTGAGTGTTCAACCTTATTTTAGGGTTCGAAAATTTGATGATATCAAAAGTTATTTAGGTGATCATTTTATTTGTTCCCGTTATGTTTTGGACGAAACCTGCGTTGTGGATACATTCTGCATGTAGTTTAATTTGTATTTAATAAATGACATATTTTTTTGAAATTAATATGCATGTATCACACATTATTAATCCTTTTAGAAATTAGAAATAACATCCAAGATTCAGTAACATTTAGTACTGAATACACAAACAAATGCCCTGACCTCGGACCCTTTAAAAGTTTTCATTAGAATTAATCATGTTTGATTTAAAACTTCTTAGTGTGTCATTAAACACCTCACATTATGGCAGGATAAGTGTTCCGAAAACTTAAAAGTAAACCAGAAACGAAATCTTCAGTGGAGTAAAAAGATATTTCGAAGTCAAACAGCGTCAGCGTCACTATCAATAGGTTTTATTTCGAGTAAAACAACCGTAATTCTTGTTGTGCCGGCGTTTGCGCATTATGCATGCGCGCTGGCGATTCTATCTACAGATGAAAGGTGGCCGTTGATTCGGAGCTAATGTTTTGAATTTTAACTAGGGCTAGGTGTTGGGTTTCATTTCGAGAATCTAGGGAAAGTTGGAAAGGCTTAGTTGTATATAAAGTATTGTATTTACTCCTTGTAGTATAATGTACACGGCTGAATATATAAATTAAATGAGTTATTATAATAATTATATTAATTACACGGGCAGGGACAGCATCCGCTCGGTGTATCCCTTGCATTTCATTAAATTGTCAAAAGGGCCTCTACGTGTTGGCTATGTGGTACTCGTTGGCACTTCGGTGCCTCGGTACTTCGGCTCCGCGCACGCCTCCCAAAGGTCCGGGACACCATTGTCCCGTGAACGGGAAAGACATACAAATATTAATTAATAAATGAATCCTCCGGACGTAGTATAGTATGTCTGAATCTGTAAGGCCAAAATTCCTTCAAATGAATGCAACATGCATCTACCTTAAAGTCAGAGCTCTTAGTCGTTTTTTGCCTGCGTTCGTTTGACAGAATTTTTCTAGAATTTATTCGTATGAATTATACCTACATTAGTATGTTTTTTGTATTTTTTAGTTCAGTTTTAAAATATGCCGCTAATCCGTAGCTCTCCGGATTAACGGCTACTTTTCATACCTTACCTATTACTTGACTGAAAATTTCATTTCTGGTTTCGTTTAAGTGTTTGGAACACTTGTCCTTATTTTCTGTGCAATAAAAATCACATTTAATTCACTGTACCTTTCCCTAATGGCAGTACAAGTGTGAGTAATTGAATGGATGTATGATGATGATAAGCTCCTGACCGATTTTGGCCCCAGCGACTGTGTATTCTAAATTTTGGTTATCAGGCATTACTGGAGTGTTGTTGTTCCACTCTTTGGTGAGCTTTTAGGTGACTTATGTACCCGATCGTGTTTGTAAAGGCGCGAGCGCATTTTCAGCAGGTTAATATAATAAATCAATATTAGATTACGTTATCCAATCCTTCCCCAGTGGCAGAATAGACCTTTTATCCATATCTTAGTGCGCTGCGCTGTAACTTGGCTACACATTGAACTTTACTTATGTTAACCAATTTTAATGAGAAGTTGGTTTATAAAAGAATAAATCACAAAAAATTACATTAGTCTGTCGCATGACATAGTTATCTCCGATCTCTGCCTCTCGCAAAATATTAAATATCAATGTCGGCACTTTATATGTTCAAGCTGTCATAATATAGTGAGGTGGGTAGCTATTAATCTCTACCGGGTAGTGGGAAGGTATTAAAATGTCATTGGCCAGGATATTGGTCAGATTTCAATCGGTACTCCAAGTGCTTTTGTTGTGGGTAGACAGGTATGTTTTGACTACCGTAAACCGGGGTTACTTTGTAGAAAAATAAATAGGACATTTACAAAGGTATACCGCTGGCCCCAGGTTAATCATCATAAAAATTAAAACACGGCATAAAAACTGGATTATAAAAGTCGCCCCTCAATTTAAAAGTAACCCCGGTAATCCTGTAATTTTGACGGGAAATACAATGCTCCTTCTATGAAAGTAATGTATGGAACGCTAACTCGCCGCCCCGCTACCCACGTAAACCACGGCGTAAAGCATTTGTCCTTCGTTTGCAAGTATGTAAGTGCTAGAGAAATCGTGTATTTTATTGATTTTTGTCAATTTCACCCACACAGTAAGAAGATGCAACATTGAATGCTGGTCCTACTTTCTCTGACTGTGATCAAAGTGCAAAATCCAAATAATTACTATTCATCATAGACACACACAAATCTAAAAAGACTCGCTTCAAAGAAGTTCAGTATTAGCATGCAGGCAACCATATTGCGCTGCTCGGTAAGAAAGTCGTAAGTGCCGTACTATTTGCATTCCAATGTGATGTTTTATGCGAAGAAAGTTGTAGCCATCCGATATGGCGCGTGCTTTACGATTTTAGATTCCACTGTTACTGTCAAAGCGACGTGCTGAGGGTTGAGAAAAGTATAGAAATGACTTTGTGGCGGAAAGGACCAAAGGACTCAGATGTCCTGTCCCTCCCTGAAACTGTCTTTATTAATAATTCCTCGAACCCATTATTGAAGAGAAGATAGAGGGAAGAAGTTCACGTTCAGTCACGATTTGAGGGTTCAGACCGCTCATAGCGCTTATTGTTTTATTTGAGCTTATAAATGTCATTACGGTTGACGCTCGAATGAGCTCATACGCTCTAAGCGCAAGCATATTCCTATAATCGTCTAATAGTTAGCTAAAACATGATAAACCCCCGATAGGGAGGGAATAACTAAAATCTTTTTTTCTACCTACGTGATACTCTCTTCACTTATGGAACAGATGCAGCATGCAGCGTGCAGCAGACGACGTTCAAGTGGCTTCATAATAAAACTCTTTCAGTTTTACACCTTTTATACGTACGCCTTTGACAGGTATGTCCGAGAGAAATTTGTTCACGAAAATATGTTACTGGCTTGCGAACTAATTACCAGCCTATAAAAGGTACGTTGATGGATCTTGCACCCATAGATGAGATGAGAGGATACGGGCAGTAGACTCTACGCTGGCCCGCTGAGGGTTGGGGACTTCACATAATATATGCCTTTTGATTTTTTTCCGCAGATGTACCCATGTAAGTTTCCTCCCAATATTTTCCTCCATCGCAAACTAGTAGCTTCTTTTTCATAGCATAGGTAGCGGTGAGTCGTTTTGTTGATTGATCGATCTTTCATCATCAATATCATCAGTCCACTGCTGAACATGGCCTCTCCCAACGCGCGACACAAAGCCGGTCGTCTGTTTTACGTATCCAGTCGCCTCCCGCTCTCCTATACCTATAATGTCGTCTCGCCACCTGATCTTCTTCTTCAATTGCCATTGTCCTAAAGGACGTCGGCGACCACCATTGCCTTTCTCTTCCATTCTTAGCCATTCCAGCTAGAGTGGCTGCGTCTTAAGCTCTGCGGGGCTAGGCACAACTGTCGCTGTGACGCAACGCGAGTAGAGAAAACTCTACCCATCTCTTTCTAATTCACACAGCGCCAGACAGGAATTGCTGAGTCGCACGGGATACATCTTGACAACAAGTTGTGCTAGACCGCGTGGAGCGATCTTTATCCCCCTTTATTCGTCCTGTTTATTTTGCTGAGCCACCATGCACAGGGACAACCGGCCCATGCTGTCTAAAGCTAGGGCCAGCATAGGGCGAAATCTTTATCCGCTGTTTAAAATAAAAATAGTTTTTCAATTGAATAAAGAGTATAATAATAATATAATCTTTATTTCAGACCAGGCGATCCATAATTTGTTAGTTTACATGAATTAGGTACTAATATACTAGAGTTAGGGTAACTAAAAAAAAACACAGAAAACATATAAAAACAAAAAATAATTAATTATATGCACCGTCCCTCGACACTGGTCAGACCTACATGCAGTTTGTTCCAGTGTCTCGGTAGTGGTGCATCCAGTTTACAAACAACCGTTCTCAGGGTGCTTTTTTCGCTGCCATTCAGTCTCCGCATTAGCGACGCCGATTTATTGCGTATGATCGCGTAAAAATCGTTCGTAGGTACGCGCTTCCGCGAACATAGCGGACGCACTGCAATACCTTGGCAGATTCAATAGCATCCTGAAAAGGTTGTTGTATTGTAAGTATGCGTTTATCAGCTCTGTGCATTCTTAACACAGACCAAGGTACACAATGTGGTAGTGTGGTACGTCGTTCATTGTTTTTAAATTATTTATTCAACTCCTTCGGTACAAATTAAGACATGAGATAGGGTCGCACCATGCTGAGACCATTTGTTTATGATTTTCATACTTGTTTACATGCCAAGCCAATTTGACCCTTAAAGTAAAGTATTTGTTTGCGCTTCAAGCGATTGTTCTATGAAGATGGTATGCAAATTTTATTGACCAGTGTTGTTTTGGTATTATTGATGTGTAGGTCTGGGACAAATATCTTATATTGATTGTGGGATAAAATTAGCATTGATTAACGGCTTATTTTCAATTTAAATTTATATTTTTATTTACGTACCTCGGAATTTTAATAATGATTATAGGCTTTTACCGTTATTTCAATAAAAATAAAGTTAGGGGGGGTGTTAAAACTCTGCTAAAGTAGTAAATGGGGCGGTGATACCCTTAGACGTATTGTGTCCTACGCCCTGCGCGCTGCGCCGCGCAGACACCGGCTGAGTAAAAATATAGATATATAAATATATAAACGGCAAGGCTATAATTTGGAATAGCAGAATTTATGTCGTGAAATAGGATAAACCTGTGGCAATGGAGTTCTAAGGATATCGCGCCACTGTGGGATGTTTTTCCCCCTGAGCGAGAACCGCTGGCTTTATATATATTAGTGCATTTAATTAATCCAGATTGACGCCACTCCACTATTTTGATTCCGACTAAGTACTAAACCAGCTACTTTTCATTGACTTAACACGAGTTAACACTAATTGGACATGCGTTTTCTTTCCACTAACTCATTACAACAAGAGGCGCTGATTTGTGGCTACCTCGGAGAAATAAGCATTAATCGAGAGACAAGCACTAGTTATGACAACTAAAATTATGACATGTTTAGTTATAGCAATGACTAAGTACAGTCGGAAATAATATATGACCAAACAGGACGATTAAAATACAAATACGTACTCGATCTCTAGTTGACAGATCATCTTATATAAAACTTTTAATTCAATATGTAGCAGAAGTTGAGTAAGGTCAAAATAAAATAATGTGATTTTATCCGTTAAGTATTCTGAACAACTTTACCTATTAAGTATATTTATATATCGGACAAAAGTCGGTAGAATATGAAGCATGTACGAAATATTACTAATTTATTTAAACACACATTAACTTTGAATCTTATTTGTTATATCCTTAGGTACTTTATGTCATTATTGTTTTGGTGCAATGACACGTTTGTTTTTTATACCTAAGTATAACTAGTACAAAAAATGCCTTAAAAATGTTTAATTATAAACCACTACTGTCAAACAGAAATATTATTATTTTAAGACTGAAGCGAAAATGTCATATTTAAGTTAAACTAAAATATTTCAAGCCGCCATAATTTCCAGATCGTGTTAATGTATTTGTGGTCGCCTGTACCCTTAATTAGAGTTTAAGTCTCAATTTAATAATTATAAATAGAAGTGCGTTTGAGAAAATTGTTCGCATGTATTGGACCGAGTCCAGATATCACACTAAGGGTTCTCACTTTTAACTAAATATAAATCACGAACTTAGTTCAAAATGACGATATAACCTTTTTATATAATAAAATATGCTTTCAGGAGGTTTACTTCTACATAATTTATACATGGTGATACTAGCTTAGAAAAAAAAACAATAAATAGTAATAGATGGTTTGATAGTAGGTATTTTCACACCAAAAATAAGTATACACTTCTCTTGGTCATTGTCAACTGTCTATTGGGCATTGCTGTTTAGCTTCGTACGTGCGTATTATAACTACGTTCTTATAGAAAACATTTTTTTTACCGTTGTATCTTTTAAATCTAGGGTGGAGGTGCCTAGCAACTAGTCCTCAAATTTTATAAAGGGTCGGAAACGCGCACTTGACTGCTGTGGAATTGAGGGCGTCTAAAGGCTGCGGTGTCCACATACCATCAGGTGGACCGGACGCTTCTTTGCCACCATTGTATAAAAAAAGCAGACAGACATTCATAAACTTTAACAAAATCAAGTTTTCGATATACTTCAGATCTCACTAACGCACATTTTACCACCCGCATTAGAATGTGAGAATTCGTAGTACCACCGCTATATTAGGTCGCCTATATTCCGCCTATTCACTGACGATTTTGTTAATTTTATTATAATATCCGTTGTTTATGGTGATAATGGCCGCGTCTCTTTGATCGCACCACCCAAGAGCTTATTATAATTTCAAATTATTATGCTTAAGAAAATTATGACAAATTATGACACGTATATGAGTTTAAGTTTGAATTAATGACTTTTGATAAGACAAAGCACATTTTTAGGATTCCGTACCCGAAGAGTTCAAAAGGAACCCTGTTGTATTCATTTACGTGTCCGTCCGTCCGTCGTCTGTCACAAAATTGTGTTCCTATAAACATAAAATTTGGTGTTAATGATTATTATTACGTATTCTTTAACTAACAAATTTTAATACTAAAATAATGACATTTCAAAAAAAAATTTTTTTTTCGTCGCTGCGCCGTTACAGTAAGTAAGTATTTTCCGATCTAAAGTCACGTAAATAGGTATTTTGTTCAATGTCACAAATAATTTATTCATTCAATATAATACATAATAACTCAAAATATACCTTATTTAACACTAGGTAAAATATATCCTCCAGTGGCGTAGCTATCATGGATTGAAAACCAAACGGGTGTCACCCATAGGCCTCTGGGTGCCACCCAGAATGGTGTCATTCGGAGCAAGCCGCCCCCCACAATCCCCGCCAGATACATCATCGCTCCCTTTTACATGAAACTTCACGTCTCAGGAAGACTGACTAGCTAAAGCTTAATGAATAAATCCTACCTGAAACCTTCCTATATTGTTGCAAGTGACTCATAGATTTATTGCCAGTTTTTGGGAGCCGTCCAAATACTTGCGCTTTGCATTCATGCACGTACACTGATTTTATGGCACAGTTTATCAGTGTAGCTAATTCACTAATTTTATATTTCGGTCTTCGATTACCAATTTTCAGTATTGTTTTTTCATTAACGTGTCCGAATAGTCTTTTGTGATTACCATCCTTCTATACCACGCTAAGGACCCCAATACACACGTACAAAAACTCCCATTTGAGTTATACCACAGAATAAGTAATAGTACAAGTAGTTATACTACATAGCGCGGTTTTATAGAGCAATTGAAGTCGTTATATCTCCTCACATGCGAGTCTCTTTGTAAATAAGGCTTTAGGGCTACAATTTTTGAGTCAATGTTTGATCGAGTTTTTAGAGTTCTTGTTTTTAATTTCATTTATTATTGTTTGTTTTGTATTTTGGGGTTTTAAATAAATTCATGGTTTCATGATTTCATAATTATTAAATTAAATGAATGACTGAAGATTTGGTATGGTAAACGTCCCAGCACTTTCAATGTTAATTCATAACTCTTAGGCGACTTTCTGACTTGGCGGGGCGGGATCGATATGTGACATTTTCTTCTTTGACGTAAACTTACTGACGTCCCAAAGATTCTCACTTGACATAATACTGTCAGTATTACGTTTGCGCAGTAGTAATATCATGCGCAGAAGCGAAGCAATACCGCCTTGGCATCATCCCGCGCCAGTCAGGAAGCACTCATTTAAATGTAGGGGCGCAGTAAAAAATGGTATCGCGTCGACTGACAGCTGACACTGACATTTGACACTTTTCTCATATCGTACTGCCTCCGCACCGACAAATCAGGAAGTCGCCTAAGAGGTAGACAAAATGTGTCAACTATTAGGCTATAAAATGTCAATTATCGGGACTGTAACCTTATTTCATTTGTTCCAGCCCTTGTGTTCTAATAAACACGTAGCAAAGAAAATAATAGCCCAAGGTAATAAGATAGGATTTATATCAAATTTAAATGAATACTTTTGCAGCAAACTGAGGCTCAGCTTTAATCATTCTGCCCCGTTTTATGCGTAACAATGTATGTAAATTGTCGAATTAACATTGTTTAAAAGAAGGGTATACATTTTGAAAGAGAAGGAGAGCGCATTGAATCAGCAATGTCCACTTTTCTGCCCACATTTCGCAATATGTTACAGAAATCAAGAGCATCGCCATCGACATTCGGTGCGCCCACGCAAGCATTCGCGCGCTGAAGTGCGATCATTTTGGAATATTAGTTACGACTCCGAAATGATAGCGTTAAATGGCACATACATGGGAGGAGACACCTAATGAAATTAGATCGGTCTGTAATAGTAAGTTCGCGCAAGTGCAACCCAGCCTAAATGTGTACCCATCACATTTAGGCGACTTCCTGACTTGGCGGGGCGGGTTCGATATGTGACAGTCTTTTCTTTGACGTAAACTTACTGACATCGCAAAGATTCCAACTTAACGGAATACTGTCAGTATTACATTTGCGCAGTCGTAATATCATGCGCAGAAGTGGACCAGTAGGTACTGCCTTCGTATCGTCCCGCTACCCCGCATCCCGCGCCAGTCAGGAAGCACACATTTAAATGTAGGGGCGTAGTAAAAAGCGGTACTGAGTTGACTGAAAGTTGACACTGACATTTGACAGTTTTCTCATATCGTACCGCCTCCGCACCGACATGTCAGGAAGTCGCCTTAGGCGGGTTGCACCACCGTACGTACGTTCTTGATCTGGGCAAGATGTCTTAAGTTTAGTGAAGATCTGTACTTAGGTATCTGTAACTGTCAACAGTCAACACCGTGACAATTGAGGCTATTAACAATAACAAAGTTTTCGCCATCAACCTGGTATTCTTAAAAATGTTTATAAATTACGTCACAGCACAAAACTCTCCCAAACTACCCAACAAAAAGCCTATACATCTCTGTGCGCACGCGCCTCATAAATCATAATTAGCACCGAAGTTCGGCCGGGTTCGGCTGCTGATCGGCGCGACCTATGACTCGATACGGTTGGATACGCCATTCGTTATGAACGTTATAGTAATATGACGCTTTTTAAATGGTGTTTTTTTCGCAAATATTTCGCAGATCGTCAGTATAACTTCTGAATGCCTTGACTTGAGGGGCTGAGAAGTACCATATCATCGGCTTAGCTCAGGTTGTTAACGCACATACATTACCAACGTGGCAACCCGTCCTGGTGCCACTCAGCCCCTCAATGAAACCAATGACGTAGAGGCAAAAGAGGTCCAGAGAGGTGATGCCCCTTGACATACACCGCACTCTAGCCTATAAACATTAGAGAGGGTGTCGCCCCATTTTCCATTATTTGTTTAGTTTTTGTACCAATATCTAAGGATGCCAACCGTATCCGCCGGAACGTTAGATCCCAAGAACTTAGCGTACAATAGGTAATAATTTACTAGATCAAACGCGCGGCTTAAAAAAAACTTGCAATCGAACCTCCTCCTTTTTTAAAGTGGGTTAAAAAAAATCGCGAGCCCTCGCAAAGATCTGCTTTTTGCTAGTTATACGAAGACATACAAAGAGACGCTGTTTAAAAAATAACTGGGTTCAACTTGAGATAGCCGACTCTAATGACAGCTGGGCTGAATCAATTTGCGATATTTAAAAGCGCCATTTTAATGTTCCATTTCAGACTTTCAATAATACAAGGGGTCACCAGTTTTGCGGCCGTGGGCGGTAGCTGTTGTGACACGTCCACTCGATTTATACCGTTTTGATTAGTCGATGCCGATATCGACTCCATCGATTATTTTTATTTTTGTGTTACAAATGGACCTTTCCGCGCAGGTTACTTTCAATTAGAAATCTATGGAAGAATGCTTCAAGTACTTGAAGCATTCTTCCATCAGAGATGCGGGAAATAATAGATGAATTTAATAATAGTAAAACCTGAAGAGAATAATATAATTGATATTTTTACATTCCTGTTTTTTTTAGTGGTACTTAGAAAATAATACCCTTCCTTTTTATAATTAGTACTCTGTCACACTCTGTGTAGCTGTGTGTGTAATCATTCGCTTTAACTCATACTGATGTGTTTATCAACAAGTCAGTAATAAGTAAATACTGCCTCTGACGTCATCCGCAAACTCAGTATCCAATATATCCGATTATTTTAAGCGGTTCACATTATTTTGACACAAATGAATAATTGAGTGCGGCCCTGGCCGGATGTCGGAGATTCATGGAGCCAGGGCCGGATTTAGTGCCGATAAATTTATATTAATGTTTTTGATCGAATGACACCTTTTCTTGGACCGGAAAGTCGATAATATATTGGTTATTGATAAAATAAAAGTTGAAAAAAGTTATGGATGCGGATTTTTAAAGAGGAATATCTGAAGTTGTGATTATCGACGCCGACTTCTTGTTGTATTAATACCTATTGTGATTAAAAAAATAGAGGTACATATTAACATAGGTGTGAAAGTAGCTCCTGTTTTTACCTTTGTTTCGCAAAAGCTTATAAACCTATTTTGATAATAATAGGTATTAAAATGTAAAAAGAAAACAACTAAAAGTATGTAAAAGTAAATGTCCATGTATTCACCATTTGCAGAAGCTAAATATAGTAGCTTTTTGTACCTACTTTTAGGAGTACGATTAGAAACTTTTGCGAAGGGTTCGAATGAATACAATAAACGCAACAATTTTTTTAATCCATCGCCTCGAGTCTCCCCATGACATCTGCATTTCACCTCTCTCTTAACTTACTAAGCTACCGTGGGTATCCCTTGTGGTAATTAATCTTATGAAGGTGAAATTAGAGGAGTGAAAAATTCGTAACGGCGCAGGAGGTCCAAAATCTACACGCCGCTATCCAGTTTCTCACATTTAAGTATGTAAACTTTATTACACAATACTAGAAAGTACAAGGAGCAACGTAGGCGGCCTTAAGGCATTCTCTACCAGTCAACCACTGGGCTAAAGAGAAACATTTCCCTTCTCCATTTCAAATACGTAAGACTGAGATACATTCTATAAATAATATTTAGCGATAATAAATCGCCGCCGCGGTAAATCAATTGATGGATGAACTGTCGTATTAATTGCGAGTTCACAACGCCGAAGCGATATGTTTCTCGCGGTTTGACATTAGTCATTGGATTAAATGACGCAAAGCATACACAAAATGACATTTCATTTATTGCGGAACCGTAGGAATTCACTGAAATATTGCTGCCAAAGAAAGCTACGTACTAGGAATAGAATCAACAGGCTGATTGGATGGAGTAATGTCTAGAGTCACCTGCTAGTTGCTGTCGTGTCAAGCAAAACACTTTTAATAACAAATATTGACTAATCAAAATTTTGGTTTCAATATTTTTTTATCTATCTAACTATCTAAAATCTTTATTTTACTAAACGGTTAAAACTCACGTATTAATTGTCACTTTGGGCGACATGTTTCGAACTCTTCGGGAGTTCTTCCTCAGGATGAGTGCGTCTGCGACCCGCGCCGATTGCACACTGTTGAACTAAAACCGAACCACCGAACCAAACCGTTTAGCTTAACTTTGAACTTAAAATAAAGTTATAACATGTCTCACGAAAGTTTAAATTCAAGTTATCAAAATCTACTACAGAGTACGTTATACCAGTTTTAATCCCTGCCAGGATGCACTGGTCACACAAAAATTCCACAGTGACCCTTAAAAAACAAGTCTCAATCCCCAAAAATATCTAACAACCTTCATCAGTAGGTAAACTTCATTGATCCATCGAAGAATCACTACCGAACAATACCAAATTTATCAATGAGAAGGAAGCGATTTACAAACATAAAAAGTTTTTCTAAACATTCCAAATTCGGCTCTGTTGTCATGTACATAAAGTTCTTGTGAATAGTTACGTTAAGTTGGTAATTCCGCAAAGAGTTTGATTAATAGCCGATTCTACCGGTAGCGAGTTATTTTTCTTTTTTACTTTTATTCGTTTGCTAGCAACTGGCCAGTCTTTTGAATTCGAATCATTTATCAAAGGTTTCGATTCTGATATCGAAATTTTAATATCGATTGTTCGATTTGTTTTATTTGGCTACTGGGCGGTTTCTTTGTCTGTGGGCTACCTGTTGAAATCGGTAGCGGGGTCAAAAATCAAATTTGTACTTATGAGTTCTTGCCTAAGTAATATGCGTACGTTTTAAGATTTTTAACTGGTAGAATATTTAGATCCAACAAGAAATATTATTATTAATATTTTTTGGTATGCTCACGTTACAGTTCACGCGATTTACAAAAAAAACTCAAAGAAATAATAATATAATAAACGCGTAATTTGTGGTAGGTATCATTTAAATTTAACTAATGTTAGAGGTCGTCTTCTGAACTGAATGCAGGTACCTAGTGTACCTACTCATTATGTGTGTAGAATAATTTAAAAGCAGAAAAACATGGCATACAAATATTTTCTTTATGGAAATAATACATTGTGAAAATGTTCGTAAGTTTACAATTTTTATAACAAACTTAACAAATCGAGCCGCCAGTATGTCTGCCGCTACAACTACGAGTATGTAGTGAAAAAAACAGTTATTTATGTCACATTCACTCGTAAAGACACTTTTATAGTGAGAATGTCAATGACCGACAACCGAAAAAGCTCTATTTTACGGAATCCACAAGCAAAACGGAGGTCAAGGGTGATCCGAAATATTCTAAATTCAAACATTAATCCAAACATAAATTACAAAAGGTGGTAAACGACTATGTATGTAAAGTACTTGAGACATTTTGTCGTGTGACAAGGGCGTTAACCGGGCGGTTACCAATTTTACAGTATGCGCTCGTAAAGATAGGTTAGTGTTAAGTCACAAGCTTTTGGTCGTTGGGAAAGCTACTCTAAGCTACGTGCCAGTACGAGTAGCAAGGGCCTGACACGCTTTGATAGAGAAAGATAGCCTTATTGCGATTCCTATAAGAGGAAATAAAAAAGAGCCATTTTTTATCTTTATCACCGACCGAGCACTTTTTCATGGTCAGGTTATAGGCACAGGCACACTTCCATAAGCAATACATTGGACATGCAAACCGGTCAAATTGCGTAGGTAGTATAAATTGTATATTAATATTCTTTCTCTTACCCCTGGTCGTTCGGTGGTGCATCTATAACTACTTGTATATACTTTATTTATATCTATGGGCAATAAGGTCTTGCCGAGCTCACATGGTTTCCAGAGTGCTAACTGGACATCGCTAACACACACTGAAAGGCCTAGCGCTGTATCGCCGTGCCGAAACGGCATCGTTGTGATAACCACCTTAATAACCTGTCTGTGACTTCATAGGCCGCGCCATTAAAGCTATGGGAGTGGGCGGTGGGAGAGTTGCTTGGAGAAAATCCAGGGGAAACACTCCGGAGTGATTACGATCAGTTTTTAACATTGGAATATTCTAGGGTATCAGTACTTTTGCTGCCAAGCTTTTCGTAGCGCTTCGCAATTTCCTTTACATACGGGGAAATACATGGTATTCGCTACGTGCCTACGAGCAGAGTACCCGCTACAATACAATACAATACAAATATTCTTTAGCCTAGCCCAAGGTTAGCCTGGGGGCAAAAATGAGGCAGACGGTGAAGTGCGCTCACTCAGATGACGCCTATTCACTAGAGGTGGGCCGACTATGGCTTTTGCCGACTAGCCGACTAGTCGACTAATCGGTGCTGAGGTAGCCGACTTGTCGCCGACTAATCGCCGACTATAAATGTGGCCGGATAGTCGGCTTTCCCGACTAGTCGGTACATCTTTACTAGTAAGTTGAACAGAACAGCTTCAATTGAACCTGGGTGTCGCTTATGCTTATAACTTGTAATGCTTATATACCACCTCGCCGCGCGTCGCGCTATCGCGTGCGGCATCTCGAAAGGCAGTGGACGTGTCGAAGACGAGTGCATGTGTCAACACAAGTGATTTGATAATAATAAATAAAATATTTAATCTATATAACCGACCAAAGGCCGTTTTCAACGGAATAATTTAGCTCTTTCAAAATTTGAACAGTTGCATTTGTTTTGTTTCGTTTCGTATGGTTTCCTTACTAGCTGTACTGTATTGCAATGTTTAGCCTCAAAATGGGTCCTACGCGATGGCTACCGAGGCAAAGGGAGACCGAAAAGGAGATGGCGGGTAGGCATGATGCTTTTTATACGGATGGTCGGGAAAGAGAGGCCGAAAAGGGGGATTTGCCTTGCAAATGTGTTGTGTGACACTACTGGCAGTAGGACACAATGCTGCCAGGTGCCAAAGGCTGTGCGACGTAGTGTGGTTGATAACTTAAGTTTTACTTGTGAATTGTTATTGCTATTTAATTTAATTTACATATGTACCTACCTACTAATTAACGTTCAGAGTCAAACACAAAGTGTAAAATATTATATATCGTTAAGTGAAATGTAAATTTCTTTTGAGTAATTAATGTCTTTAAACCGACTTGGATACAACCGGTTAAAAGTGTTAAAACGCTTAGGAGGAAGGACAGAGGAACCACAGCCATAATAACACTGCTACTTGCCGAGTCACTTATTACGGTTATATCTATCTATCAAAATACGAACGAATGTATTCAAATTAGGTTAAACTAATAAACAAAGCAGCTTTTGGTATGTGGTGTTATACCTGGAGGCGAGTAAGGAGACCAGCTCCACAGGATGCATTGCGTTTGTATTAGGTTGGGAGCACAATGTTTCTAATAATCGATTCAATGAATCCTTAAATCGACAAGATGCAACGCGCTTGATATTATAAAATCCTCAAAATTGTAGTGAAGAATCTTATATGATAACTTGTACTGTAGTTCTTTGAACTGCTTGTTTTTCTCTTGAAATACCTATCTATAACGCAACCATTATTGTACAAATAAACTCCAACAGCTTTTCTCCACAACGATACCAAGTAACTCGCCACTTGTCGTTCCGAGAAACAAACATTATTTTTATAATATTCCAACTTGCTTATAATAGGAACTCGTGATTTATGTAAACTGCCGCCATTTTGTCGATAGACGCCATGTTGATCTCGTTTCGGAATGGAACAGGTGCTGGCGAGTCACTTGTTAATTGTTAGGCTAAACGGTTTGTACAAGTCCTTATTAAAATGTTGCAACTGTTAGATATTGTAAAGGGCATATGAAAAAACCTGTAAAAAAACTACATTCCATGACGGGAAAAACAATGAAAATGAAATAATTTATTCATGACATAATATATACATCAGACAAAACTAACTAATAAATAAACTAATAAAATTGCCACGAAACGGGCCCGCCTCAGCATAATGCGGGACCATTTTTGTGGATCACGTTGCCCGATGTCGAACGCGGCCCTAACTTATACAATGCTGATTTCTGAACGCAGCGAACTACAAAATGGTCATAATTATTGCATTAGAAACTGGCCAGACTACAAATCGTTAGCGCCCGCTACCGTCTGCTATAGAGACCATTGGAAGCTTTTTTCATCTCCTTATAGAACTAGGTGGCTCTGTGAGCTGTAGACCCCCCTCTGTCGTAACTCGGTGATCACTGTTGTGTGTCCTAGGCACACACTCACGGACCTGGACGACGTAGTCACAGCGTCCATACCGGGTAGAGTCAGCCCGACGCAGGTCGGTCCTAGCTGAGCTAGGCGAGATTTAGTGAACCAGAGAAATAACATCCAGTAGCTCGATTCCATTCACATCTCAGATTCGGAAGCCGCTCAACCAATCTCTCTAAAAAAAAGACCTGAGGGCCTGTTCCGGACATACGTATGATAATCTATCTTTTGCGCATGCTGAAGCGGAGGCGCTTCGTTTTGTCAAATTCAAAGTTACAGCTAGTTATTACGTAACGAGTAAAACTAAGTTGAACCTTAATTTTTAGTATTGAAAACGATATTTAGATGAACCTTTTGTTACGCATATTCGAAAACTTTAACTTTAACCTAATCACCCCTCAGGTTGTACCTTTTGTAAAAAGGGACCCTGTTGAGGCGACACCGTGTCTGCCGAATTGTGCCCCCCCCTCGAGAACTTTACGATCCGTTTTTAATAGTTTCAAGTAAGGTACCTTAAGTTCTAGGTCTAGATTTGATCTACACCACTCACATCAAAAGCAAGATTGTGATCAGACTTGTTGGAATGATCGTGTTTATGTCAAAGTATCCGTCCTTCACTTGCAAGTATATCAGTAAGAAAATCACTCATAAGAAGGGTCAAAGTTACCCAGAGAGAAATAGCGAGGGCTATGCTGGCCTAACATCGACTACCACAAAATGTGACTTTCGAAGTAAGTATGGGATACCGCTTCAAGTGACGTCAATCTGTTAACTTGATAACGGTTTCTCAACAATCATCAATCGAGTATCGACTAGAAAAACACCAAAACTATCGATTTACCCCGCACCATTTTATCGCGCTCGATCACGCCCGAATAGAGACATAAAATTTTATTGTTCGACGAAACCTCTAGATTTTAATGGTTCCGAACCAAAAACTCGTTTCGATTTTGATCAAAATCGGTAAACAACCTATGCACGTACGAGTTTTTGATTCCAAGAACCACCATCCTTTTCTGTCAGTATGGAATATAAAAGGACATTTGTATGTGTTATGTCTTTGATAATTGATTCGAATTATCGTGACTAAATTACAGTTGTTGGGTAATGAGTAGGTCCTACAAGTTGGGACTGTTAATCGACCATTTTGAATGTAGCTCATGGCTTTGCGTCTATTATAAATATTTTAAATGTTTATTGTGCCTCTGATAGTTTGATTGACTAACAAATTACCATTGTAATCTTACTGACCATATTTGATTTGTTTCTTTCATTTCCGTCAATTTCAATAATTACAGCGATTGTAATTAATTTCCTCGTTAAATAATGATTGTCGTCATCATTTTGGGGGTTGGTGCAGCATATCATTCTTCTCTATGCATCCAAGTTTTAGGACGACAACTGGTGAATTACCATCGAATTGTCCGGACGACCCAATTCGAATGAATCATTCATATCGCTCTGTAATAAAACATACCATCTCCTGAACCTTTAACCAGTTCAGTCGATTTTGCAGACTGTTTTTTTTACAACGCAACTTACTCTCAACTCCATAAAGTTCTCACTTCTACTGATAACTCCATATAAAGGCCTCACTTCTACTACCAACTCCATAAAGGTCTCACTGCTATTACCAACTCCATAAAGGTCTCACTTCTACTACCAATTCCATAAAAGTCTCACTTCTACTACCAACTCCATAAAGGTCTCACTTCTACTACCAACTCCATAAAGGTCTCACTTCTACTACCAACTCCATAAAGGTCTCACTTCTACTACCAACTCCATAAAGGTCTTACTTCTCGCTCGCCTTCGTCTACCACAGCGTATCTTCAAAGGGTCTGGATTTTGGCAACTGTTAAATCAGTGGTAAAAAGAAATTAAAGTATGAAATGAGTTTCAGAGAGTGTGAGTGAGGGCATATGTGTTTAGCGGTCAACAAAACGAATCCTCAAATCAAAAAGGATCGGCAACGCGTTTATGATTCTTCTGGAATCGCAAACTTTCATAGGCTACGGGTACGGGTGTCTTCTTACTGTCAGACAGCTCGTAAGCGTGCCACCGCCGTTGTGTTTAAAAATATGTATATCTAGTAGGGAACCCTAAAAAAGTAGCATTCTCTTACCAAGATGCTTGAGATATTCGAGTTAACATCCGATGTTATGTTCGATGTTCGGTGTTTTGAATAAAGATATCACCGATAACGGCTCCCAGAAGCCATCGGGAGATAGCGATAATAAAACTAGCGCTTTATCGACCACGCGAGTACTCGATTATGATCTTGTTAGATTCTTTCAATTAAATCGATAGGGAGATTTGACAAGTTTTTAAGTATTTCTCTCTTAATTAGGCCAATCTCAGATCGACAAACAAGAATCATAGAGATTATGCTCAAGTGAGTCCATATGATTTTAACTTGTTTGGTAGAATCTGGTACTTATTCTTGTTTTGACAAGTAACTGGGAATTGAGCCTTCGATTTAACAAGGCTATTTTTTTAAATTTAGTTTAAGGAGTACCAGCAGCTACTAATATAACATAGCGCCTTAGGTATTAATACAAAGCCAATTAAAGAATTAAAGATATGAAATAAACACACCGTTTATGACATTTTTTTTATTAAAAATCGGATTGCTCTTGGCCAGCATCTAGCTTGGCTAGTAGCCAGAGGGCGAAGTTGAGGCAAATATGACAGCTCTGATCTGCGTTTTCCATCGTTTCCGATTCCAATTGATATAAAAAAAGCACGTTTTGCAACAAACTCTCTTAGCTAAATAACATTCCAAACAAACAAACAAGTACCTTAAATTACCTCCAAGTATTAAGAACAGACACCAACGTAAACTGCAAATACCACATTAGCATAGGGTCCTTGTATATATCCACCTGAACAAAACGGACTAACCGCCAGACTTCTTGAATGAACTTCCGTCTTTTTGTGGGGTTAAAACTTCACCCCCTCTTAATAGGCGATAGGATTTTCAAGGGAGATTCGGGAAGTCATTAGAGGAATAATTTTCATTGTAATAAACACTCGGCGATAAATATCAACCCCTTTTATTTATTGGTGGGGGAAGACGTTTGACGGTCAAGATCTGTTTCGGGGTTTGGGGATGGTTTCTTAATTAAAATATATTGGCAATATTCTAATATCAATGTGACTATACGAGTCAATTTCACCAAACGGGCATTTTTGTCAAATTCCCATGGAATTTTGAAATACCAATAATATATAGAAAATTTTATGCTGATAATTTGATAAAAAAATTAATAAACACAAATTTTCTTACGGGGTACTTATTCATATAAAATTACGGAAGTTATTGCAATTTGAAAATTTGACCTGGGCACGGGAATTTTTCTGTCCATGGGAATTGCCTTTTCTTAGAAAAAATTGTATTAAAATTATTATTTACCATCTAATTTATCAAGAATTATAAAGTTCAATTGTATCGAAGTTATTTAGCCTAATTTTACCAATCATGGGTTCAAGTTTCAACCGAGGAAATTTATATTAACCAAAAATCTATATTTTAAGTTAAATTTCTCTTTATACAATCACATAGCAACTTCTTTGCAGAAAATCACACAAGTATTAATATTTAAAACTATCACTAAATGCAGATGCACATATAGACGCTCGCAACTCCAAAAGCGTCACGGGTACGTTGCTGACCTTTTATAAAATTTGAGATGTCCGCTTACTTGTTTGCCACCGTCGTTGTATATAAAATGCGTATGTATCGATATATACCTACATGATTTTATGTACATAATGTTCATTGACTTTGTTTATTGATTCTTTTCAAATATTTAAGAAGCTAAGTGTAATTGTAGCAGTTTGCCTGTTTATTTTAAATAAACGCATAAACTACAACTCTAATCGATATACTTAGTACAAATTATATTTATTTATGCATTTCATCCATAATTATTGTTATTAAATGCGGTTTATTAACAAAATAAGTGACCCTTCCCAATTCCCGTGCCCCAAAATCAGCTGTTTTGGGTAAACAAGCTATGGGAATTAGGACACGGGAATTGGAAATCGATATAAAAAAATCATAAAAAAATCAAATCACATGTTAATAATATTTTAAGTTATCGTTTATCTAGAGACACCAAAGTGCTTTATAATGCATACATATGTTAATGATTACTTATGTAAGAATTTGAATTTCTAAGGGCCACCGAAATTGCAAGCAAAAGCAAAAAAAATGTCGCCCACCCAGAAACCGAAGTACTTAGGTGGTTTACTCGAACTTAATGCGGTTTGCTATATATATTTTTTTTATATATAATAGCTGACATTTAAGAGCACATGTGAAGCAGGACGCGAAGCTGATCAAATGTAAACGATGGCTGCCAGGGACCTTTGAATTTTGCCGACAAAATTTAACTCTCGCGCTCGGACGATTTTTAAACATCAATTACAAGTTGTTCACCACAGTGAAGTGAATAGTGTCTGTGCTCAGTGATAGTAAATATAATCGAGTTAAAGTTTTTGACACGAAATCAGTGATTCTAATGTACAGTTTTTGATAGGAATTTTTGATTGATTCAAAACTCGATGCCGGACAGGGCACGGAGTCTTAATTTGAGCGTTTAGGTATTTTTAAATGTATTTTAAAAACAAATAAGTCAGTGAATTTGAGTGGACCTCAAGGTGGAAACATGTATTCTTTATGAAAAAAAATAAATGGTACGTATTATCTCATGCTACCATACGATTTTCAGCTCGGACACAAAAAAAACGAGTTTAGAAAATGACCCATACGTATATGATAATGATTGGTCAATGCGAGTCTTGAAACACCTATATGAGATTGAAATCGTGGCTTCACATGGCCTCAAAGGAAAGCTAGCACCACGCTGTGCTGTTTCTCTTTGCACTGTCTTTGTGCCACGAATAAATGTTTTTTTTTCTGTTTTTCTTTAAAAAATGCGATAATCCTGTCACAGAAAATTAAATAATGGAACTGCAAAAAATCCTTACGTTATTATTTTTTAGTCTCATATCTTTTTTTATGCAACGACGCTGGCAACCAAGATTAAAGCCTGCCTGCCTGTGGTAAGCCTGCCTGCCCGTAGCGTTGCCTCTATAAGAATGGACAACGCGTTGCCAACCTTTTATTGGCTAGAGGATTCTTTATGTTGGCAACTAGAGACATTGCAGGCCCCTCACTCTCAACAAAAAGGATCCTCGGGAGCTCTGTCGACCTTATTCATCATCATATAAGATTAGCCACAAATATTTATTTATTTATTTTTCAGGAACACAGCACCACTTACTTAAACAACGAGTTAATTGTATGAGCTTTGATCATGCTGATGCTGGGTTTCTCGCGGAAAACCAGTTTTGTCAAGCTGGTCTAATTTGACATACATTTAGACCTATTGAGTAATTATTGCAAGAATATAATACATTTCACATGTCTCTATGAGGCACTTAAGAGTATTATTTTTACTTAGAGCTACATCAGGCTAGCTAAGAGCCTTTATGGCGGACATACTCGTAGTATTCGTCCCTTTCGCACTTACTATACTTTTTCCTTGTCAATAAATATGAAATAGATGTCGAATAATTAAGAAACTATATTTGCTAAGAAAGGTCTTTAAAATGTGGGTAATCCTTTAAAGTTTCTCAGTCACCCGTGTAGTTTCCGCAGTAATTTAGTCTCCAACCGAAAATTGCAATAACTCACTAGTACCCCACTTCATTTCCAAAAACCCATTCCTGATCGGCTCCCAAATTCCTTGGCGTAATTATATGAACCCTTTCGACACTAAATTACAAGCGTGGCGCAATTACTCTGTAATATTCGAGTGTTAGTCGTTTTATGGCTTTTACTAATTTGTGGGGGCGAATTTTGTTTGTAATCAACAGCATATAGGTGTAGGAAGCTGACTACTTCGGGTCCTTCTTCAGGTAACTGGTCCTGTTATAGGCAACGAAACAGAATAGAATATGGACAAGTAGAAATGGAGCTTATGAAAGAGAGTCCAGAGGCACGCTACGCGAGTACAGATAGTTCACAATGTGTTAAAGGAATCGTCGAATATGGTTTGTAGTTTTGGCTATAGAACTGCAAATTTAAAGCATACAAATGCAATGTCAAACGTGTGGCCGTATCTAACCATAGTCCTTTAACCCTTAACTTGTCAATAGAATAAAAACGTGGGTTGTCTCAGTCGTGATGCTTAGTCAAAAAATCGTGCAAGATAATACCTACAATTTAAAAACCGTGACAAAAAATGCATTTAAAGATACATTGCCAACTAACGGGTGTTTCGCACCTTTATCTCCTGACACAAGCAAAATCATTTGCTTAATAAGAGGCTCTAACCTTGGCTATTTTGTAAAATCTTAATAACGTAAATAAAGATTTATTTCTTTTTTTGTGTAGGTATTCACATTCACTAGACTATTGGCATCACTTTTTTAATACTACATGAACACAAATGAACAATAACACACTTTATTTTCTATGATTGCAAACCTTTTAAGTCAGTGTTAATTGTAAAGGAACCAATAAACTTACAGCTCCATAATGATGGGCATCGTTTATAAGAACCGTCGTCGGTATTCGATTGCCATATCTTCTGGTTCAACATACTTATTTTTTATTCTGATACTTGCAATGCTGTTTAATTTTATAAATATGTCAACAAGGTCAATTTTATTGGCCATTAATGTAACATGATTCACTGTTTATAGGCTTTTTGCACTTTTAGATTAAGTTTTCAATAACTTATTGGCTTTTTTTGTATAAATTATGCTTATGATGTTCTTCTTCATTATGAGACTTAACGATATAGGTAGGTACTACGTTTTTTTTATGAATTTATAATGTAAAATACATTTTTGATCGTTGTGATGTAGGCTCGACCTAGTTATAAAAAGGATATGATTATCAATTTCAATGAAAAATTCAAAAATTAGTTAAGAAGAAAAATTTAAGAAGGTAATGCTTAAATAAAATATTTGACCATTTCCTGACTTGGCGGGCTGGGCTCGGTGTAAAATATTTTGTATTTTCACTTAAGCTTACTGATGTCGCACAGATTTTCTTACTCTGGATAGCAACTCTTTTAATAGCATGCGCGGAAGCCGGACAGTACAACATTCAATACCGCCCCGTTTTCGCGTACATCCTGTGCGAGTCAGGAAGTTCTCATATAAATATGTAGGCGCAAAGTAAAAGAATCGGTCCTGCCTTGAATGACAATTGACATTGACACTGACAGATAGCAACTTGCTGATATCGTACAGCCTGCGCATTGACAAATCCGTATCCTTAATTAACTGAAGAACACAATTTTACCCATGTTTTTTATCTCCTTAAGAGCCCACATATGCACTTTTGCCATTGTTTATCGGCCTAGATCTCAACATCTATAGTGATTAAATATCAGTCCTTTCAGTATATTAATCTTGAACTATTTTCCTCCAGTCTGTTAAAAGTGAAAGAACGATTTGCAAAAATTTTCTCGATACTTTTATTTTTCAAACATAACCCTTTTTTATGTTTTTGGTTGGATCCCATCTTTAACAATGATTTTTGGTTTAATAGTTGTAAAATGATAAGTTCTCAAACCTGACAAAAAAGATTATCCTTATAAATGTACACGTTTAGAATAAACATCAATATTTACGAAAAATACGCGCTAGAGAGCGGGATGGTTAATTGAAAACTCACGCGTGTCAGAGCGGGACTTTTTCAATGCCATCTACGCCCTCTTAAAAAAACCTCATAGTTAAGAAAATGTTCACTATCAATTCTATCATCTTCATAACCTATCAACATTAAAGTAATAACCTCATAGTGCAGCCTCTAGAAAAGAATCGAAAGCAAAAATCAACGGCAGACTGTTGCCGTTTTATATATCCCTATCCACCAAGACACCCCTTGCCCCATAAATTCTGCAGTCTGGACCCCTAATGGCTGTTTCTTTGTTTATGCTCGTGCCAATACTGAGGAATCTTAATCGAACGGGTTTATGGTAATTCTGCGGGTATTTGGGGACTTGGAAGTGTCGTTTGTTGAGGCGACATAGCAACGATATGTAAGTGAAATAGTTGTACTATGGTTACACATATCGTTTCAAAGGAATTGTTCAATTCATTGAATCAAGCTAGGGTTTTGATACTTTTGATAGATCAGTTGTTTAAAAGGGATCGGTTCGGTCAGAAGGTAGCTATTAACCAAGTAAGCTATCGAAGCCGTTACTCGAAAATACTTGCTGAGTAAATACGTACATCATGGACTTTTATTGGGAATGCGGTATACTGTGGCTCTAGTATAAGTTTTTTCGAAACATTAACTAATTCGAACGCGTTTGCATTTTGTCTCGAAATGTATGAAAACGCTCTCACCGAGTTTGAAATACGCGCGTTCATCGGTTAGCAACTAATGTTATACTCGCTGTTTTAGTTTCCACTAGTGACCACCAGAGGCGCTGTTCACGTTTTCATACCACTTTCATACATTTTGAGACAAAACGCAATCGCTTTCGAATTAGTTAATGTTTCGAAAAAACCTATACTAGAGCTACTGAATAGTGATGTGGTATAGTTGACGAAATATAAGCTGCACCGATTCCTCGAACAACTTGTATGGCGAATCGGTGGAGCTTATATTTCGTCAACCATACGCGGTCTAATAATGAACGCGATCCGGCATCATTCTTGAAACTGCCACGGCGCTACACTGAGAAATTTGGAGACTTTGAAACGCTGTCCTGCCCAGACTAGCGAACAGTAGTGGGCTGATTTTCAAATATATGATTCTAGACTATATGGTTGTGGTACTGACAATAGCGAAACATGATTGCTTAAAATTTTCTCGATAGAAAATAAATCCAAAGGTGAGTCTATATTGTCCTTTTTTTCCTCAGCCTACTAAAACAACGCGTTATTAAAAGACACGATTAAGTTAATATGATGGCATTTTACCACATCAAGCCATTCTCGGAGAGGGTTGCATCCCGTTTTGTCGTGAGCGAAAAACAAGGGTGTCTCTTTCAATCGATATATCGCCTTAAACGGTAGTCGAAGGTTTTTGCGGCCGTTAGTCCGTCAGCTTGGAGAGCGGTGGTGAAGGATGCCCTCAATCGTTACGTCTCTCAGTCACGAGGAAACGACGAAGAGGAAGAAGAGAGTCCGTCCTACTCGCCCTGGGGGCCGATTTTTGAGTGTCGAACGCTCGACTTTTCACGCGACATCTGTCAAAACGTCATAGTTTTTTGACGGATCTCGAGTGAAAATTCGAGCGTTCGACTCTCAAAAATCGGCCGGCCGGATGCGTAAGATAAGAATTCATGTATTCAAGTATTCAAGTAGGATTCATTGAACGGCTTTTGCATCGTCAAAAGCTACAACAATCTTACATTCAGGTCTGGTCTGTAAACATCTAAAACAATAAGTACATAATTTCATTTTATATAAGGTACATACTACAATTTTCACATTAAGTAAATAAATGTTACATGTTAAATAGTTACATACATATTCTCACGGCCGTGGATACGTCACTGTGGTAGGCTAAGGCCAAAGAATGCCAAATACTACGGCTCTTTACATATAGGTACTTTTTTGTTAATCACATCTTCGCATACAGACTCACCGGTTGCGGGCACTTTTGACCTGACCTTTAGTCCCCTGGTCCTTGCCTTTCAGTATTGCAGAAACTGTGTGGGGATACCCTCGTCTATAACACTCTCACGTACGGTCAACCAATTAGATTTCTAGGCCACTTCGTACCTTGTCACAGTGACATTATATAACATCTCTAGCGGCTTTCATATTGATTTTCACTGTGACAAGGTACGAAGTGGCCTAGAAATCAAATTGGTTGACTGTACAACAGCTTCCCTCCAAAACTAAAATCAATGATCTAGATCAGTGATCAAGCTCTAACTTTTTAAACCATAATCTTATAACTGATAACTTCATTTCTCATTAAACCATCCACGTTCTCAGTATCGATACGAAAATAAATTCCAACAAAAAATGCTGAAGATCGAATCTAATCGCCAGGTCGGAAGGGTTTGATACTTTTTAACGATAAAAAACCCAAATAAATACGTTTTTATTACCCAAGGAGCTCCCTTTCCAATTTATAGGAATATAAAATCGGTTAAATGGTAACATATTGTTTTGTATCGATTCGTTTTATCGTTATTGGTTAATATAAGTCGAGTTTTGAATGTGTGGGCATGCCTGAGATTTTTTTACATTTTCGCATCATCATTTAATGAGGGCTACCGTTTTTGTGCTCACCAGTTGGCGTCACTGTGCTCCAAATTCAAAACAAAGTTTACGTTGAAATTGAGGTGTATCCGAACTTCCCAACGCAAGTGGTACAAGTTTCCGAACGGGGAGGACGGAAGAAAGGTGAAACTTTGACATTTGATTATCTGTTGTATTTTTCATGTGAACATTATATATTTCATTAAAACTTAATTACGGATTAAAGGTGTTATTATTTAGGCCTAGAATGCCTGATACACCACAGAAATCTTATTTAATACATTAAAACCGCGCAGTAAATATATATATAGCAGTGCAGTCCCGTTTTGTTGGAAAACAAGTAGGATATAAGTTTACGAACATTAAAATTGTCTCACAGCGCTGCAATTCGTTGACCCGTAACTCATATTTGCCATAATAATCAATCTCAGGGCGCCGATTTTTGAGTTTCGAACGCTCGACTTTTCACTCGAGATCTGTCAAAAACTATGATGATTTGACAGATCTCGAGTGGAAAGTAGAGCGTTCGACACTCAAAAATTGGCCTCCATGTATTGCAAAATAGTATGTATGTATGTATGTAATAACTTTATTGTACAGAAAAAAAAACACAAAAATACAAACAAGTAAGGACATTTTGGTACAAAGGCGAACTAATCCCTAAAAGGGATCTCTTCCAGTTAACCTTTGAGCAATTGAGTGGAGACAGGAACCAGAAGATAGACAAACACGTGTACAAAGTCTATATATATATATATATATATATATATATATATGTTTAAATGTATCCAATTAAATCACGTGTCATTGGAGAGCCACAACTTTTTCAACTTATCCTTGAATAGTCACCATATTATTTTAATTAGAAATAAATCCGCGTCACCACCCACAAACAATGTATTTTGATGATTCGGAGGACTGACATCACACTAGCGGTGAATTAATACGAGGTAGCCCTCATTGACTACCTTAAATATACATACTGGCTTCGTTTTCCATGCTGGCACGTTTGGAATTTCACATACACTTTTAAATTTCTATCCGGATTTAGGGCACAGCAAAATGTCATCTTGCTCGAATTTGGAGCAGCACTGGGGAAGTACCTCCACCTTGCAGAAGGCCACAGCCATAATTACATTATTTACAAAACATGTATTTAGTGTTGTCTTTTACGAAAGCGGAAAAACTAGACCTAACATATTGTTACTCATAACTCATTACTTTATAATTGAACTTACGTAGATCAAAATAAATTTATACAATGTTTCTCGTTTTTCATTTCAGCAGCGACCATTTTAGTTGCTCCTTAGCTGATTGTAAAACTTTTGCTGCTCTGGCGTTGGCGTTTAGAGGATCCGGTCTTCATAGGATTCCTGCTCCATCTTCACATCCAAATGGTCTTATATGTCTTCTCGAGCCTCTCACCCTTATTGAGACCGCTCTTATAATTGAAATCTGTACTTTTACTTTCAACCAATACATTACTTGTGAATATGCATTTCCCCATTTCGTATTTAATTTTGATACGGTTTTTTTTTTATAAAGTTGTTATATTCTGTCCCTAATGCTCCATCGCATGAGATGACAAGTGGAGTAAAGGAGGCTCTTAAATCTTCTGCTGCTCGGTCATATTTGGTGTGTTTCTCTCGGCTATGTCTCTGTGCTGTTTGTTGCCATGTGAGGTTGCTGTAAGAAGAAGCGTCGGCATTTATTATGCGAACATCGAAGAACGCTTTCCTTGCAGGTTCCCAAACACTGTTTAGTAACAGGTCTCCTATGAGGGCCGGTTGATTATTACTTGCGTCACGCATTACGCACCTACCTCGTAACATATTGTTCATTTGTTTTGAATTGAATGTGGTATTTATGCACTAACACGTTTATACCACGTCGTATCCATATAAGGTCAACGGTATTATCGACGACATCTCGTCGTATTTATCGTTATCGTTATTATTGGTCGTTATATCGGATTTAACGATCAGAAGAACAGAAATTTAAACATTAATCGTATTTACAACTCTGACTTAGTGCATATGAGACTGTGTCGTAGTAAATTAGAGTTTACAACGACACAAAGTTATATGTTGATATGTTGCAAATATAACGGGCTTTTTTTAACTTTTCGACACCATCAGTATCGTAAGGTACGTGAGATCACAGTAAAGTTTGAATATGCAATACTTTCACAAGCACTTAGAACAAGTTGTCTTTACGAAGTCCAAACAAACAAGCGAAACAGGTTATGCAACATTTTAAAAAATCTTGGTCCAAAAAAAAATTTGGATGCAGACTTTGGACGTTGGACCGATAAGACATCGTAGAGAGTTAGTTTTTTTATTTTATACTTGGACTTTTAATTATTGTATATGCCGCCTCGACCAATCATTGATCTATTGTGGCAGCCCTTAAAGTTCTTTACTTATGTTTCTTCCAAGAATTTCCATACTCTTTGGGTCACAATCTGCTGTATCACCTCTGGATTCCTGATAAGCCTCCCTGGGTAGATACTTCTTTTGTGCGTAAGTGGTCCACAGGAGCAGAGGATATGGATGGCTGTTTCCTCCGACTCCTGACAGAACCTGCATGCTGCGCTTTGTTTTAGGCGACTACCTGACTTGGCGGGGCGGGATCGATATGTGACATTTTTTGCTTTTACGTAAACTTACTGACGTCGCAAAGATTCCTACTTGACGGAATACTGTCAGTATTACATTTGCGCAATAGTAATATCATGCGCAGAAGCGAAGCAGTACTGCCTTCGCATCGCCCCGCTACCGCGCATCTCGCGCAACTCATTGAAATGTATCTCACAGTAAAAAGTAGCACTGAGTTGACTGACAGTTGACACTGACATTTGAAAATTTTCTCATATCATACCGCCTCCGCACCGACAAATCAGGAAGTCGCCTTATACACATTTGTGTAAGGTTTGCACTTGAATTGGAAACCTGGATTTTTTTTTACCAACTCATAAAGTTCACAATTAGTGTTACAATTTATTTACATCACACTAATATGTTTAATGATCGAAACCGCCGAGCGTGGGTACAGCAAGCCGCAGCGTTTAGTAATCAACCGGCGGAGCAATCAGCACGATACCATCGCGGCTGGCATTACGTAAAAATTACGATTACCGTAATGAAATAGTGGTGAGGACTCTTGGGAGCTGGATGCGGCTTCAGTGTCAGTCTCTAGCCTTTACGGTACTACATTCAAACTCAAACTAAAACCTGACAGTGGCTTTACGTATAGGCCGGGCCTATTAAAGAGAAGTGGAAGAGAGTGGCCTGGGGAAAAAACAGGGGAAACCTCCGATACGACCACGTGGTGACCATGTCGGGTTACACACAATGCTAGACGCGCAGCCGACTAGTTCTCATGATTAAGGACCACGTATTGTTCCGAAACATGTCGATCGATATTCGACGTTAACGTCGTGAGTTTTCCGTTTATTATATTTCAATATCAATGAAATTAATCACGAATTAACACATGTGGTCCTTCTTGTTCGTCAATGTACAATCTTCGTCAATCTCCTGTATTTGTGACTAGTTTGACGGTCAACACTAGTTTCGAGAGGACATTGACGCTGTTGGTCCCTTCATTCATCTAAATTTAATTGAAATGTAGGTGTTGACTCGATGGGGCGAGGTACCTAATTCCTAGGATAATTATGTATAATTGTACACGACGAAAGATACACTCAAAGCTTTCTAATTATGAGTTAAATTCCCTTCAGTAGTCCACCGAGATCTGATCGATTCTACCGCTGTCCAACTGGCGAAGACGCTGGCATATAGAAGAAAATAATTGTCCCTAATGCTTTGAGGGCTTAGAAAGTGTCACATCCATAATTTTAATTCTCTGCGAAGTCAGAGTCGCTCGAAATAATTACGGAAGACTTCTATCATTACAGGCGACGATTAGTCCCCAGATAGCCCCGCCACACATTCCTTAATAAAAATTATATTAAAACGAATACAGCGCTTGCGCACTCGAAGCATTGTTCTCATCAGGAAATTGACATTTCCATTGTTTGTGGCGAATTTGTTTGCAACTTGGTATCAAAACAAGATCTAGATCTTGGAGGGAAGTAAAATAGTTGGTAAAACAATATCGAGCGTGTAGCGAGGGCAGAAGGAGTGATTGTTATCTACGATATAAACAAGGCAACAGTAGGTTCTAGAAGTCAGGGTAGACTCGAATTTAAAATTGTCACAGTCAATACGATAGAATGTGTAATATATAGCACAGAATGGCATCAGTGGCACTTTTTTTCATAGAAGGATCGGGATTTGAACTATCTTTTAGGTTTGGACTATTCTAGGTAGCTGAGAAGGATTCTGTGGTTTTAAATTTAAATTCACCAAAAATAATAAACACACACATGAAATCACGTCAAAAATCGATATGTAGTGCATAGTAGTTAAGAGTTATACTAAAATTAAATGGACAATAAAATAAATCAAGACAAACTCGGCAATATTTACTAGTCACACTCGTAGTAATAAGATCTACATTAAAACTTTTAAAATTACGCTTGATAGTATCCAAAAATATTCACCAATTCTCCACGTCCCATTAGAAGTGGTAGCCGCCTAATAAAGTCGTCCGGTACCCGTGTCGTCCACGCATGGGTTGTCTCCGGATCGAGGGTAGATACCAATCTGCCGCCATCGGCCGTCGATCGTCGCATGTTTTAACATCTTTTTCAAGGTTTTCGCTTCACATGCGGAAGACAATATTTATGAGTTTGAGTACTTGGGCGGTGGGTGTAGGTAATGACTTTGACTGCAGTGTCATCCCCTGCCTATTGGCTTTTAGTCATAACACAAACATATTTCATTAGATTCAATTAGTCAAGATGTCGCTGTCGACGGATACGTCTGGGAGGACATCATTGTCATCATCATCATCATTGGCTTTTCCTATTTTATGTAACTTGAACTCACTTGAAAAAAACCGTGTGTGATTAAAGCCATGACACCAAAAATTTTACATCTTACAACATTCATGCAATGTTTTTCTATGTATTAAATATGTCGCAAAGCCAGAAGGGTGACGGAAAACACGAACTATTGTCAAAATACAATAGTGTTGCGGCAAAGACAATCATTGCGTGACTTTAGACAGATTACGTTGCCACACATGGTATTTACTTACGTATGACATAACGGAACGACGCCACATATATTTATGGAGGACATTTAAAATTCATTTTGAATTAAATTAAACTAGTCACTTGATTGGAGTGATCATCGTCAGTTAATGGTTGAAGTTAATTGATTGAATGATTGGACAAAATCGAACATATGAGGAGGTTATCATATATTAGCAAAACGTAGTTTCGAAATATGTATGACGCAGGAGAATTTGTAAAATAAATATTACCGATTAATCAACGAAGAAGTGTAGCTAGGTACCTCTTTGTGTAGTTCGTGTTTTGTCTACAGCAAAGTTATATGATAAGGACTTTTTTCGTGGATTGTACGATCTACATGACAGTCTGGTGGTGATGGTGATGGTCTGGTCATGATAGTCTGGTTCAATCATTATTTAAATGCGATCGTTTCTTTATTTAAAATGTGGCACCAGAGAGGCCCTTACCAATCTCAAGTGGAGTTGGTCAGGTTACCTTGCCATTCTAACTGACGGCTGTGCACCGAAATGTATGTATGTATGTAAGCACTTTATTGTACACAACAACAAGTTAAAACACGTACATGTTACAAAAGATTGAAGTACAAAGGCGAACTTATCCCACATGTTTCCACAAGTCGTCAACAATAGGAAGATTGCCGTCAGAATCTTGGCTAAGAGTAGATCAAGACCGTGACAAGTCCGACGAGACATATACGAAGCTGAAAATATATAATGATGATGGCTGTACCAATACCTCTCTTTGATTCCCCATTTAATTTGAAAGACCTTGAACACAACAAAATGGCGGGCAACCTGCGTATGCGTTCAATCGCCGCCCGCTCATCAGCCGATACAATGGATCGCATTCAATATGGATCTGTGAACCGTGACCACAGCACATTGGTTGTTAACAAAGATCAATCGTACAGAAGATCCGCTCAAGTTGGAAATTGCTTGATGAGGTTTAGATTCCGGAATAGTAGAATGTCTCGCTTATATTTGGAGCAGCCTTACTAGGGAATCACTTCCATTTTATATTATTAGAAGACCTCAGCCATATTTTAACATCACTGCTTGCTCTTGTGTGGTGATGGTCAAAGTCCCAAGGATGTGCTGTGGTGAGCGTTAGGAACCTGATTTTGTATGTAGCTGTAGATGACATAAACATTTTTGTTCGTTGGCGTTGGTCACCGAAATGTCTTTGCCTTGTAAGTTCATTGTATCAAATTATAAAGTCCCTTCGCTTCACTAGCCTTAACTTTGTGGTACCAAACACCCAACCCAAGGCTGGCCCTATCCATACCTAATAATAATAATATCTAATATTTGTGGACAATCTTACACAAATCAACCTAGTCCCAAACTAAGCAAAGCTTGTACCTACTATGGGTACTAAGCGACGATATACATACTTATATAGATAAATAAATATTTAAATACATAGAGACATCCAAGACCCAAGAACAAATATTTGTGCTCATCACACAAATAAATGCCCCGGCCGGGATTCGAACCCGGAACCTCCAGCTTCGAAGGCAGGGTCACTACCAACTAAGCTAAAGCGGTCGTCGACCTATGTGTAATGTTGCATTTTAGTGACTACCTATAGTGTATATCTCCGTAGTAGCCTATGTGATACTTAAAGATAATATGTAAGAGGAAACCTGCTATGGTTGATTCGATATGCAAAACTAACGTTAGGTAAATCTGTCACTTATAGCATAGAAAATGACACTTAAATCAGCTTTACGCACGCTCGCTGGAAAACGTTATGTAAATGCGCCTCATGACATCACGTGTCTTGTTAAATCTTTCTTCTGATGATTTTGACCGCGCGTTTACCTACATCAAATAAAACACTTTTTCAGACCAATATCATATCTGACATAACTTATTCTTTACGTGCACAAATTCTAGAGCTTCGCAGTGATTAGATCCGCTCGGGTGACCGCCAATGATTGTGCCGATGGAAGCGCGGGAAAATGTGACAATGCGCCACGCGTATTGGTTGACGCGTATTGGTATTGGTTCGTTGAATAATTTATGTATCGATATATTGTAAAACTTTATAGATATGGGTAGATTTGGACATTACATGTATTGTTTTTATTGAAGATTCAGAATGGACTTTTTAATATTAATACTTATTTACTTTTTTGTCTTTTTGTTGGAATTAAATGTTTTGATTTTGAGTTGGTAAGAAGGACCAAAACGTACCGGTATAGTCTTGCCAAGGTGGTGGAAAAGATCTGAGTTCAGGATGAAACACAATGGCTGGCAAATTTTCTCAAACATAAACAATCTGTTCTAAAATGAGCACCACTCATTCAATGTGCTTTAAGCGAAACTGTAGTATAAGTGAAATGTATGATCGCAAAACACACGAGGTACGTACAATTTAAAATTGATCCTGCTCAGCCCACTGGTAATAAAGTCATCTATTAGATTCGGAAAGATAAACCTTATTACTTATGGGAAATAACATTTGGGTCAACGCACACTAGAAAACATAAGCGTAATCATGTCATCATGTCTATCATCTACCATAAAAATATTTAAAATCTAAAAATAACTTTTATTCTACAAATTTTTGACGACCGCTTTAGCTTAGTTGGTAGTGACCCTTCCTACGAAGCTGGAGGTCCCAGGTTCGAATCCCGGCCGGGGCATTTATTTGTGTGATGAGCACGAATATTTGTTCTTTGGGTCTTGGATGTCTTCTATGTATTTAAGTATTTATTTGTCTATATAAGTATGTATATCGTCGCTTAGTATCCATAGTACAAGCTTTGCTTAGTTTGGGACTAGGTTGATTTGTGTAAGATTGTCCACAAATATTAATATTTATATTTAAATATTTATTTAAATGAATCGAACAAATACACATTACAAGTATGTACCTACACATTACAACTTTTCGTAAAGTTCACCATTTCTTGACATAACATGTATAATAGTAGAGTATGAGTGACTGACGTCACTATTATAGGAAAATTGAAGTAAAAATGAGGCGTTTGAGTGACAGCGATACAAAGGCATAACGATTCGGTGTAACATTTTTTCTCAATAGAATTCAATAAAGCGCTTTGTCGTACGAAACCTTTGCGTAAGAAGGTTGTATGTTACACCGTGTGGCCTAGATTCTGAAAAAAAAATGCGTGTTTAGGTATAATATCGTTTCTTACCATAAAACATTATTAAATTAGTAGGTATCGTCTGAGTAACTATAAATAATAAATGAAGTAAATGTTAGGTATGTAACTAAAATTGATAATACGGAAATACTTTAATGGTTATATTCGGATAAAAAGTGAGTTATAATTAAATACTGTTACCAGACATACTGAAAAATGTCATTTACTGATTTCTTTGGTAATGTTCTTTACCATCTCTCTCGGAAACCACACGTGATGACAATATTGTGCTATAGGGTCATTTTAGAAACTATTCAGTAGTCCGAAATTTCTGCGACGAAGCCTGGCTTGAAGTTATACTGTGTTTTCTTTTTTTATACATATACTAGTTTAAAAAAACAAATGAACGCGACATACGTTTTACTATGACCAGTAACTTTATAGTAAAAAAAACCGGCCAAGTGCGAGTCGGACTCGCGCATGAAGGGTTCCGTACCATTATCTATAAAAACGGCAAAAGAATCATGTCTGTTTTATGGGAGCCCCCTTAAATATTTATTCTATTCTGTTTTTTAGTATTTGTTGTTATAGCGGCAACAGACATACATCATCTGTGAAAATTTCAACTGTCTAACTATCACGGTTCTTGAGATACAGCCTGGTGACAGACGGACAGACGGACGGATAGCGGAGTCTTAGTAATGGGGTTCCCGTTTTACCCTTTGGGTACGGAACCCTACGGAACAGAGTACATAAAGGATACGGAAAACGGTAAGTTGCCGTAGAAGCATAAATAGATCATTATCATTGGCCTTTACAATCATCATAGACGGCAACATTTTAAACCGTCTGAAATATACGTGAAAAGCCTAAAATTAGTCTAAATTCAGTCTTCGGTGTGACACGCTTCCATCCACATTTAATAGCGATTTTATTGTAACAGAAAATGCAAACGACAGCGGCAGGAAGGCAGACAACTAATTTGACGTTTGACATAATTCCACCGCCATTACACGCACACAAACGTCTGCGTCTACGCACATATACCGTCGTGACGATGGAATTAGGTTTAAATAGTACCCAGTGAAAATTATTTCGAGGAAAAAGTTAATTTGAACATTATTTGGTAAAACCATCTATTGGTGAGAAAAGATACTTATTGTTTACGTTTGACCGGCTTTTTTTTTATAAAAGAAAGATTTCGTAAATTCCACAGCCTAATGACGTTGGACAGAAAATCTAAATTTGGAATTGGCGTCTATAGTCTCGTAAGGCCCCGCGTACTAAATTAAGACATAGTACTTTCAATGGAATTTGAATTATTTGCGATTCAAACAGAGATGCATTATTTTCATTTGTTATGTTCGATTTTCGAAAAAATAGTTTAAACCTTATTGATAGAGAAAATTGACTCAAATTCCTTTGTTTCTTTTTGTTGTATGGTGGGCCTTATACGAGGATAGAACGCTATTGCCATCGCGTTCTCTGTTTCAGTTCTGTGTTTTAACTGGGGGGCCTCGGGCGCCAGATTGCATGTGCAGTAAAGAATTTACATCACGATTCTTTGCTTCACAGACGGAAGGTGGAAGCAGAATGTAGGCGAGCAGTAAAGGTTCGATACTGAGTTGAAGGAAATTGGAGTTTGCTTACCGGTATCCTACCGCCTCCGCCAAGAAAAATGTGAAATTCGACTCGAATCCGTATTTATATATATATATAGAGGTATGATAATCAATATAAGTAATACATGTATTCTAAGATTTCCCTGTTATTAATCAAGTGGTAAAAAGTATAAGTTTGTACCACTACAATTGTGAAGTCTTTGTATGTGCATATTCGAGTTGGTTACCTGCGAGACAAGCTATGCCCTAGTGCAGGAGAAAATATAAGATGTTTTGGAACTTATGTTTAAAGTGCTGAAACTATATGTATTGTATAAATCAGGCAGCAACTATTTGTAAGTACCTCCTTATGAAATAAACTTATAGGTAGGTACTTCTCAACGAGACATTTAGAAGCAGAAGAAAAATATTTATTTAGTGTTAAATCATTGTACAATATTTTGAGTACACGGCTACACGGATAAATGAAATTAACAATTTAATTAAACTAAACATGGAAATTTTAACACTAAATAGGATACCACTCAGCATATGCCAATAGCAATATAATGCTAAGGCGCTGGTTTTCAGGGCACCCAAAGAGAGATACGTATATAAAAAAAAAAAAAAAAAATGCATTTATTTCAAGCTTCAAGAGCTCATACAGAGAGATATCAGATACACCATTAAAATTAAGAATAAATCAGAATAAATATAAAAGATTAAGAAATTATAATTGGATTTCAAATAAAATATAATCTTAAATAATATAATCTTAACTTATTAATCTTAACTATTACTTAATAGTACATCATAACTAAATAGACAGGTCGCTGGTCATTAAATACAATTTTAATAATGAATTTACTTTTAATAATGAGACCTCAATTTTATTATTATTTTGTGACTCATGATTAAACAAACCGTATAATCTAAACACTGGTTCTAGCGTGATACTTAATTAATTAATTCCTAAATTCGGCAAACTTCTCTTGAACTTGAAGAGATATAAAATCTTATCATTTAGCTTACGATTCAGTATCTTTAGAGGATTACTAATGAACTCTAAGACATAATACATAAAGTTCTAATTTATTTAACGAACTTGTAATAGTGATAGCATTTAAGGTTTTTTTAATGGTGTTAAAAACCTGATTAAGTGTTAACATTAGCAACTGATTAGAACCATAAAAATTAACATTCTAACACGTTTTTACAGTTCTCACGATATTTGGTTTCTTTGAATTTGGACTATGACATTATGTTATTTCTTGTTAAAGATATATTTAGTTCAAAAAGTGTCATTCCAGCGGTTTATTTCTTTCGAGGGGAATGACTCATAATATATAACTTAGTACATATATCGATGATAGAATAATCTAGACCTTTCTTTTAAGCATTACTTATAAGCCCCCAATACGATACAGTATTGAACAAAAATAAAAAACATTATTTTTACGTTACTATTAAGCAAAACATACGAATATACTTGAAACACATAAAACTTCGACCTATTTACGCAGTCCCTAAATTTTTTAAATACAAACATTATAATTAAAAGTAACGCAAAGGAAATTAATATTTCCGTACAAACTTCATAAACCAAACGAGAGCTTTTTGACGGTTTGTAGAAAGCTGCTAAGCCATCCGAGTCCGCACTAATATTATAAATACAAAAGTGTGTCTGTCTGTCCGCTAAACCGATTTATGTGAAATTTGGTATGGAGATAGTTTGAGTCCCGGAGAAGAACATAGTGGAAGTTTGTATGGAAGAGCGATAACTAGGTACGTATCTGAGATAAAAGAATAGCATTTGAATTCTAAAGCGATGACCGATCTACGCGGACGAAGTCACGGAAAAAGTTTGACTATAAGTGAAACAGCGTATTTAGTCAACTATTTATTCAATATACCGAACCTAACTATAACTATGTAAAGTCAAGTTCGTACCTTGTCACAGTGAAAGTCGAGGGCATAAATATGTACCTTTATATTTTTTTAACCTTCTTTCGATGGAATAAAGTTACAAAATATACAAATATCGGTACCCTTGACTGGTACTCGTTTCTATAGCTGATTCATTCGATCTAGTTTCAACTGTAAAATTGCTAGTTCCTTTACAAAGTTACGTTAATTTGAAGTGGAGGTCTCATATATTACCGTGTGATGCATGACGCATCTATTACTTCCATTTGTGTTTATACGACTGTTTTGATTGGATCAGAAGACGGGGCGGCTGTTTTCGCAATTGGTGCTCGCTCGTGGACTCAAATGCTCCCAACAGAAGATTTCTTCTCAGAACACACTGCTACTCTTCCCATCTCAAGACTCAGTCGCCGTACTCAAGTCGCAAGACAACGTTCCTGACCAACAAGGACTAGACTACCTAGCTGTTAAGTCTCTTTTGTTCCTACCTTACACATTTGACTTGTATTTCGTGTAACATTGTATAATTTCCTTTCGTGTAACATTGTATAATTTCCTTTCGTGTAACATTGTATAATTTCCTCGTGTATTGTATTAATCCTGTAAACCCGGGTGGGCCCCTTCGGCCCACCTGCGCAAATTTGGAGCTAATAAATGGAGCGTGACTCCAAAATTAGAGATACTAAAAAAAACGACTGTTTTGAGAAGCTTGAATATCACACGTGATTTTAACTACAAGAAGAATTTACTTATATATTATCTACATTATGACTGTCAGCCACTTCCGTTGACATCTAGACGAAAAGGTACCTAATATTGCTTAAGAATGCCACTTATTTCAATATCGTTATAGTAGTTTATGCAAGTAGTACATAATGCCCAATTATGTACGGTACCCTTACCATGAGTTTCCAATGTTTGCATTACCGTACTCGCTAGCGACTGCGTAAACGATTTAGTGTGGCGATTCTTAGTTCTATTACGTAACCGCCAGAGGCGCTGTACTTTTGTCCATACTAAATCGTTTACGCAGTCGCTATCGATTACGGTAATGCAAACATTGCAAACTCATGGTAAGGGTACAGTTGCATACATTACTTTGTCTGTACACATACCATAAGTACCAGTGGCGGCGCGTCAAAAATATTCTTAGGGAAGCCGGAAATACTTGGCTTTTCCTATTCTTCATGAGCCGTAGTAAAAGAACTGGACTGGCTGAAAATTAGGCAAGCCGGTGGGAATCGAGTTGTATGGACGCTCCGCCACTGATAAGTACTCTAAGATGGGTTCAGAAGCCGAAGGCAAATGACCTGTAGTGACCAGTGCTACCGGTAATATATATATATATTTATAGATGCTAATCTAATATACAAATTGAAATAAGAAATAAATCTTAACAAAGGCAGAACATATTCATATGTATTGTTATAATAATTGTAAATAATAAAAATAATTGTATTAATACAACCTTATTGCACAATAATCAAAATGGCGGAAAGGCGAGAAATGGCAGCCGAACAAACCTGAACGTTTTTTTTAAAAGCATAGACCAACTAATAGTCCCTATTCTCATATCGTTCGAGCTCAAATTTCGTGCGATATATACTAAGAAAACATACATAACTTAAAAATAAATAATCTAAATTAAGGGGTTCCCCCGCGGCACAGTGCCAATTTACTTATTTAGGATTAATTTTAGTTATATTTAGTTTTAGTTATTTATATTCTTATTGTGTGCCTAAAAAAACATATAGATAGTGTATTTAGGTAAGGCGCGCCCCTCCACAGCCCATTCCGTACAGTTGCGCATAGATTATGCCAGGATTACACGTACCGAGTAAAACGGCGACACAGTAAAATTAGTATGGAAGTTTTACTCGGCCGAGTTACTAATTTTACTGTCTCGCCGTTTTACTCGGCTGTCTCGGCACGTGTGACCAAGGCATTAGTATGAGATTCGCTGTGGAGGGGCGCGTCGTCGTGGATGACACGCAATACCGAGCTGACGTTTCGTATCGACTGAATTTGAATTTTCAGTGATACTAGAATAGGGCCCTATTTAAATTTTGTTGGTTTCGTATGATGTTCCGATTTTGAATTTTTTTGCGTTATTAAATAGGAAATCGTAATTATAAATTATGTTACTGCTGTAACCTTCTACCACAGATAAGGACATTTTAATAAATACGTTGAATGCTGTAATGCTGGTCCTTGCCTACGGTTTCCGAACGTAATTTAGAGGATTTATGATATGTGTGTAGATAAAGATGTTTTATAAACTTACTCTTATTGATTTTTTAAATAGAAAACTTCCGTGAGTCTCAGACATATAGATATTTCAATATTTACTCTTATAGCCCTTAATTTGGCAGTGCTCAGCCAGCTGGACAGAATTTTTAACCGTCTAATTGTATTTTTTTCTTGATCAGAGTCGCTTGGACTATATAGCGAGGCCGAGGCTTGAACAATGGATTTTTGAAATTATTGTCAAATTAAGGGTGCAGTGGCAAAGTATCATCCGCACAAATCATAACGCCGTCACAACGTCATGACGTATATTGCTGCCCGTGACGTCATTGTGTCCATGATGAATGGCAACAGGTGAATTAGGGACTGATTCTGTCATTATTAACTACATAATTATTTATTAACTATATATTTCATTAGTTGGAGCCTAGTGGTTGAAATTCTGTAGCCGTTAACAAAAAAATATTTTTATAACTTATGTTCAAATGAGTACTTTCATTCAATACAATTATTACCTGCCGAAGCCTACGAAGCTGGAGGTCCCGGGATCGATTCCCGGCCGGGGAATTTATTTGTGTGATGAGCACGAATATTTGTTCTTGGGTCTTGGATGTCTTCTATGTATTTAAGTATCTATTTATCTATATAAGTATGTATATCGTCGCTTAGTACCCATAGTACAAGCTTTGCTTAGTTTGGGACTAGGTTGATTTGTGTAAGATTGTCCACAAATATGTATTATTATTGATATGTCTTTCCCGTTCACGGGACAATGGTATCCCGGACCTTTGGGAGGCGTGCGCGGAGCCGAAGTACCAACGAGTACCACATAGCCAACACGTAGAGGCCCTTTTGACAATTTAATGAAATGCAAGGGATACACCGAGCGGATGCTGTCCCTGCCCGTGTCATGGAACGCACATAGAGACAGCACGCGCCAGGGTGTATAGGAACTATTGCTGATTGATGGAGTCTAAATGAACTGGGCTATAGGGTGAATATGATGGACTAATAAAAAAGAAGATAAGATAAGAATAATATAAGATAATGATATTGTAAGATTTTGTAATTTGTATCTACTAACACTTTATGGGCAATGCCTGAAATAAATGTATTGAATTGAATGGCTGGGCTATTGGGTGAGACAACGTCCGCCTAATAAAACTGTATCAGATTTTTATTGCCGGCAGACGGTGACTCGCTCTACGGTGACCCCCATACAATAGCGACATTATAAAATGGTCTAAGGGCAACACCGGTCAGAGAGCTGGGGGTGGAGAGGTGACACTGGACTTTAAACATATAACCAACTCGCCACTTAGGTGACCACATCCACCCTCGAGCGACAGCTCCAATCTGGACGGCTGGTTAAGGCAAGCCAGAGTCGGAGGGGCCTGTACCACCAACCCACAGGCCACCCCCAGGAGCACTCAGGTACGTAAGATCGCTACCCCTAACAGCCCGCCACAGGCTGCCTTACGCTGACTGATTGCACTGGAAAACACTGGTTTGGGCCCCACTGGGCGATGGGGTCGTCACATCCCTACGCCAATTTATTATTATATATGATTATTATTTATATACCATGAGCTTTTGGAGAATGAAGACATTACGAAAACTTCTCCACGCACTAAACCGGTGACGGACAAACGATCCCTGAAGAGTCAGAAGAGATTTGTTAGCAGTTGTCGTTCAGTCAGCAACTGTCCTTTTTCTCGAAGATCTCATGGTTCGAAATAATTGCCATTCGATAAATAAATAAATAATAATCAACATACTCAGGGGCTTTGGTGGCACTGTCATTAAGGAGTAGGTACTGCCTACGTACTTATTAGTCGCCATGTTTTTTATGTTGAAGGGGACAAACCTGCAGACGGATGATGGTAAACGATTACTGTCGTCCATAGATACCTGCACCAGAGGAGTCACAATGAATGTTCGGTTTCTGGAAATACCACTCCACCTATCTCCCAACTAAGAGAATTATTATGGCTGTGGTCTTTTGTAAGGAGGAGATACTCAGGTACACTGCTTTCAAAATTAGCGAGACGACATTTCACCATATCCTACCTTTATGGTTTTAGGAGCAGTACATCACTAGATATTAGTAAAAACAGGTACCCAAATAGCGTATGCTAATCAATTGTAAGTATACCACGCTATAAAAACGTGATTCCTGTCTATGAATGGGACAAATCTAAATTCAAAATGGCCGCTAATAGATTAGATTTAGCGCCCGATACTGACATTCGCACATTGACAAAAACTTCATTCACAAACAGCATTAATGGACACTAAACGACTAAAATACCGATCTAATGACACGAACACATTTTGTAATACCTACCCGACAAATCACCAACTTGCGCTCAACGTTCGAAAAATCAAAAGTAACACTTAAATACAGAGAATATAAATTGATTTTGGATTGGGGCACGATAAAATGACCGCAGAAGGTAATTATGCAAACCAATTTAATTTTGCGGTTCTGAAACGTACAATTTGATATTTATTATCCTTCACAAAACAAGTGAAGGCTCATTTCCAAATCGCTATTGGTTTTGAAACCGCAAACCTAATTTTGTGTTCCGTTTACAAAGCAATATGCAAATAAGGGGAAGTTCACATGGACGTGGTATTGTTTTGAGTGTGAATCGGTGTCGATATGTACTCGTATTGTGGATGGGCAGTGTGACACAATAAAGGCTATATTTGTCACATTGGAACTGTTCATTCATGGTCAAATGTGGCTGGGCGGGAGGCTGATAAATATATTTAGGACAAAGCATTTCTTATAACTCTATTTTAGTTAAATATGTAGTTCATCGTTTATCATTGTTTTTCATATTCTCAAAGATGGTCCCAATCTCCTATGGATAGCATAGCCCGCTGGGGGTGAGTGGTGAGATGAACATATATCTAGCAGGCCTGCCAGAAGAGTCGGATCATTCTGCATATCTATAGATAGATAAAGTATCTGTTCTAAAAAAATAAAACGTTGATTTATTTCTTTAGAACAGCGAGTTATAGGCATACTAAAACGAGTATATCAAATCGTTCATCAAAAAAGCCGGAAAACCGGAGTCAAAAGCAACCATAAGTCATTAACCAAGCCAGTCAGTGTACGGTTCTGGCTGGTTGGCCAGCGTAATGGCGAGGATATGTCTAAGGTCGCTCGTTACACTTGGCCCTTGACGTAACAAGTAAGCCTTGTACTTACATACGCGAACGATGAATCAGAAAGAGGACTCGAAACGGATTGATTGAATTGGTATGCGAAATGTTAGTGACAGATTGATCCCTAGTTAATTTTGTCGATAATATTATGCCTTTTTTCGCTTTTTAAGGAGCGCTCGCGGCCCAGCGACGCCTGCGTACCGCTTGCGGTATCTAAGGTTAAGCATCGTGGGTTGGATGGGTGACCGCTTTGAGTGGTTACTAACTGAGCGCTCCCGTGCTTTGGAAGGCACGTTAAGCCGTTGATGCCGCTTGCTGTTTATGGCAGCAGTCGTTAAGCCAAGTTGCCTTCGGGCGGTTTGAGAACTTCTAACAGTCAAGTTGCCCACTCACTTGACAAAGCCTAATCCCAATAAGGTCTAGTTTCCCCTCGGGGTTGGAAGGTCAGATGGCAGTCGCTTCCGTAAAAACTAGTGCCTACGCCAAATCTTGGGATTAGGTAGCGGACCCCAGGCATCCTTCAGGATGCCACTGTACTGGGATAACGCTAGGAGGATGATGATGGTTATGCCTTTTTTCGCCAGACTGAACGTTACACATATTTTAGAATCGACAAGTATGACTTATAGCCAATTCCATATGGTTAATTGGTTATGTATGTAGTACTTTTATCTCACGAGCGCGGGTTGGCCATTGTTGTAGTTGTGACACATACGAACACATACACAACGTGAACTCATAGCTCCTAAGCTGATGCACACATAGACAATGTGCATATATAGCTCAACACACAATCATCGCTCACCCGCTGTTGTGAGATAAAAGCACTCTACGGGTGTAAACAAAAGCAATTAGCCATAAGCATAATAAAGTTCACAAGTAAGTAACCATAAACGACTGTAGTCTGTATTTTCAGACTTAAAGGTATATAATGTAATGTATGTGAATATTACAGTTTGATTTGGTGTTATTTACTTCCTTCTTAATACCTAAAAGTGCTTATACATAAACTATAGGTGCTAGGCAGATTATCTACATAGATAATTTGAATGATTAAATTCATATTTATGGTCCACCATTGTTTATTTCAGGATCCTAGAAATAACAGAAATGCATTTAAGAATACAATAGTAAATGTTATTTCACATTTCAATACTTGGATTTTGAAACTAGGAGCCACATTATGTTATGATATAGCGTACGTTAAAAGTAAGATATTTTCTTAAACACAACATTATCCACTATAAATCTGTATTCAAAAGCACCCTACAGTCGCCAATTCAAAGATTTCCAAAGATAAATCACTTCCACATCCTATAAAACATGGAAACCCCATTCGGAGCGTTTTATATCCGCGATACCATCGAAAGAAACAGGAACTTCGAGTGTCGCGACAAACATTATATCAACACAGTGCCCTGTTACTTAATGAAGGACTTAACAGCATTGATTTTGGTACTATAATGTGACCTTTTTATCAACAGACCTGGAGTACCCATCCGTGACCCCCCAAAGATCGTATTGAGCTGGAGTACTATTAAAAGCCACAAAGACCTAAGTATTTATGAAACTGATGGGCACATACTGCATTCGTCTTCTGGAATTTAGTAGTATATTTTATAGCTGAATAGTGCGTGCGGGATTCGGTTACTTGTATTACGTGTGAATATAATGGCAGACGTTAGGCTTCGGTGAACGCGATGGCTACTGGTCTAAAAAATGTTTAAGTTGATTATGCATTCAGTATTGGTTATATTTACCTTTTTTATATACACTGACAAGGAGCGCTCGTGGCCCAGCGGCGCCTGCGTACCGCTTGCGGTATCTAAGGTTAAGCAACGTGGGCAGCGGTCAGGATTTGGATGAGTGACCGCTTTGAGTGGTTACTAACTGAGCGCTCCCGTGCTTTGGAAGGCACGTTAAGCCTGTCTATGGCAGCAGTCGTTAAGCCAAGTTGGAGGCCTTCGGGCGGTTTGAGAACTTCTAACAGTCAAGTTACTCACTCACTTGACAAAGCCTAATCCCAATAAGGTCTAGTTTCCCCTCGGGGTTGGAAGGTCAGATGGCAGTCGCTTTAGTAAAAACTAGTGCCTACGCCCAATCTTGAAATTAGGTAGCGGACCCCAGGCATCCGTCAGGATGCAACTGTACCGGGGTAACGCTAGGAGGATGATGATGATATACACTGACAAACTAATAGTATAAACATTATAGACACATTCAAGTTCATTTCATTGATGCCCGACGCTGACTGGGAATACTGAAAAATCTTATTTTAGGTTGAACATATTTATGGGATTCAAATAGATTGGACTATTAGGTATACCTTAGGGGAATTTTAAAGAAAGTTGTCAATGGATGATTTTTGCTACATAGATTTCTTATCCGCATTCTGTGTCGTTATGTGACTATATCGAGGTTAGAAATAATACCATACGATAAATAACAAAATAACTAAATATGTAGGTATAAGTAAATCGAATTCAGCTAGAATTCATTAAGAAATACTGCATTACATTTTGTTATTTCTTTATAGTAATTTTCATTATCGAATAGTTAGGCTTATTGAAATTCCAATCAATCTCACTGGAGCGCAAACTCTTAGAGTATTCCAGTGCTTAAACCGCCCGCGTGGTCGTGTCGGAGGTGTCCTCTGCCCCTGCTCCAACCGCGCACTCCTATCGCTTTATTGGGACGGCCTACAAAGCCACAGTCAGGTTAAAAAAAATCTAAAATTCTCCAAACATAATGGTACCTTTTACCCAACCACGCATGTCCTAGTAGGCCCCATGTTTACCGTCAAGCCCGGTTGCACCACTAAACGATCGGCTCGAATCAATCAAACCGTCACCTAACCGTCATTCCTTGTCTAATGACCCGTGCCTGGTTTTGGTTAGTTTAACATTCGTTACTATATTGTAAATGTATTATAACAAGAGTGTATATCTATCTAGTTACTGCGTTATTTCTTGGGTTGGTTTGCTGGTCATCCGAGCATGGCTGATAAACGAATGGCGTGTGGTAAAGAATTTAGTAACATTAAAAAGTGTGGTAATTGAATCGGGGGATCCATTGATTTATTAGAAATCAATGTTAAATCAGAAAGCGTAACTCAGGTGAAACAATTAACAAGTGCCAATCTTAATATTAAATCTAAATACCTACGCTAACTACCTTCAATCTTTATCTGCGCTAAATTAGTAATGCTGCCACTGTCAATGAAGGACAGTTTTATCATTGATAATAGGTAGTAATTGTATAATAGTGAGTAGGTAATAGTTTCATAGAATTTCCACGAGTCAGTAATATGAAAGTGAGTGATGAAATTATGGGCTATAGAGAGGGAAAAAAAAAGAAAGCGAATGATAAGACTGCCTTTCCACAAGAGTTCCGCTATGCAGCTATGCTGCGAGGATGTGATATATTTCCGTTTCCACCAGTACTATGCTATGTGAACCAATGAATATGATTGGTAGATATCAACGCATCCATATAGCAACGAACTATAGCACAGATCTGATGGAAAGGCACCATAAAGCTTACCACTGGGAGAGAATGGAAGATAATCGTGCAGCGAAGAAAGCGTAGTCGGTTAGCCCAATGGGAAATGTCCGGTTGGACCTCCCAGATACCATTTGAATGATAAAGTCATCGAAGATCTAGCCAACCTTGCCCTGAGTAATGTTCTGGTCAACCAAAATATAAAAGTATCAGGCATAGTGTTTGATGGGAATATCGGAACCTATCAACCCCCCCTTTTTATGGAGATATGTCGTAATTCAGGTGGCGCTATCTGACATGCATCGTGGATGCCATCGACGTGTGACGGGCTTTTTGAAGAGCTTTTCAACCGTGACAGTGTTCGTCTTTTGTCATACAGCGGATATGTGTGTTGACTCTTTTATACACATTTGCATTGACAGCGAAAATAAATCAATTAATGTCATTGGTCAAATAGTAGGTACAAAAGCTTAGGGTGACGATCATATATTTTTATTATGGGTGAAAGTTTAATTATGAAAAAGTCAAGAAAATCATGACGATAAAAAAGTAACGAAAGAAATGAAAACGAAGAAGTTTCAAATTTTCATTACAATAAAAATAGAATTGGACAGCGTAGTACATTTTCTAGAAGACGATTTTGAAGTTGAATATGTTCAGTATTTAAAGTAAAAAGAGTGGGTTGCATTGACCTACGATTAAGACTGATCAAAGTTAAATATGGCACGGGCAGCTGTCATTCCACAGAGACTTGTCAAACTTTCCATCAATCAGATTTAAACGAGCACTGCTTACGATTTCAGACGGTTTGGTGTAACCCAACCTTAAATACTTAATATGATGATATTGCTTGATCAGGGAAACGTACTATTATACGATAAAAAACAATCTACACTACCTAATAACTTATTTCCTAAAGACGTATAAAAAGCATTAAAACAATGGGCAAGACAATAAACTAGATGCAATTATTATTAAAGGCAGATCGTGACAGACGGGAGGAAACAAGAAATTACTTACTATTACAGTGTTATTAGCCAGATCAGTGGACTGTGTGGCGACTGATTATAAAAGATAGATAAGTAAGCATTGTCAACTTGGTACAGACAGGAATTGACAGTCCAGTGTCCAGTGACATTGTAGTGGCTACGTGTAAGCAAAACTGCTAGTTGATTGTATACTTAACGTGCCAAACTTAAGCTAGGTAGATCTAACTGATAGTCCAGTAACCTTGTCGCCTTGAAAGTACGGGGTAGTATGCGTCAAATCCGGTAGTTCTGATTTTCTTCAGACTTGTTTATGATGTTGGACCAATGAATAATCCAAGTTTGTGATTCCGAGCACCGAACGCAACCTTGTCTAGAATTGTCTCTGTAGACCCAATAGTTTCCGAGAGAAAGCCTTTCAAATTTCATACTTTTTTCGAACTTCGCAAACTTTGAATCGATTTATCTCTGAAGCTATTAGGTCTTCTCTCATATTGTAGTAAATTTAGTCTACTTTAAAAACGTTCTTTAGGGTAATAACCGTTTTTACGATTTTTGACAAGTTGCGCTCGGTACTCGAGGTCACAAACTTGGATTATTCATTTGGTCAACATTATAAGGTAGTTAGATCAAAACATAAAAAAAAACTGGATTACGCTTGCGAAGCCGGGGCGAGTCGCTAGTTAATTCATATAATAAATTCGCGTTTTTAACGCTTATATTTAACTTAGACCAACCATTCCTTTCTAACTACAATTATCTATAAATAATATTATAATCACCTACGCTTACGTGTGTAAAAAATTGCAGACTCGTGTACAAATTTGTAAAGCGGATGTAAAATTTTAATATACTCGTAATATGAAGTGGGTTACAAATACAAATACTCTTTATTGCACACCTCAAATAAAGGACAGAGTACGGTATAAAATCACAATAAGTAGAGGCCAACAATAGGAAGTCTTATCGCTAAATAGCGATTTCTTCCAGACAACCTTATACATACTTATGTATATAGGTAGTTGAACTACCTTCCGGTAATACCCGGGAGCTGAGACAAAGAAACGAGATATAAGTAAGGGGTGTTACGAACAAACTAGTGAACCTTGTTTTCAGGGTAGGTATTTACCCCTAGAATTCTAGGTTGTTCGTAACCGGTTTAAGCGTGAAGAGGACACAGACAAACAGACTTTCCCATTTATAATATTAGTATGGATAGTATGGATAATGAATTGAATCTAATGACCAAGTGTGTTCTTTTAGTCTATGGAACATCTGTGGTTATGCTAGTGTTAGTTGTCTATGGCATTACGCAGATCTCATATGACGATGGCGACAAGGCCGTAATTACGTTATTAAATTATTAAATCGACTACAATTGAACGTTAAACATTCTCCGGGTGAAGGTTTCCCAGATTCTTCATTCTTGAGATCCATCTCGTATCTGGATAGTTGCAGATTAATTGTTATTTAGGTACCTAATCTTTACTGCGACTGTATGTAAGGACTAGAATTCTTATTTTCTCGGGATAATGAGCCGTAGTTAGTTGGTTTTACTGGGTATTTGCGGCAAGTCGACATCCAACGTGCCTATTTTGCGTGAAAAAGAGGTAGCGCAACTCTAACCCACCTAGTTCCTGTATGAAACTTATTAGTGCTCTGATATTGTTTACTGCTTCTTGCAGAGTCTTCGGATTTCCTATGTGCTTTTTCCTGTATACTTCTGGCTGCTTACAGTCTAGTAGAATGTGACTAAAAGTCTCTTCTACTTCCATGCATGTTCTACACATAGGGCTATCCATGATACCTAAGTTGCAAAGGTATTTGTTTAGTGTGTTATGTCCTGTTATTATTCCTATTAACTCTTCGTAGTTTCTCAGCCGTAGTTGATTCGTCAAAGATATTACCCATTTCATTATTAGGTGCCTTGTTCTTTACTTTAGCCTGATTGACAATATGATACTTCAAAGTACCTCAATTAAAACCTACCAATCAACAAAAACATCTCGCAATATTCTCCCAACCCTCAAAGCAGAAATGACAAAATCAGCGATATATTTGATTTATATGAGCACGTAAGCTTAATTTCTCGCATAACTCCTGAGTCGGTAAAATGCGAGCTCCATCGAACATTCTTACTTAAACGTAACGGAGCGAGGCAAGGAAGTGTGTATCTTCGTGTAATGATCTTGGGGCCCTACCATTTGCTAGTACCGCAAACTCGAAATTACTGAGGTGCGGAAACTACCTTGATACACGACTTTCCGAAAAAGGCGTTTGTATTAGGAAACAGACAATATATAAAGCATCACAATACGGTGTAAGAAGGAGCTGAAATATTAATCTCATAATAACTACACGAACACGATATCACCAACTGCCATACGCTCGCAGATGTCATGCGTATGTGTGATGTGTATATACTGGGCTTATCATAATTAGTTCACTTTTTTCACGGTAGTTGAGCTTTAATATTTATAGGTGGTTATTTTAATAATAGAGAACGTACTTACCTTAATTTTGAGCGTTTAGTAAGGTTGGTTGCGAATGTTGCTACATAATTTCGTACAACATTGTAACACTAGGCCAGTAAAGAGTCCTTTGTTTATGATCGGTGCGCCGTATCGCCCACTGCTATTTATTAGTTGAATGAATCTGGAAAACAAGTGAATATTCTTTATTTTTCGGGTTCAGTTATAAAGAAGTTGTTTCATTCAAACGTGCCACAATAACTAAAGCGATTACACAAAATGTACTTTGTACCTACGTAATTTACCTAAATTTTGTGTACTCAAACCTGAAACCAGTAGATTGTGAGCAGGAGTAAAACTCGGGTGCAATTCGTTACAATTTATGTACATCGAGATTCAGTAGTAAATATCCCCATTTAGTATCATCCCTTTCTAGTACACAGTGGCATGACATTTAAAATACAGTAATACAGGTAGAGATTCAAGTGTTATTCTCGATAATTTCGATGTATCTTACTTACTTACTACACTGGCTAGACGACCCAAAGAGGATCTTGGCCTCTGACACAAGAGAACGCCACTCTTCCCTGTTGTGCGCCACCTCACGCCAGTTGGGTATACGGAGGCTGGCCAGGTCCTTGAGGGCTTCGTCATTCCAGCGGTATCTGGGACGACCAACCGGACGTTTTCCACTGGGCCGCCCCACATACGCCACGGTTCGATGTATCTAGTCGGGTATTATTTAGTCGGGTAAAGGATGATCCACAGTAGACTGTAAAAATTCGAAGACTGTAGCTCCAACCCTTTGGCTGTAAAGTCTGTGTGACAGACGACGGACGGACTGATGGATGGACGCCTGAGTGACAGCAATGGTTCCGTTTGGACCCTTCGGGTACGGAACCCTTAAAAGCATTTGACCTATTCTCGATAGATTCGAGGTATTATAGTAAGGTATTCTCACCTAGCATCATCTCTTCCTAGCATCTACAGCGGCCTTAAGCGTGTCCAATCGGGCGCCGATAATATCTGCCGATTGTTCTGTTACATTTGTACTTGTATTGTGCGGAATTATGCTCGATACTATTGTTTTTGAAGGTCCGTGTTAGGTAATATGTGCTAGGTCGCAAGTTAGATTGTCGAATACCATACATCCGATTACGGAGATGTAAATACACGTCACCTGGCAACGATAGGTTTCTACAAATTAATACAACAATTGAATAACGGCGCTTGGTTTTACAACCGCCGGTCATCCGCCTCGGTCGTCAGTCATGGCTAAGGTTCTTAAGAAATACACAAGTGTTGAAGGTGCTATTTTCCTTTTAGACTATTTTAACACTAACAAGGTGGTTGAAAATTCTATATACATGAAATGTAGTTTCAACCTTTTTTTGTAAGGTAGGTAACTTATTAGCGGTTACCTGAACTAAAACAGATGAAAGGCTTTGTATAAATACAATGGCTTTTGTATCAGTTCAAATTGTTTCAACTGTAAGTCCCAATTTTCCGACCATGTCTGAGAAAATTAATTTTAATTATAATATTTTAATGGGTTGTCTTTTTTATGACGATTGGTTCATGGCTGGACTAACTTATGATAAAAGTGTTTCCATTACAGTTAGTAATTAATGTCATTATTTAGTTATCTGTACTCGCGCATGCGCCCAGCGCACCGGTGCGTGCGCTGCCGGCAGTTGGATTTATATCCGCATTATAATATCTTACACATTATATTCGTACGCGTGACGATGGCATGTATAATTCCAAATACTTTGTAGGTACCTATAGTACGATAACAATCCACGACGACGCACCCCTCCACAGCAAATCTCATTCTAATCTATGCGCAAATGTATGTATTGCGCTGTGGAAGGGCGCGTTTTTCTCGTGGATGACACGAACTATAGTAAACGACCCAGTGTTCGACATTGAACCAATACTTGACACTTTAATTTAATCTTATGTCATATTAATAGAGAGTGGATGTGATGTTGTTGAGTGTTATGTATGTGTTGAACTTAGGGACGTGGACAGGCAGCATAATAGCATAATTGGGTTACTTTCCTACGTAGGATATATTAACTTTCATTTTTAAAGGTGAAAATGACTGGGTTTGTTCCTCGCTCGTTCGAAAAGTTAGTAGTAATTTAATAATTACACTCGTGACTGCTTCGAAGTTGCGGGCGTCTATAGGCTGCGGTGTCCACTTACCAGCAGATGGACCGTACGACGTTTCAATTTCAATAATATTGCAATTTTTTCAATTTTAAATTATCTAAAAAAATTAGTATTTGTTGTTAAAGCGGCAACAGGAATACATTATCTGTGAAAATTTCAATTGTCTATCACGGTTTTTGAGATACAACCTGGTGACAGACGGACGGACGGACGGACAGACGAACAGACGGACAGCGGAGTCTTAGTAATAGGGTCCCGTTTTACCCTTTGGGTACCTACGGAATTCTAAAAAGGGCTAAGTAGTGTGATGTTTGTGATCCAGTTTTCAGTAACACCAAGTTATCTAGAAACCAGCGAATCACCGCAAATAGTCAAGAATGCCTGGCTCGGTACCGGGAAGAGGCATATTTCCAGTTTTTGTGAAGCTAAATCATTCGGCGGCGGCGCTCATCCGCGTTTAATTAGGATTAGAAGGGCGGCCGCAGACGAACGACTTTTAGTCGCTGATAGTATAAGATTGAGAAAAGTCGGGCACAGCGGAGCGTCATCTCGCGCAGGAGCAAGCAGCCCAACGGCCGACTAACGTGTTCTTTACACTTCGTCGTTCGCCGCATGCAGCATGCGGCGAACGACGAAGTGTACTTGCCGCTTAAGGCCTGAGTGGACGCTCGGAGCGGAGCGTTCGGCGGGGCGTGTAGCGGGGCGGACGAGCGTGCATACTATTTGTGCAGCGGCGACTCAGGACACCAGTATGAGTTTCAATTGTTTAACATGCACGTCCGCTTGCACGCCCCGCTGCATGCCCGACTCGAGCGTCCACTCAGGCCTTAGACTAAGGTTGTCAGAGCTTGCGAGGATGCGCTGCGTTGAGGGTGAGGGACCTGGGGGGCTACCGCGAACCACAAACGAAGTTTTCCGTCTCTGTCGCACTTACGTACCTACAGACTTGCAAGTGCGACAGACAGGGAAAATTTCGTTTGTGGTTCGCGGTAGCCCCTCTGCATATTGTCACTAGCTGTCAACACATCGAAACCTCAACATCGTTCTTTAAGAGGAGAGGTAGGGCAAGCTCTCTCCATTCAAACTGTGCAGGATTTTCTTCGTTTGTGTTTGCATTAAAGTTATGATTGTTGGTCAGTATGCTTATTTTTCTGTTAGCTATTTCGTGATGTATTTTTTTTTCATTGATATTATTTTTAAATTTTTTCATTTTTAATTTTTTTTTTAAATATTTGAAAACTTCCACATCACTTTCTTCGCATAATTATCTAATATTTACATCCAAAAAAAATATTACATTCGTTAGTGCCAAAACCTACGATTAAAACGTGCACGAAGTTTGTATGGAGAATAATGCCTTGCCCACTCCTGCGCCTTAATCGAAAAAAATAAATCCGTGATACTAAAAAAAGGTACCTTTAATCCCCCCCTACACCCTCAGCACATCCCCCACCCTCGAGGATTTTTAGTACCTATTGGTTATTTAGAATGTTGATCTGGATACCGCAAGGTATAATTGTAACAATTTTCAAAACTACACGAATTATGTCCCCTGATTTTATAAATTTTCTCAGATTAATTGTATCCGAACAACTGTCGTAAACGCACAAGTGCCGGTCGCCATAAGGTCCATTTCAGAATGGACTAAGTATCACATATGATACCTAGCCTCGTTTCCATTAAGGCCGGGTTATAGTAAAAATCTAATTTGGTAAACGGTTTTATTTGAGACCTTTATCTAGTGCCGTCGGATGTCCGTTACACAATTTGCAAAACTTTGTTCGATAGAAAAAAATGCCAAACATACCTCTATTTTCTATCTTAAAACTCATTTTATTTCGATCTTAGGTAACATAATGAGTAGAAAATAATACTAAAATAAAGGTATTTGATGGTATGAGCGATGTCGTGAATAATATTGTTAATATAGTAAGCCATGTATTTTTCTCACCCAAAAATGTACTAAAAATTTACGAAAATTACGCGCACAGTTCCGTAGAGAGTGGGATGGTCAATTATAAACTCACGCGTGTTAGAGCGGGACATTTGCAATGTAAGAACATCGCCTTAAGTACCCAAAGCTGGTCTGGAAGAGATCGCTAATAAATATATCGCTAATATATATTGCTAACAATAAGCTTGTTTGAGTGCGATTTAATTGCTGTTTTTTAGTGTACTAACTTTATTTGTGAGCAATAAAAAACATTTGTATTGTATTGTAGGTATTGATATCTACTGAGGCGCATTTATACTCGACGTATTCTCGTGTGCAAACAACCTAGCCACATATCACTCCGTCCCATCACGATTAACATGTCCAGGAGCAGGAACACAACATACTAATGCCCGACAAAGATATATTCATTACTCAAATCATTCGGATGCCAGGAAATAGTTGCGCTCGACATAATTACACATTATGTTTGCGACTGTAACCTACTAATTTCAGGTGTTAATTTTGATTTTCGAAACACACATTTCAAATTATCACTACTTGAACATAATGACACCCAAAAAAAAACAAATTAAAGCTGCACAGCAAAATTACTAATTTCACATCAAAGCCTCGTTTTGTTATGCAATTTGTATTTTTTCTGTGCAATTTAGTACTTTTTGATGCGCAGTCAATTGTTTTTGATGTGCAGTATTTTCCTTCCCTTGAATTGAGCAGATTATTGTAATATATATGATATGGTACCTTTGAAGAAAATATACCGCTATGCTTTTCATTGCGCTAAAAATGTTATAGTAAATATAAATATATTATATCATAAAACTGTGCCGAGAAAAGTGGCGTGCTCTTGTGTCGGAGGCCAAGACTTATTTAGGGTCGTCGTGCCAGCCCAGTTAGTTAATTAGTTATCGTAAAACTTAGTACGTACTCGCAACAAAAAAAAACAGTAAAATATGATATACTTACTCAAAATTAAGTTAACTACCTATTTCCTGAAAAAAATATGGCTACGCCAACCAGACGGGCAGACAGATAATGATCGCGAACGGCACTGTTGCGAAGCAATCCTAATCAAAGAAGAAAATAGTTCCATCTATTTTGAATAAAGCAATTGTTAAGTACAATCATTGCGTAAATCCAAACATAAGGTCATTTAACTATAACAATTAACTATGTGAACTTGATCTAAGATAGTAAGATCCTCTGATCACCAATATTCATTAGTTACTTACTCATCATCCTATCTATACACTTTGTTTTCGTAAGTCCAACTTTATTTCACGTTTCGTACAATTTATTTTTCTTTAACAAAGATAAAGTTACAATTTTGAAGAAGTGATAACTTCTATATTACGAATTGAACTTTATTTCGCGTGGTACACGGAATATTTTACTATAACAGGAAACAATTGAAGAACCTAGCGGATGTTTGCTTCAAAAGGCCGTATGAGTCATATTCTGTCTCTGAAGTTACGACTTTTTCATTTTACACGTATTTGTGCTCCTGCGCAGCGGTGCGTGCGCTTCCGAGCATTGTGTGTATCAGCACTTGTGCTTATTCTGTGCCTATCTGTGCTTATTCTGTGCTTATCTGTGCTTATCTCGCTTGACATGTTTCTGGACAAATGTGGTCTTTAATTGTTAACTAATTCTAGTTGTCTGTGGAATAACGGTTAGGTTGGGTAACTGTTTTTTTTTATTAAAAATTTAAAGCATGGACGAAAGTGTGATTTGGAACCTAAATTTTATAAAGACTAGTTTATAATTTTTTTGCCGAGGATTAAAAACTTAATTAATACATTCAAGGATAAGGTTTTCTGAATTCAATGACCGTATCGTATAATTTACTTTTCAAGATTAGTCGACACAATTTCGTTATTATTCCCAGCAGTACAACACAGTTCAAGCAACGATCAAAATGATTATAAAAGAAAATCAGAAATCGTTTATATTCACATCAAATAACACCTTGATTTCACCATAAGCTACTCGAAATGATTTAACCATCGTTTAAAAAAATGTATTGTCACCTACTTGGTAGACAATCGAGTGATTTTTGAAATCACAAAGGTACTCGTACCGCTAATAACTAGAAATTTATTCGAGTTTCAACCTTAAAATTACAATCGTAAAGATCATTGAAAATTGCACTGCGCGTAAATGAATTTAGTAATTTATTCAAAACAGGTGTCAAGTAATTTTCAACTCTACTGCCCTAGATCTAGCTCGAGATTTTCTTCACACAGCTCTTTTTATTTCTTCAAAAAATACCACATTACTTTTCCGCTGGAAAATAGTATGTTCAATCAAATTTCAGCTTTCTTTCGTTAAAATAGAGACGTTAGTTTATTTTTGTTAGCGGAAAACGTAAGCTGTTGAAGTACATGATGATAATGACGTCACGGTGTGTGACGGTGAAGTATTAAAATCACATTATGCATGTGTGGGACAGTTACGTACCTATATTCACGCGTCTGAACGTTTATTGTGATCCGACAGTTATAAATGCAGCTTTGGATATAATCTGTTGAAGCTAAGTAATCTTTAGATTTTTCCTTGGTAAATAAATACATAGTTAGCATCCCATTGTAGAAAAGAAAACAACAACCTAAAATAACTATTTTCCTTTCTTTGTCAGGCTAGCAAGGCAATTTGTTTTTTTTTTTTAACCTGGCTGTGGCTTCAGCTTCATAGGCCAGGCCCAATGAAGGGATAGGAGTGCGCGTTTGGAAAGTGGTATGGGGAAAATCCAGCGGAAACCTCAGACATAATTTTGCAAGGGTTTTGAAAATTGTAATCTTTTAATTGAAAGCTTCAAATTGTGTAACGTAAAAGTGGCCTCGTGGCCTATTTGAAGAATAAATTATTTGAATTGAAATTTGATGTTTTCTCTCAACGTAAAGCTGCTGTTAAGTGTCAAACTTTATAAGTAATAATTAATTTTTCCAAAAAAATTGTGGTATGAGCCGAGATTCAAACCCACAACCTCTAGATTGCGTGCCTTACCACTCGACTACAGTAGCACTTAGCCTAGGCACATGGCTCACGAAAGACTATTTTCTGTAAAAAGACAGACAAGCTTTGACACCGTGTGATATATGTCCAATCGGACGCTTCCCGGTTCACACAGATTGATGGTTCAGACAGCTGTATCACCAGCGCGTCATTGATCCATTCCATTTCAATTTACAAAAGGTCTTAACTGCCTAAGACATGTATGTAACATGAGCCCTTATCTATGAAATTCCATGCTATTTTCATCATATTTATTTTGATGTTGGCACTCTATAGTTTTGACGATTCATTAATCATAACATGTATTTGTTAGACGTGTAAGAATAGTCATTTTTACTGGGACGAAATATATTGACCGACATATTGTACCTATTATTTCAGATAGTAGAATTGACATAAATTGTTTGACATAAGTTGGCAGTTATTCACAAATCGAATCGTCCTCACTTGTCACTTCACCCCTCACCCGTTTTTATATGGAAACTGTCAAAAAGTGACAAATGACATTTGACAGTTTTCATCTAAAAATAAGTACCTATAACTGACATACTACACAATAGGTGACAGGAGAGGACAATGTTTTAGGTATGTGGTGCTGTGTTCCTGATTAAGAGAGTTGTGTTGAGAATGGGGATCTGCATTTGACTCTAGCTGTAAGTAAATCTGTCTGCAGCAACCTTGTGATTTTTTTGCAAGCATCCGTAGGCTACCAGGTAGCATATAGATTTCAATTAGTCTATTGAAGACCATTTCCTGTGACACAACAGTTTTTTTCGCCAGTTCAACCGTACAGTGTTTGTCCCATAATAAAAGTTGTTCAGAATCTTTTTTTTTGACAATCTTACACACACCAACCTAGTCCCAAACTAAGCAAAGCTTGTACTATGGGTACTAAGCGACGATATACCATTCTACTAGCCTGTAAGCAGGTGGAAGTATACAGGAAGAAACACATAGGATATCCGAACACACTGCAGGAAGCAGTAAACAATATAAAGACACTAATAGATTAGATTAGATTAGATTCATTTATTTCTTATTGAAAATTAACATGTCATTTTACAAAATTAAAATAGCATGAATTCACAAAAAGATCGTCAGAGTGTATATAAATAATAAACAATAATAAAAATTAAAAAATTAAATACAAATGAATCATTAAAAAAAAAAGAATATTACAATTTTTTACAATGTCAAAAATTTCAAAATGCGTATAAATGTCAAAATTATCAATAATAGCTAGGACATCCTAGATATAAAATGTCAAAAAGTCAATAATAATAAAATAAAAAAAAAGTTATAAACATGTCATTTAAAAAATCAAAAAACAATAATATAATTTAATAATGTCAATAGGTTTCATACAGGAACTAGGATGGTTAGAGTAGCGCTACCCCTTTTTCACGCAAAATAGGCACGTTGGATGTCGACTTGCGGAAAATGCCCAGTATAACTAACTACATACACCCACATACGTAAGAGGACATGTAATTTATGACAACTAGATATAGGATAATATATCGAACTGTCAAATTGGTGAAATTGCATCACTGGGCCTGACATTGATGAAATCGACACGCCCAGGGTATTGCTGCATAGGTACGTTAAAATAAATTAACAGCGGTGACACATTAACAAACACACACGCGCCGACTCGTAATTTATGACAGATAGATATAGGAAATATCGACCTGTCAAGTTGGTGGAATCACACACACACACCCACATACATACACACACTCACATACCTACACATAAATACACACACACACATACACAAAGGATATAATTATCGAACTATCGAATTGGTGTAATAACATCATTAAGCCTGACATTGATAAACTCGACATGCCGGCGTTGCATACGTTAAAAAAATGAACCGCAGTGACACATTTAACACACACGAACGTATAAGCCGACTCATAATTTATGACAGATAGATATAGGATATATCGATGATGCATCGAGCGCATATCGTAATGATTTGTACGGCGGCAGGTGCGGACGCAAATACTTCGGTTTCGACATCCAAATTGGCACTTGATAGGGGTGCCCAAACTGTTACATACTTTGTAACTGAATCCAATTTTATGACAATTTTATTTATACTATACCTCTCTTCTCCTTTTCGATTCACTATTGGTATACAAAATATATGGTGTACCGAACTATTTGCCCACTGTGGCTGCTACATACTATATGACGCTGACTGTACAGTGATCGTAGTCACTGTTCACATTATAACTGGCATCTTCTATATACATATATATGTACACTATAATTTACATATGTATTTGAAACGATTCCAGAGAGTAAACAATGATTTAAACATGTCATAAGTCATTATAACGCTGTGACTGATGTGTACCCATCAATAAGTATAGATACGCACGAATCAGCAATTTCTTTCCTGTCTCACTCGCACTGTTAAATTTAGAAAGAGAAGTAGGTTTTGTCTTCTCGCAGATCGGCGTCAGTCGTGCTAGCCTCGCAAGGTTATATCAATGTTGTTACATAATATACTACAGTCAGGAACAATTTAAAACGGGTCAGTATGTAAGGAGATTCGATTCAAAGCAGAGATTTGAAGAACTCGCCCTAAAACTTACACGATTTTCACACATTAGCATAGGCAGGGCAAAAGCTACGCTACGGTCGGATTTACGCGAGTCTAGATGGTTACGGAAACGGCTACGTTAGTACGGACGGCGCTGTTAGTGGCGGTTGTGCGAATTAGTATGGAAGCCTGGGCTACGAGGGTATCAACCCCGCCGCCTCGCGGCTATAGGAACCTAGAGCCCTGGGCGCGCGAGGGCGGTAGCCCTTACAGCCTCGGGAGGACTCTAGGGTGACTGGCCTAGTCTCGTGGCTAGCGAGGGGACGGAACCCCACAGCCTCCAAGGCTAGGTGTCTCGGGCGTCGAGGTGTAACCCCGCGGCCTCTAAGACTGGGATTCTCCGGCGGAGCGAGGATAGTAACCCCGCTGCCAGGAGAGGAAAGGGAGGAGGGACAGTGCTCACTACCGCGCGGTAGCTCACACTACCAATAAACGGGACTTAATAGCGTATGCGTGTGTTGCTCGGTCGCGTATCTCATCTCCCAATCAATGTTGTGAAACTTTTGAGACGTCGGGCAAATCGCATAAAAATAAATACATTTTAATTGTAGGTATTCCATTAAGTCAATAATAATATTAATACTTATTTCGCTTGTATCAAAAAACTATATCACTTATGTACACAGGTTTGAGTGCCACTGGTTATAAGTCCGGCCCGTCGATAAATCTATGAAAATGAACGCGCTTTAATGTCGCGGGAATGCTTTCATGATCGCACGCGCAGGGCCGGACTGTGACTTCATTAAATTAGTTTTTAGGGTGAATAGATATATATTATATACTCTCAATGCAGGATCAGTGCTAATTTGAGAGAATATCATCTCGTACATATTTGGAAAACTTTATGGAAAATTCGGACGGCTATAATAGCAACTATCTACTTGCTCTGTAGGCGTGTAGTGCTATATTTGTAGTAGTGAGTTAAGATCGCCAGAGCTCCCGGAGATGCACCGAGGGGGTGCGGTACCTCTAGTAGTATGACGACGACCAGGAGTATAGGGGTAGCTTGCACCAGGCACCAACCCTCAGCTACCCTGCAGCAGCTCTTTGCCATCACACCTAGTGCCCATGAGTCGTCACATGCGTCGTTTTATCTACACAGTCGACCACTAGTCCATATTATACCCCGGCCACACCACTCGACGAACTACGAATGAGTTTTAACTGTGTTATAAACCCCTCTGCTCTGTCCTATAAACCCCTACGTTGCATTTGTGCGGCAAAATTATCGCACGATAAAAAATCACCAGGAACAGGAGTCACGAGGCAACGCTAGTGCTGTACCACGCGACAAGTCCGTCCTCACACTCATAAGCATAAGGCTAAGTTCAGATGAACGCGCGGTGACGCGCGCTGCCGCGCGATTCATCTGAACTTTGCCTCGCGCGTGAGCTAATGACGCGCGGTTCAAGATCTTGCGCGCGGTGCATGGCGGTGCGCGCGGTCACGCGCGGTAACGCGCGGTCATGTACACAACAACATTAATTTGTTACAATCTTAAACCGCGCACCGAGCCAACCGACCGCGCGTCGCCGCGCGTTCATGTGAACTTAGCCTAACTCACCTACGCGACACGCGGATCGAAGTGTACCGCTAAATATACACATAATATTAAACAGAGGCGAAATAACAAGGCAATACTAGTCCGTCCTCATACAAAATGACGATACGTGGGTCGAAGTGCATAGACATATCCATGTTGCAAAGAACAGGAGTCACGAAGCAACACTAGTGCTGTACCACAACGCGACAAGTCCGTCCTCACACTCATAACTAACCTACGCGACACGCGGATCGAAGTGCACCGCTAAATATACACACGTTCCGCGAACCGATGCAAGACGAATTAATATCATCCAACGTACATTGTTTTACTTTACTTTTCAGTCAACTGCGCAAATGGCCGGCTTTACACGGGAAGTCGATAAGTAAAATTGATTAATACTTGACAAAAATATAGGTATTGTCGTTGGTTTATAATTATCTTTACGGTGGATTCGCCCAGATCTGGAAATATAGCTTTACCAGCTCGAAGATTACCAGGACGCGTAGAGTAGGTACTCCTATGTTCAGCAGAGTCTTTACGGCCTGAAAATGATGGAGATGATGATTGTGAGCGGATCGTCCCCGTTTCAGCTTGGGCAAAAATGCTTTCTGTCTGGACTGTTCAACTTTACAGGTCGCATTGAAATTTTGCTAGCAGGTTCCATAAAAACACCTAAAGTTTATTTTTTCGATTCACTAGTATTTATGCTTATTGAATAGGGACACGAGCCACCAGTATTGCATGAGTTACTAGCAGTCTAGAACCTTAGCTTTCTTTGGACATTATCGCGTAATAAAAAAACCTTTCAAATACGAGTATTATAGGTCAGATATTTATCGAAATTTCTCTAAGAAGCCGTTTCCGAAGATATGTAGTTGCATTTCGTTTTCTCGTGCGTGGAAAACATGCCTATGTGCATCTTTTACACTCGAGGCGTTGCTTACAGAATCAATTCATTATTTTAAACGGTAGCCCTGTAACAAAACTTAAGGCCGATGTACGTACATGGTACAAGAACTTGCATGCGATTTTGATTACATTGCGCACCACCAGGCTACCGAGGTAAGGCGAGTTGGATCAAGCCCTGCAATGTAATTAAAAGTCCCATGCAGGTTCTTGCACCGTGTAAATGGGCATTTAATAACAAAGTTCTCATCGATGTCAATTCATACTCACCCAGCAACATACTTTCTTTTACTATTCCTTAACCTTTAAACTCCACGTTTCCTACTAAAGTTAAATAATCTTTAAGTAGAGTACATAACATAATAACGCCCGCCATCGCGCCGGCGTAAAAAGCAATCTCCTTAATGGAATTTCAATTTGAACTGAAAGTTAACTAGAAATCCAACTAGGTGCGATGCAATATCGCGCCACTATATATATACAAGGAGAAGAGTTAGTTTGTTTGTAAACTATACAGGATGAATCATAGGTCGTGATCAGAATTATAAAAATATAATTATATACATGATTCGGAACCACTTCTGCCATGGGACCAACTTTGTCCATGCCAAAATAATATAAAAGTGCCTGTAAAGGTTGAAAACAAAAAAAAACTTATGAAAGAAATCTAATCTTAACTTAGTAGACATTTTTATTTAAATAAATAATGCTCATAGATATTTTATTGTTATATTGTCTATAAAACAATTTGACAACAAAAATAGGGCTAGGGCAGAGATATATTTCAAGGAATGATGTATAGAATTTTTTTTTCCTGAAACAATGTCATCTCTGATGTATTGAAGGAATTAAAAAAGAACAATGGAATATTTAAGTTCAACTATCATCGACTTTAATATTTTTCTTGAGCAAGCAAATCCAGCTGAAACGCCAGTTGACAATACGGGTGGCAAAAAGAAAAATCTATACGGAGACGACAGCCCCCACCCGTCTAGCACCTAGCTATGAGGCGACATAAATTGGAATAGTATCGGTGTAGCGCCAAGAAAACTATTTAGAATATGGTTTTTATTAAGATTTATTAAATATCCTGCAGAGATATTAAGAGAGTAATTGTTAATAGTAATGATTTATGAATGCTCAAGGGAAAATGGATATCTACTTACAAAATGTAAGTTTAAGTTTGGTACCTGGCAATCTTGAACTGGTCTAGGTGTTACAAAATAAGGATAAGCCCTTAAGTACCCCATATTTGACATCCTGGCGGTGGTCAACCACGGCGACTGGAGAAAAGAAAAAACAAAACAAAACTGGCCAGTGAGAGTGTTGTTTGTGAGCTCTCAAGTACCTAACTGACTTACTTAGCTTACCTTTGCAGGGAGTATACGAGGACACTCCCCACTTGTCACCACCTCTCTGATATACTCGTAATTGTTATGTAGCTAGTGACCGTCAGGCCTTAATTCAATTCCTCCCGCTTGTTTGTGTGGTCGAAACGTTTGAAATTATTGATCTGTTCTCGTCAGATACACTGATCTATATCTAAGACGGGGCAAAGACTTTATTACATTTTCAATAATAGTAGTTTATGCAACTGCTACATAATGAGGGGCATTAAAACACAAGTGTGTTGGTTTTAATGCCTAATTATGTACAGTTGCAATTTTGCTTGCGTTAATTTCACAGCACTTGTGGCCTTACAGTTTTGTACGGACTAAGTGCCAGTTGCACCAACATACGAATTACGAACACAGACCGGTCATCGTCAAATATGGCGCCGGTAGCTGTCATCCCATAGAAACTTGTCAAACTTTCCATACAATCAGATTTGACGAACACCGCTTACGATTACAGACGGTTTGGTGCAACGTGCAACCCAGCCTAATACCAGTCCTGCAGCTTACTTGTACAAACTTGTCAAAAGCAAGCTGTTTTATAATCGCACTTACTTGTAGTGTAATTAATTCCATATGTATATCTAGTTTTTTCATTCGGTTTTATATGTCAGCAACCGTTGCAATAAACCTCTATAAAGTCCAACTTGTACATGGTCCTTGTAGCCGGATAAATGAATAACACTAACTTTCGTACTTCTTGCTATCGACCCCTGCGAGGGGTGGGGGTGGTGGGTGGCTACCCCACCTAGCTCACCTAGGAAACTTGACACGAATTGGAAGCATCGGGTGGTGAACGACGTCCCTGTCTTCAACAGTTTTTACTTAGCGCTAAACTAATGTTGTGTTACCTTTTCACCTTTTTAACATGAACGGGTGGTGGAAAGAGACAGGTGGCTTTTAACACCGATAGGCGGTATTATGCAACAAGAGGAAGATGAAAAAAAAGGAAAGTGTATGTTATTACATTGCATCACTTACATTTTACAACAAATTAATTGCATGCATACACCAAAATTGTAGCTTAACTTTAAGTGTCTTCAGCCTAGCATGATTGCGATTATGTCGAGCATATAATAGCATTCGTCCCTCTCGCACTTACAAACCTTGATCGGCTGAATCTCCGTTAATTTAATAGTAGGCCTAAAATATTTGTCAGCAACGAACTTTAGGGAATTTAAGTCTCTTTAACTTTGTTATACAATACTAGCTTTTACCCGCGACTTTGTCCGCGTGACCTTGTATTTTGTATAAAAAGTATCCTATATGTTAATCCAGGCTATAAACTCTTTGTGTACCAAGTTTCGTCTTAATCCGGTCAGCCGTTTTTGCGTGCTTGAGTCACAAACATACTAACTTTCGCATTTATAATATTAGTACGTATAGGAAGTAGGATGGTAGGATAAGTAAAAATGTCATTAGTTTAAGGGATATAAGCAAAAATTTTAAAAATGTCACACGTTTACCCAGGATAGTTTTCCTAGTGTACATAACAGCTGGATAAAAAGTGTTATCCAGATTTTTTGAACCGTCCTGACTTGGCGGGGCGGGTTCGATATGTGACATTTTTTTCTTTGACGTAAATTTACTGACGTCGCAAAGATTCTAACTTGAAAGAATACTGACAGTATTACATTTGCGCAGTAGTAATATTATGCGCAGAACCGAACCAGTACTAACTTCGCATCGTCCCGCTTCCGCGCATTCCGCGCCAGTCAGGAAGCACTCATTTTAATGTAGGGGCGCAGTAAAAAGTAGTACTGAGTTGACTGACAGTTGACACTGACATTTGACAGTTTTCTCATATCGTACCGCCTCCGCACCAACAAATCAGGAAGTCGCCTTAGTACCTATAGATGTACTGGCTAAAGTTCTAAGAAGTAAGCAGCATCTCAATGTCGTCGTCACGTACGTGTTCTGTATGCTACGTGCATCGGAACGTCGTATTTTTGTTTCGATGCGACTTAAGAGTTATCGTCGCGGTGAGTACGTAAATAAGGCTTTAGGGGTTAATATCAGGTGTGAGGGTGTTCTCGAAGAAGGGTTATCAATTGTCCCATTCTTTGTCACTGGGTGTCACAGAATAGATCAGGACACTTGTTAAATATATCAAATAGCCCTGATTTGTGTCACATCGAGTTATGTTTCAGTTGTTCCTTTTAATTTTAAATAATACTGAATTAATTTTATTTATTATGTAACCTCACTAACATAGATATAAGTATAATAATGTAACTTAAACATATATGGATTTATTCTGAAATAAATTATTTGAATTGAATTGAATTGAATAAAATCGTAAGTAAATGTTTCTTAGTTATTATCTATCACAAAGAGAGACATAAATACTTATAAAACAAAAACGAAATATTCGTTATGAAACAAAGTTAGGTAATATATGTTCACCAGCGGTAACGGATATAGGTACCCGTAGTTGCCATTTAAATTTGAACTTTTTGTGATTTCACATTACGGCCATCCGGTGAATATAAAAAAAAAATCCATAAAAATATAGATAAGGCACTTTCACAAGTGAAAAATTGTTTGTTAATTAAAATTTTGTTAAGTACGGAAATTTTACAAAAGATATATATGTTTTAAATCATTTGGTAATTAAACTTGAATTTGAAATTCGAATAGGTTAGGTAGGTACATTAAGAAGTTTCTCATCTATCCACGTTGAAAGCATAATTGCTCATCCAACAATATTAATAGTAATAGTCGTCCATTGAAACAGCCTTCCAAAAACTACAGAACTTGTAACCTAATGAACCATAAACTAAACCAATAAACAAAAACTTAACAACCATAATACAGTTTTGCTACTACTAAAAGTCCTATCCGTATTTGGGAGCCATATGAACTTACAACCTTGTCATTTTGTCATGCATAGTATAATCTATTAACACCAAGAACCAGTGGCATTGAACCAAAACGAACCGTATAGATTTTAAATTTATACCCATCTTACTAAAACTACAAACTAATGTGATGCCTGTTATTAAAAAGCCTTTAAGCGATTTCAACATCTACGCTCTTAACAATAGAGACAGCGCTATTATTTCAAAAGTGTAATTTCAAATTTGTAGATGCATCTAAATCTAACAAATTAGCGATGCGTTTATTAAAAAAAGCTGCAAACGATTACCAGACTTCAAGCGCTTAAAATAAAGATGATGATAGATTTTATGGAGTGCATCATAAAAAGTGGTGCTTGCAAGAGTGGCCAGGTATTCGGTGCGCGCGGAGGGTCTACTATAAAGTGAGCGATAAATAAAGTATCCACGCGTTTGACAAATGAGAGAACACGCGCTTTATGGTTGCGGCGTGTGTGAGCACGCCGGGGGTGTATTCTGTGGCTGTAGAACCTTTTGATAAAAGGAATATCGCAACTTAGAACAGGCAATAACGACACACAATAACATACTCCGGAAATTATATGTTGCGACTTTAACTACCTACTCGGTTTTTGTACTTCAATTCCACTACTACTACAGGAACCTATAGCGCATACGAATGTATGCCCGCCGCTTTCGCGCAAGTAAGTCCCACGAGATCACGAAAATCCGTTATGTAGAGAGTGACGGATCTGCATATGTTTCTAGCTGTCAGCACCACGAATCTTCACAACCTAATAAAGGAGCTGCAATTCGCTTGTGATTCTTATGGTGTACGTTCTGGAGGCTACGGTATCTGATTACCACCAAGCAGGCCGTCAGAACGTTTTCCACAATTGTTGAATAAAAAATAAATCCAACGGGCGTATTTGTACTGGGGCATCAGTGCGCTAGAGTGGTCCTTACCTTACCCCAGATCCCAGACCTTTCCCAGACCTTTTCCCAGACAAATAAAACAGATCTTTTCAAGACGAGAGTGAATAGGCACTAACAATATCTAGGTTCGCATGTAGGTAACACCCTATGCCTCATCATAACTTACCAATAGGTGAGATAGTGGTCAAATATTTACACAAACATTTAGTGACTCGAGTTCCTTTAAATTAATTTATGGTCATGTATTATGAAAAGAGAACTGATTGGAATATTAACTGAACGATGATTCACCAGTAACAGCCATTCCCATTTCTCCAGATCATAACCCCAAACAAACGATTCCAAAACGCAACACCATAATACCGCGCCGCTCAAACGTATCAGATTCACTCTGAAACCAGTAAAACACACACAGAATTCATATTAGCCGATTAATAAATTCCCAGAAGTTGGAATAAGACATAAATTTTAATAAAATATACCATAAAGCTATCGAGTTGTGGGATCTAAAGTGGACTAAGGTCGTGCCCGGCGCATTGTTTTATGGGGAAGATCGTCTTGAGAGATGGAGATGAAAGATTTGAAATTATTGCGTTTTTTGAGCTCAATTTGTCCGTTAGGTTGTTCATTGAGGGTTGGTGCTACTGTTGTTTATAATCATCGTAAGTTTTCTCGTACTTGTACATGTATAAATTCAAATTGGTTTTTGAACGGTCTCGAAATATAAAATTGCTAAAATTAACCCTGGATTGAAATGAGGTCACGTCCAACTTTTAACTCTTCCTCAACTTACATTTATCCCAGTTGCATTCTAAATGAGTTTAGGGTGCGTTTGCTAGATAATTCTACCTGATGGATTGTCATCGGCACAAGTTTTTGCGGATACGACTGCCATCTAACCTTTCAATCTAAAGAGGAAACTTGATCTCGTCCCGAGACGGACCTAAGTATTGGCTAAAGGACTTATCTATGCAGTAACTGGGGTCAACGCGCACAGGTACAAACACCAACAGAGTTAACTGACCATTCGTAAGCCTTATGACAATGCGTATAAAGTGCACGCACAGTCAGTTTAACTGTTTTGGCGATGGTACTACTATGACAGGGAAGCTCTAACAGGAAGGAGTGAGGTTATTCCGTCTGTTCAGATGGCGCTTCCGAAAAAACTAGTGCTAACGCCAAATCGTGGGATAAGCAAACGTTAGGAAGATGGATGGATGGATTTAAGTTATACCTACGTACTAAGATCGATGGCTTTTTTTTGTAAAAAAAATAAAAAAATAAAAATAAAATTCGTTTATTTAAAAGTAAAAGAACACAACATAAATTAGCCCATGGTCCCACACTAGGCACAGCCTGTATCGTGGTGACCGTTTGAATAAAATTACCAGTACAGAGCTTGTTCGGGTTGATATCCTATATTAATTATTATAAAACAAATAGAAATATACATGTGTTTATGTGCGTGTGTGTGTGTGTGTGTGTGTGTGCAGTGAGTGTATGGGTGTGCGACCGACAATCAATTAAAGTAAATCTAAACTACATTTTTAATGACTTGTTCAGTTTCAGAGTAATTAAGGCTATTTAACCAGGTGAATAATTTACGTTTAGCCTCTGGGAGGGATGCACTCTTGATATTACATAATTTGTTTACTTTGTTATAAAGGTATGGATGAAAATAATTAGGAAATCGTTTGTAGAAAGATGTATTACTGTGTGGTATTGGAATTTTATACACCCTTTTGCGCAGTAGCAGGGGATATAGTTCCGAAGAAATGGTCATACGATGAACCAAGAGAGCAACCCTCAGAAACATTAGCTGCCTTACAGTGAGAACGCCCCATTCCTTGTACAGTGTGGATGTGGCAAACAGCCGAGGCTTCCTGAGCATGACCTTTAGGATGAATCTTTGTGCCCTTTCTAAGCTTAAAAGGTGCGTGCTGGCGGCACTTCCCCACACCGTAATGCAGTATAAAAGGATTGGTTGGCAAATTGACATGTACACTAACTTTAAGATGTCTTTACCGGCAGAGTTTCGAAGTAATTTAACAATATATATTAATTTTCTAACCCTAGAGGACAAAGCTTCTATATGAGCCTTGAAATTAAGTTTTTCATCAAGAAGAACTCCTAGGTACTTAATCGAGCAACAGTTAGATATGACTTCATTAGTGCAAGTTAATGTGGTGCATGAAGTTATTGCAAGGTCAGGGCGATACGTTGGAGATGAAGCAGCAGTCTTGTGAAAGCAAAGGTATTTAGTTTTAGAAATATTTAACGTAAGTAAATTATGTGTTAACCATTTAGATACTTCGGCGAGGCCCTTTTCAGTCGCCGCAAAACAAGTTTCCCAAGATGACTCGTGGAAAATGAGGGCAGTGTCATCTGCATAGCAGACAATTTCGGCGTTAGTCATACAGATGGAAGGCAAATCATTGATATAAATCAAGAACAAAGTGGGACCGAGAATGCTTCCCTGAGGAACCCCGAAAGTTACTGCCCTTTGGGAACTGACTAAGGCGCCCAGTTTCAGGCACTGACTACGATTTGACAGATAACTTTTGAACCATTGTAGTGCGATGCCCCGAATACCTGACAATTCCAGCTTTCTTAGTAAAATAGGGATCGATACTGTGTCGAACGCCTTAGCCAGATCCAAAAAAACACCAGTGCAAACTTCGCCTTTGTCGAGGTAAGAAGAGACAAGACGAGTAAGTAGTGAGACGGCATCCTCAGTTGATTTACCTCGCCGAAAGCCAAATTGCCTCGGTGAAAGCATATGTTCGGATTCCAGAAATGTCACTAATTTGTTATTAACAAGTTTTTCTAAAATTTTTGAAAGACTTCCCAGGAGACTAATCGGGCGATAATTACCTGGGCAGTCTTTAGAACCGCCCTTGTGAATAGGAACGACTGCAGCCACCTTCCAAGTGTCAGGGAAAGAGCCTGTAGATAGACTTAAATTGAAAATATATGTCAGGGGTGGAGTTATTAAATCTTTGATGTGTTTGAGAAGGCGATTGTTAATTTCGTCAATGCCGGGGGCGCTATCTATTTTAAGATTTGTAATCAGGTCCCATACTTCGGCTTCATCGGTGGGACCCATAAAGAACGAGTTATGAGGAGAGTTTGTAACCTTCGCATTTGACGCTAGTGTGTCTTCAATGGTGTTGTCTCGAGTAAGGATTTTGTTAGCCAAGTTTTGTCCCACTAATGAAAAGTATTCGTTCGTAAAGTTTAGAGAATCCTGAACATTGGGTTTAATAGAGGCGAGTTCAGGCGACTGGTCGTTATTTTGTTTGCTGGTATGAGTAATATCATTAATCGTGCTCCACAATTTTTTCGGGTTATTTTTATGTTCAACAATTCGCTTGCTGTCATAATCATCCTTGATTTTACGTATTAATCCTATATAAAAATTCCTATACCGACTGTATGATATTTTGGCAAAGTCATTGTTTGGGTTGTTACGGTACTCAGAATGCAATTTATCTTTATGTTTTGAGCATCGGATTAAGCCTGGTGTCATCCAAGGCTTCAGGCAGTGCTGAGAGCGACGTATGTGTTTATTCACAGTGTTATTTTTGATAATAGGGACCAGTATTCCTGAAAAAGCGTTTGCTGCTTCCGTGGCCGAAGTTTTGGAAAAAACGTCAAGCCAACTTGACGGTTGTGGAACCTGACTGTGGCTTTATAGGCCGGGCCCAATAAAGCCATAGGAGTGGCCCAGGGAAAATCCAAGGAAAACCTCCGACACGAGCATACGGGCGGTTTAAACACGGGAATACTTTAAGAGTTTTCGCTCCAGTGACATTGGTTGAGCGGCTTCAACCGAATCTGAGGTGTCGGAAATCGAGCTACTGGGAGTTTTGTCGGTGGTTCACTAAACCTAGCCTAGCTGAGAAGAGTCCAGCAAGAAACTCAGCTAGGCACAACCGGGTCGGAAATCGCTGGCCACCGTTATAAAAAAATGCTGCTCGTAATAGTAGACAATCTTAACATAGATCAAATACCAAAAATATGCAAAATCATAGTGTTTATAGTTTTTTTATTTTATTTTCAAGACTTAAGTTTAACTTTGCATTGTAGCATTTATGTAAATCGTTAAATGTAAGTAATGAAAATATTTTTTCGTAAAAATAAGTTTTGAAGATGTCCAGAAGTAATAAATGTGGTATAGCTTTCTCGTGCCTTATGGCGTATGAAAGTGTGGTTGCTGGATATTTAAACGTCATGTCACTTAGTCAAAACAAATTTCATCAAAACTAAATAATAATAGAAAATACTGTTACGAGCGTGGGGTACGGGATAGAGTTAAACACCTGTTAGGCGCAACTATGGTTTTATTTAGCGACTTAGAAACGCCGGATAAGTTCACTGAGTCTACACGCACTAGTACACTGACTCGACTTACTCGCACAAGTCCTTAGAGTCCGCGCCTGCTAGTACTGACACAGTATACTTCACTTCACTAGCACTACTAACACTTCACTGTACTCACTACTATCACTTCACTTTTCCACTGTACCACTATTTCTCTCTCCGTTCCGCTCCGGTATTCACTCACTTTAATACTGCCCTGCGCCGGGACCTTGTTCCCTTTATATACCCCTATCGAACATTCTAGACGATAATTTCGATCTTCATTTCGATAGTCATTACGGTTGTCTTTTCGTTATTCATCTGTTTCGAGTAGCGTACACTATTCCCGAAACCTGTACCTTAACGTTGATTCTCGAATGTTCCAACCCCATACACTTGTCGTTTATTTTCTATAGCATGGAATTTTCTGTTCAGCCACTTCTTCTAGAACCTTCCATGCTACTCAGCCTAATGAAAATTATCACTTAACATTTTGAAATAACTTACAAAAAGTGCATCGCCAACGGGATTCGAACCGGGTCACTATGACTCCGTACCCAATGAGCTATACCACTGGGCCACGGAGACTGTTAGTAGAGTCGGCGAATATTCGAATCCCTTTATGACATGCCATCACCATGACAACCGAACTGTTTATACCCCTCCGTCGCAACATTGCCCTCCGCTAAGTCATGCTCGTCCCGAGCATGATCCAATCCAAATACCCGCATACCGTGCCAACCGTCGTATATGATCCCCCGAGAAAAGTTGAAGCCTCCGTCTACGTCGAACTGGGTGGTAAAGCCAGGCCATTGTTCCTTCTCCGAGCCTTCTTCCGTAGCGGTAGTACCGAGCCATCAACCTTCTTCCAAAGTTCTCCCGAAGATCCTTTCGTGGCTGGTTCGGCTTCAGACATCTGGTTCGAAGATGTCCAATGTTCTCTTTCAATATGCCATTATCGGTCCGAGTCTGGTTTACCCTTCGAACCAATATCGCAGCTTCGATTGCTAAATGCTGCCGTTTTCTATCGCCTCTGTGCTCACGCTCCTTCAACTGAGCGTGATCTTCTTGCTCTTCTCCAGCCCAGGATGAACAACCGTCGCACTGTGGCATTTCGGGCTTTTCTTCTGACGCCGAGATGATTGGTACACTGACACCATTACTGGACTCCGAGTCGATTATTTCCTCCCTTAACTGGTCCGTTACTGTCACTACCACTACGTTGTCCTCCTCACCGACAACGTCATCCGCTTCTCCAACGACATCATCTACCTCAGCAACAATAACGTCCTTCTCACCAACAACATCGACCACAGCTCCAGCAATGTCCTCCATCTCCCAAACAACGTCATTCTCCCTTCCAACAACGCCCTCTTCTTCTGCCACCCGATCTGTTCTATTCGGCCGGATGCGTTCATTAAAAACAGCAAACTCTTGTTCTACGGCTGCAATCACATTTTTACGTAATGACCTCCAACACTCCAATTGCCGTTCTTCTAGTTTCCGGGCCCATTCCGATTGTTCCGCTTGCTTCCGGGCCCGTTCTGCATCACGTTCCGCTTGCTTCCGGGCCCATTCTGCCTCACGTTCCGCTTGCTTCCGGGCCCGTTCTGCATCACGTTCCGCTTGTTCCGCTTGCTTCCGGGCCCATTCTGCCTGACGTTCTGCTTGCCGTTCCATTTGTTGTTCCATCATTAATTTTAATGATGCCAACATCGACACAACGTCACCTTGCCCAGATGCCGTGCCGGCTTGTTGAGTCACTTCTACTTCGACGGCACCTTGGCTAGACGTCGAAGCACCCGCTACGCTACGAGTCGTGACTCCATTTCTATCGTCGCATTCTATAACCATGTTGATTCTCTATCCCACTTCTGACACCAAATGTTACGAGCGTGGGGTACGGGATAGAGTTAAACACCTGTTAGGCGCAACTATGGTTTTATTTAGCGACTTAGAAACGCCGGATAAGTTCACTGAGTCTACACGCACTAGTACACTGACTCGACTTACTCGCACAAGTCCTTAGAGTCCGCGCCTGCTAGTACTGACACAGTATACTTCACTTCACTAGCACTACTAACACTTCACTGTACTCACTACTATCACTTCACTTTTCCACTGTACCACTATTTCTCTCTCCGTTCCGCTCCGGTATTCACTCACTTTAATACTGCCCTGCGCCGGGACCTTGTTCCCTTTATATACCCCTATCGAACATTCTAGACGATAATTTCGATCTTCATTTCGATAGTCATTACGGTTGTCTTTTCGTTATTCATCTGTTTCGAGTAGCGTACACTATTCCCGAAACCTGTACCTTAACGTTGATTCTCGAATGTTCCAACCCCATACACTTGTCGTTTATTTTCTATAGCATGGAATTTTCTGTTCAGCCACTTCTTCTAGAACCTTCCATGCTACTCAGCCTAATGAAAATTATCACTTAACATTTTGAAATAACTTACAAAAAGTGCATCGCCAACGGGATTCGAACCGGGTCACTATGACTCCGTACCCAATGAGCTATACCACTGGGCCACGGAGACTGTTAGTAGAGTCGGCGAATATTCGAATCCCTTTATGACATGCCATCACCATGACAACCGAACTGTTTATACCCCTCCGTCGCAACAATACTATGTCAAATGTATAAAAAAACAAATAAAGCCAAATAATATCAAATCATCATCATCATCATCATCATCAGCCTATCTACGTCCCACTGCTGGGCACAGGCCTCCTCTCATAGATGAGAGGGATTGGGCAGTAGTCCCCACGCTGGCCCAGAGCGGGTTGGAGACTTCACGTACAACTTTGAATTTCTTCGCGGATGTATGCAGGTTTCCTCACGATGTTTTCCTTCACCGAAAAGCTAACGGTAAATATCAAATGATATTCCGTACATAAGTTCCGAAAAACTCATTGGTACGAGCTGGGATTCGAACCCACGACCGCCGCTTGACAGCCGCACGCTTGAACCACTGGGCTACCGTAGCTTAAAGTAGCCCTTAAAATTATTTATAAAGAACTAAAATTAAGGAAAAAAAAATTGTAATGTAATAGATTTTGGATGAATTATTCCACATCTTATTCATCAATATCAAATAATAAAACAATATTAATTATTAAAAAGTCTTAATATTAAAATCACAAATAAATCAGTGGATCTGTTGATTGTATAATTACCATCGAACCATTATAACACTAAGATTAACTCACATTTCACATAATCAAAATAATAACAACGACCGCACACATTTCGATTAACCACTAAAACTACCTAATTACGAGTAGAGCCGAATAGAGTGGAAATGTCTGACGAAATTACCCCGAGTCTGAATCACAGTAATTGCCGCTACTGGGCTTACGGACAATCTCCTGGCGACATCCCTGTCGCTTTCTTACCTGAGCGTCAGCGTATTGATATCTCTTTCTCGATTATAGTTTTATACATTTTAATTTTTGCGCCTAAGTTGATAAGTCTCGGATTGTGTGTAATCGATTTTGAATCTTAAGTTAAGGTGACGTCGGTTTGTTTTGGATTAGCGTGGTCGTTGGATATCAGTATTGGTTTCGAGATTATAATGGTGTTTCTACATTGATAGAAATGCGAATTGCAATTGAGGATTAAATTTTATTCCGCACTTACTCAGTTGGTGTAATCTAATAAGGAATTTATAGCAATTTAATGGTCTATCAAATTGTTTTAAAATAAAATTACCCGCACACAAATTCAATGTTTTAATCGAAACTGTGTTGATGATGAACGAGAGTTTGCTGATCATTAAAATTAATGAAATTCATTAGAAAATAGGATTATTAAAACTACAAAATGGCTTGAAACATAATTTCTATTTATATCTTAGGTACTTTAATTTTTTTAAATCGGAAAGTGACTATAGGCTACGGTACCGTAAGTTTGACCTAATAGTACATTACTTACCAAGGGTGCTAAAACAAAGAATGTCTCAGATCGCAGGTATTTTACGCCCGAGCCGAAGGCAAGGGCGATAAATATGCGATCTGAGGCTTTCTTTATTATCGCCCGTGGTAAGTACAAAATTTTATGTCACCCCCCTGGCCAGGAAGTGGGTTTTTTCGCGCGCGGAGCGTGCGATAATGGCCACTTTATGGCCAGGTGTGACATAAAAGTATTTTTTTATAGATACTATAAATGACAGTAAGTCTACATATCCTAAGTTTGACAAGCCACGTAAACAACTGCTGTATGCTTATTCTTTACGTTCGTGGTTTAAAAAACTGTGTTGAATACAGTTATTGCTATTTGTTTAAGTAAACACTTCTTGACTTGATTTCTGGCTGCTACAGAGCTAATGTCTCTTTCATGTTTAATCGTAAAGCGTTTATAGGCTATGGTGTCTGCTTGTCATCAGTTCGTATGGTTATTTGCCATGGTGGTGGTATAAAAACCGTGTTGAACACAGTTACTGAGATGTGCTCATATCAACACAGCCCAATAACCACTGATTTTCCGGCTGCTACACAGCTACTGTCTCTTTCTTGTTTAATCGTAAAGCTACAGCGTCTATTTATCATCATTATTATTATCATCACGGCAGTGGTTTATATAACGTGTTGAACACAGTTATTGCCGTGTGATCATGTGAACACATTACCCACTGATTTTCCGGCTGCTTCCAAGTTACTGTCTCCTTGTTCATAGGCTACAGCGTCTGCTCGTCATCAGGCCGTATGCTTGTTTAAAACGTGGTGGTATAGCAAATATGTTGAACATAGTTATTGCGATATGCTCATGTGAACGCAGCCCAATAACCGCTGATTCGCCGGCTGCGTCAAAGGTGCCGCCGTCGATCGCGTAATTATGCGCAGGATTACTTTTGTTTTGAACAGAGCTACTGTTTGTTACTTGTTCGATCGGAAGGTTTGGAGTTATAGTCGAAGTGTTCAAGACGCTCAAGCACGCTGTTTTCGTATTTTCCGAGTGATTTCGTTAGTCTTGTATATTAGTAATGTATTTAATTAATTTTCAATACTATTATCGTCAACTACTTGCCGTATTATGGGCGAACGTTATTAGGAAAGTAAGCCACTGAATTAGTGTTTAAAGAAAATGTATTACATCGCCATCGGATTAGATATATCATAAAATTTGGCGTTGGCAATAGGTTTAAGAAAGCAACTGCCATCTGACCTTCCAACCCAAATGGAATAAACTCTCCAGACCTAACCAGACTTCATGTCAATACAAAACTTTTCTAAAACTATTTATTGACGTTTTCGTTTCCGAATAAGAGTCCCAAAGTTCAAACGTTTATTGCTTTGTATTAAAGGAAAACATTCTAATCATACATAATAAATCTTATGGTTTTTTTTACGGTCGACATTCAAACATTATCAAATTTACGAATTTAATGTTAAATTAATGAAGAAGCGCCACACTTCTTAGAACGCCAAATTTAGTACGCTAAGATAATAAGTGTCTTACTCGTATTTATGTAAACGGAACGAGCTATATTTATAATCGTGGCTCTTTATGTCAAAGTAACTAAGAACATATATAAAAAAGCTTGGTCTTAAATCAACTCAAGAGTAGAGAATATGTACTTATTGCCAAGGGCCTTACACAGTTCGAATGACGAACTCTATGTCAGTATGATACCTTTTCACGGCTAAATCACCGCACTAACTGTTTTTTGTTTTAACATGCAAAAAGAAATTTATTCGGAGACATGTGAGCGGAGTCACACCTTTCTGTAATTCGCTGGTGGACATCATGTTCCCAATTGTCTAAAAATGGTTCAAAATCTTTACGCTCAATTTAATAAACATTTTCTATTCAACCTAATCCGTATCCAATATAAGTCAACACTGACAAATACGATTGCATATTTTACGTCAAACCTGATATACCAAAATATCAAAGATATGTATCCAAATCTTTGATTCTATGCAATTTGGACGCTCATTTCTCAATATTTGACTTCAAACCGATGCGCTCTATATTATAAACAACTTGCAATAACGCTTGAAAAACTATCGCCAAGCAAAAATGGCTTTAAACCCCTATACAACAAGCATGATAAGTAATTCTTGAAAGTGCATTTTGAATGATTTGAAGACGGATATGTCTCAATAAGGTGTGTTGTCCATCACAATCGATTGGTCTCGAAGCGACGCGAACGACAAAAAAGTTGATCACGGTGTTCCATCAAAATAACGACTTTATTTAAGTTTGACAATGAAATATCGTAGCGCATTGTGACCATGTGTGGAGGTGAGATGAGTGTAGGGTAAGAGATAGTATAGGTGACATGTGAAATATGTAGATAACCCTGATAATAATTTTCCCGCGTTGGGAGCAAGACCCATTTAAGTGAGAGTTTGTCTTAATTCGTGTTGTTTTTTATATACACCACGCATTTTCAAAAGAGAATATAGATGTTTTTGCTGTGCAAGCCTACATTAAAAGTTTGCATCCAATATACCGTACCGTAATGATATTTCAAATCAAATCAGCCAAATCAGAATTGACATATACAAATCGACTCCGTCACTGATTTAATTATAATAAATTGTAATAAAATAAGTGTCCACTACACGGGGCCTGACCTCAATCTTGATCGATACAGCTAAGCCGACAATACTGATTGACGTCAATAAAACACCGTATTGACTGGGTCACAATGAAACGGGTTCGATACTCGGTGACAGCGATTTAGGAGGATAGTTTTTGGGGTACCGTGCTAAAAACAAAAACATTACAGGGCACACAAGTATCCATTTAGTTGAGGAAGTTCAATCTAAAATATTACATAAACACAATTTTTTTGGGATAGTTCCTGCAAGGTTGCCATCAAGAATGTCATATAGAAGTAGAAAAGTTTGTATCGTGATTGAAGCTAGTAAAACATAGTATTGACCGGGACATAATGCCAATGGTTGACTACTAGAGAATGTCTTATGGCATTAACTCCTCCAATTGCACTTTAAAATACCTAAATAATAGAACGGGTTCGATACCAGGTGACAGATATCTACGAGGACAGACTCTGGGGTGTCAAGCATGAAACAAAATAATTACAATACTGATCCAAAAATTTAAGCTAACTAATACGAGTGCCTAACCAAGACATTAACATGGATATTAACATGGATATAGGTCCTACAATGTCTAAGGGAGTTTAAAAATGTCCTAAAGTAGCAGAAATTGACGTCAATGAAATATCCTATTAGAGCGCAACCCGTTCTAAAGTTCAATGCTGTGTGTCAGGGATTTAGGAGAATAGTTTTTGAGGTACTATATCCAAAAACACAGGTGTTCTCCTGAGATATTGAGATCTTTTTGTGTAGAGTTGAATGTCACCTAGGTCAAGAACTTTGGGTTCAGAATAAGTCATCATAAGTTTCTGTTCTGGTCTTGGTCGTCCACTGCTTACAATCGTGTCCGTCTTGAATCTTTTTGGAGACTTCTGTGACTCTGGCCGGCATTCCATCTGCGATATTAGACCGGTCCCCATTATCCTGATATATGACAGAGACGTAAAATTAGATATATATCCCGTTCTATCAAATACTCTTGATAGGTATCGGGTCAGATTTGGATGTAAAGAGTATGATGTGTGTATTGATGACCATAGCGTCATAATCATGTTCTTATGATTGAAAGCAAATTGATTTTACCGGTATTGTTAGGTGTTGTTGGGTAAAAAACTGTGGAGATATTCTTCGAATGCTATGTACAAAACTGTGTGTGTATTTAAACAACACTAAATTGTTTATCATCAATTAAAGTCTTATAAGCTTTTCTATTGCTACCCCAGATTGTAAAATTTGTGATTGTCATTATCACCTGCATACACCATTAGACAATCTGTCTATTCTAAACAACCTTTTCTCCTCATCTATTTGACCTCAACAATCCAGTGCCAACCTTAGATCTAAGCTATTAATATACTTTAAAACTGTTTCGACAGACAGTTAACCGATATTAAGCTTTCACACTTCGAAGTCCACACCAATTACGCTTCTAACCATCCCGTATCCAAAAGACACTTAAATATTCACTTTTCTTATGCTCATAGGTTCTTTTGTCTTCAAATAGTGAGGGCCATTAACATTTCTAAAAGGTCTTCTTAGTGTACTTTGGCTGTTGTCGTTTAAGTTATTTTGGAGTTGAAAATAGGCGAACGTCTGTGCGATCCATCAATGTTGTACTGCCGGGCGCAAGCGGCAGATAAAAATGATTAGTCTCTCAGATCAAGATAATCGGTATTGAGGCGATCGCATCTCTATAAATTGATCGGACTCTGGTGCTTAGGATACAGGGTGCTACAAAATGAAATGCTTCCAAACTTCGACGATTCATCGATGATCATAGGATTCACGATCAAACATAGGAGTTTCTCGATAGAATCGAAACAAAAGAGCGGAGATCCTAAAATGTACGTGAAAGTTATATGTATTACTTACGAGGAGTCATGGTAATGTCGAAAACTGTTGCAACTTTCACCCTGAACTCTTAATTTGATAACTATCCAATTATAAATTTAAAAAATGAAAGCCGTTAGTGATCGCTTTTCTGTTGTGAAATAAATATTAGGGATATAGAGACCTTCGTACTTTAATCTTATGTGACATGTATATTGTTTTAACCTGTTTTGTGTACAATAAAGTGCTTACATACATACATACTTTTTCATTGCTGAGGATCCTGCTAACCAAGTCTGAAACCAACATCTCCCTGTCGGTTGCTTCGTGAAAACCGTTAACCATTCTATCTTATCAGATCGAGTGGAGTTTTTCTCTTAGTATTAATATGAATTTAGAATCTCATAACTGGGTGGATCAACTATTTTTTGTTGCTCGTTACCATGGTTAAATCTCCTGTGTTATTCTTTAAAACTGTGGTTTTTTAGGGTCTAAATATACTAAAAAGAAATCCATTTAGCCATGGGTCATGTATTGAGCATTCTTGAAGTCCATATTATAAACATTTTTCTAAGAAACTCTGACTTACTGTTGTCCTCACAGGACAGAATAACAACAAGAAAAAGTTGATCGACCCAACTAACAACTCAAAAAACATCATTCTGTATAGTTCGATGGCACACGGCTGGAAGATCCCGCGCCGATACTGTCGCTGTGACAGATAATCTCGGCATCAGTTCGACGAGCATCGACGCGGCTTCCTGTACACTGTACCCACAGCACTGCTCCTTTATCATATTTACTATATTTGTCCATGAATTATTTATTTGAACTTCACTTAATTATAAACAAGATAATACGATACATACAACAACTAAATTAGATCCCCCAGGTCGGAACACATTAGGCTGGCTGTGTTCCCCTGCTGGATTGCTGAGATGCCAATGTTCTGGGCAAGGAACGAGCCAGCCCTACGGTCCCCTAAAACTTCGACTAATACTCGTAATTTTGAAATTTGGCGAAAAATTAAATCATATTCGAAATCCACTAGAAATGCTAAAACTTGACAAATGTAAGTCCAAAAAATAGACCTTTTTATACCAAAAATACTTCAGAAAACGCTCTTTAAATTCACAAAATCTAAAACTATGCTCCTGTGATCGTTAACAATCTTCAGGAAAAACAAAGCACAGAAGAGTTGTTGTGACCCTTGCATACCTACATATGCGATGAATGGTTTTAGTACTTGTATAATAGGATGATATTGAAGGATATACACGTATAATTAATGCCCATACACCTGGACAGGTCTCGTTTAATTAATTTTATATCCTATAGGACGGTTCACAGAGTTAGGACCTAAGACAAAATGCTTCCTTGAATTTAGATGCACATTTTTAACTATTAAGAACATCACTTACTGCTGGCAGCCTAAGGGATCTGGTCCTTGTGGACTTCGTTGTTTCCATCCAAACCACAAAGTCATAAAAATTAAAATATCTTTCTAATGAACTTGACCGGAAACCTGAACGTAATAAGTTAATTAGAGGTTTATGTTATCACTTACGGGAAACTAAATACTGGTCATCCGATGAAATAGTTTTTATATGTTCTAGTACGAATATTCCCAAACAGGTGGTCAATTCAGCATCGATCTCACGCACAATCCCAATCACATTTTTTATAGCATCAAAAACTGTATCAACTCAACGGCTTTCAATATGCGATACCCATATTTAATCCTCTTATAGCCACGTCTCTAAAATAACGAACATAAAGGCTAATTTCGAATATCGAAAACTTGAAGAAAAGAATTCCCAAATAAGGTATCGCAAACATATTTTTGCAGTTGAGAACATTTGGGTTACGTAAAAATAAGAATTTAGTTCATAAATTCTAGTTATATTTAATCTAATTCAACTATTTATAGAAGATTTCTTGCTTAGTCCAAGCTTGTACGCAATTTAAAAAGGATCTGGACAATACTTTGTTAAGGGATGTTAAATACAAATATTTACAAATTGGTTTAGAACTAGGTTCATGTGCTAAGAATTTCGTCAGTAATATTTACAATTCACTTATACGTAATAAATTAGTCATCAAACAATTTCACATTCCATTACTCGTTATCAGATTACTATAAATAGTCCAATATCTCAACTCCTGAGTTTGATTGTTAAAAGATATACTAGATGAACTACTACTACAGTACTATTTATTAGTAACTAAACATTTTGTCACTTGTTAATATTTTGGCTCCGATACACTTACGAACCGAGAACCAACTGCATGTTAAAATTGGTTCTGCTTCACAATAAGATTTTTTTAACGACGAAGGTTGACATCGCTTTTCAGATTGTGGTAAAAAACGTTATATTGTTCCGGTAGATATGGATACAAGTGTTTTTTGAACCGATTTGTTGTTTATATTGTACTTTTTTTCGATAGGGATAATCGGATTATGTTTTTTGCCCTCTATCGGCTGATTTTTTGTCGGTTGTTTCTAAAATACGTATTTTATGTGGACGGAGTAATTGTTTCCGAATACTGTATTACTTATTTTCAATATTCAATTAACTTTCAAAAGGATAAGATGTAAAAATCTTAGAAGTTCTATTAGGTAATTTAAGGCTTCGATTCAATATTTTATGAACTACTTACAAAAAAGAACTACAGACCGCAAATAATGCCCATCATCGAGTCCATTTCATTCTCTGCCACAAAAAATGACATAAAATCAATATTGTATGCAATTGTCATAATGACCGCTGAAGTAATAAAAGTTCGATCTCAGAAGCGCCTTATTCTGGAGAACTAACATTAATTTTAAATAGAAAACTTCCGTGATATGAGTCTGATACATATTGAAATATAATAAACGGGTCACTCACGTCTTTATCGTCGAATATCGCTCGACATGTTTCGGGCCAATACGTGGTCCTTAATCATGAGTGGTCGCGACGGCCTCGCGTTTAACACTCAGTGTTTACGTCGGTTAGGTTTTGCTAAAACTGCATCATTGAGGATACCAAAGTATTGGAATTTAATTAAAGAAAATTTAACAACATCTAGGTTCCTAATAATTAGGAATGTATTTTTGAGGACAGACTGATACTCAGTAGGTATATTCTTATATAGTGAAGTTCCTCTGCTATTGACACGATTGGTCAGAGAATAGGTAACTGCATGTGTTTTTTTTTTAGATTATGACTTTTTTTTAAGGATTTCTTGTATTGACAGCTCATCCTCGGGATCCCTAGCGACTCTCAAGTGATAATATGGGTGTGTGGGCATGGGTACTTTTTAATGGTTATCGAAGGAACTGGCTGCTAGATGATTGAATAAGGAACGCACAACTGCAATTATTGTTTTGAGTGACGAATGAGTGTGCAGTGACCTATGCAGTGTGCAGTGACTCAATCGATTTGTAAAAGTGTTTTAAGTAAATAAGAAGCTTATTCCAAGAAAATATTTTATTATTTTATCGTGGATGCTGTCCGGTCTACATGGGTACAAAAATTCCTAACAACTTTATCAAAACATTTCACAGTCGTTAGAATACACCCGTGCGCCGGCGCCGCGCTCTCTAATTTGTAAATCGAACCGACGGCAGCGCCATCTAGTAGCCGGTTGGCGGTCACCACTCGCCCTCCCACTTGCTACTGGACTTCTGTTGTTTATTATTGTTATCTTTTTCATTTGTTTAAGGTTGAGTCGTGATGCAAAGCTGGAAAAACATTATAAATGTTGGTGGAAAACTTAATAAGTTTATGGGCCCAGGTTGCAGTTTTAAATTTCCTGTCTTATACGTACTAATGGTGTTATTCATAAACGTTAAACCTATTTTAGCTAAAATGCCGTTGAAATTAATTAGTGTTTAGGTATTTGTCACGTTACTTTAGTGTTTTAGAGAAAGTGTATGTTACGGACAGCCACCTAGGATACGTGCACAGTATATGGTTTAAGTGAGAAACGAGCAAAAAGGTTTTTAGGTAGCCTCATCGCAATTATGTAATTTAGAACAAAACGCCGTTAGCCAGTTTGTGGAAGTAACAACGACATCTAGGGGGACATTTGTTAAACTGCAAAATTGGTTATGAAAACCGACACTAAGTAGTGCCATCTGTTGGCGAGTAGAATAAGCTTTGTACTAGAAAGCCCGCCGGAATTCGAAAGTTCTCGAAGTTTAAGACAGAGATCATGCTGTCCTTTTCTAACTTTTCTTGATTTTTCGATTATCTAGAAATCTCGATTTTCTTGGTATAAAAACGAGCAAATGTGCCCCCCGAAGTCAGTTTCTGATTATAAGCGGTACCGTAAAAGTGAAAAGAGAACAAGGGAAGAAAAATAGCAAATAGTGCTCAGTGTAAAGTGTAATATTATTGTAAGTACAGTAAGTTAATTGTTAGTGCCTAGTTACAGTGCCTAGCCTAGTGTTAACCATAGTGCCTTGTATATATGTTCAGTCTGTAAGTAATCAGTGTAAATAAATCAGTGATTCTATTCAGTGGTTTAATTAAGAGGATTCTCGGTCCTGTTCATATTAGTGTGTGTTGTGGTGTGTCAAGAGCGTTGCTGGCAATTTCCTCGGCGGAACGCAGAACCTTGGTGAGACGCGACCGTGTTCCACGAGACGTGCCGGCGGAACCCTACGCTCGCGTGAGCTATCAAAGTGATACTACTGTGGCCCCGCGTCGCCTACAGTAAGTTTGGTCCTTCGAACCGGATATCTACAGTAAGTTTGGTCCTTCGAGCCGGATCAGGACCGGACCGGATCGAGTCGAGCGATCCAGAACCCCGTGTCGGTATCGGGACAGTGAACCTCCGTGCGCGGAGATTGTGAAGTGAATCCTCTTACGTCAGTGTGAGTGGACAATATAGTGGCACTGTGAGTGACTGTACCGTGTTTGTGAGTACACTGAGCAATTGACTCTGTCTCTGTCTGTGTTAGTTATTGACTCTGTGTTGAAAAGTAACAGTGAATTATTTATCAAGATGATGACGCGTAGCAAAACAATGAACAAGGCTGACGACCAGGAGCGTCGTCAGATGTTGGAGGAGCCGACGCAGGGCCACGCGAGGACATCCGTGGGGGGTATCGCGTGGACGTTCGGGCAGGAGCAGGACCCCTTCAAAGACGATCGTCCCAAAAGGACTGGCGCGATCCCGAAGGGCTGCAGAATGGGTGGATGTATGGTTGCGAAGGACGCCGACATCACCCGCACCGTGGATAAGGGCTCCAAGACAGGTGGCGGTATGGTTGCGAAGGACGCCGACGCCACCCACGCCGTGATGGCCGCCGAGGCGGCGGCCCGCGAGGAGATCATCGCCCACGGCCGGCTTCCGGAGGAGGGAGCGCGAGGCGAGCAACGTGACGCGGGTGCGCGCGCGCCACTAGTAGGACGTGTGCCATCGGTCCGGTCACACGCCAGCAGCACGGCGATGAGAAAGAGAGAAGCGGAGCTACGCGCATTAAAGCGGCTTGCGGAGATCGACAAGGCGCTAGTTAGGAAAAGTCTCGCAATTGAATTACAGGCGATCGACGATGAGGGATCGCGAGGCGAGCGACACGACGCGCGTGCGCGCGCGTCATTAGTAGGGCGTGTGCTATCGGTCCGGTCACACGCCAGCAGCACGGCAATGAGGAAGAAGGAAGCAGAGCTACGCGCATTGGAACGGCTTGCGGAGATCGAACGGGAGCTGATTAGGAAAAGGCTCGATTTGGAATTACAAATAATCGATGATGAGGAGGCATCATTGTCGTCGCATTCATCGCGAGCAACATCTCCGCCGCCACCGGTACCGCTTATTAACGCGACCAGCAAGGTTGACGAGTGGTTCAACCATCAGCAGAGACAGAGGCAGGACAACGAGGACGCAGCGCGCCGACCCGACGTCGGAGGCCGGCAGAACCCCGCGGGAGAGACGCCTCTCGCACCGCTGCGAGTAGAGCGCGCCCTATCGCCGTCGCGAGGGCCGCGTGTATCATATCGGCCACCGTTGCCCGATCGTTGCGAATGTAGACTCGGCGACAATGGCGCTTCGAAGGCTGGCCGCAGGGCACGGATGGCCGGCCGTCGTGAACTCGGGCAACGCGACGAAAATCCGAGGCGCCAAAAGGGAGCTGCACAGCGCGGACGCCAAGTGGGTGCCAGCGCTGCGGGACGACGGCGTGCGCCGCAACATGGTGTGGCGCCTCACACCGCTGAGAGCTCCAAACCAGGAGGGAGCGTGGGAGCGCCTCGTGCGCTCCGTCAAGACGGCGCTTGGAGCCACGCTCCACACAAAGGCACCGCGAGAGGAGGTGCTCCAGACGTAACTCGCCGAGGCAGAGAACACGGACACCGCGAGGCCTCTCACACACGTCTCCGTGGAAGATCGAGACGAAGAGGCCCTCCGTCTGTCCATTGGGAGGATAGACGGGTCTGCCACCTACAGGCCCGTCCGACGAGGCCAACCGAGGCACTTGGCGAGCGAGCCAGGCGCTCGCCCATTACTTCTGGCGCAGAAGAGTGCGCGAAAACCTACCGACGCTTGCACCTCGACAGGCGTCGGCAAACAAGACCTCGGCCTCTACAACCCGATGACTGCGTGATCATCGATGAACTCAAACATGCCTCGCAATACGTGGCCGCGAGGCATCGTGCGGCGTGTGTTCCCGGGACCCGACGGCAACATACGATCGGCTGACGTCGAGACACGAGGCGGCGTGTTCCGACGGCCTGTTACGCGGTTGGCTGTCCTACCGATGCAACGAACAGACTGTGCACACACAGAGGAGGGAGAATGTTACGGACAGCCACCTAGGATGCGTGCACAGTATATGGTTTAAGTGAGAAACGAGCAAAAAGGTTTTTAGGAAGCCTCATCGCAGTTATGTAATTTAGGTCAAAACGCCGTTAGCCAGTTTGCAGAAGTAACAACGACATCTAGGGGGACATTTGTTAAACTGCAAAATTGGTTATGAAAACCGACACTAAGTAGTGCCATCTGTTGGCGAGTAGAATAAGCTTTGTACTAGAAAGCCCGCCGGAATTCGAAAGTTCTCGAAGTTTAAGACAGAGATCATGCTGTCCTTTTCTAACTTTTCTTGATTTTTCGATTATCTAGAAATCTCGATTTTCTTGGTATAAAAACGAGCAAATGTGCCCCCCGAAGTCAGTTTCTGATTATAAGCGGTACCGTAAAAGTGAAAAGAAGAACAAAGGAAGAAAAATAGTAAATAGTGCTCAGTGTAAAGTGTAATATTATTGTAAAGTACAGTAAGTTAATTGTTAGTGCCTAGTTACAGTGCCTAGCCTAGTGTTAACCATAGTGCCTTGTATATATGTTCAGTCTGTAAGTAATCAGTGTAAATAAATCAGTGATTCTATTCAGTGGTTTAATTAAGAGGATTCTCGGTCCTGTTCATATTAGTGTGTGTTGTGGTGTGACAAGAGCGTTGCTGGCAATTTCCTCGGCGGAACGCAGAACCTTGGTGAGACGCGACCGTGTTCCACGAGACGTGCCGGCGGAACCCTACGCTCATGAGCTATCAAAGTGATACTACTGTGGCCCCGCGTCGCCTACAGTAAGTTTGGTCCTTCGAGCCGGATATCTACAGTAAGTTTGGTCCTTCGAGCCGGATCAGGACCGGACCGGATCGAGTGAAGTGATCCAGAACCCCGTGTCGGTATCGGGACAGTGAACCTCCGTGCGCGGAGATTGTGAAGTGAATCCTCTTACGTGAGTGTGAGTGAACAATATAGTGGCACTGTGAGTGACTGTACCGTGTTTGTGAGTACACTGAGCAATTGACTCTGTCTCTGTGTGTATTAGTGATTGACTCTGTGTTGAAAAGAAACAGTCAATTTATCAAGATGATGACGCGTAGCAAAACAATGAACAAGGCTGACGACCAGGAGCGTCGTCAAATGTTGGAGGAGCCAACGCAGGGCCACGCGAGGACATCCGTGGGGGGTATCGCGTGGACGTTCGGGCAGGATCCCTTCAAAGACGATCGTCCCAAAAGGACTGGCGCGATCCCGAAGGGCTGCAGTATGGGTGGATGTATCGTTGCGAAGGACGCCGACATCACCCGCACCGTGGAGAAGGGCTCCAAGACAGGTGGCGGTATGGTTGCGAAGGACGCCGACGCCACCCACGCCGTGATGGCCGCCGAGGCGGCGGCCCGCGAGGAGATCATCGCCTACGGCCGGCTTCCGGAGGGAGCGCGAGGCGAGCGACGTGACGCGCGTGCGCGCGCTCCATTAGTAGGGCGTGTGCTATCGGTCCGGTCACACGCCAGCAGCACGGCAATGAGGAAGAAGGAAGCAGAGCTACGCGCATTGGAACGGCTTGCGGAGATCGAACGGGAGCTGATTAGGAAAAGGCTCGATTTGGAATTACAAATAATCGATGATGAGGAGGCATCATTGTCGTCGCATTCATCGCGAGCAACATCTCCGCCGCCACCGGTACCGCTTATTAACGCGACCAGCAAGGTTGACGAGTGGTTCAACCATCAGCAGAGACAGAGGCAGGACAACGAGGACGCAGCGCGCCGACCCGACGTCGGAGGCCGGCAGAACCCCGCGAGAGAGACGCCTCTCGCACCGCTGCGAGTAGAGCGCGCCCTATCGCCGTCGCGAGGGCCGCGTGTATCATATCGGCCACCGTTGCCCGATCGTTGCGAATGTAGACTCGGCGACAATGGCGCTTCGAAGGCTGGCCGCAGGGCACGGATGGCCGGCCGTCGTGAACTCGGGCAACGCGACGAAAATCCGAGGCGCCAACGTGGAGCTGCGCAGTGCGAATGCCAAGTGGGTGCCAGCGCTGCGGGACGACGGCGTGCGTCGCAACATGGTATGGCGCCTCACACCGCCGAGAGCTCCAAACCAGGAGGGAGCGTGGGAGCGCTTCGTGCGCTCCGTCAAGACGGCGCTTGGAGCCACGCTCCACACCAAGGCACCGCGAGAGGAGGTGCCCCAGACGCAACTCGCCGAGGCAGAGAACACGGACACCGCGAGGCCTCTCACACACGTCTCCGTAGACGACCGAGACGAAGAGGCCCTTCGCCTCCAGTTTGGGAGGATCGACGGGTCTGCCGCCTGCAGGCCCGTACGACGAGGCTGACCGACGCACTTGGCGAGCGAGCCAGGCGCTCGCCGATTACTTCTGGCGCAGAAGAGTGCGCGAAAACCTACCGACGCTTGCACCTCGACAGGCGTCGGCAAACCCGACCCCGGCCTCTACAACCCGATGACTGCGTGATCATCGTGGACCCAAACATGCCTCGCAATACGTGGCCGCGAGGCATTGTGCGGCGTGTGTTCCCGGGACCCGACGGCAACATACGATCGGCTGACGTCGAGACACGAGGCGGCGTGTTCCGACGGCCTGTTACGCGGTTGGCTGTCCTACCGATGCAACGAACAGACTGTGCACACACAGAGGAGGGAGAATGTTACGGACAGCCACCTAGGATACGTGCACAGTATATGGTTTAAGTGAGAAACGAGCAAAAAGGTTTTTAGGTAGCCTCATCGCAATTATGTAATTTAGAACAAAACGCCGTTAGCCAGTTTGTGGAAGTAACAACGACATCTAGGGGGACATTTGTTAAACTGCAAAATTGGTTATGAAAACCGACACTAAGTAGTGCCATCTGTTGGCGAGTAGAATAAGCTTTGTACTAGAAAGCCCGCCGGAATTCGAAAGTTCTCGAAGTTTAAGACAGAGATCATGCTGTCCTTTTCTAACTTTTCTTGATTTTTCGATTATCTAGAAATCTCGATTTTCTTGGTATAAAAACGAGCAAATGTGCCCCCCGAAGTCAGTTTCTGATTATAAGCGGTACCGTAAAAGTGAAAAGAGAACAAGGGAAGAAAAATAGCAAATAGTGCTCAGTGTAAAGTGTAATATTATTGTAAGTACAGTAAGTTAATTGTTAGTGCCTAGTTACAGTGCCTAGCCTAGTGTTAACCATAGTGCCTTGTATATATGTTCAGTCTGTAAGTAATCAGTGTAAATAAATCAGTGATTCTATTCAGTGGTTTAATTAAGAGGATTCTCGGTCCTGTTCATATTAGTGTGTGTTGTGGTGTGTCAAGAGCGTTGCTGGCAATTTCCTCGGCGGAACGCAGAACCTTGGTGAGACGCGACCGTGTTCCACGAGACGTGCCGGCGGAACCCTACGCTCGCGTGAGCTATCAAAGTGATACTACTGTGGCCCCGCGTCGCCTACAGTGTAGAGACAAAACAAGTTGAAGTTAATAGAGGTTTGATAACTTTTATGAGTAAGGGGAACGTGATTGCCAATTAATTTACTGGCAGTCGGTCGGCTGGTGAAGGAATCTTCAGTTAGTGATAATTACTTCACTTTTCGTAAATTATTTGAATGACCGATTGGTTGCATAAATTAATTTCCTAAAAGGTATAAAACTAAAACATAAAGTAAGTTGGTTCCTACATTGTTATTATCACTATTATTGTCCCGATGTGATCGGCTTTATAGGGAATTGTTTAATTAATGTAAGCAAAGGTTTTTTTTTTTTAATCTGTCGGTGGCTTTATTGGCTGAGCCCAATAAAGCGATAGGAGTTCGCGGTTGGAGGGTGGCCTGGGGAAAATCCAGAGGAACCTCCGATACGACCACGCGGGCGGCTCAAACACTGGAAGACTATATGAGTTTGCACTCCAGTGAGATTGGTTGAGCAGATTCAACCGTATGACCGCATAGGCTATACGTGTGATTGTAGAGAAATGAGCAATGGCTTCTTATCCTGTGATCAATCTTTTGGTTTGCATTAAAATCATCGAAACAACTCAAATATTATACAGCAATTCAAATTTCAATCAATGTAAGATCATTACAAATCAGCTAAAAACCAATACCAATAACAAACTAATCGGTAATTCCAAAAGCAAGCTACCTGTAGTTTATTTAAGATTCAAAATCCCTCGTGCAAAGTGTTTCGTGCAAAAATCGAAATATATAAAACTATAATCGAGAAAGAGATATCAACACAAGAATGTAACAGGTTAGAGCGCGACAGGTATGTCGCCAGGAGATTGTTCGTAAGACCAGGAGTTGCAATTACTGCTGGGTTCCTGGGTTGAGGCAATTCCCGGAGGTCCCGTGCTGACCACCGTTTGCAACCAAGTGAAAGAGCAAAAAACGGGCGTCGGGCCACGCACAATGGTTCCGTAGTTGTCCACCCGTTACATTATGTAGACTAAAAGGTTTGCGAACTTATATTTACTATGTTTTTGACAGAATTAACTACATTATCTAAGGTATCAATGGAAATTGTACGAAAGTTTGCTTTTGTAAAGTACATTTCTTAAGTACGACAATTACTCGTTAACTAGTAATGTCTACTTAGCTGTGATAGTTTTCCTTTATAATTCATTGTATATACTACTAGCATGATTTTTTTCACATGCCTAGTAGCCACCGTTTAGCTAGTAGAGGTGGGGGACACTTGACCATAACAAAAATTATCAATTCAAAGCTTAATATAATGCCAACCGATTCTTGAATCAAAAAATGCTTTTAGGAACCTTATAATATTTTTGAAAGAGCTATCCAACGACACTCCACACGATGGGGTTTGGAAGAAAAAAAAATGCACCACCACTAATCGATGTACCGGATTGCATACCTACCTTGCGCAGTGCAGTATATAACATGGTTTCTTTCGTATATTCAAGCCACTGTAACTAACTTTCGATTTAACATAGAAAAACGCTCTTTCATCCGAAATCTATTCCCATGATAGTTAAATGAGAATAAAATTTGCAATAAAATTGTATGTTAATTCACATTAACACCACATATCAGTATCTCAATACTAAGACGTTCATTGTCTTGATTTTACATGCGACATTGTTTTTTATTGCCAAAGCATAAGTGCTAGAATTGCGTAAACATTCACATGAACTTAGGTTATTGTATTTCACTACAAAGCGCTCAAAGGTATTTTGATTAACCATTAAGCCCACTGGCTAATTTGATGCATGATTGGTTTTATCACATCGATTTCGCGAGTTTATCATCGGTTAACTTTTTTGTTAGCAAGTGAACACAAAAGATAGCTTTATTTGCTGGGTCAATCAGTTAAGGTAGTTTAAAAAATACCGGAATAGCTGCAAAAAAAGAACACTAAAACACGGGCCAAATCTCTTTGCTAGTGTATATCAACAACAAAGCCAATGAAATCCTACGGTATAAGCTCTTTTAGTTTCACGTAGCAATAAATCGAACATCATTTATTAAATTGACATTCAAAATTCAAATTTCAAATACATCTGACACGTTCCAATCATGGCAGAATGAACACGATGCGCGTTCGAATGGAAAAAAAATAGGCGATCGAAGTTATCTACAATTTTAAAATTGCGCGTTGTTCAACAGCCTGCTACTTTATTTTGATACACGTCAGGTTGATTTTTGAATGACAGTGTTGCAGCAACGTCAAATGTGTTATGGTTTTCGGTAGCATTATGAAACCGATCGGAAAGATCGAATCTGAACATTCCGATGAAACTGTTTGGTATCTTTTGGTGAGATGTTGCACTTAAAATATAACGTGTAGTATCTTATATGATTGTAATCAAAATCAAAATATGTACATAACTATATAAAAACGGAAACAACGAGACGGGTGTCGTTTGTCGGTGTAATCTGACAATTTGTATAGTTAGTATTATTGTCGCCTCATAAAAATATTAATATTATTATGATAATGTAACTTTGTTGGAGGTGTTATTTTTGAAATGTATCAAAATTCAGCGCATTTTTTTATACGGATCTCGAGCAAATACTCGTGTAACATAGTGGTTTTCACTTGTTTTTTTCGTAAATCGCCACAAAAACGAAATTAATCGACGTAATTTAAGACTGCACCGAGCAAATTTCTGAATAATTGCGATGGTTGGATCACTTGCTGTATTATTATTACTAAAGCTTGAATTCTGTAATTCCTATATATGATATTTAAGGATACACTCTACACGTCATGTGTTTCAGAAGCACAATTACTTATAGTTTTCTTCATAAAAATTCAATCCAAAGTTAGCTCTACTAAAGGAAATAAACGCAAACTACAACGTTAATACTTTATGAGAGGTCTTCAATTTTTGAATAGTAACAAAACTACATGTTATCTAGGTCGTATGTGTTTAACATTTGCAAAATGTGGAGATTTTTTTAACAATCCAAAGGAAATTCCGAAAATTTGACCGGCCGCCGTAGTTTTCTTGCCGGCAGATGGGCTCCGGCCCTCAATGGGAGCAGACGTATGCTGCTTTTCTCAGTTTGACATCTCATAAAAACACGCTTTTTGACAGCTTGCTCGTATACAAATACAAAATGTATACCACACACAAAGATTGCATTAATTGAAGTAGGGTAAATAAATGTTGACGTGTGGCTATTGAAGATTCTTTTAACATGGAATTTTTAGTATTAGCCATTCGTTATAACATAAAAATGCAATCTTTGGTCCCCAATGTTTACTAATGCAATTAAATTATAATGATTTCCTTTACGAAAGGGCATTTTAAACGTAAAAAGGTTACCGATGTATTTCAGTTCAAAGTAATTTACTTTTTATAAATTGGCCACCCAGAACGGAACGTTATGACATTTATGTCACTCATCATATTTCAAATTAAAATTTGTAAACAAATTGTATTTTTATATTTCAATAATTTAACGAATCTAATGTTATATTTTATGTGTATATGTACGGCGCCATCACGTCAAACAATGATTACCTAAATATATCGGAGAATCTGCATAAACAAAACATATCCCAGAATCTGTACAAACAGGCACAATTATTATGGTGCTTTGAACAGAAGTTTATAAAATATCAGCGTTATACCAAGAAACAGATCTAGAGTGCTCTCTTGCAGCGGAAAGAATATCGGAGTTTCTTCGCCAGTTTGAGTGATGTGGATTTAAATTGTGTAGTGTCTAAGCCGCCTGGTCATAATATAATTATACCTAGAATGAAAATAATAAACCTATGTTTCATTTATAAATAATAAACCAAGTAGTTGTTGGGGATGTGGTGACAATGACGATGTCTAACAAACAAATATGCAGTAAATACTTATAATATTAAACTACGCTAGTTTCTATCTAAAGCTTTCATGCGTTGGAAATCCCGTTGCTTTGATTTTGTACAAGTAAGTACTTATGTCGCATCGCAATAATTGTCTCGACGTTATAGTAAACGAATAGCAAATAATAATAATTGCTATTTATTATTGATGAAAATAGACGCAATGTTAACCATTATTGAACCTTATGTCGTTGCAATAAGGTTCACGGATGTTCAGTTAAGTGTCATCGACGGCACGATTGCTCACACTAGAAGAATATGTAAACGCATCCTGATAATTATTCCTTTCAATTATGGACCTTATAAGAAGTGTATAAAAGTTAATTTGTCAGAGCTGATACAGTAGTGGTCCGGCCAAGTTCCACAATTGCAGACTGTTACAATTATTATTGTTTATTATTGTTTTATTATTGTTGACCATTAACACTTACAGCTAAACCTAACAATGACTTTCTTGATGATATTTGTTATATTATAGGTTGGGTTTTATAGTGCTTGTCATTCACGATAACGACGATGCGCAGGGAATGTCATACTATTCTATGCGCAATTCTGCGGATTGGGTTACGACGGGAGGTCGTGAATAACAAGAACTACCTATAAGGTTAGGTACTGGTTCCTCAAATACAAAGTTGATTAGCCGTATAAATAGTTTCAGTAGTTATTATATATATTGTAATAAAACTACCGCTTCTTCTCTTAAAACTTGCATTAAATCAGTGTCCATTTTAGAGTTAACCAACTGATAAACAGAAAATAATCAATTTATGAAAAGTTTTGCTTAAAATAACCTATTTAAGGTACAACATATACTCGTATCATGAAAATCACCAAGTAAACTCTCAAAATAAGTACCTATGTCATAAACATAAAACAGTCATAACATGCACGAACCGATTAGGAAAATTCTTTCTCTGTTTTAAGTTGTATAAAAATGAGTCTGTGAGGAAAGGGCAAAACAAAATACATTTTACAAAACAGGGGTTTGACAAGTTTTATTTTATAAACAAGGAACTGAGTATTTTACTACCACAAATTCCAAATTCAAGACATTTTCAGATACAACTAATACTTGAGTTTTGGTTACAGATCAGAACTTGACGATTTTTGTTACACTTCTCTTATGCACCAAGAAACCTTTAAATATTCAAAATCTATATTGTCATAAGTTGACATAAACATGGGTCAATGACCCGACCCAGCAAAATGAGGTAGTGTGCGTGAATAATGCATGTGTGGGTTAATTGGGTAAATTATTAAAAAAATTGAAATTTGACAGGCGCTGAGAATTTACCTCGCACGATAGGCCCTTAACACCACAGGTGTACGCTTGCAAAAGGAAGGGCCGCCGTACAACGTCTATGTCGCGTATGACTTTATGGGCTGAGTGTGTCATAAAATATCGTGTTTTGTCGCTTTGTCAGTACGTCAGCGTCAACTGTGAGCCCATTAGCACTAAATCCCGATCGTTTTGGTACGATAAACGTATCGCTTCATCCATTGGTTCTGTTTTTCGGCTTGTTTTGGAATTAGCTTTAGGCGTTCAAAACGAACAACAAATTGTACTTATGCAACTTTGGTGTATCGTGCAATAGGGATGTCGACTCAAAAAAATTATTACTTCAATAGAAAGAAGACATTTCACTATGCCAAATAGTGAAATCCTATTCAAATATCTCAAAAAATAACGAAGCTACAACGCGTTAGAATGTTCGCAGTTAGAGAGAGAAAGTGCTACTCAACAGTGACGTCACTGTTGAGTAGCGCCATAGTAAATGACGATCGTTCAATACAAAGGTGCGTTTTGCGGAAAAGCGACAGAAAATACTCACTCTTAAAACTTTGAATTACGTAATTTTTTTTTAGTTACTTTTTTCGCCATTTGATTAAGAATTTGAGGCTTTATGTAGAACATTTGGATTTATTGATTTTCTTTTTCAGTGTCATCATCTCTATTCAACATCCATCTCACACCTTTGTTATATTCAAAGGCAGATTAAGAAGAAATGAAATGGGCACCACGCTCCGAACAGAAGCTTCAACTGATGTAGTCAATGTAATAGTTTACTCGTACTTAACGCTAAGGCGAGTAGAAGTGTCTTTAGGGTAAAAGTGGCAACATTTATTTAATCTTTTTTTTAACAAAACAGTTTTTTTAATAGGACACAATCGAAGGACGTCATCATCAGCCTCTTAAGGGTAACCCAGTGCTGTTGCATTCTAAAAAAATCCCGGGTTCCGCTACCTAATTCCAAGATTAAGCGTAGGCACAAGTAAAGTTAGTTAGTCAGGGAGATGCCTCATTGAGATGAGGCTTGTCAAGTGATATCATAACATCCCAATCATAACTATTTATTAAGAGCAGCCCAACTGGGAAATTTCCACCTCCACCTTACAGAAAAACGCACCCCAGTCGTAATACCTAACACCAGTACTTGCTCTGTACTCTATGTACCTATAGGATTAAACATGCTAATTGTACGCCCGCGTGGTCGTGTCGGAGGTTTCTCCTGGATTTTCCCCATGCCACTCTCCAACCACGCACTCCTATCGCTTTACTGTGCCCGTCCAAGATCAGGTTAATAGTTATTTGTTATACAAGGGTGCAAAGTTGTATTTTAACCGCGAGTGTGGAATTGGAACACGAGCTAGCGAATGGATTCTAGGGTTGAACCACGAGCTAGCGAATGGATTCTATGGTTGAACCACGAGCGCAGCGAGTGGTTCGAAAATAGAATCCTGAGCATAGCGAGTGTTGCAACACACGAGACGTAAAATAACTGTGCAGCCGTGTGTACCACAAATCTTTTCACCTCACTAAAGCGAGGAAATAGAAAAAGGAAAACAAAAGTAAAACAATAAAAAAATTGGGTTTTTTCCAATTTTTCATTTCATTAAAATAGAAAATAAAAACTAAATTTGAACAAAACAACGCAAGAAAAAATTAAGCAAAATTCAAAAACAAATGCTAAAGTAAATAAATAAAGCAAAATTGCTTAAAATTCTAAATAAATATAAATTTTGAAATCCTTATCCTTGAATTAGTCGAAATCGAGTATAATGACGATTTTTATTGGAAAAAAAAATTTTTTTAGCTCAAAATTCAAAATACTAGTTATAAAATTTGAAATCCTTATCCTTGAATTAGTCGAAATCGAGTATAATGACGATTTTTTGCAAAAAAATATTTTTTTCGACTTAAAACTCAAAATAAATGTAAAATTTGAAATCCTTATCCTTGAATTAGTCGAAATCGAGTATAATGACGATTTTTTGCAAAAAAAATTTTTTTAGCTCAAAATTCAAAATAGTTGTAAAATTTGAAATCCTTATCCTTGAATTAGTCGAAATCGAGTATAATGACGATTTTTTGCAAAAAAAAATTTTTTTTGCTTAAAATTCAAAATAATGATAAAATTTGAAATCCTTATCCTTGAATTAGTCTAAATCGAGTATAATGACGATTTTTTGCAAAAAAATATTTTTTTCGACTTAAAAATCAAAATAAATGTAAAATTTGAAATCCCTATCCCTAAATTAGTCGAAATGGAGTATAATGACAATTTTTTGCAAAAAAATATTTTTTTGCTTAAAATTCAAAATAATTATTTAAAAATAATTAATTCAAAATAAATATAAAATCTGAAATCCAAGGACTGATTTTTTTCACACCACCTGAAAAAAAATCAGATGGGCGAAAATTGTACTGGCTGTTTTGTGTCCACCCACACTAACCGATATCGGATCCGATACGAATCTGACCGATATCGGATCGGATGGTGTGAGCACTAAGCAGTTTTCCATACATTTTTATCGGTAACGAATCCTACACCGATATTGTATCGGATAGTGGGAACACGGCCTTACATGTTATTATGTTAAAAAAGTAACTAAGAACACGTTCGGATTTCAAAATTACTTTGCACACATGTGGATAAAATGCAGTTTTGCTATCTGTTTTTAAAGAATAAAAAAGGGCTTTCCGAGCTAGTGAGGTGAAAAAAAATATACCTTTGTCGTGTTGTGTTCCTGGTGGTAATCAATCTTTCTTCAATCTAAATCTCAAAGAAAATGTCGTAAATATGACGAGATTAAAGCAAACAGTGGTCCGCTATTCCTACAATTTCGTATTTACTATAATCAGCGATCGACGGGGCGCGGCAATAAGTCCGCCGTCATGATCAATTCGCGGCCACAAAGGTTGACAAACTAATGCGCAAGCGCAACAAAGGACACGCGTGTGCGCTGACCACACGCGAGTTACCATAGAACACCTGGAACAGCTAGAAGCCAAATTCAGTAAAAATATCAATTTTGGGAGACTTAGAGAACCCCAATAATATTTGTTGCACAAGTGTTAACTGTGTTGGTGTGTGTTATTGTTAACTCTTAGGCGACTTACTGACTTGGCGGGGCGGGATCGATATGTGTAATTTTCTTCTTTGACGTAAATTTACTGACGTCGTCAAGATTTCCACTTGACAGAATACTGACAGTATTACATTTGCGCAGTAGTAATATTATGCGCAGAAGAGCCTTCCATCGTCCCGCTTCCGCGCATGCCGCGCCAGTCAGGATGCACACATTTAAATGTAGGGACGCAGTAAAAAGTAGTACTGAGTGGGCTGACAGTTGACACTGACATTTGACAGTTTTCTCATATCGTTCCGCCTCCGCACCGACAAATCAGGAAGTCGCCTTACTTTGTTACTATAATACGAGTACCTATCTGTTTTAGGCTTTTCACATTTTTTGTTACAACGACAATGGCAAGCAATTTCACGGTGACATAAGCATTATTAAAGAGTTAACAGCTAGTTAGAGGCCTTCGGGAGGCTTGAAAACTTCTAAAAGTCAAGTTGCCACCTTACTTGACAAACATAATCCCAATAAGTACTGCACCACCTACTATCAATCGTTATGATTAGATTTTATTTCCGCTACCCTAAGGTTGTCTGGAAGAAATCGCTCTTTAGCGATAAGACCGCCTGTTGTTTGCCTCTATTAATTGTGTTTTGTATTGTATTGTTATGGGTAAGGGCTCGAACTAACAACCAATATCTTGGTATACATTATTTTTCTAAACATTTGAATTTAAAGACTACTCGCCTTTCTAACAAATTATGACAAATACACTTCCAGAATGCGTTACCTCTGCATTAGCAATGTCTATCTGCCGTGGCCTAGCGTGGGTGTTCTGCCCAGAAACATAATTGTGAGGAATAACTAATAACTTGTCATGGACGTAGAACTTATCATAACTATTTACTTGAAGTATCTGGCAGCTTCAGTTTCAAAATACATGGATAAAATACCTGTAATAATAACATAATATACCCTATGTCACTCCTGGCTATAAAATGGCAATTACCACACACTTTGCGCGCGAATATATAATTGTATGTATGTTAGCTATAACTATAAGGTATTTATCTATGTGCCCTTGTTGCCTGCAATAAATCAATAAATAAAACTTTGAACTTACTTCGGGTGATAATAAAGAAAGCTTCAGATCACATATTTAACGCCCTTGTCAAATACCTACGATCTAAGACATTCTTTGTTTTACCGCCCTTGTTAAGTGATGTAAGTACTGTGATCCGGTTTGGAGGACCAAAAAGTAATCAGAAGAACTACCTACATTATTGAGTATTGCATTACTTCATTCACCTCAGATACTGTTTATATTTATAAAAAAATTGTCGAACCACCTAACAAACTTTACATTACAAGAGTTTGTCTTGACTATGTCAGATTATTCTCATCATTCTTAAAGGTTCTTTTCTTAAAGGTTCTTAATCTCAATTACCGAGGGTCTATAATCGCTTAATCCCCTGCAGTTATATTTCCCAATCTTATTATTCTCATCCAAATATTCGGGATACAATCCAAAGTTTCGCTCGCCTCAATCAAACTTTTTCAAATCTTCCAATATTCCCCTTAACGTCATATTTCCTTTTTACTGTGGCAATAATTCGCCATTTTGTTTTTGTACTCTCATTCCTTGGAACTTTTTTGATCGTATTTTTTTAAGAGCTTCCTGCTTACTTATTTACAATTATAATACTTATAATCCTCTAAAACGACTTTATAAATCGTCCAATCATCGAATACGGACGCCAACCCGTCTAATTACATACTAATTTGTATTTTGTACTTAATTCACACATACAGGTTATATAGGTAGTTACTACGTTCGAAATACATTATGTTACCACCCCACACCAAGTCTGAACAAACACATAATACTACATACATCTGTAGCAATATTTTTTTCCCTGCATCGAGAAAAAAAGAGAATTTGTCGACTGTTGTAATATTTAACAGTTCAAGCCGAAATCCCAAAAAATTGTTGTTATTAACTTTTATCGCTATTTATCGAGCGGCCATTTTGCGAATCCGAATAAAACAATATCATGCGACCGAAAAAACATTAAAAGGAATTGCATAAACAAATTACTGGTACAGCATCAGTATTGTATCCGAGCAATAATCGTTACTCTGTAACTTAAATAACCTTCAAGGCGTGATCCAAGGGACGAGCGGTTAAGTTTGCCGACGAGTAAGTTTACGTCAAAGAAGAAAATGTCATATATCACTCCCGCCCCGCCAAGTCAGGAAGTCGCCGTATGTACAATTATGGGTTAGGTAAGTAATTTTGGAGTCTTTGACGGCATTATTTGGAGATGAAAAGAATCACCCATTTTTTCGTCTTACTTAATATCCTATCTATCAGACATGAGTGATTTTAATAGTTATACTTGCTTCTTCGAGACTTCAAGTTTGCCAAAATTTCTGCGGTAAATTTTTAGTATTTTTTTTGTGATTTTGGTTTATTCTGTTACTTGTCCTTGAATGAGTTATATTCTAAGGACCACCAGCCACACACACAGCTGGCGGGATCCTGGCGGTGAGCAGTTCTCTACTCACCGCCAGGATCACAACACCATAACAGCTACATCACAGTTAGAAAACTTCACTCGCTAGCGATTAGTTTTCGGTAGGTAACTTACCGTGGACTCATACTACCGATCTTTAGTATTATGAGTGACTGCCAGGGGTGCTGTACTATTGTTCATACAAATCGTTTACGCAGTCGCTAGCGAATACGGTCACTGTAAACTCATGGTAGTGCTACATGTGCCCACAGCGCATGTAGTGGTGGTATTATGGCTGCGGTTTTCCGTAATGTATTCTTAAACTGAACTCATTTCCTCTGACTTGCACCACACCGGTCAGGTAGGCAGTCCACTTTGAATTATAATTATGACTGGTTTAACGTATGTCTTCTTCAGACATGGCTGGGTGTCCTTATTACTCGCTGTCACCCGCCCGCTGTTCTGTATCGGGAAAAATGGCGTTTTCGACCGTTGACGTGTTGCCGATGAGTTATGGTTTGAATGGGAGTCATATGTTTTGTATGTAAGAATGAACAGTGCTAAACATAGAAGGTAAAGGTTTGTTCAACACTGTCATGTTCTGATAGTTGATAACTGATCTACTTTTTTATACAACGATGGTGGCAAACAAGTGTACAATCCACGTGATGGTAAGTGGACACTGCAGCCTATAGACGCCCGCAACGCCAAAGCAGTCACGTGCGCGTTGCCGAACCTTTATAAAATTTGAGGATTCACAGTGACGGCAGAAGGGACAAGTTTAAGTCCCACGCTCTCAATACAGTGCATCTTCGGGAGCTCTGGCAACCTTGCTCACCTCCAGGAACACAACTGCATACCTGTATAGTAAATACTGTTATTATGGCTGTGGTCTTCTGCAAGGTACTTCTCCAGTTGGGATGCTCCAAATTCGAGCAAGATGACACTTTCCTGTTCCCTACCTCTCATAAACGTGACGAAGTTGGTGGCGAAGCATCATAAAAGAAAAATTGATCACCCATTCATTGATCATACGAGACCCTCAGTAATACGAGTAAGTAACACGACGTTATGAGTTAATTTTGACCTCTTGAAAACATCGCGAAGAAACCGGTAGACAACAAGATAGTTTTCCCCCTGGGTTGGAAGATAAGATGGCAGTTGCTTTTTTTAACGTGTGCACTTAGGATTAGGAGCCGAAATGGACCCCAGGGTCCAGGAGCAGGATACAACTGGGAAAAGGATGATATTAGAAATGGGCCGACTATGGATTTTGCCGACTAGCCGACTAATCGGTGCTGAGGTGGCCGACTAGTCGCCGACTAATCAACGACTATAAATGTGGCCAGTAGTCTATGATCAAAATAAAAAGTTCCTATTTCTAAGATGATTAATGGTTGTAGGTATATAAGAAAAATACTTAAAAATGGGTTTATCCATCCAGTTATACTAATTAGTTATACGATATAACAAAATGGACAATAAATCCAAATAGTTATACTGAGCAGTATAACTAAATGGATCCGATTAATTTGAATACGATTCGTCCATTTAGTTATATTCGTAAATTAACAATCACGTAATATTTATGGGTATTTAAATTTTTTAAGGATGCACGTAGAACCAATGGCCGTTGGGGCCGAAAGGTTCTCGAGTGGCGACCACGGACCGGAAGGCGCAGCGTGGGTAGACCCCCCACAAGGTGGACTGATGACCTGGTAAGGGTCGCGGGAGTCCGCTGGATGCGGGTGGCGCAAGACCGGTCATTGTGGCTCTCTTTGGGGGAGGCCTATGTCCAGCAGTGGACGTCTTTCGGCTGATATGATGATGATGATGATGATAACTGGATGGATAAACCCTTAAAAATGTGAAACTTGATTTAGACTGTGACTTTTTTTTCGAATACTCATTAATTGTCGAATAGTCGGTCTCTTTTGCCTACTACGTAGTCACCGACTAATCGCCGTCCATATCCATAGGCACACAATAATACCTATAGCAGGTTGTAGTAAAAATGGAGCAGGTACAGACATTAAATAGACCTAATAGAGGCAAGATGGAAAAACAGGAATTGATGACTTAGTTCACCACACAGTTGGAAATAGTGCCTTCATCTTTCCTTCCTTTTACGAGTAGAGCCGTTTCAAAGATATGTACCTACACATGTATCGCCCTATTCCAGGGGATTAAGGTTCAAACATGTAAACATGTCTCTGACGTCGTCGTAAGTCCATTTTACTACTTTTTACATAAAGAACTTATTTTCACAATACTCATAAAACATCAATAATATTTTCTCATTGGGGGTCGAATAACAAAGCAGCGCTATAAAACGACAAACAACCGTATCCCGTTATCGCATGCGAAATATTCACATTAAGGGAGATTGGATTTTTCGACAAGCATCTGATTACGGGGCCTATTCTTGTATCCGTCATTATTTAAACTGGATTGCTTTGCTTTGGAAGGGAATTGCAGATCTTATTAGACGTTCTGAGCATGGAAATGAGATATTGTTCCTTTATCGAAAATATTAAAGATGTTAAGCTGAAAATGCTTGAAGCCCTAGATTTCAAGAAGTTGTCCGACTTGTTAAGAATCGGAAAGCAGTGCAGCTTCTTGCATCGATGATGCTTCCTGGCTTGGCGGGTCGCAACATATTGTATTTTCTACTTTCCCGACAGCATGTCAGTAAGTCGCATATATTTACTTACTTTTCTGTAAACTGTCAATATTACATTTGTACAGCATAAGTACCTATATTTTACAGAAGCAAATCCCGTGCCAATCAAGAATTTCATGTCCTGTAGGTGCGCAGTAAGGGTGCCTTTCCACTTGAGCTTTGCTATGCTATGTTTTCATACATGAGACACAGCTCCAGCTCCAGCCACGCGTCAAATGTATGAAAACATAGCATGGAAGCACTGTAGCACTGTTTAAATGTAAGGGCGCAGTAAAAAGTAGTGCTGAGTTGACTGACAGTTGACACTGACATAATTGACGGTTTTCTCATATCGTACCGCCTCCGCACCGAAAAATCAGGGAGTCGCCTGAGAAGAAGAGGTAAAGAAGTAAGTAACGAAACGGTACCGACTCGGCTAACCGTTGACCATGCAGACCAAGACAGTTGACAGCTCACTGATATTTGAGCGACCTCGCTCCCCCAAATGCGGAAGTTATCTAGCAAATATTTACTGTTATAATTATAATCAATCTAGATAAATATTAAGGTAGACAAGTAACAAAATTGCTAACGACATTTCTATAACAGTGACATGCCTAATTCTAACACCATTTTCAATATAATTATTGTCAATACACTTGTTGATTTTCTAACGAATTCTGATCACCAGTACCTATAGCATCTAAAAATATATTTTTTTCATTCACACAATATCCAACCTAATTACCATAGCCGCAAGTTCTATAAGGGCGTGGCGATTAGACAATTAATGTCGTTGACACGAGTGGCGTGAGTGTGAGCGGATGTCAAATGTATTAGCAATTAACACTATCTGGCATCGGGCACGGGAGCGGAACAGCCAAGTTCAGTCAGATCTTGACAACAGTAGTTTTATAAAATTATTAAACAAATAATTTTATGAGATGAAATGATATTTACGGTGAGGGCGGCGTATTTAATTTCGAGTGAAATGAAAGATTCAACAGTAATAGAAACCCAAGCGCAGTGAAGGATTATTAAAGTAGAATCTTGGGCGTAACGAGCGATTCATGGCCTTACGCTCAGGGCTGAAATAATTTTCCTACCGAATGGCACCTATCGTACTGCTTTTCTTATCTGCTATTCAGAAAAGAGTCATTGGTGCAGTAATTGTTGAACAACAATTAGGTTAGGTGATTTTCGACCAACTTAAAGCTAATATATTTTCTCAAGATAGAAGTAGTAGAGCAGCCTTTGAATTAAGTATAAAGCGTTCTTGTTGTTATATTATACCTCAAAGCACCTTAATTTGGGTATTTTAGCAAAAAAATTGACTATTTAGAGGGAACTTGGCCCTACTCTTAAATTTATTCAGAGCATTATGCGGCTGACCATTTCAATACGAAAGTGTATCATGACAGATATATATCCTATTCCTTCAACATTATGATTCATTATAGGCTGTCATCCTTCGGCGCTTATTGCGTTATGTCTGAGCCCGGTGTATGCGCACTTTGGATGATCCCATATTGAAGTCAATTAGTTAACCGTTGATGATGATCGGACGCTGTTAACGCTTTAAAAACATGCTGCTTTTAATTAGACGTGCTCACTGCTCATGGCAAGTTCGCTTTGGAATAAAACTGTTATGGTGAATGGACACTACCATGGAAATCAAAAATTGCCTACATAACCTACATAAAATAACATACCTTATATTTCAAAAGGCATATATAAGTAGGTGTAAGTTTATTTGCAATAGGTAACAGGTGCAACAGACCACACCACACGGACCACACGAACCACACCACACGGAGGGAGGGGGTGTAACAGGGCAAAACACCAGAGTTTATTGTAGTTATTTTCTAGAATGAATCATGAAATCACAAGACACCCGAATTATTCCTATGAACAATATTAGAGATACGTAGCTAGGTATAGTACGAACTAACAAATAATTCACATTGTTTCTTTATTCACGTTTTACGACGCCGGAGCCATCATTCGATGCCAGCCAATCTAACTTTGCCGAGGACATAGCTTATACACGTGTTGTTGCTAAACAAGTAAGCCGGGAAGTTCGAAAAATGGCTAAATCTTTTGAAAAAAAAAATATCGTTCGTACGCAAGAACATTACAGTTTTTGTACTACAGATTAGTGATTGACCCTAGATTTTAAGATGATGATGATAATTAATGACAGGGGTAACTGAATAATCGCACCAATTGGTTAAAGTTATATCTTCCAAAAGAGATCTCAATCAATTGTTATTTATCTAAACATTAAAAAAACATAAAAATGAACAAAGTAAATAATCGCTAAATTTCAAAAAACTATTATATACAAGACAGGAATTTAACTACTGAGTCCTATCACAAAATGTACATACAAGATTTTGACAAATCGAAAAGATTTTTAGGGTTTACGGTACATACTACTTATGAGATGTAAATTCTGAGAATATTGAAAGTGATATACAGCGGGAACCTGGTTATAAAATTGACATCACGTCTATTCCCCGGAAAAGTTTGCAAAGTTTACGGACTTTTATTACTTCCTGACACTTCTTTCGATTCATTAACCTTCATAAATAAATCATACATGCTCATGTGTCAGTTTAAAATACTCTTGGTCTCTTTTTTCTCCATAAATTAATTGGTTAGGGCTCCAAAAATTCCCTTGCCAAGAAACCCACATTGTTGGAAAACGTTTAGCAATTTCACAAAACACCCTAACGTCCTCGCTGCCTCTCACCCAGTACAGATACAACTTATTTTAAGTTTTTAATGAAATATCCTTTGGCGTACTTGATCTCGGGAGCAAAGAATAATTTAGCTCGATTCCGAAGTGTGTAACTTGGATGGTTGAGATTAAATTATGTCTTAACCCTTGTGTCGCCGGCGGCGGCGTGTTTAACCTTTTCGGGGTATTTTTGATGGCTTGTAGTAGAGTTGGCTTCGAATAATAGACGCACTGAAATATTATCTTTTGACCTTGAGACAATGGTTTGCATGCAGTATTAAAACCCAGGGTTTATTTTGATTTGTCACGTTTGCAACAAATATTTTGAAATTCGAATAGCATTTCAGTGTGACGAGTGGAGGAGGGCGTCGAGATGCGAATATGATGTGAAGTGACAAACAGGTGTCCATGTGGTGTAATAATTTACGGCTACACGTATGTCCATCAATCGGGTAACTGTTTCAGTACCTACTTTTGTTTCTTGTTTATGTACAGTCAACAGCAAAATGGTTAAATACATTTTTTTTCTTTATACATCGACGGTGGAAAACAAACGTACGGTCCACCTGATGGTAAGCAACTCCAAAGGAGTCACGTGCGCGTTGTCGACCCTTTCAAATCTTATTGAGGATTCACTGTGTTGACAGCAGAAGGGACAAATTTAGGTCCCTTGCTCTCAACACAGTGCATCCTCACAGGGGCTCTGACATCCTTATTCACTTGCAGGAATACAGCACTACATCCCTGTATCATGACATTTTGCTGTGTCATACCTCTATGGTTTAATAAAAAAAAATAAGACATAATACATAAGATTTGGACAGGTAGTTTTACAAGCAATAATAGACGTTGGACGCACTTACGCTAAGTCTGTTTTGCAGGAGACCAAGACAGACCATTAAAGAGTAGATTCAGAAATAAGTTGTTTCTGAGTGTATATTTCCTGATTATTTCTAAAAATCATCTCTATGTCTTCATAACACAGGGATTCAGCAAAGACTGTACAAAATAGGACGATGTAGAATATTATGACCGTGTTAATCAGCTTAGCGACTTCTGCTGCCGACTGTACTTTGGTGTGTATATCATACAATCGAGATCTAAAATATTTTCAAGGCCAAAGTGATCAAAGTATGTGATCACCGCTTTATTGCAAAAGGCATCAGGATTCTCGGATAAATTGGAAAATTCGGGAACATTACATGTATTTATGGACTTGACCGTGATGGAAACCTAAATTATAATTCTCATCCTTACAGTAACCACTGGCACTCACTGTCATTGCCCCATACAACAGCGTCATTAAGAATCTTCAATAGTCAAAGACGCGCCATTACATTCCATACAAAAGATAGACGGTATCTATTCAATTCTATTTATAAAACGTCGTATTAATTTCATACATTTGGATTAACTTCGTAATTAATATTCTTTACTAATAAAATTAATTTTAGTGACACGTACATGCCGCCTACAGCTCAAGCGTTCAGATCTGGTACTTACCCTAAAGTCACATCTTGTAAAGCTAGTTTATGTCACATAATATCCAACAGAAAAGTATTCTGACCTCTTACTTTTTTCAGGATTCAGGAAATGTTATTATTATTACAATTGTAATTCCAGGACGAATTTTATAATTAGTAGTAGTAGTAGAGTAAAAAAAAAAAATATACTGTTTATTTCATATTATATCCAATAATTACATTTTTCACCTTAACTGCAAGCACTAGTACTGCAGTAGTAGTAGTATTCTTTATTGCACCACTAATAAAGGAGTACTTACATTATTAAGATTTAGTAATGGTAACAAGGAGCGCTCGTGGCCCAGCGGCGCCTGCGTACCGCTTGCGGTATCTAAGGTTAAGCAAGGGCAGCGGTCAGGACTTGGATGGGTGACCGCTTTGAGTGGTTACTAACTGAGCGCTCCCGTGCTTTGGAAGGCACGTTAAGCCGTTGATCCTGGTTGCTGTCTATGACAGCAGTCGTTAAGCCAAGTTGGAGGCCTTCGGGCGGCTTGAGAACTTCTAACAGTCAAGTTGCCCACTCACTTGACAAAGCCTAATCCCAACAAGGTCTAGTTTCCCCTCGGGGTTGGAAGGTCAGATGGCAGTCGCTTTCGTAAAAACTAGTGCCTACGCCAAATCTTGGGATTAGGTAGCGGACCCCAGGCATCCTTCAGGATGCAACTGTACTGGGATAACGCTAGGAGGATGATGAGTAATGGTAACAAGAGAGACCTTATCGCTTTAAAGTGCCCTTCCAGACAACCTTTGGTTAGCAGGAAAGATTTTTCTAGAATTATAACAGGCAGCAGGAATTCAGCAAAAACAGCTTGATAACACATACATCTAAATTACTTACACTACATTTAGTTTAAATTTACTATAGTACCTAAACTTCAATACTTATGCTAACCTAAACTTTTACCTGGTAATATTATTAAACTACAAAAACTGTTAAATATAAATTAATTCCAACAGCCTCTCACTATAGTCCCAAGTCCTTCCATACAAACAATCGGAGTCATTCAAACAATGCCACAAAGGCACAGAAAGGATTTTAATTCAAAAGAAATTGTACCACAGTCGCCATTGAAATTAGATAACGTTCATAAGTGTTCGCATTGTGTGTGACTTATGATTTCTTTATGAAATTACCGGACAGAGATGACTTTAAGACGCCATGTTTAATTTAAAGAGTAAGGTTATTTTCAAAACAATTTATGTGAATCATATTCGTGGGTCATATACACAGTAGGGAAATCAAAAGTCGTCCCTCCTGTGGTCAGAATTAGTTAACGGGATATTTTGTACCTTTGCCCTATAATCAATTAGGTCATTTTAATTTATATTAAAATTGAAGCCATGACTGATTAATCTGCCGGGCCCAAAAAGTTCAATTTACACTGTAACTTGCGTAGATAACGTAGACAATGGATAAGAAGGGATTTTGGAAATTCCACCCCTAAAAAAATCTAGTATTTATATCAGGCTTTATAAGAAAATCTACAGCTGGTTTCTTTATTAACCAACGAATGTCAAAAAAGTTACACGCAATTTTCAACCCTGGTCATAAATCAGGAAGGTATCATTTATACTGAGACTACGGCGGTTAAAGTATATGAATTGATCTGGTCATGGGCAAAGTCATGGGAAGTCCTAGTTGGTAATATACAAATAGACGAATTATTAAATAAGGTGAACGTTCATAAAGCTAAGCGAGGCTCCATTCATACGCCAGCGTCGCGTCGACGCCTACGCTGCGCAGGAGTGGCGCGAGCGCAGAATTTAGTTTTAAATAAAGTTGCTATGTGGTTCAACAGTAACATTTTGGGTGTCACCTACTTTTGCAGAAAAATGTTTCAGAATGTTCGTTGTTTTTATGTTTGTTTCGCAGAATATTCGTTTCACAGACACTTTTTTTTCCGAAACCGTTCACTTTTTAGTTCCAACTTATATGCCATTTAGTAGAACCCAATAAGATTTTCCAGAAAAGTAGGTTAGGTTAGGTTGAGACCCTTTCGTAAAAAAAAAACATTTTCTGTAAAATGAAAATTCTGCGAAACAATACATCTATGAAACTTCTGTCTGCGAAACAAAGTACCTATGTACAACAAATTTTTTGACCTAATATTCATTTAATACGAGTGACATTTTACTTTGTTCTTATTTACTGTAAAAACAACCGTAGGTACCTAAATTGATTCCTCCACTTTGTTTCCGTATGATGCAACACACAGAAACTCGTACCATGAAAATGTACTTAGGAGAGGAGGGTTCATTTTATTTAATTTTTTATGTTAGGAGAACCAACAGCAATATACCTCTAACAATGTATCAACATGAATATTAACAGAGCAGAGCCAATTACGGGATCTCACTAGAGTGGGATAGCGCTAGAGTGTTTTTTAAAACTGTAGTGCAATTTTATTGTTTATTATCTTTATAAAATGTAAAATAATGTACGCTAAAGCACAGCCCTATTCCACCTCATACATCACACATATTCTGCGATATTTTTAACAAACCTCACGCTTGATCCTTATTGTGAGTCCACACAATACACCTCTTTAAACCAAAGGTCGTAAGTGACACGAGCTCATGAAAACATAAGCCGTTTTTAAAGACGGCATAAGCCTACGAAGCCCATATTTAGATGATATAAAAAATATAGAAAACAGACGATTTGCTGAGGAAATGGGGCATGCGATTGGAGTTGGGTGGTCGGCGGAGACAAAAAGTAGGCAATTAGGATTTGTTTTAGTAGATATAGTTTTGGGACGAACATTGTTTGTTATGTTATTGCATTTTAAATACCTACCTAAATTTGAGGCTCAGAAGAAGCAACAGCGTGTTAATGGTTATGGTTAAATAAATATTTGTTTTATTCAACTGAACAAAACGTATTGACTTTGAAAAGAGAATGTCCTATGGTTTCAATATTAATGGAAAAAACGTACCTAAATTAATAAAAGGCACGGAGTACATAGAAGATTAGTCGATTAGAGATTGATTTTGGGGCTGCACTACATTTAAACAAGAGGTACTAGATATTTATTAATCTTAGAATTTATAGCCTGGAATAGAGACATAAATTTATCCGACTAGGTACTTTCCGAAAAGTAAATTTTCATGTCAAATTATATGTTTTTTTTGTAGTATGTAGATAAGCATTGGTAAGTATTATAGATAATTATTTTCCATTATTTCTTCAAGCAGTATTTTAGTTAATTAGGTACGTGATAGACGTGACATTTGTCATTATATGATTAGTGATTATTAAATCATTTTAAGGCTTAACCTTTCGTGGCACAAGCGGAAGTCAAAGTCAAGGACAAAATAAAAGTCAAAGTCACTCAATGGCAACTTAGTTCCATTCATAAATTATAATACTTATCGCTTTATTCGCTGCAAAATAAATCAATTCGTAGTTAAAGCTCCTTTGTGGAGAGTAAATCTGTCACCGCCTCTTGAGGCTGGCTTAGGTTATTATTCTCTTATTACAGTAAACTTACGGTCGGCAGATGAATCTGATAGGTAGCTGTTTCATTTCAACCTGTATCCACACACTATTGGGTAAAGGCTTTCTCATGTCTCGCTAGTTTGCCTTATTTTGAGCTGGTCTTATCCAGGACCTCCCCGCCGATTGCCAAATTCACGAAACATGACCTCCCCGCCGAGTGTCAAATGTTTTGTAGCCAAATGTCATCGCATGCGCTGATGGTCTTCCTACGCATTTTTGACATTACCTTCCTATATAGTTGTGAGTGTTGCGTCTAAAATGGAACAAGGACTTAACTTGGGGTTAACATCTAAATTATGTTATGAACTCTATACTTGTTTGGTCTAATTGACACTATGTGAGCATTTATAGATTCCAGGTTTGTGAGTTTAACCTCAGTTACTCTACATAGCGGTCAAAGTATGTTTTATAGTTTTTACGTAATGTATTCAGAAAATCAACATAACTTTGCATGAGAATGCAAATTAGTGGAAATGTGGCATTTTGTTTTCAAGTTGACCCAATATCAACCAACACAACCACCATTCATATCAATAACAATATTTTTATACGGGTATATATGCTATTAAGTAATAGATAAATTTAAAAATAAACACACAAATATTAATGAATTTTTGTATCCTGTAAAAATAGGTAAGTTGTGTTGCTGTCTCGTCTTTACTCTTTTTGTTTATCTCCTTTATTTTGTATCGCCTGACCATCTCTGCAACTAGTCCCTTCCTTCTTAATTTTACGTATACTGTATTGAGTCATACAAACCACTAATGTTTATACACATGATGTATATCAAAATCACAATGTCTCAGGTTCAGCTTTCAATCTCAAGCCTTTTACAGCTTAATTTCAAAACGGCATTCCTTCTTATAAAAACAATATTGAGATACGACATTTCGCTTATTGAATTAATGTTACACTGCCAAAGGAGAAAGGTAAGATGTGTGATTTATGTTGTTAGTAGGTACGACGTTATTCTTTCGATGTATTTGCTTGCTTTTATGATGACTCTTTTACAATTTCATTAATACCATCCATCATACAAATACTTTATGTACGGCAATGACAAATAGTTTCTTTTGATGATTGTTGATTAAGTATTATTTTTAATGTCTGATAATTAGATTCGGAGTTTGAATTCAATGTTCACAATGACATAGCTATCAATATTGAGGTAAGTGGCACTGCTTTTGAATACAAAGTAGCGGGTGTGAATGAATAAAAGCGATTATAATTTTTATAATTTGTTTTTATTTCATCTCGATGTCATAAATTATGACCGTCCTGCTTTTCTCGACAATAGGATGGCCACATTAGTTATAAAGAATAGAAAGATACCGTATCCGGTAGGATAAGTACTAAGATTTCTAGGTACGTGTTTTAAGAGTAGGTTTTAGTTTTAGTGACGAGTGATTGTTGCTTTAAAATTAAAAATAGCAAAATATCATGATATTAATTAGGTCATTACCT